>CM056059.1:275570285-276170285 GCA_029574335.1 Rana kukunoris | reverse complement strand
CCCCCACCCCCCCTAATAAAGTTTTAACCCCCTGATCACCGCCCTAGTTAACCCTTTCACTCCCTATTGCCAGCGTCACTAAGCGATCATTTTTCTGATCGCTGTATTAGTGTCGCTGTTCCCGCTAGGTAGCTATTTTTTTTTATTGCGATTTTTTTTTTTACTAAAGACATGTGGCTAAATAAATTTTGGCCTAAATGTTTGACTAAAATTTAGTTTATTTGATTTTTTTTTAACAAAAAGTAAAAAATAGTGTTTTTTTTTCAAAAATGTCGCTCTATTTTTGTATATAGCGCAAAAAATAAAAATCGCAGAGGTGATCAAATACCACCAAAAGAAAGCTCTATTTGTGGGAAGAAAAGGACGCAAATTTTGTTTGGGAGCCACGTCGCACGACCGCGCAATTGTCTGTTAAAGCAACGCAGTGCCGAATCGCAAAAACACCTTGGGTCATTTACCAGCGTATTGGTCCGGGTCTTAAGTGGTTAACAGTATCATTACACTATTCTGTCTGTCTACCTTGCAGACATTAATTTTAGGCACATTTTTTTTCCTTTACAACTCCTTTAAAACCCCATGTTCTGTGTTTACAAGAGACCCACGTGACTCGATCGAAAGTCCTGGCTTTAAAGAAACACTGGGTTTCCCATAATTATCAATCCACAGATTTCAACTATGCCCGGGGGGTGGCGATTTTGATTCGTAAAGGGCTTCCTTTTACCTGCCATCAGGTGGTCACGGATCCCAAAAGGTCAATATGTGATCCTGCATGCTTCTGTGTATGGAGTTCATATATTGTTAGCCTCGGTCTATGTCCCTCCTCTGGTCACGGCTACGGTGTTTACAGATCTAAGTACAAAACTCTCCTCCTTACCAGTTTATCCCACTCTTCTTAATGGAGATTTTAACTCAGTATTGCAACCCGCTTTGGATAGGCTGCGGGCCCTCTGTATCCGAATCTAAGTTATTTTTCAAATGGTGCGAAGCCTATAGATATGTAGGGCCAGATTCACGTACATTGGCGCATATTTTGACCGGAGTAGCGCACCTCCTTTACGTTAGACCGGCGCGATGTAGAGGCGCAATTACCGTATCCTTGTAGTATTTGCGCAGAAATTTGCGCCGGTGCAACGTAATTTCCAAGGCGTAAGGCGGAGTAATTCAAATTGGGAAGGACGTGGGCGTGTTCCATTAAAATGAGCCGTGACCCCATGCAAATGAAGGGCCAGCCAGATTGCGCATGCGCACATGAAGCAGACCATGGTTAGCACCTCTCTGCGCATGCTCGCAACTCGGGAACGGCATAATCAGTGAAATTGGAACTAGGCCCGGTCAACTTAGTGAGCTACGCAGAGAGCTTAAATAGACAGACACAAACGCCCTTCCTTTGCAAAAGTACATCCCTTTGTATCCCTTCCTATACAGCAAGGTGCTTTTGTTCTGTTGTGTGTTCGCGTTTGTCGGTTTGTGACTTGTGTTTGATATATTTCTTGACTGTTTAGTATAGTGTTTTTGATAGTGGTTTGCTGAGTGTTCTTTGGTGACTGTTTTTGATATTTTTGCTGTCTGATTTTTGCTGCCTGATTTTTGCTGTCTGATTTTTGATGACTGATTTTTGGTGACTGATTTTTGGTGACTGATTTGATTTTTCCAGTTTGTGAGAACATGAGTGAAAGGAAACAAAAGCTAAATTTTTCTTTAAGGGAGAAGGCACAGATATTGCAGGAAATTACCGACCAGGTAAACATGTTGGGGGGGGGGGGGAGACCCGGACACACCAGGGGATCGCCAAGAAGATTAATGACCCCCGGCGTATGGTCCGTGGGAAGCTGGCCAAGATTGCCGACCATGCCAGGGGCACTGGAGGGGGCCCACCATGCCCTGTTCGGCTGACTGAGGAGGAGCGTGCGGTGGCCCAGACCTTCAACAGGCAGCAAGTAGAGGGGCTGCCTGGCTTTGAGTCCAGTCAGGAGGACAGGTAAGTTTTTTTTTTTTTCTATCTGGTGTGTAGCATGTGTGGGGGGGGGGATATGTGGCAAGTGTGTGAATCCTCCAACCTGTGAATGTTTTGTGTCATCCACAGATGTGCAGGAGGGTGTTGGGCCATCTGGCCTGACCGCACCATCCACGGGACAACAGCCTGATGGAGACCCCCAGACAAGGCCGGAGTCCTCGGAGGAGGTTGAGGAGGAGGAGTTTGAGTTGGAGGCGAAGGGGTTGTCAGGGAATGGCTTGTTTGTTTTGGAGGAGTCTTCCCCTTTGGCTGGCAGCAGCCAGGCCTCCATCAGGGGTAGCCCCTCCCACTCTTCCCCCAACAGGGCTCCCCTTCTCCCCGGCCACAAGCCTCATCTGGAGGCAGGAAGGCAACCCACAAAACTAGGGGGTGGCCGAGTTTCTGCCCGCCAACCTGAGAAGGGACCAGGCCTTTCAGACCCGCCATCTGGGACAGGTAAGCCAGACTTTGGGGCGGATGGAGGAGAGCCTGTCCTCCATAAAGGATACACTTGGGGACATGGCCTGCAACTCCCTGGCCCTGATCAATTGCCTAAATGAACATCAGGCTACCACAGCAGGCGTTGGTCAGGATGTGCGGGCCCTCGGTCAGGATGTGAGGGCCCTCACCCAGGCTATCCAGGCCAATACGGCAATGCTCAATGATGGCCTCACTCAAATTGCCATGGCCTTGGAGAGCAGGCCGCCAGGTGGGCAGAGACCAGGGGATGCTCCTCCTTCCCCGGATTACCCCCCCATGAGTTGGCCCTGAGGAGCCGGGACTGTGGCCACTGGCACCCCAGGCGTGGGTCACGGCAGCTGCAGTATTTTTTTTTTTTAACAGCAATTTTTTTTTTTTGCTGGTCATTTTTTTGGGTGCTGGACATTTTTTTTTTTGTGTTGTGAATAATTTATGATTGTGGGGGTGACAGTCCTGCCGGAAAAGGGGTCTCATCCTTATTTGTGGTGGAGAAGGGTTCCCCAGGACCAGGGAGAAGTGTGAATGGTGTATGAATGTACAGTGACATAATTGGAGCCGTGGCATGGCGTTGCTGCTCACAAGTCCAGCATGGTGGGCTTGTGCTAATCCAATTAGATGAGGATGTGGTGTGTGTGATCTAGGGACCACAGTGGTGTGCATGCATGCATTCTCATTGTGCCATGATTAATGTGTGTGTTTGACGTGCAAAGATGCCTAATGTGAGCTGTCTCCTGGCTGCTCTTCCCTCAGAAGACGGGGTAGCCTCGGTTAGGGGGGGATTGTCTGGTTCGGGGGTCTAGTCATCACTTATGTCAATATCCAGGCCCTTTCTCACTGTGAAGTTGTGCAGCATGCAACATGCACCGATGATCTGGCATACAAAGTTTGGGGAATACAACCGGGTACCATGGGGGGTTCCGCATAGAAGTCATGAAATGGGGTCCCTCTGCATATGCAGAGTCACCTTGAAGGGAAAAGACAGGAGTATGTTAGTAGTGCATGTGCCCCTTGTGATGTGTGCATCATAGGGGGGGGGGGCAGTCATGCCTGCCACCCATGTCACTCACCAACCAGCCAGCTGTCCCCATACATGTTCTGTTTGAATTCCATTGGGATGGGGCTATGATTGTATATGTAGCTGTCATGGTTGTCATGGGTGGTGTCATGTGTTGGGCTGGTGATGTCCTTCTGCACGGTTGTGGTTAATTCCATGATGGCATGAGGGGTGAATCTGAAGATGCGAGACACCTCAGAATCACTCATGCCAAAGATGTCTATGCGTGTGCGATATATCCTCTCCCGTACCCTCCTCCTCCGTGCCCTCCTCCGTGCCCTCCTCCTTCTGCGCTCCTCTAAAGTCAGTAGTATAGCTATGAGCATGGATGCCCCTGGCATGGTGGCATACAGACTGCACGTGTGGCTGCTCAGCTCGTCCCTAACGGTGTTGCTTTAGCTGACATGTAGACGGATTGTCTAATTTTAGGCAAGCTTTTATATTGCCTAATATTAGACAGGACGTGCAGCTGATGCGCACAGCGCGTAGCCTGCGCTGCACAAACTTACTTTTGTGGATCGCCGTAACTCCCTCATTTGCATATTTGCCTAGCAAATCAATGGTGTGTCTAGCGCATTTTTTGCGCGCACGATGCGCCGGTCTAACGAAATTACGTCGGTCTAAAAAGTCTAGATTTATGGCGTATATTGTTTTTGGGATACGGCATATCGATACGCAGGCGCATATTTCCATTTGCGCAGGCGCACCTCCTGCTACTCCAGCGTAAGTGCTTTGTGAATCTGGCCCCTTTGGTGTTGGAAGTACCCTACTGATAAAGCATTCTCATGTCGATCTAAATATTATGGTACCCTTTCCAGGCTGGACTACACATTGACCACTAGAGACCTCCTTCCGTTGATTCAGTCTGTAGCCTATATTTCCCAGATGGTATTCGACCACTCGATAATACAGATGACCTGTGTTTCGGTCCTGGAGACTCAGCTCTCTCTGGATCTCCACGCCTGAGACTCTGATTCTGCGGCTGCTGGGGCAGTGTAGGATGCCTTTAAGGTGGTAGTCAGAGGCTTCTATATCTCTTGCATAAAACACCACCGGTCTCAGGAAAGGGTTATGCAATCTACTCTGGAACAATCTCTTGATGCTGCTTGAGCCCGCCATGCAGCAAACCCTTCTTCACAATCTCGTGGAGAGTTGGCAGAGGCGCACAATGCTATGCAGCTACATATGGTTGATGTAACGAAGAAGCAGCAGCTGCATCTGTCCGTCTGCGTTTTTGAGCATGGGGGAAAGAACGGTAGGCTGCTGGCTTTACTTGCCCATACTGACCTTCAGGATAGTTCAATCCCTGCCATACAACTAACTGACGGGTCCATGGTGTCTGATCCACTGGTCATCAATCGAGAATTTGTCTCCTATTATTGTGATCTTCATGATGACTAGAGTTGAGTGAACACCTGGATGTTCGGGTTCGGCTGAACTTTGGAAAAAAGTCTGGGTTTGGGACCGGAACTTGACCGAACCCGGACCCAAACCCCATTGAAGTCAATGGGGACCCACATTTTTGACTACTAAAATGTCTAAAAAACTAAGGGAAAGGGCTAGAGGGCTGCAAATGGCAGCAAAATGTTGGTAAGAGCATGGTAAGTCCTCTGCAATCAAATGTGGTTAGGGAAATAACTTAAAATAACATAAAATACATACAAATAAATAATCTCGACAAGCAGGAAGCTTCCCCAATGATGGGACACTAGCAGCCGTCCCACTGATACCAATGATGGGGCACTATTTCTCCCACTGACACAAATGATAAGGGCACTATTCCTCCCAATGATACCAATGATGGGGCACTATTCCTCCCACTGACACAAATGATGGGACACTATTCCTGCCAATGATACCAATGATGGGACACTATTCCTGCCAATTATACCAATGATGGAACACTATTCCTGCCAATGATACCAATGATGGGAGACTATTCCTCCCACAGATACCAATGACGCGGCACTATTTCTACCACTGACACAAATGATGGGACACTATTTCTCCCAATGATACCAATTATGGGGCACTATTTCTCCCAATGACACAGATGATGGGACACTATTCCTGCCAATGATACCAATGATGGGACATTATTCCTCCCAATGATACTAATGATGGGACACTATTCCTCCCACTGACACAAATGATGGGACACTATTCCTCCCAATGATACCAATTATGGGGCACTATTTCTCCCACTGACACAAATGATGGGACACTATTCCTGCCAATGATACCAATGATGGGACACTATTCCTCCCAATGATACCAATGATGGGACACTATTCCTCCCACTGACACTAATGATGGGACACTATTCCTCCCAATGATACCAATGACGGGAGACTATTCCTCCCAATGATACCAATGATGGGGCACTATTTCTCCCACTGACAGAAATGATGGAGCATTCAGAGTTTTTTTCACACTGATAATCACTGTTACAAGAAATGTTTTGAAATGTCATGAATGGGTTACATTCATAACAGCTGTAATTTACGATTGTTTGCTGTGATTGACCAACAGCTATCACATGGTACAGGGTGCTTTGATTGGCCCAGGTACCACGTGATAGCTGTGGGCCAATTACAGCATCATTATAGGATACGCAGCTGTTATAAATTTACTGTTACTGATACTACACTATACTGACACATTATACTCACACTACGGTATACTACCACTATAATAACACTCTACACTCAGATGAATGTGTAAGCGGGCTATCACCACAGGGTGGCACTGTGGATAGCACAATATATGTTATGCCACGTCCTGTTATTTAGTTAAAATGATTTGGAATAAGAAAGAATGGACTCTGTAGGCATACGTAAAACATTTACAATTTGTATTCTTGAAAAGACAGACAAATTTAAAAACAACAACATATATAAATCAGTGAGAAGTGACTACAAATTTGTGTCTTAATGATCACGCAGCAGCCCAAAGTCCCAATGGACTTAATGGGCATAAGTTTGGGGTCAAACAGAGGGCATTGGTATTTTTATAGGTCTCTGTTTGGACCCCAAACTTAGCCTATTAAGTCCATTGGGACTTTGGGCTGTTGTGTGATCATTTAGACCAAAATGTTCTGTCACTTCTCACTGATTTATATGTGTTGTTGTTTTTTAACCACTTCAGCCCCGGAAGAATTTTCCCCCTTAACGACCAGGTCCTTTTTTGCGATATGACACTGAGTTGCTTTAACTGACAATTGCGTGATTTTCAGATACAACTGATGTCCTTTTTTTTCCAAAAAATAGAGCTTTCTTTTGGTGGTATTTGAATACCTCTGCAGTTTTTATTTTTTTGCGCTATACACAAAAAAGAAAGACAATTAAAAAAAAAAAAAATGATATATATGTATATATATTTTTACTTTTTGCTATAATAAATATCCCAAAAACAAAAAACAACAAAAAAAATGTCTTTGTCAGTTTAGACTGATATACATTCTTCTACATATTTCTGGAAAATAAAAAATAAAAAAAATGCAATAAGTGTATAGCTTCTACAAAATAGTGGATAGATTTTTGGCATTTAAAAAAAAAAAAAATGTTACTAATAAGGTGGCGATCAGCGATTTTTAGCGTGATTTCGGCGCTTTTCGTCGATTTTGACACTTTTTTTGGTACTATTGACATTCATACAGCGATCAGAGCTAAAAAATAGCCAAGGATTACTGTATAAATGTCACTTGCAGGAAATGGGTTAACACTAGGGGCAATCAAGGGGTTAAATGGGTTCCCTCATGAGTGTTTCTAACTGTGGGGGGATGGGACTGACTGGAGGAGGAGACATATCGCTGTTTCTAATTACTACGAACAGCAGATATACTCTTGTGGCTCTTGTGCTTCCGATCGTGGGTGGCCGGAGTACATTGCAGCTACCGGCCAAATGCATTGTGTCCCCCGCGTGCCTGCTATGGTTCTTAAGGAGACAACATACAGGTACAGAAATTCACGGGAAGGAGCCAACTTGTCGGCGTAAATGTGCGTGAGCTGGTCGGCAAGTGGTTACATTCATCTATGTCTTTTCATGAACAAAAATGTAAACTTTTTACGTATGCCTACAAAGTCTATTCTTCCAAATAATTTTGACTCGACACTCATTGTCACAATAAGTGAACATACTAACTCGCTAGAAGAAAAATGAGCTCTGCTCTCCACTCTATATCTCCACTCCAACAACACACTGCAAATGCTTCCTGTGGAAAAAATAGGATTTTTATACTCACCGTAAAATCCTTTTCCCTGAGTTCATGGATGGACACAGCCTTAATCTTGACAACGTGGGTATTAGCCTTCCTTTAGGAGTGACTAGACAGAAAGTGTTAACAACTTCAAAGCTGAATGGCCCCGCCCAGGGGGCGATCCTACTGGCTATATCCCCTCAGCCTGCACTAAGCAGCTCAGTTCGTCAAAAGCAGTACAAACTTAAAAAAGAGGGGTGGGTGCTGTGTCCATCTATGAACTCAGAGAAAAGGATTTTACAGTGAGTATAAAAATCCTATTTTCTCTTTCGTTCATGGACGGACACAGCCTTAATCTTGACAAAGTGTGACGTCCCAAAGCAGTGTCAAAATGAGCGGTGGGAACAGCATAAAATTATCATTTGCATGGGGTCACACCCACCTACACCAGCTTACGCCTACGAAATAACGTTACCCCGGCGCAACGCCTCCCTGCGCTGGGTCGGCGTAGCGTAAAACAGATACGCTACGGCGGCATATATATGTGCCGATGTATGTGAATCTGGGCCTATGTATATAAGGGAAGATAATATTCCAGGAAGGCTAAGCTGTTTTTTCGGCCGCGTACACACAATCAAATCTATCTGCTGGAAACGGTCTGACAGACCGTTTCAGCAGACAAATTCGATCGTGTGTACGGGCGGACAGACAGATTTTTCCAGCAGACAGATTTTAAAGCATGCTTTAAAATCTGTCTGCTGGGAATCCGTCCGTCCAATATGTCTGCTGGTTAGTACGCTAACCAGCAGACATATCTGCACGCACATGCGTCGAATGGATTCGACGCATGCGCGGAAGTGTTTTACTTCCTGGTGCGGTGAGGTGGCGGCGTCAACGTCAACGTCAACTGCCGGTGGGGATTTTGGTTTGATCGTGTGTACAGCGATCAAACCAAAATAGCCCAGCAGACAAATCTGATCAAATAGGTGTGTCAGACCGATTTGAACAGATTTATTTAATGGTGTGTACGGGGCCTTAGTGTTTTAAGTGTCTGTTTTCCCAACAAATTTTGATATGAATTGTTATAAAATTTCTTGATTTTAAACAAAATATTTTTTTTCTCTGGGGGGGGGGGGCTCTGCACCATAAAAATTCACTCTCCTTTTTGTTGTTCTCAAGACACTGACTTCAGTTGATGATTGATTTTGTCAATGTCCTTTTTGGATTGTGTATAGCTTCCTGCCTTAGAGAAATGCCATGCTCCAGTCCAGAGTGTAAAAAAAACAGGTCCTCCAAAAAATATATTTGCTGGCCAACAATCACTATCTGTGTGGTGATATATTTATATATAGACAAAGTTGTTTAAATTAAAAAAAAGGCTATATACTGTAGTTGCTGATAGTAGTTGATGCAAACATGGGAAATATGCAGATGAAAGGGCAAAGGTTCTTTAGGAGGACAGCCCAAGAGCCTTAAATTCTGCATGGTGCACCTCCACAGTGTTCCTCTTTACATCAGGGTCCATAGAATTCCCCTTTACACTTTTAGGGGAACCCTGCAGACTGTGATGTAAAGGAGAACTCTATAGACTGTTATATAAGGGAGAACATTGTAGACTTTGATGTAAAGGGGAATGCTGGAGACTAATGTTTGGTGAAACACTGGATTGTGATCTAAAGGGGAACTCTGGTGACCATAAACCTTTTTACATCAGAGTTTCTCTTTACACCAGAGTCTCAGCATTCCCCTTTACACTAGCGTCTTTAGCGTTTCCTTTTACATCAGGGTTCACCCTTGCACTGTAAAGGTGAACCCTGCAAGCTCGGATGTAAGGGGAACTCTGTGCTGGGTTATATTAACCTGAAATTCATGTAAAAGTAGAAATATGAAAACAGTAAATTTGACAATTTTTTAACTATCCATACCAAAAAATTGGCTCTGTCAATAAATGTTATGTCAGTAAAAAAATGGTCTCAGTGTAATTTTCTTGTGTCATGTCAGCAAATTTCACTTCAGGAGGTTGGCTGCTCTGGGTGGCAGCCTGAGGAGGCTCTATTGCAGAGTCCCTTTTAAAGCATGTGGGATCACAATGCCAACTGAGGATTGTGAAGGAGGGCAAGTTTTCTTTGAAAAGTTGGAAAAGGAATTGCCCAAATCCTATGGTGTAACAAAATTGCTCATATGGTAGCCCTCAAAATTTCCACTCGCCTACTAGCATTTGGCGAGTGTATTTAAGCTGGGGGCGTGGGATGACAGGGCTGCATGACCAATCTCCCTGCAATCTGTGCCAACACTTAGAGTCCCGATGAGATTGGCAGCCAAAGAGGAAAGGTGCATGCTCGGGAAAAGTAGTCTGGTGAGCCGCGCACAGGCAGAGCAGTACACAGGTGCTCTCCTTACAATTCTCATTAAGCCATGGGACCTAACAGTATGACCTCTCTGAGCCTGCCCCTCTCCCCCTGACCAATGTAGCTGGAGAGCAGGAAGCAGGAAGTAATAAGTGAGGTGGAGGATTGCGAAAATTACCACTCCGGTGCAGCGTTTACTGAAAGTTGCCCTGACATAAGAGCGGCAGCCTTCCAGTTTCTTTCTCCTTGTGCTCTATGCAAGTGTCCAACAGTTCAGCCTGAGCACTGCAAACAGACTGGTCTCAATGTGTGCTGTGCGGTGTCAGTGTGCGCTGTGCTATGGTGTCAATGGCTGTGCAGTTGTGTGGATCTCAGCACTGGATTGTACTCCCTCCTGCTGTGTTGCAGCTCCTCTCCTCACTGCCAGCCTGAATAAAAGGGGGAAGTGGGGACATGCAAGCGTGGAGCCGCACACACAGGCTCCTGATGATGAGATGAATAGGAGAGGGAGAGAGAGAGAGAGAGTGAGAGAGAGATGATGGATGGGAGTTGCAGAGGAGACAGCAAGAGAATGGGGAAGAGACCCAGTTCTAGTGCCCTGTCCATCTGTTCTGCCCCCAGTGCCCTGTCCCTCTGGTCTGCCCCCATGCCCTGTCCCATTTTGTTAAAGTTGTTGTTGGTAATATTTAATTGTGTAACTTGATTCTGCATAAAACATTTAACAGTGTCATTCCATTAGATAATCTACGAGGGTGTGTTTACGGGTGCAATTAGGTGCAGGGCAGTGTATGAATTAGGTGGGGCAACTGGTGGCGAGTAACTCTTGAGGCCTGGCTAGTAACTCAGGACTTGAAATTTTGAGCCCTGTCATATGGTATAAGGCAACTACATCCAGATTTCAAAGCAGCTGTGCCAAAAGGTCAGCGCATACCAGGTAGCTCATAAGGTAGCCTCAGCTATATTTACAGCTACCCAAGAAAAAGTGGAAACTGTTGTAATGTTTTTGTAACAGACTGACAGAAATTTAAGAAACTGCAGGTATACCAGGGGATATCACAGATCATAGTTTCATAGTAGGGAAGGTTAAATAAAGACCACAGTTCTTCCAGTTCAACCTGTTTAGGTGTATGTGTGTCAGTTTTGATAATATCCCTGTATGTTGTGTTCACGAAAATGCACGTCTAAGGCCTCGTACACACGAGGGGATATGTCCGCTGAAAACGGTCCGATGGACCGTTTCAGCAGACATCTCCGCTCGTGTGTATGGGCTAGCGGACAGATTTCTCCACCCGACAGATTTCAAAGCATGCTTTGAAATCCATCCGGTGGAATCTGTCCGCCCGACATGTCTGCTGGTTAGTACACTTACCAGCAGACATGTCGTCCCCCACCGCCGCCGCGCCGCCGCCGAATGGATTCGGCGCATGCGCGGAAGTGTTTTACTTCCTGGTGCGGTGACGTGGCGGTGACGCGGCGGCGTCAACGTCACCGCCGCGTCACCGCGCCGTCCGGCGGCGGGGAATTTGATCCGATGGTGTGTACACGCCATCGGATCAAACTCCCGATCGGACATATCCGATGGAAATGGTCCGCGGACCGTTTTCATCGGATATGTCTGATCGTGTGTATGGGGCCTAAGAGTCCTTTAAAAAAAAATCAATACTCCTCGCTGACTTCCCCAATTGTAAAAGAGTTCCACATCCTTATCGGAAAAAAAAAAAAAAGATGATTGAGCGCACTCCTGACATGTACCAGTAAACTAGTGGGGGGGGGGGGGGAGGAAAAGGTCACAAGGATAATCAGAAAGGGATTAATGGAAATGCATTAGTCCATTTTGAATGTCCATTAAAACAAAATATAAATATATATAACTTCCGCAAAAGTGGCAAACAGCTGTCAGATGAAGTGATCTGAAGGACAACAAAGAAAGAAGAAAAGCGGCGCTATCTAAGCGTAGCAGGTAAGTATTTATTCAAATCTCTATAGCGGATGAACACATATCTTTTGATGCCTGTTTTATAGCTCTGTTTGTGAGTATAGTACTTTGTAACATGTTTTTATTTGAATAAATACTCACCTGCTACGCTTAGATAGCGCCGCTTTTTTTCAACGAGTGATCACAGTCTTCCCCGGGATATAGATCTGTGATCACTCGTTGTCCAGGAGACTGGATCTTGCTTGCTTCCTTGCCTCAAATGGCAGCGATGGTGGGAGCCGAACTCTCTCCGTACACAGGAGAAGGGGAGCTTGTTTCCCGAGTGTGCAGCCTTGATGACGTCAAATACTCACCTGCTACGCTTAGATGGCACCGCTTTTCTTCTTTCTTCCAAATCCTTATTGCCCTGACAGTGAAAGGATCATTTCTCTTTACAAAAAAACTGTCTATGCAGATAAGTGATGATTGTAGATCAAAACAAACTGTGCAGCTCTGACTAGAGATAAATAATACCCTTGCTATAGGTGTAGGCCATTTACATACCTTATGAAGCCTGACTGAAATACTCCCAGGACAGTGCTAGGTACTCCCAGGACGTTGCTAAGTGAGGCCTACTTGTTGCTGCTAACCTCCACCATCACAGGAGTGAGCTCTTTCGCTGATTCCAGCATCCTTTCATGCTCTCTCTCCCCTGATGAAGTAGCTCTGAGCTCATCATTTGAGAGCTCATTCCTGTGATGGTGGAGGCTAGCAGCAACAAGTAGGCCTCACTTAGCAACGTCCTGGGAGTACTTAGCAATGTCCTGGGAGTTTAGCAGTTAGGCTTCATAAGGTATGTAATTGGTCTTCACCTATAGCAAGGGTATTATTCATCTTTAGTCAGATGCTCAGTTTTTTTTCTACAGATGCCCCTTTTCTGCATGGCCAGTTTTGTGGTAAAGGTGAACTATCCCTTTAAGTTTAAACTGCTTCTTCTCCAATCTCATTGTGTGACCCTGTGTTCTCTTACACTCCCTGAGGCTGAAAAGTTTTCTTCCTACACTGGGACCACCATTGAGGTATTTGTATATTGTTATATGATATCTCCTCTGAAGGTGTCTCTTTCCCAGGGGGAATAAATTGAGTGCTCATAATTGTAGTCCTCAAGTCTGCTTATTCATTTTGTTAAAAAAAAAAAAAATTGGGATATTTATTATAGCAACAAGTAAAAAATATATATATTTTTTTAATTGTCGCTCTTTTTTTGTTTATAACGCAAAAAATAAAAACCGCACGGGTGTTCAAATACCACCAAAATAAAGTTCTATTTGTGGGGGGAAAAAGGACGCCAATTTTGTTTGGGAGCCACGTAGCGCAAATGTCAGTTAAAGTGACGCAGTGCCGGAAGCTGAAACTTCGCCTGGTCACGAAGGGGGTTTATGTGCCCAGTAAGCAAGTGGTTAATAGTATTTGAAAAGAAGATTTTTTGGGACTTTATATGAGGCCATGACTATCCTGTACAGGTAAGAGTGCTAGGATAATAGTTTATGTTCCCTCTCTTCCTGCCTTAATTAATTACCATTAATTAAGAATTTCATATATATTTTAGGTGTCCCCAATTAGCTGCTCTTGATGAGTGGATACTACTCCACAAAACACGTTAAGCTTTCATATTTAATGTCACATCACAGCTATCATGTGGCTACCATGGGTTTTAAATGGTTGAGTCATCAATTAATTCTATATTATATGTTATCCTATCTGTACATATCTTGGGTATACTGCTGATATTAATAATAATCATGTGCTACTGTATATATTATGCAACTTTGTCATTAATAAATTTGCTTACCTAATACTGAATGACTCATCCTACCTTAGTGTGTTGTTTCATATAAAATCCCACTGCCCCCTTGCCCCCATTGTCATCCTCTTTCTCAATTAATAGTATTTGATTAATAGTCTCTTAATATGGAAAATAGTATTCATATGCAACACAAATTTATTGTCATCAATAAAATTATAATCAAAATGTATCAAGCAATAGAAATAGTATACAATAGTGAAGATCTCTAGCAAACAAATATAGAACAGCATCTTACTGGCAAGTTTATTAATGGAATTGGTTGCATATAAGAATAATATTGAGAAAAGCTGTATATTTTTGTTAGCTACTGCAGTCTTTGAAGATGAGAATTTTTCATTCCCTGGGGCTTATTCCTCTTCTCATTACTTACTAAGGTATTTTTAGCTCTTCAATATAAAAAGAAAAGACTTCTGATTCCTCCTGTCTTACCCAAAGCAAAACTGATCAATGAGACATTCGGTCTTCAAATGGGAAAATGCTTTATATATAAATATATATATTGTCAAGGGCTGCTGTAAGTTGTATGCATCTTGTGCAATATCTTAGGCCGCGTACACACGATCAAACATATCTGCTGAAACTGGTCCGCAGACCAGTTTCAGCGGACAGATTCGATCGTGTGTACGGGCTAGCAGACAGGTTTCCAGCAGACAAAAGTTTTAAATCATGCTTTAAAATCTGTCTGCTGAAAACCCGTCTGTCGGATATATCCGCTGGTTAGTACGCCTAAACAGCAGACCGAAATCTCCTGCATGCGCCGAATGGATTTGACGCATGCGTGGAAGTATTTTACTTCCTTGTTTGGTGACGTGGCGGCGTTAACGTCACCGCCACGTCACCGCGCTGTCTGTCCGCTGGGATTTTGGTTTGATCGTGTGTACACACATCAGACCAAAATCTCCAGGAGACATATCCGATGAAACCGGTCTGTCGGACCGTTTTCATCGGATATGTCTCCTCGTGTGTACGGGGCCTTACAGAAAGTTAAAGGAAACTCCCTTCTGAACTCCCATATTCTTATTTTTTTATTATTATTCATACCATATACAATATATATTTTAGACTTTAAGGGCCTCCGGATGACATAACATTTTTTTTTTTAATCCAGCTACGGAACTGTTAGAGAGAACATTGGGCGCACCGACCTTGTGCATTACCACTTAAAAGTTTAATAAACAAGATAAAAAAGCAATGGTCCTACTCACAAACAATCTGAAGTAAGCGCTTTTTAAAACAGCTAGGACTGGAACCTTGCGGCACCTGCCAGTCGAACCCTTGATATCAATGTGGCTGACGCGTTTCTGGGGCGTGCCCCCTTCCTCAAAGCCCAGGTGGTCCGTGATATCTTTTAATTTCAGCTTATGAACACCCTTTTGTTCTGTGGAGGGCTGCAAGACTCCAGACTTTTGCCACTAGACCACACTGGCATACCCAGATTTGCGATACACCAGAGCGCAGGAGATTTGTTTGCTTGTGTTATATTGAGAGAGAACATTGGGCCAGGTTCAGAGAGCCGTAACTCCTGTCTAACTGGTGTTAGACTGGAGTAATTTCAAATTACGCGCGTTTTTTAGCTAGTCTGAAACCTCAAACCATGAATAGACGGCTGCGGGCTTCAATTCGACTGGATTACGTGTTTGTACGCCTTCGGATCTACGCTGCAATAAAATTGCGGCCACTGGGTGGACTTCCCGTCGTTTTCCGCGTCGGGCTATGCTAATGAGCTTTTGCCGGCGATCCCCGAAATTACGATCTTCAATCGCAATCTCTTACGGCATCTTTAGTCATCTTTTTTTTGCGCAACACTATACCAGCTTTTTGCTGCTCTAATATTAGACAGCCCATGTTAAGTATGGCCGTCGTTCCCACAACGAATTTCTACGTTTTCCGACGTCTTTTATTATTTTTTACGTAAGTCGTCCGGGAATAGGAATGTTCGTAAACGACGCTACTCAAACAAAAAATGACGTAACGACGTGATTTCGCGCAATGCACGGCGGGAAATTTCTGAACGGAGCATGCGCAGTTCGATCGCCGCGGGGACGTGCTTAATTTAAATGCTTCACGCCCCCTAACCGCGTATTTCGATTACGCGGCGAGAAATAGACTACGCCGCCGTAGCGTACGGGCAAAAATCTACCAGAATTCGATGTAGAGCCTGGTAAAATACGGCAGCATAGAGTATATCGATTACGCAGCGCAATATTTAAGTCTACCTGAATCTGGCCCATTGTTTTTTAAAACAGGACAACTAGGAATAATAGGCTATGTAATATTATCTTCTAATGATCCATAAAGCATTCAACTTTTATTAATAAATCTTGATTAAGGTTAAAGATTTCACTTTGTCTTGGTGTACCCATTTTTACACCTCTTCATTGGTGAGAACGTTTTGGACTAATTAGTATTTTGGATATATTTTAAAAAAAAAAAAACATAATCTCTTAAATTTCTTTTAGCAAAACAAAAAAAAAAATTTTTCCAACACATTTAAAGAAACCACTCAAAATGTATTAATATTGGTGCATCTTTATGATGGTAGTAAATATCATGGGATTTTTCCTGTAAAAATTTAAAATGTTGCAAAAAAAAAAAAAACTCATACATTTATAATTGCTGTCAAAGGAGGGGAAATTACCTACAGGTGCATACAAAAATAAATCACTCAGCATTCAGGTGTGCCAGCTAGAAATTGTGACCTAAATTAAAACTGCTTCTAAGATATAAGTAAGAAAAAGAGGGCTCAGTTAAATATAGTGAATATACTGAAAATATCCAAAACATTGTAAAAGCTACTCACTATATATATATATATAGTTGTGCTCATAAGTTTAAATACCCTGGCAGAATTTTTGATTTATTGGCCATTTTTCAGAGAATAAATAGCACAAAATTTTTCTTCCACTCGTGGTTAGTGTTTGGCTGAAGCCATTTATTATCAATCATCTGTGTTTACCCTTTTTAATCATAATGGCAACAGAAACTAGCCAAATGACTCTGATCGAAAGTTTACACACCCCAGTTCTTAATACCATGTATTGCCCCCTTTAACATCAATGACAGCTTGAAGCTCTTTATCTTCTCAGATGGTAAAACTGCCCATTACTCTTGGCAAAAAGTAGTCACCCCCATCAGCACTGGGGGGGTGGGGGGAGATAAAGGGTGTCTTTTGGGGAAAGGGTACAACCCGGAGACCACCCATGACTTTTCTAGATTGAAAATAAATAAAATATAACAATACAGGGCTATTTAGTACACACAAAGTACACTATTTAGTACACAAAGAGTCCTGTTTGGATAGTTTTGTAGGCCTCCTTGGGTAGATATAAGAAATGAATCACACACCTGAAGAAGACCGTTAACCATAAACTGTTGGTCGAAACGCGTAGATATTTATATATGGGGAATTTCATATGAATTCATTGTTCGAATTTTGAGTCCTTGTTCCTTTATTTATGAAATATGTTCTTGATGTTACAACCAGTAATTGCCTTTTATGACTCCAATGTAATTATGCCCTATTCCCTTTTGTTTTTGATACTTTTATACATGGAATAAAAATATATATATATATATTTTATATAAATACCTTGCTGCTAAAAAAAAATATGAAGCATCTCCCATTCAATTCTATTCAATCGGGGTGTGCAGCACCCACAACTCTTTCAAATGTGTTAGCTGATCTATAGTCATAAAAGGGTTTTAATGTCTCATTTGTTTACTGTACATCACGGGACACAGAGCACCAGTAATTACTACATGGGTTATGGGCCACCTTCAGGTGATAGACACTGGCATAATCAAGACCAGATATCCCCTCTATATAACCCCTCCCACATGGGGAGTACCTCCGTTTTTTCTCCAGTGTCTAAGGTGTTGGTCACGGTTAAGATTATGCTCCCTAGATGGCCCTAGCCAGGTCCAAGGTGCTATACAATCGGATCTATTCAAAAAGCCAGAAACAAATGCAAAAGTGGATGGTACCCAAGCCTTGATACAGAATAACAATGTTTTGGCTGTAACGCTTCTTCTAGGAGAGCTGGGCCCTGAAATCCAGCAACTTGGTCACATTGCTATACCACAGGTTGCTCTGGCAGGGTGCTTTAAAGGGTCCAAGGCAGTGGACCCTAATAAATTAAAGGGGACCTCGTCCTTGCCCGCCGTAATGGGTGAAGATTGGGTCGCTGTGTTAATTCCAGTAGTACCCTGCACCGGGAATGGCAACTTAAGAAGATCCTTTGGGGCTTATTTTAATCAATAGTTGATGTCTTGTCTGTATTTTCTCCTACCACTAGAGGGTGCGGTGTGAAGTAACATACCTGGTGTCAGCATCCCATGCCTGGTTAGATGTCTGTCAGCAGCACTTGTGGAGGAGTTCTGCCTCTCCCATCAGTTTGTCAGCCACCTAAAGGGAGGGGGGAGAATTTGGGGATTCCACCAGCAGTGAGTGAGACCTACTCCCTCCTCCCCTGCGCTAAAAGTGTCTATTGGATTTTACCTGCCTCCCGCCTGCACCTGACCTCCGGCTTGTTTACTGATTATCTCTGCCTTTCCGCCTGCATCTGACCTCGGCTTGCCTTGACCTTGAACCTGCCTGCTTCTCTGTACTTTGCTGCCTGCCTGTGACCCGACCATCCCCTCTGCTTCTGCCCAGCATCACCTGCCTGTGCCTGTATCCCGTTACCTGTCCAGCCAGACATCCTCTTCTCTGTACCTGGATCCAGAGCCTCATCATCTGCAACTACCCGCCAGGCTCTCATACCACTCTGCACTCCCATGCCTCCTGTCCATACTACCAGGGGCCGCGAGTCGGACTCGTAAGGGAGACCTCCCTCTGCTCAATCGGGCTCTCCAGTCAGGTACGTATAAGTCTGACACACGGACACTCTTCACAGGGCATGTAAGCGCTGGGGACAGACATTTTCAAAGACTTATCTGTTCAGCATCTAAGCTGTGGCATTTGACAGCGGCATATTAAGACTGCTAAGACTGAGCTCAGCAATAGAGACATAGCAATTAGTATCTCTGCTTTGTGCCAAGGACTATGTATTCCCGAAGAAGAGGGGCAAAAACAGAGAAAAGGGGCGCAAAAGTGCAGCGGTCAGGTCTTGGAAACCCTAGATGCACCTCCACGGCACCTTTTTCCCCTGCAAGACCTGAAACAGTTGACCAAGCTGAACCCTTGTCAGGCCTTGTAGCTTCCTCGAACACTCCAGCCTCTGCATATGTCACTAAAGATGACTTGTCTATGACTCTGTCTGGTTTGGAGGGCAAGTTGGCTAGTTTGATTGCGTCGTCCTCTCAGTCTGGGAAAAAACGCGACAGGTCTCCCTTCCCCTGCTCCTGGGCTGGTGTCTGCGGATCAGTGGTGGGTAGAAGATTTGGATGTGCCTTTAGAGGACCCATTGGAAAGGCATGAGGATGGTTCTTCATTAGAGGGCTCAGCCCTGGAGGAAGCCTTCGCAACCTCACAGTCTAAAAGGTTGTTAATATAATCGCTCACTGAGACAGTGCGTATTGGTTATAACTTGCCCCTAACAGAGTCGGCTAAAGCCCCCTTTTCCTCTCTGGGTTCAGTAAGGCCTCCTCAAGGGGCACATGCTTTTCCTATGCACCCGTTGCTGGAACAGCTTATTTATGCTGACTGGGAATACCCAGACAGGCATTTTATTCCTCTTAAGAGATTTTCTCCGATTTATCCTATGGAGGAGAAATTCACTGAGAAATGGAGTGTGCCAGCACTGTTCCCTGAATAAAAGTCTTACTTGTCCAGTCGACAATGTTCAGGTGTTTAAAGATCCAGCAGATAAAAGGCTGGAGTCATTGCTTAAAGCCTCATTTGCTATGGCCAGTGCTGTTGCACAGCCTGCGATAGCAGTTATTGGCATCTGTCAATTACTTAAGGAAAAGGTGAAACAGGCCATCAGAGGGGAACAGGTCCCGGACCTTCCGGAACTTCCTTAGGCCCTTTGTTTGAAGTAGACACCATTAAGGATTCCATTCATCATATGTCATTTCTTGCTCTTCTGCTGGTACACATGCAAAGAGTGCTATGGCTTAAGCATTGGTCAGCAGAGTTGCCTGGTAAGAAACTGTTGACTGGGTTTCCTTTTCATGAAGAGAGTTTATTTGGGGATGACTTGGCTAAGTACATCCAGAAGATTTCGGGTGGAATGAGTACCCTTCTTTCATAAAGAGAAGTAAGCATCCTTCAATTAAACATTCTGCCTCTTCGTCTTAGGCATTAGCCTCCAAGCAGTCGCAGCGGTCTTCGTCGTCAGCCCCAAGAGGAAGGCCTCAAAGCCAGGCTCAGGGTCATAAGAGGTCCTGGGGGAAAAAATCTGCAAATCAGAGTCCCAAGGCCTCCTTATGAAGGGGCGTCCAGGCTCGCACGAGTGGGGAAAGGGCAGATCGCAGGAGCCTGGCAGGAGGAGATCCAAGACAGTTGGATCATCTCCATAGTTTCTTTAGGATTTCCTCCGCCTCGTTTTCTAGAATCGAGTGTTCCCAAGGACCCAGTAAAAAGAGCATCATTGTTTCAGGCACTAGACTGGTTGCTGTCTCAAGGGGTGATCATAGAGGCCCCCTTAGGAGAACAGGGAATGGGATTTTACTCAAATCTCTTCACAGTGCACAAAACCAAACGGAGATGTCAGACCCAATTTAAATCTCAAGGGTCTGAACCAATTTCTAAACATCTGCTCCTTTCGCATGGAATCAATTTGGTCAGTGGTATCCTCCCTTCAGGGAGGAGAATTCTTAGCATCAACAGACGCATATCTCCATGTTCCAATTTTCCCTGCTCATCAGAAATTCCTGTGATTCGCGGCAGAGCAGTGACACTTTAAATTTGGGGCCTTGCCTTTCGGGTTGGCCACCGCACCACGAGTGTTTACAAAGGTCCTGGCTCTGCTTTTAGCAAGACTAAGAGCCCAGGGTATAGCAGTAAGGGCATACCTAGATGACCTATTACTGATCGATCAGTCTGTAAAAGGACTGGATTTGAGTGTAGCCAGCACGTTCAGGTATCTGGAGTATCTGGGTTGGATGATCAACCTAGAAAAATCATCCTTGCGGCTAGTAAAAAGGCTGGAGCACTTGGGTTTGGTAGTAGACACAGCCCACAAGAAGGTGTTTTTACCCCAGGCAAAGGTTTGTGCAATAAGAGAACTTATTAACACGATCAGGACAAGGGAAGAGAGTCTCCCATCCTTCTCTGTATGAGATTGTTAGGGAAGATGGTAGCTCAGTTCCATTCAAGACTGTTGCAAAATAGTATCATGGAGCAGGAGAAGCTAGGATTTTTGATTGTCCAATGTGTTTGACTCAAAGTGTATGCCAAAGTCTCAATTGGTGGTTGCTAACAGAGAATTTGCAGAAGGGGAAAACCCTTGTACCGATCACTTGGAACATAGTGAAAACTGATGCCAGCCTTTTAATCTAGGGAGCAATACTAGAAGAGAATGCTATTCAGGGGGAATGGTCAGAGTCTGAAAAGGCCTTGCCGATCAACATTTTAGAAATTCTGGCAGCACACCTGGCCCTAATGGCCTGAACAGGCAGACTGTGGGGATATCCTGTCAGGATCCAGTTCGACAATGCCACGGCGGTGGCCTATATCAATCACCAGGGAGGCACCAAGAGTCGGGCAGCCCACAAAGAGGTAAACCATATTCTGTTTTGGGCAGAAGAGCATGTTCCGTGCCTATCTGCGGTGTTCATCCCAGGGGTAGAAAATTGGCAGGCAGACTTCTTAAGCCACCAGCCATTGCTCCCAGGGGAGTGGTCCCTACATCCAGACGTCTTTCTGGCCATTTTCCAGAGGTGGGGTACCCCGCACATAGATTTTTTTGCATCCAGGTTCAACACAAACTTGGACAAAGATGTCCCACTGCTACAGTTGTCAGCTGGGCAGCCTCTTCAAACTTTGGGAACACTGGCTTGGAGTTGGGGTCTTGCTTCCATCTGGATTGCTGTTCTCTCTGCAAATCTGGGCCCAGGCTTACGGCCTAGGACACAGCAATCTCCGTCAGCAGCTCCGCACAGGAGAGATGGCGGACCCGAGAGAGAGAAAAAGGTGCCACTCCCCTTCCTTAAGTAATCTCCTCCACCGGTCTAGCAGAACATCACATCCTCCTGGAGGGCAAAGCATTGCGGGAATTGTAGTCCATTTCTCCTACGAGTCAATGGAGTCCATATCTCCTGCTACTTGTAGTCCCGCAATGCATAACTTGTATAACGGTATCTAACGTATTTACAGGCTTAAGTAAAGTTCCAGCGGGGGAGGCCTGTCACTAGACTCTGACAGGATGACCCCGCTACACTTCCTACAGTCGGAAATAGATATGAAGCTAGCCTTGAGTACTATTAAGGGTCAAGTCTCAGCTTTGTCAGTTTTTCCCCAAAACCTCTGGCTTCTCACTTGTCAGTCCTTTAGGAGCCTCCTTTTGAGTCGATGTGTGATGCCCGTTGGCCATGGTATCATTTCTGGTGGTTCATAGGGATAAGGTGGTGTTATGTCCCCATCTGTCTTTTCTGCCTAAGGTAGCATCCAGTTTTCATTTGAACCAGGATATTTTTCTGCCTTAATTTTTTCCAGAACCAAGTTCTGCAGTGGAAGAGCCATTACATTCTCTTGATGTAGTGAGAGCAGTTAGCTTCTTTGTAGAAGCAACTGCTCAGATACAAAAAACTGCAGCTTTGTCTGTGTTGCCAGGGGGCCCCAGGAGGGGTCAGGCAGCATCAAAATAGACCATCTATAGATGGGTTTGTCAGATCATTACTCAAGCTTACAATTTAAAAGGGAAAGTTAAGCTTTTCCGTCCTAGAGCACACTCCACCAGGGAAGTGCTTCTTGGGCAGTGCATCATTAAGCCTCCATAGCTCAGGTGTGCAAGGCTGCAACTTGGTCATCAATTCATACATTCACAAAGTTTTACAAAGTTTGATTATGCCAGTGTCCATCGCCTGAAGGTGGCCCATAACCCACGTAGTAATTACTGGTGCTCTGTGTCCCATGATGAAGCTTCAAGAAAAGGATTTTACAGGTAAGCCATTAAAAAAAATCTATTAATTCATATCCTGATAATTCATCACGTTTAGATTTCTCAAGCAAAGCTTTCCCCTGCGTGCAATTTTTAATTTACAGTCTCAGTGTATGATAGGTGTATGATAGGTGTATGATAGGTTTTGTAACCTTTCACAAACCTTGTTGCTATCATCAACTGCATTCTGTAACTGGGCAATTTCCTCAATCTTATGCCTCGTACACACAACCGTTTTTTTGACAGGAAAACTGCTATGAAAGCTTTTTGTCTGGAATCCCGGCTGTGTGTATGCTCCATGGCAGTTTTTTCCGATGGGAAAACTGCGGACAAAAAAAAAAAAAGAGATCAGGATCTCTTTTTCCTGTCAGGCCAAAAATCAGAGCGGGGAAAAACGGTCGTCTGTATGATTTTCCGACAGGCAGCAATCATGCTCAGAATCAAGTATGAGACAGGAGCCCTCTTTCTGGTAAAACTAGTGTTCAGAATGGAGATAACACATTTGTCACGCTGCAAATTATTGCATCGTTTAATGCAGCACATTCTTTTCTTCTTTATAATGCTACTTGTTAATGAACTTGTTCTGACAAACTTATTTTTTTATTATTTCTCGTGATTTCATGAAGATTTATTTTTTAAAGCTAGATCTCCATAATATATATATATATATATATATATATATATATATATATATATATATATATATATATATATATATATATATATATATATATATATATATATATATATATATGTATATATATATATAAAGCAATATCTGCATTTTTTATTTCAAAATTATTTTCTAGTGATTTGTTTTATTTATTTTTGTGTGTCAAGTTACCACAATAACATTATTATCTTGTATTTTTTAACCTCAAGGAGATTGGTTGGTGTCCCTTGTTAATTAGACATTGTATTTTTGAAATATACCTGCCTACTCACAAACAAACTTTCCTTTTTTAAGAAAAACACATAGGCAAGTATTAACTGTAAAAATAAAATCAACTTATTCTGGCTCATAACAAAATAAAGAGAAAGGCAACACTGGAGAACCTGCTGCAATTTTTGAAGCCTTGGGACCCCAGAGCAGACATCAAGTCTGTGGACAAGAAAATTGGAAGCTTGAGAATTCCATACAATTGGGAGCACAATCTGGTCCTGAACTCCCAGAGATCAGGAACATCAGCAGATGACATATGTCCCCAGTCTGTGGTACTACAACAGCCTGCGTCAGACCAGACTAAAGCCAGGCCATCACTTTCTGGTCTTTTTAACCTTCCCTCCACCCTTCTTTGCAGTCTTCCCTGCAGCCTTCCTTGCGCGCTTCGTTGGAGCCTGTGGCTCTGGAGATGGACTTGTGGCAGGAGGAGGAGGAGGAGAATAAGGAGAAGGAGGAGGAGTAGTAGAAGGTGGAAAAGGAAGGGGCGACCTCACAAATTGTGGTATTTTTTCAGCAACTAGACTGGCATAGCCCCCTTGAGTGGTGGGGGTTTTTACAGTGTGGCATGAGCCTCCCTAATGAGGGCCGGTGCTGCCTCATCCAGGTTCCTACCCCTCTTGTTTGCAGATGGAAGGGAGGCACCTGTGCTTGGGTGCTGGCACTGGGCCCAGCTACCTGCTGGCTGCAACTGGGCCCAGCCACCTGTTGGCTTGCCACTTTCTCCACCCTCATTCTGGCTGAGCTCTTCCTCTGTATAAAAAGGGACATAGTTTAAGTTTTTGGTTCATCAATCACACACAATTTTCAGCTCATGGCTGTTGCAAATTGAATGTCAATAAATAGAAAAGACTATCATTCTGACCCCATCAGTTTTCATTCTTGTCCCAATCATTTTTGGCCACTACTGTCTATTGATATGTAAAATGCTTTTTGTTCAAACATGGATTTCTTATCAATATTAACATCTATTTTACATCATTATTTTTACGACAATAAATCTTTTGAAAAATACTATACTGGGCTCCAGAAGTCCACATCCGGTTCTTCCAGGATGGAAGGCTCTGCTTGCTCCTCAGAAGGCTTAGCTAGGCTGGAGGAAAGGCTGGATGGAAGGGTGGAGGGAAGGGTAGAAGGTGATGACCTCACTTCCAACTGGTCATCCAGAAATTTCAATTTGTTGTAGTACCACAGACTGGGTACATAAACATCCCTGTATGTGCCCCTCAAGTTCCCAATTTTATTGTCCACACCCAGGATGGTAGCAGTGGGGACCCTTGTCTGCACAAATTGAATTAGGTTCTCCAGCGCTGCCCTCCTTGATCCTTTTGTTATGTATTGGGCTTTTTGTTTCCCACAGAGCAGGTAGCTCCCTGTAACTGTCCAGGAACTTGTTTATAAATTTGTTTTTTCAAATTGCATTCATTCTTTCTGCAAGACAAAACACAAGCCAAAAATAATGTTCCAGTGACGACGAGGAAAGCCCGGAGCCAGAAACGTCCCAATCCAGGAGATACAGTGCAAGGCCTCAAATATGTTCTCTGCAAAGAACATATTTGAGGCCTTGCACTGTGGACATCTTGAGGAGGACTGACTATGATGGGAAGCATGGGCCATACAAGAACCCTAATGTGAGAATGGCCAAGATAATGACTAAAGTTGTGAGAAGTCTGCACCAGAATTTTGGGGTATGACAATCCAAGGAGCAGCTGAGGAAACGCTGGTTAGACTTTAAACTGAGGGACCACGACCCATACAGGAGGATCAAGAGAATGTTTAAAAAAGTAATTATTTGTCCTGTGTCCAGATTATTATTATTATATTTGCATGTTGCTCCATGTGCTTTTTTTTTTTTTTTTTACTGTTGGACAGTTTAAAAAATTGAAACTTTCAGGTTAGTGGACACAGTTATCATCATAGGAAACATCATTCCCCCACTACATACAATGTTATGGTTTGATACAGGGTTAACTACATTTGGTCATGCCTATTTGTATTTAAAGAATTTGTATTACATTGTTGTCTAGATGTGTGTGTAATTAGAATGAAATGCAAACTTTATTCAGTGGAAAGGAGAGGACACTCACAGCAGCTGTTTTCACATCTGGACTCAGGAGCACTAGTGTAGGACACCAGAACAACCTTTTTTATGGTGCTCCAATGGATATTTGGGATGTCTCCATGTGTTAAACTTTGCCAAAAAAGGAAAGCATTCCAGCTTTGGTAAGGGAAAAAAATCATGTCTTCATCTTGGAACACACAATTGTAGCCCACTTCCAAGCAATGTTTCATATTCCTATTTCTGGCCTGAAATATCTGTGTGCTAAGTATACGTTTTGTATACCTTTTGTTTCATTCTCATAGGATAGCAAAGACTTGGAGGACACCACTCAGAAGAAGGCACCATGAACCCCACACCTCCTAAGTAAGAAGAGGACCAGAGAGAACACCAACAAGATGAAGATGTGGAGGAAGGAGAGATGAAGTGATGGAAATTGTCACCACAACAGGTCAGTGTTTGTCACCACAGCTTCAGGTAAGCGATGTAGGCCTGCATCTTTATAATACCTTGTTTTTTTTGTTTTGTTTTTAGGTGATGAACATGTTGGTGGAGAAAAAAATCCTAATTTCTCAAGTGCTAGTGCACAAATTTTAATAAAGGAAATCATGGGGTGTAGTCGAGAACTAGACATTATGAGGAATAGTCTCAATTTTATGGATAACATTTTTCAAGAACATGATTGATGTTTTGGGGCAAATCTAAAGAAAAACAACCCCCCCCCCCCCCTTGTTCTTTTGTGCACTTTAAAAAATGTTTACTCGTTTCTTCAAGCCAAATTTTGAAGATGCACACAATGGGGGCTATTTACGTAAGGCAAATCCACTTTGCACTACAAGCGCAAAGTCCACTAGAAATTGCACTGAAAGTGCATTTGGAAGAGCAGTCGCTGTAGATCCGAGGGGGACATGCAAAGAAAATAAAAAAAAAGCATTTTAGCTTGCTCATGAGTGGATAATAAAATTAGCAGAGTTTCCCCTCATTTCAGAGCTACCCCTCAGATTTACAGCGACTGCACTTCCAAGTGCACTTTCAGTGCAATTTCAAGTGCACTTTGCACTTGTAGTGCAAAGTGGATTTTCCTTTAGTAAATAACCCCCATTGTGTCAACATGTGCTATCTTTCATCAGGGGATCTCAATGTAGGCGAGAGGAAGGGGTTGCACCCCCAAAACATGTCCATTGATCCCCCATGATGGGAGATAGCACATGTTGACATGTAGGCATAGGATCATAAAACGGAAAATTGTATACTCACCTTTCCGTAATTTTCCTTTCCTGACGCATCTTCATGGCAGCACACACTGGGTTGTGACTCCGCCCCCACAACCTGACAGGATTGGTAAATTTGAAGGGGAGACGCCCCGCATCATTCTCTGTATATATCATCATAAAACAGCAGGGTGGGCATCTGTGTGCTGCCATGAAGATGCGTCAGGAAAGGAAAATTACGGAAAGGTGAGTATACAATTTTCCGTTTTTCTGACGCATTCATGGCAGCACACACTGGGATATAACTCGCCAGTCGGGAGGGTGCAAGAAAACAGTAATATTTATTCTTTATAGCGCTGAGGAATTGGCTCTAAGAACAGATCTGCCGAAGTCGACGGTAGCCAGGAGAGCAGAATTCACTCTGTAGTGAGAAATGAAGATGTGTTGGGAAGACCAAGTTGCTGCTCTGCCTATGGTTTTCGGTGAAGTCCCGCAATATGCTGCCCAAGAAGGGGCCTCTGCCCCTGTCGAATGAGCCCTAATGCCCTCTAGAAGTCGTAAGTTGCTGGATGGAATAGGTCTCTTTGATAGCTTTAACAACCAAGAGGTAATGGTACGGGAGGTAGCTGGCTGACCTCGTCTGCTCCCGTGTGGGATAATCAAGAGAGAATCCGTCTTCCTGAGATGTAGCTGTGATGTAACTGGAGATGGTAGACTTGACATCCTAGTCATGGGACTCACCCCTCTCATTAGTAAAAGACGAAAGGACGATGTCCTGCTTATAATGAAAGGAGGAAGTTACCCTTGGATAAAAATGGTCTGAGGGCTTCAGAACCATTCTGTCAGGGAAGAACACTGAATAGGGGTTCCATAGCCATAAGTGATTGTATCTCCGATGCCCTCTTAACTGAGGTGATAGCAATATGGGAAGCCATCTTCAGAGCTAGGTTCCACGGTGAGACTAAGTTGAATGGAGAAAAAGGTGGATTGGACTCGAGTACTACACAGAGATCCCCTGTTGGAAAGGCTGGCCTCCTAGGTGGTCTGATCTTACGTAGGCCCTGAGGAACAGAGTGACCGGATGATGAAGAGCCCATCTAGTACCCGTCATGGCTGAAAGGGCAGATTCTTGCACATTCAGGGTACCCAAGCCCGGGCCCTTGTTAAACCCTGACTGAAAAAATTCAAGAATTTGAGATTGGATTCCAATCTCTTTGCTGCGATGACACGAACCTCTCCCAGATCCTAGTATAGGTGACATCAGTGGAGCTCCTCAGAGCTTGTACTAAGGTTGATATTACCTCCTGAGAGTATCCTAGTTCCCCTAACCTAGCCCTCTCAGCTTCAAAGCTGGCAAATGCAGCTTCTCTGGGCTGGATGGAAGAATTGCCTCTGATGTATGAGATCCCAAGTTACTGGAAGATGTATTGGAGGCCGCGTACCTAGTTGTAGCAGGGTCGTAAACCATGGCCTCCTCAGCCGAAACGGTATTAGTACAATAACTGTGGCTGAGGACTTCCGAAGTCGGGACAGGAATCTTGTAATCCGAGAAGTTGGAAGAAAAATGTACCCTAGCTCGCAGCTCCATGGAAGAACTAGGCAGTTTGTCCCTTCAGGTAATGGAAAGTGGGCTCTGGACAGGAACCTCTGACACTTGGAGTTCTTTGGCGTGGCCGCTAGGTCGACTTCTGGTACTCCACAAGTTTTCGTAAGAATGGAGAATACCTGTTGGTTCAGGGACGGTTCGTTGTTTGAAAGTGTCTCTCGGCTTAGGTAGTTGGTCAACGAATTCTGTGTTGCTGGGACGCATACTCCCCACAGATCTAACAGGTGCACTTGTGCCCCTTCCATTATGGGCAAACTTCCTCCTGAAGCGTGCGACTCCTGATGCTCCCCTGTCTCTGGATACATGACACCGCCACTTGTTGTCCATCCTGATCAGGACACTCTTCCTCTCTAGAAGAGGCGCAATGGCCAGGAGGGCCTAAAAGGCTGCTCTGAGCTCTAAAATATTTGACACTATGCCCTGTGCCCGAAAATGCCACTGTCCTTGGGCTACTCAGTCTAGATAGTGTGGACCCCATCACCCCTGGCTGGCGTCCGATGTTACTACTTCTGGACTTTTGGAATGGACTCCCTGAGGTCGGATGGGTGTGTCCACCACCATACTAATTGCTTTACCCAGTTCGGGATGTGAATGGTTTGGAGTATTGACGTTCTATTCCACTGCCTGAAAAAGGAGTTCTGTAAGACTCGCATGTGCCACAGGGGCCACTGTATCAAGGGTATGGATGCTGACATGGACCCCAGGGAACTGAGGCAGGCTCTGACAGTTAGACGTCTGGATGATAGCAGACTCTGTATCTTCTGGAGCAAGGGCTTCAGCCTCTCTTGAGGGAGTTGCACCCGGTACAACCTGGTATTTTATTCTGCCCCTAGGAACACCCTAACTTGCCGAATGCTCTGGGTGCTGAGGCGATGCCGAATGGGGGGGCACCAAAATTGGAAATGGGATTGATCGATTGAGAACCGAAGGGACCTCTGGAAGGTAAGATGAACTGGGATGTGAAGGTAAACGCCCGAAAAATCTAGAGATAGCATCCAGTCTCCCACGTCCACTGACAACAAAATGGACTGAAGGCTTTTCCAATCTAAGGGCCTCTATTTTGATCGTCTGTTGAACTTCTTTAGGTCCAAGACTGGACGTAGATCCCCGTTTTTTTTTTGTACCAGAAATAAAGGGGAATAAAACCCCCTCCCTTTCTGGTGCGGAAGTACTTGGTAGGCTGGAATGTGTTCCCTGGCAATGTGCCCATGAATTTCCAATTGTGACCGGTCTTGATAGAGGATAGTGTTCATGGATCTGTTATACGAGTTGCCCATATCCGAGCGAATCTCTTGAGTCTGGTGCTCACCTGAGCTGGGTGGGCAGACGGACCCTCAAAAAGGACTTCTGCTGTTCCCCAGCTGTGATTGGCTTACTGTATCTACATGAAGGATGGTCGAGTCTTCCAGTCCCTCCTAAATTCCCTGCCGGGGCGGTAGGATCTAACATCCCTGTACTTGACAGGAAGATCACGCCTGTAAGCGGGGCCCTTCTGGGGCTCTGGTTTTCCTATCGGAGAAATCAGCCCAGACTTTCCCCCGGTAACCTTGGAGATGGCCGAGTCCATCTTTGTGCCGAATACACTTGAGCCGCCTTATGGAATTTTGCACCAGTTAATTTGTGGTGATAGCCGGCCTACAAGCGGCTCCTGTCGTGGAGCAGGCTTTCTTCAGTTCTATATTGATTTTACGATCAAGAGCGTTCCGGAAGGTAACTGCGTCTTCAATCGGTAGAGAAACATCTATAGCGAGTCGTATTAAAGATGAATCGACCGTAGTTGCATTGATCAAAGAATCGATCTTAGACTCCCACAAGGGGTACAATCTGCAAACTTGTTGCTCATACTGGGCCGCTTATGCGACCCCCCCACTTATCCTTTATGAGGTTCTCCAGCTCTTCGATGAAGGGAAATGATTCAGGACCCCCTTTTCAGCACCGGGAAATATTTCTGAACCTTTAGAAGTTCTGCCATAACCTCCTCCCAGCCGATCGCTTCCTTGACTGAATGGGCAAATGGTTCAACCAAAAAGAAACAGTCCGACGCCTGCTCACACTCCTCATTCTTAGAGAGGGTTACTGCACCCTGGCGTAACGGCCGGGCGATGTGCTTGGGGAAGGATCGCCCACATATGATCCCTGTGGCGATTCTCCTAGGAGCTCAGTATCTACTCTGGCCTCTGAATCCTTGGTTACTTCAATGGGGGAGAGGGGGCTTGGGTGGCCGGGGGGGGGGTGCAGGAGTTGTCCGACCGCCAAGTACATTATTGAATACATTTTCATATTATTATTTTTGATAAGTATTTATAGTTAGTTATATTATAATTTATTAAATGTGTTTTAAACTTTATCATACCCAGGATGTCTACTAGACTCTTATTTGGACAGATTTAAGTGAGTTATTATAGGCCTACAATATAAAAGGTCAAATTTACGTGCAAAACAATGTACCGCATTCTGCATCAAAATTCTAACATAATCATACCGCCAGGGAGGTTAAGCATGTTTGAGGGCAGAGCATAGGGATAATAAAGACATGTGAAGCATGCTACACAAAATGATGGATGTGACCAATAGTGTTGCTCACGAATATTCGCATTGCGAATATTCATTACGAATATTGCATATTCGAGTATTCGCGAATAAATCGAATATTGCGGTGAATATTCGCTATTGCGAATATTCGTATTTTTTCAAATTTATTTTTAAAACAGATCACATCCTAGTGATCTCCATCGACGTCTAAAAGCATTGCTGGTATGATTAGGGACCCTGGGCCGAGTAGCTGAGGCGATCCTTTTATGTTGCCGAATATTCGCAATGTGAATATTCATATTACGAATATTCGCGAATGGGGGAGAGGGGGCTTGGGTGGCCGGGGGGGGGGGTGCAGGAGTTGTCCGACCGCCAAGTACATTATTGAATACATTTTCATATTATTATTTTTGATAAGTATTTATAGTTAGTTATATTATAATTTATTAAATGTGTTTTAAACTTTATCATACCCAGGATGTCTACTAGACTCTTATTTGGACAGATTTAAGTGAGTTATTATAGGCCTACAATATAAAAGGTCAAATTTACGTGCAAAACAATGTACCGCATTCTGCATCAAAATTCTAACATAATCATACCGCCAGGGAGGTTAAGCATGTTTGAGGGCAGAGCATAGGGATAATAAAGACATGTGAAGCATGCTACACAAAATGATGGATGTGACCAATAGTGTTGCTCACGAATATTCGCATTGCGAATATTCATTACGAATATTGCATATTCGAGTATTCGCGAATAAATCGAATATTGCGGTGAATATTCGCTATTGCGAATATTCGTATTTTTTCAAATTTATTTTTAAAACAGATCACATCCTAGTGATCTCCATCGACGTCTAAAAGCATTGCTGGTATGATTAGGGACCCTGGGCCGAGTAGCTGAGGCGATCCTTTTATGTTGCCGAATATTCGCAATGTGAATATTCATATTACGAATATTCGCAAATACTTTCTCTGCCCTTCTGTGTTTTGTGTATAAAAAAAATAAAAAAATTAGCTTTAGTTTAGTCATATAAGTTTGTGTAAGTAGAGTTAGTGTTTAGTGCATATTAGTTTAGTAATCCAGGAAATGATCTCCGTTTTCGCGTGTTGACGAGAATTTCGCAATCAATTTCGCATTCGCATTTTTTTGATAAAATATCACGAATATTCGATATTAACGAATATTTCACGAATATTCTTCTATATATTCGTGAAATATCGCAAAATCGAGTATGGCGAATTCCGCTCAACACTGGTGACCAAAATGATTTATTAACACCTAAGCCTACTTTGCTGTGGATCAAGAGTATGGGTGCTCAACCTGTAGCCTTCCAACTGTCGAGAAAATAAAAGTCCCATGAGGCAAGGCTGATAGTTACAAGCATGACTCCTAAAGGCACAGACACGATGGGAATTGTGGTTTGGCAATAGCTGAATCCAGCCCTCCAGGCCATTTCATGTGGCCCTCGCACCTCTCTTGCAGCTGCAGGAGAGCTCCAGCCCTCCTCTGGTCATCCTCCAGACCCTTACTTTATGCTTTCGAGCAATGCATCCAGCTACTTCCCAGCAGCAACATAAGAAAAGGAGGTGCACTGTGATGTAAGGGAGAGTGGGGGACTCAACTTCTGATGGTGAGGTGGCTTTTGACATCTAAAATATGGGGAGGGGATGTGATGCACATCTAATCTTACAGATACAACCAGCCCTTTTGAGAGCAATCATAATGTTGATACGGCAGACAATGAAATTGAGTTTGACACCCCTGCGCTAGAGTGTAGAGGCCAAAAGCAAGTAAAGCACAGACATAAATTCCACCTCCTCCCAACACCATCCTCACATGGCAAAACCACCTTCAACGCAATTTCCTTGATCTCTGAATTGGGGACCATGGCATAGCATTGCTTGTGGGTCCCCACAGCACACCATCTGTTGGTGAGTTGTTTTCCCCTGATCTCCAGTGGTAGCACCTTTACACAGAGCTTTTTTTCTCAGTGAAAAGATGCAGGTACTCTCCCCTTTTTAAATCACCCCCCTGTCTCCGCCCCTACCCACTTTCCCTTGGTTACACCCCCTACCTACTGCCCAATACTGCCCCTTTTAGAGATGGCAGTACCAAGTATAATTTTGTGGTGTTAAGGTATGTTAATAGACTTTGTTAATAACAAGAAAAGCAGTAAAATAGATCGCCTGCATCCAACAACAATAGATCCCCCAAGAACAATATAACCCCCACAACAATATACCCTCAATCAACAGTAGATCCATCCCAGCAGCAACAGATCTTACCAGCAACAATAGATCTCCCAGCAGCCAGCATTAATAGACCCTCCAGCACACCCTTGCACCCCTTGTATTGCTGGAGGTGGCGGAACTGCGTTCCCCCGCGTTTCTGCTGAAAAAAAGCCCTGCCTTTACAGCTGTAAACTTCCAGGATGGGAAGACAGAGTCAGTGGCATTAGATGGAGCATGTCACATCTCCAGTTTTCCAACCTAAGTTTCTCTCTGCATAGGCAATTACCAACATGTTCTTGTGAAAGGTCACGTCCAGGCTGCATTTGTTCATGGCTGCCAGGAGAGGGCTCTCCAGTCACAATCAAGTTCAGTATAGAAGTGTCCAAAAGTGCCATTGGTGTCTACTGCTACAGTGCCACTTCCCTCCTTCCCCCTGCTTCTGGATGATCACCGACCCCTTGTTTTGGCCGTGTACCCTAGTGTAGTGTTCACTTACCAGTTCCAGGCCCAGATGTGCACTGCAGATCACCATCACAAACAAGGGCAAGGGAGCAAGTAATCAATATCCCTACCTGCCGCAAAAATGTCTACACAAACCAAGAGGGGAGTGACTGGATAGCATGTAAAATCAGCATGTGACATCATCAATAATCTCGGACACAGTCAGGAACAGAAACACTTCTCCCCTCCCTTCTCTTGCTTCATGCCAATCACGGAAATTTTGCTAAGGCTGAATACCCTGCAGCTTCTGAGACTGCGGACACCCTTATAAACGCTGAAAAAAAAACGGGGGGCAAAATCAGGGACAGCCACCTAAAATCAGGGACATCTGTCACCTTATAGGGAGAACATATAGAAGCCACCCTGTAGCTTGTAGATTTCCCCAAAGTGGCTCTCATCCTCAATAGAGATCAGTGGGGATTTTTACAGAACTTCCTTGCAGCTCCAACCTGGTTAAGAAGTGTGGGAATATCAAGATATTTAGTAAATTACTTGAAGATTAGCCATAAGGAGCTTTAATCCTAGTCAAACAGACCTTAAAATAAATGATATGAAACCTACTCTTCAACAGTATACTCCATTAAACTAACATTTGTCTTGCTATCTCTCACCTTTCCCATTGATTTTTTCTAGTTTATTTTTAATTTCACTGTAGCTTATCTATTTAGCAGATACATTTTGACAACTCCAGTTCACTTATTTCATAGCAGGCTGACTCTCTTATCTTTTCTCATTATACTGTATCACACTCTCCCAGGTGTTCTCTATAATGTGGTAGATAAAATGACAATATTCCTGTGGTGTTCTTATGAACACAATGGCCCAGATTCACAGAGCGATTACGCCTGCGCAACTGCTGTTGCGCGTGCGTAAGTCTAAATGTGCGCGTGCGTATAGTTGGACGCGATTCACAAAACAATATACGCCAGAAATCTACGTTTTTTGGTCCGGCGTAATTGAATTAGACATTCGCTTCCCTTCGTGCAAAACTGCGCTAGACACACCATTGATTTGCTAGTCAAATATGCTAATGAGGGAGTTACGGGGATCCACAAAAAAACGCAGTTGCTGCGCAGGCTACGCGATGTGCGCAACAGCAAAATGTTCTGTCTAAAGTTAGAGGACCTAAAAGCTGGTCTAAATTTTGAAAAAAAGTCTAATTGTCAGATAAAGCAACACTGTTAGTGAGGAGTTCAGCAGTCACACGTGTTGCCCAACAATCTGTATGCCAACATGCCAGGGGCATCGTCGCGCATAGCTATACTACTGACTTTAGATGAACAAAGAAGGAGGAGGGCACGGAGGATGGCACTAAGGAGGGCACGGGAGATGTTTTTTTTAATTTTTTTATTTGCTTATATAAAATTTACAATTTAAATTAATCTAATACAATATTCTTATCTGATACAAGCCCCTCACTCTTCACTTGATATATCACACACGCATAGACATCTATGGCATGAGTGATTCTGAGGTGTCTCGCATCTTCAGATTCACCCCTCATGCCATCATGGAATTACCACAACCCTGCAGGAGGACATCACCAGCCCAACACATGGCACCACCCATGACACCCATGACAGCTACATATACAATCAGAGCCCCATCCCCACAGATTTCCAACAGAACATGTATGGGGACAGCTGGCTGGTTGGTGAGTGACATGGGTGGCAGGCATGACTATCCCCTCCCGTGATGCACACCTCACAAGTGGCACATGCATGACTAACATCCTCCTGTCTTTTCCCTTCAAGGTGACTCTGCATATGCACTGGTACCCCCATCTCATGACCCCATCTCATGCCAGCTCACATTATGCATCTTTGCACGTTAAACACACACATTAATCATGGCACAATGAGAATGCATGCATGCACACCACTGTGGTCCCTAGCACACACACCCCACATCCTCATCACATTGGATTGGCACCAGTCCACCATGCAGGACTTGTGAGCTGCAACGCCATGCCACGGCTCCAATTATGTCACTGTACATTCATACACCATTCACACAGACCTGGCGATCACTTCTCCACCACAAATGAGGGTGACACCCCTTTTCCCGCAGGAATATCACCCCCACATTCCAAAATCATACACAAACAGAACCAAAAAAATTAAATAAATGACGAGCAAAAATAAAAAATGCCCAGCAAAAATATAATTTAAACAAAATAACAACAAAGACATAAAAGACAAAAATCACTCTGCAAAACAGTCCCCAAATATCTCAAAGACACGTCACAAACAAACAAAAGCACCTTGCTGTATAGGGAGGGATACAAAGGGATGTACTTTTGCAAAGGAAGTGCATTTGTGTCTGTCTATTTATGCTGTCTGCGTAGTTCATAAAGTTGCCCTAGTCCATTTCCAATTTCACTGATTGCGCCGCTCCCGAGTTGTGAGCATGCGCACAACGGAGCTGACATGGTTTCCTTCACGCGCGCATGCGCGAGTCGGCCGGCCCTTCATTTGCATGGGGTCACGGCTCATTTCAATGTAACACGCCCACGTCCTTCCCAATTTGTATTACTCCTCCTTACGCCTCAGGAAAAAACCTTACGTTTGCGCAAGCTCTTGCGTAAAAGCTACGTGAATCGCCGGATTACGCGGCTAGATTGCGCAAGTCTAACGGAAAAGTGGTGCGCTACGCCGGAATGATAATGCGCCGATCTACGTGAATCTGCCCCATTGTGCTTCAATATGATATAAAGCAAGAGGTATAATTGCATGCACTTTGTTACTACTTGGTTTCAAGAGAGAGCAAAAAAGACACATGCTGTGAAATACATGGACTTCTTAGTGGTATACCTGATATTCCTTTATTTTAACCTCGCTAGTTCTAATTTTTTAAGGCACGTAAAGACATCCTTGTAATGGCTTAATTTATTCCACTGGTAAAGCTAACTCTTATTCTCATGAAAAAAGAGAGCAATCATGTTAGTACATTAAAAAGATATTGCTTAATAAAATAGACAGTTACAAAAGAAAAGTATTATTTACTGTTTTAAACAGCAAATAAATGTCACAATTACATTTACCCATCCTATTCCTTTTTTTATAGAAAAAAAACAAGTTCCATAGTAGCAGACTATAATAATAGATAATGACACATAAAGAAATAGAGTACTCACTGTGGCTATGACAATAATGACTTAGATATGGTATTACAATGCCATTCTGATAACATTGTTATAGTGTTAGGTCAAGTTCACATCCATCCCTCTATTCTTTTATCCCTTTTCAATGCATTTTTAAACATTCACAGCACATGAAAATGCACAGATAAATGGTCACATGCCATTTTTTAAACTGCACCACATTGCACCGCATAGACCTGAACAGCTTGTGTTAAAGCGCAAATGTGTGAACAGGGCCTTAAAGCGACACTAAACCCACATCCTAAAAAAAAAAAAAATATCAATAAATGCTGTATAACATGCTGTTCATACTCACTCAGTCACTATGAGATTGGTTGTCTGTATTCTACACGCACGTGCCACGCGGAGTTCCAGAGCAACTAAAGTCGCGGAGGGGCCCCAGTGACTTACTGGGACCCCACGCTGATGCCGCGTACACACGGTCGTTTTTTGCGATGAAAAAAAACGACGTTTTTTAAAACGTCATTTAAATTGATCGTGTGTGGGCAAAATGTCGTTTTTTGTCTTAAAAAAAACGACCAAAAAAAAATTCCAACATGCTTGAATTTTTTGTGTCTTTTTTCAAAACGTCATTTTTTGTGTCATAAAAAGTGATGGTGTGTGGGCAAAACAACGTTGAAAACGACGTTTTTAAACCCGCACATGCTCAGAAGCAAGTTATGAGACGGAGCTTCAATGGAAAAGAGTGCCGTCGAACGTGGTGTACGTCACCACGCTTTGCTAGAGCTTTGTAGAAAAACGATGGTGTGTACGCAACGTCGTTTTGGAAAATGAAGTTTGAAAAACGTCGGTTTTTTTCATGATTGAAAACGTCGTTATTTTTCATCGCAAAAAGTGATCGTGTGTACGCGGCATTAGAGAGAGATCCCAAGCTGGATGCTGTTCGGTGGGGAGTTGGTCTGAGGTGAACCCGGAGGCAGGTGATCCAATAGGATTTAGACTGAACCATCGGGGATCTGGGTGACCGGACACTGACAGGTTGTATGCTGCAAACTTTTAGTCGTGACCCCAACTATTTACTGAGAGGATCCGCTTTAATTCTTGCCCTTGAGTATTGGACCTGTGGCAGAGGCCTTTACTAATTCACTAACGCAAAGTCGGTGGCAGAGACTTGTTCCTTCTCAGAGCTCACAGTGACACTCCGGCTGCCAGGTCTGTGGGGAGGCCTGTCCGGGTGCACTGCTCCCATCCTGGCTGGGGTGGCGACGAAAGCGAGTATAATCATCAGAAGCAGGACTGCTTCTCTTCTACTATTCATAGCCTGAATCTGCAAAGTTCTTCTTTTCACCAACCTATCCTGTCTACCTCAAGTTGACTGTTGGTCGTGTTAGACCAGGAAAAAAAAGCATTGAAAACGTCAACTAATTGCCTGGACATTCTGTCACTGCTCTCATTACTGCTATCACCCCTAGACATATTACAGAGGTAACTTCAATTACGCTGATCCCACATCAAACCAGCAGCTCCTGCGGGAGTGAGCGCTACAGATTATATTATATATATATATATATATATATATATATATACACACACATATATACACACATTATATATATATATATCACACACCCATACACAGTACAGACCAAAAATTTGGACACACCTTCTCATTCCAAGAGTTTTATGACTATGAGAATTGTAGATTCACACTGAAGGCTTCAAAACTATGAATTAAACACATGTGGAATTATATACATAACAAAAAAGTGTAAAACAACTGAAAATATGTCATATTCTAGGTTCTTCAAAGTAGCCACCTTTTGCTTTGATTACTGCTTTGTACACTCTTGGCATTCTCTTGATGAGCTTCAAGAGGTAGTCACCTGAAATGGTGTTCCAACAGTCTTGAAGGAGTTCCCAGAGATGCTTAGCACTTGTTGGCACTTTTGCCTTCACTCTGCGGTCCAGCTCACCCCAAACCATCTCGATTGGGTTCAGGTCCGGTGACTGTGGAGGCCAGGTCATCTGGCGCAGCACCCCATCACTCTCATTCTTGGTCAAATAGCCCCTACACAGCCTGGAGGTGTGTTTGGGGTCATTGTCCTGTTGAAAAATAAATGATGGTCCAACTAAACGCAAACCGGATGGAATAGCATGCCGCTGCAGGATGCTGTGGTAGCCATGCTGGTTCAGTATGCCTTCAATCTTGAATAAATCCCCAAAAGTGTCACCAGAAAAGCACCCAACACCATTACACCTCCTGCTCCATGTTTCTTTTTTTTTTAACATTAAAGTTTTTTTTTTTTTTTATTGGAAAAAATAAAATAAAAATCAGAGTACAAAATACAGCCAGAATACCGATAACACAAATCAAGACATATCAGTATATACTCTGAAAAAATAAGCTACTTTTATATCTTATAACACAAAATAGCAAAGGGAAACATCACAACCTAGGATATTACCCGCTACTAACTACTACTAAATAAAAAGAGAAAGAAAGAGAGAGAGAGAGAGAGAGAAAGAGAAAAAAAAAGGAGACACTGTGCACAAACAGCTCATCTACAATCTCTGTATACCAATGGGAGTGAACAGGAGAAATCAAAACTACAACCACAATCTCATCTCATATCTAATTGTGAGTATTGATCTGAATATCTGAACGCCACCCAAGGTGACCATGTCTGCTTAAATTTTTTCGACGATTCCCTGGGAATGGCTACAGTTTCCTCCATTTGGTGGATATTCTCTATGGAGCTAAACCACTCTGGAATGGAAGGGATATCCTTCGATTTCCAGTGCCTGGGAATTAAGACTTTCGCTGCATTCAGCAGATGTCTTATTAGTGATTTTTTATAATACTGCATAGAACAATCCGCAATATGGAGTAGACAACATGCTGGAGAGAGAGAGATTGTGGTATCCGTAATGACCTTGATCACCTCACTCACCCTATCCCAGAAGGGTCTCAAACGAGGACATTCCCACCAGATGTGAAAGATAGACCCCTGGTCTTGCTCACATCTCCAGCAAGAATCTGATGTCTGCGGGTACCATTTTTTATTTTATCCGGGGTGGCATACCATTGTGTTAAAAGCTTATAAGACATTTCCTGAAATCTTGTGCCAGTGGAGCACTTATGGGCAAAAATACAGGCACGTTTCCATTGCTTATCAGTGAAGCTTGTTTTCATCGCTTTTTCCCATTGTACTCGTATTCCGGAGGGTGCCCCCCCCCTATCTAGTTGGAGCCATGAGTACGTAAGGGAGGTAGCTCTAGGTATCGGAGCTCCAGCCAAACAAGTTTGTTCAAAGGGAGTTATTGGTCTAAACAACTGTTTTTTGGTCTGGGAAACCTGTGTGTAATTATGCAGCTGGCGGTAGGTCCAAAATGAGAGAGAGCTCTCAGGATTAAATTCTCGTTTTAGTAACTCAAAATGTTTTAGGGTGTTTGCCTCTACACAGTGTATCAATAGAAGAGGCATCGATTTGTCAGTAGGAGCAGAAATGTGCAGGTTCATCCCAGGCAGAAAATCCGGGTTGCGGGTAATGGGAGTAAGCGGTCCAGGAGATGAGGAGAGTTTATGGTGTTTCGTCATCGTATGGAACACTTTAAGCGTGGTCCCCACCAAGGGATGCTGCTGCACATTTTGCGGCAGTTTTACCCAGGGAATCCAAGGTAAGAATTTAAGGTGAAGTGTGGTGGATGCTTCCTCCAATGTGACCCAATCCTTTTGCTCCTTATGGCAATTCCAATCCATAATTCTGGCTAAGTGTATTCCAGAATGGTAAAGTTTAAAATCGGGTAAACCTATACCTCCCTCTTCCTTAGGTTGTATAAGCGTATCAAACTTTATCCTAGGTTTTTGCCCCTTCCAAGTAAAATAGCCTGAAGTTGTTTGAAAAAGGAACCTGGGAGTGAAATGGGTAAGGTGTGGAAGTGGTATAGGATTCTGGGTAAGATTACCATCTTCAGAATAGCAGCTCTGCCAAACCAGGAGAAGGGTTTGGAGGTCCAACCTTTAAGCTCTACTTGAATTTTTTTTAGCAAAAGGGAGGAAATTAATATTATATATATCTCCGAATTTGGGCGCAAGTTTAATTCCTAGATATGTAATAGATGACGTTACCCACTTAAACGAGCCAGAAGAGCGTGCACTCTCTAAGGCCTCGTACACACGATCGGACATATCCGATGAAAACGGTCCGCGGACCATTTCCATCGGATATGTCCGATCGGGAGTTTGATCCGATGGCGTGTACACACCATCGGATCAAATTCCCCGCCGCCGTACGGCGCGGTGACGTGGTGGTGACGCGGCGGTGACGTTGACGCCGCCACGTCACTGCCACGTCACCGCCACGTCACCGCACCAGGAAGTTAAACACTTCCACGCATGCGCCGAATCCATTCGGCGGCGGCGCGGCGGCGGTGGGGGACGACATGTCTGTTGGTAAGTGTACTAACCAGCAGACATGTCGGGCGGACAGATTCCCACCGGATAGATTTCAAAGCATGCTTTGAAATCTGTCGGGTGGAGAAATCTGTCCGCTAGCCCATACACACGAGCGGAGATGTCTGCTGAAACGGTCCATCGGACCGTTTTCAGCGGACATATCCCCTCGTGTGTACGAGGCCTAAGAGTTCAGCTGACAGTGTGAGATTGAGAGCTTCTGACTTAGAATAGTTAATTTTCATATTGGAAATATAACTAAATATTTTAAAAGCTTCAGAGATCTTCGGAATTGAGACCTGAGGCTGTGGGTTAAAAAAAATAGAAGATCATCCGCGTATGCCGCTATTTTAAAGTTGTGTTGACCTATCTGGAAGCCTTGTATATCAAGATTTGCGTTTACTGTGCGAATAAAAGGTTCTAGAGATAAAATAAATAAAAGAGGGGAAAGAGGGCAACCCTGTCTTGTACCATTATTTATGTCCACTGCTTCTGAGAGGGTGCCATTAATTTTAAGCTGTGCCCGAGGTATATGATATAAGGCCGATATCCACGCCATCATGTTTGCTCCCAACCAAATATGCCTGCAGATAGCAAACATATAGTCCCAGGCAACACGATCGAAGGCCTTCTCCGCGTCAGTTGACAGGAGAAGGCCCTCAATTCCCCGGGTGTTTGCGTAATGAATCAGATTAAGGGCTTTTATAACATTATCCCGGGCTTCCCTCCCTGGCATAAAACCCGCCTGTTCTGGGCCTATAAGTTTGGGGAGAAAAGTTGTCAGTCTAGATGCCAATACTTTCGCCAATATTTTTAGGTTCAAATTCAGCAATGAAATCGGCCTATAACTTGTACACTCAGTAGGGTCTTTTGCCGGTTTAGGGATCAATGTTACATATGCCGTTGTAAAGGAGCTCGACATTAATGAAGAGGTTCGAATATGTTCCAGGGCACGGAGTAGGGGAGCTTTCAGAATGTCTATAAAAGTTTTGTAATAATGGGCCGTGAACCCATCTGGGCCTGGACTCTTACCCAGTTTTTGGGTCTTAATTGCCAAAATAAGTTCTTCTTCTGAAATCGGCGATTCCAAAGAGTCGCTCTCAGCTGAAGATAAAGTAGGCATGCCACTCTCCATAATATACTCTCGCAGAACGGATTCTCTATTTCCTTGAAGCTCTACTGGTTTATGTGTCGGGGGGAGATTATAGAGCTTAGTATAAAACGTATGGAATTGTGATGCAATCTGATCTGTTTTTTGTATAAGTTGACCCTTGGAAGTCTTAATAGAAGAAATAGAATGTGCATGAGAAATTGTTTTGAGGGTCTTTGCAAGGAATTTGCCACATTTATCCCCATGTTCATAATGAAAGCCTTTCTTGAAATAGAGAATTTGTTTCGCTTTAAGATTAAGTAAAGAGTTACGTTTTTCTCACATCTTTGACAGTTCCAACAAGTGCGCCTCCAAATGTGACTGTTTATGTTGGCTTTCCAATGAGGCGATTTTTTCCGCTAATGTCAGAGTAACTTTTTCAGCTTCTTTTTTCTAAAGAGAGCCAAGGCGCATAAGTTCGCCACGTAGGACGCACTTGTGAGCCTCCCAGATCGTCAGTGGTGACATATTCTCTGTAGTATTAAGCTGAAAATATAATTTAAGCGCCTCATGGATTTGTTGGCAAGTAGATGGGTCTGTCAATAAGGTGGAGTTCAACCGCCAGCTGCATGGTCTAGGGAGCCTATCTGATTGTAAAAGAGAAATCGATACCGGGCAATGATCCGAGAGGGATTGTATGCCTATGTTTGCTGCCTGGAGCAAAGCTAGATCACGTTTTGAAATAAATACATAGTCAATGCGAGAGTGTTTTTTGTGTAGCGGAGAATAATATGTATAATCTCTGCACAATGGGTATACCAGGCGCCAAGCATCCACCAAGGCCAAAGAGTTTAGCTGTGATTTGATTTTCTGTATAATAGAATATGAAATGCTGGATTTGCCATTAGAGGTGTCCTGTAGGGGTAACAGTGGTATATTAAAATCCCCACCTAAGATAATACAGCCAGTGGCAAAACCCTTTAATTCCCTTTAATATTAAGTGACGGCAAAATGCAAGATGGCCTGAATTAGGGAAATAAGCATTTGCCAGGGTGATCTCTCTATTATGCCACATTCCCTTAAGAAACAAGAATCGCCCCATAGGGTCCTTGTATTGTTGAGATACTTTGAAATGTGCATGTTTATGTAGCAAAATAGACTCGCCTTTGGATTTAGAGCTAGGGTTTGGCGCATGGTATGCCTCAGGGAAGTGTCTGTCAAATAATCTAGATATCGAAGAGGATTGGAAATGGGTCTCCTGGATAAACACAAAAGCTGGTTGGGCTTTTTTCAGTTCTCTTAGAAGTGATACCCTCTTTTCCAAGATATTAAGGCCCCTTAGATTATGAGAGATCAGGGTGGGGTGTTTGCCTAATGAATGATAAGCCATTTCAGCACAGTGTCAAGAAAAGAGAGAGAGAAAAAAAAAAAAAAAGAGTCTCCTGAATAAACAGGCTAGATATATAGAAATAACCGATCAAGCACTCCTCTCCACTGGAGAGGGGCTCCTCCTATTGTGTCTACCCAGGGGTACACTGGCAGAAGAAAAATAGCCCGTTGAAGCACCCGGGATAGACACAGTGTGGGGTACGTGGGAAAAACCCGTGAAATGGTCAGAGAAGAAAATAAATTTATTACGTTAAATGACAGAAAAAGCAGCTACTCACACCCGCAGCCTAGAGGAAAAAGAAAACAAAATACATATTTATAAAACATTGACCCGTAAGTGTATCAGGACTTGCATGAGTCCGAGGGGGAAAAAAAAAAAAAAAAGGGAGAGGAGACCCCCAAGAAAGCAAGAATTTCATCATTCCTCAAGTGTAGGGAGTAATCCAACAATACTGTACAATATGCACATAATTACAGGCCATCACTCTTCATGCATGATTGAGGAAAAAAAAAGAATATGTCAAAAATATGTCATAGAAAGAATATGTCAAGAATAAACATAAATGCACAGCAACATCCTGACACTCTTTGCTCACCAAAAGTGTAGGGAGCAATCAAATAACATTACACAATATGCGTATAATTACAGGCCATCACTCTTCATGCATGAGTGAGAGAAAAAAAAAAAAAAAAAGGTTTTTATTTTGATCATTCCAAAAGTGTAGGGAGCAATCAAATAACATTATACAATATGCATATAATTACAGGCCATCACTCTTCATGCATGATTGAGAGAAAAAAAAATTAATCAGGACTCCTTAAAGCAGTAAAACAATTGCTTAAGTATATTCTCTTGCCCTTGTGCTTCTGGTCACCTGGACCTGTCTTTCGGGGTCCACTCCCTGAGAATTTTGGTATTTACCCTTCTTCAGTACAGGTGTACTAGGAATCGGTTGTTGTGAAACAAGTGGTCTAGGAGAGTCTAATGGGAACCTAAATTCCCTATACCAATCTGGTAGGTCCACTGGTGGTAGGTGCAGAGCTTCACAGAATTGCGGTAGATCCTCCGGGGTCTTGAGAGTGTGGGAAACCCCCTCTACATTAACCGAGATAGCAAAAGGAAACTTCCATCTGTATGTAAAATTATGCTCTCTAAGTATTTCAAGTAAAGGTCGCAGTGCTCTACGATTGCTCAAAGTAATGGGTGAGAGATCCTGAAATAAGGAGATCTTCTGCTCATTAAAGAGAATTGGTTCGTTTTGACGTGCATGTGCCATAATGTCCTCCTTGAGCTTGTAATTCTGAATGCAGCAGATAATATCTCTAGCAGGCGCCGATTCACTCGGACGCACACGAAGTGCCCGGTGGGCTATATTAAAATCAATTAGGTTATCTGCTGGTTTCTCTAATAATTTGTTAAAAATGGAGGACAAAGTAGGGACAATTTGCTCATGTGTGACTGATTCGGGTACCCCCCTGACCCTTATATTATGCCTCCTGCCCCTGTTTTCCAAATCTTCCAGGTGTCGGTTTACAGCAATTAATTGTGTGGTATGAGCGTTTGACACCGACTCCAACCGGGAGATTGCAATGTCTCTTTTTTGACCCAGGCATTCGGCCTTCCGAGCCATCTCATTTAACACTAACATATCATTTTTAAGATCGGTAATAGCGGACGCAAAGGTATGTTTAATGTCATCCACAAACACAGTCATATCAGCATAAGTCAATAAATGATCAGGGGAATGCCTCACCGTTTCCTCCGTTTCCTCCGCCATGACTTGCGAATCCTCGCTATCCTCACGATCGTTATCCTCTGGCGTCATCTTAGAGATATTTGTGTTGTCCGAGACGCTTGAGCTTCCTGGGGCGTCTCTGGTGTCTGAACTGCCCAAGCTATCTGCAGTGCCTGGAGCGTTTGAATCACAGGTAGCTGAGCGAGACCTAAACAGGTCTGGAATACTTTGTGATTGCGGTACTGATGAAGAGCGAGTGGTAGGTAACCGAGGAAGTGGTGGGTTAATTTTGACCATGTTCTAGATGTTCTAAATGTTCTAGATGTAAAGATATAAGTGGAGATAGGTCTGAATCTCAACGAGTATATATACCAATATATAGTTGTTTATAGCTATAGCTGCACAGCTATATATACGGCTGTGTGAACTATATAGCTGTGGCTGTGCTGTATGATTGTGCCGACGGCCGACAGCCAACAGCGTATAGTTGGCGTATAACAGCGTGTATATATGTCCTAGTAGCAGCGGAGGTCAGCAGGGGTCAGCAGGGGTCAGCAGGGGTCAGCAGAGAGCAAAAAGCAACAATTGTTAGCAGATGTCCGCAATTGTCAGCAGTTGTCAGCACATGTCCCCACCAAAAGCCTGAGCCTGAGCCTTAGCAAGAGCCTGAGTGAAATCCGGGCATTAATCTTAACTGACTCTAATCTATGTTAATAAGATAGCATCAGATAGCATCAGAACAGGGAACAACAGAGTTCAGCACGGATGACTGTACTAAAGTTTGATTGCCTGATTGCCAGGAGCGTGTAGCAGACGCTACACAGGACGGGGTGCAGGTATGTCCCAGCAGGGGTCCCAGCGGCAAGTATCAATCAGTGGCTATCAGTAGCTATCAGTAGGTAGAGATCCGAGTCTGTGCAGTCTGTGTGGTTTTTAAAACAAGCAGCGTGCAGAGAGCGTGCAGACAGCGTGCAGTGCAGGCAGCATGCGGGGAGAGCCTCCAGTGGTGTGAGCGGGTGTCTTGAGCTGGGTCAGCGCGGCATCCGAAGCAATGTCTGAAGCTGGATCAAAGCTGGGTCACAGCGGGTCAGAGCGACATCAGAAGCGGTGTCTCAGGCTGAGTCAGAGCGGCGTCAGAGCAGGGATTTCGGCGGCAGCAGTTTCTATCCGGGTCAGTGTTATGCGTTCATGCTGCGGGGAGAGCAGAGCTCACTCACTATGCGGCCATTCGCACCGAGCGTCAAGCCACGCCCCTGCTCCATGTTTCATGGTGGGACCCAGGCACGTAGAGTCCATCCATTCACCTTTTCTGCGTCGCACAAAGACACTGTGGTTGGAACCAAAGATCTCAAATTTGGACTCATCAGACCAAAGCACAGATTTCCACTGGTCTAATGTCCATTCCTTGTGTTCTTAAGCCCAAACAAGTCTCTTCTGCTTGTTGCCTTTCTTTAGCAGTGGTTTCCTAGCAGATATTCTACCATGAAGTCCTGATTCACACAGTCACCTCTTAACAGTTGTTCTAGAGATGTGTCTGCTGCAAAAGGTGGCTACTTTGAAGAACCTAGAATATGACATATATTTTCAGTTGTTTCACACTTTTTTGTTATGTATATAATTCCACATGTGTTAATTCATAGTTTTGATGCCTTCAGTGTGACTCTACAATTTTCATAGTCATGAAAATAAAGAAAACTCTTGGAATGAGAAGGTGTGTCCAAACTTTTGGTCTGTACTGTATATATATATATATATATATATATAAAATCTCTGTTTCAAATATTCCATCTGTGAACTAAAAGATCTAGGTCTTTATTTACCTAGATGGAATATTATTACGCAAATGTGTGAACAGGGCCTTAAAGCGACACTAAACCCACATCCTAAAATAAAAAAAAATATCAATAAATGCTGTATAACATGCTGTTCATACTCACTCAGTCACTATGAGATTGGTTTTCTGTATTCTACACGGGCCCCGCTACTATGGCCCACCTGGCCGGGATGCACGTGTCTGCTGCAAAAGGTGGCTACTTTGAAGAACCTAGAATATGACATATATTTTCAGTTGTTTCACACTTTTTTGTTATGTATATAATTCCACATGTGTTAATTCATAGTTTTGATGCCTTCAGTGTGACTCTACAATTTTCATAGTCATGAAAATAAAGAAAACTCTTGGAATGAGAAGGTGTGTCCAAACTTTTGGTCTGTACTGTATATATATAATCTCTGTTTCAAATATTCCATCTGTGAACTAAAAGATCTAGGTCTTTATTTACCTAGATGGAATATTATTACGCAATATTATTATAGTAATCCAATTTTCAGTTATTTTTACACTTTAAAACTAAATTTATATAAGATAAATTATCTTTCATAGGAATTGGAGTGGTTTACTCCCATTCGATTTCCTATGAAAGATATATATATATATACACACATACACACACACACACACACACCAAATTATTATTTATCATATCTGCAATTTAATTAAAATGTAACAATGTTATATATTTCTAAACAAAGTTACCGTTCTAACATAGATTCATTATTGATATCTCAAACTTTTAGTTATTTAAGACCGGATTGCTAAATGTTTATTTCAAATCATTTTATATGAAGGCTATCGTAGTCCCAGAGATAGCCACTGCACCTCCAATACTTCCTTGAGTGCCCAACAGATTATTTGGACACGCTTTGGATAAAGTCTACCCACAGGTTGGTATCTATTACCAACCTTTGGATACTTGCTCCTTTTCAGAGCATTTTTTCTTAAAAAAAAAAAAAGAAGCTTCTTAAAATTGTACCTAATACTTTATTAATCCTCGCTTTTTTCCTACACCCCCTCTCATTATTCACCCCTATTGTTTTCCAGAAAGATATAGATATAGGGCCAGATTCAGGTAGATGAGAGTATCTTTCCTCTGGAGTAACGCTTCTCATTTACGTTACTCTGAAGACCCTTTCAGCGCAAGTCCTTTAATTCACATAGCAGTTGCGCGTAAACTTGCGCCAGAGTAACGACAATGCGCTGGCGTAACCCGACGCAAGTGGAAGTGGGTGTGATCATATGTAAATGATGGGCGGAGCCCAGCGCAGAGGCTTACGTTTAGCGCATCATCCACGGAGCATGCGCAGTGAGTGCGGCTCCACTCGCCCCCTTGTGCGCATGCTCACAACTTCCGTCGGCACCACTTCCTGGGAAACGTCAGCGCAATGCGTTCCGCTGGGCGCTTAAAAGCGCTGGCGGAAACGCCATTCCGGCGCAAAAGTATTTCCGCTTCCCCCCACCCCAGGAAAGATACTTTTGTTTGGTGATGGCTGCTCCCGCTACCCCCAGAGAGAGGAGGAACCTGAATTTTAATGCCCAGGAGGTCTCGCTCATCATTTCGGCAATGGAGACGGATAATGCTTTTCTCCAGGGCAAAAAAAGCCGGAAGACCAGCCGGGAGAGGAAGCAGGGCATCCTGGAGTCCATTGCTGCCAGGGTCAATGTCTTGGGGTACTCCACCCGGACTGCTGGGGACATACAAAAAAAAATTAATGATCTGCGGCGCAAGGTGAGGGACAAGGTGGCCTCCATCAGGAGGTATGAGAGGGGCACAGGTGGTGGTCCCCCATGTCCTGTCACCCTGACCGCAGAGGAGGAGGTGGTCGCACGCTGCCTGGAGAGGGAGCAGGTGGAGGGGTCGCAGGCTATGACTCCATGGAGGAAGGCACAAGGACAGGTAAGTGTTTTATAATCCCCTATTTGTTGTTTTGCATTTGGGGGGGGAGGGTACATGTGCCAAGTGTGTGGGACCACCAACATGTGTCTGCTTTGTGTCATCCACAGATGACGGAGCTGGGCCATCATCTGTCAGCGTGCATTCCACCCCATCCCCCCCACGCCATCGTGTGCCCGAGCCACTGAGTGGTGAAGAGGTTGTGGAGGAGGAGAGTGGCCACACCACACCTGCCGAGGTGGTTGTAGAGGATCCTGCTGTGGCAGAGCAGGACTTTACCTTAGTTTTGTCTGTCTCCTCCCCTTCTCCTGGGCCGTCTGTCGTCCCCTCCCCCATCCTTGGAAGCCCCTCAATGGCGACTCCTTCCCCCCGAGGACAACCATCTTCTGGCCCCAGGAAGGCGACCCAGAAGACCAGGGGGGTGTCTGATGGTGTCCAGGACCAGTTGGCGAGGGATCACGCCAGGCAGACGGAACAGATGGGGGCCATAGTTGGGCACTTACAGAAAGTGTCTGACAGCCTGGGCTCCGTTGCCAACCTCAGCAACGCAGTGCAGGATGTAAGCTGCAACTGCGCTGCAGTGGTCACCACTTTGGGGGAGGTGCAGGGGGATATTCGGCACCTTACTGCAGCCGTCCAGGCCAACAGTGCTGCCATCCGGGACCAGGGGAGGCTGAGTCGGCGGGCCCAGCATTATCAGGTCACCCGTCAGCTCCGGATGCAGGCCCAGACGAACTCCTACCTTGGACGGATAGCCAGGGCCATGGAGAGCATGCAGGCCACACCTGCCAGGAGTGGCCCACCTGGGGATCAGCCACCTCCAGATGCCCCCCCACCCCCACCCACTCCATCCAGGCAGCTAAGGAGCCAGAGAGGGGCCCCCAGAAGAAGCCCCCGGCATCCCCGATGAGGCCTTTTTTTTTTTCTTGTTTTATATTTTTTGTTTGGACATACTCAGGTCATGAGTTTTTTTTTTCCTTTTTCTCAGGTTATGAGATTTTGTTTATTTTATTTATCAGGATATGATATTTTTAATTTCTTTTTGTACTGCACACGGTCAGGAGTGCAGGGGACAGTGTGAATGGTGTGTGAATGTGAGGGGGTGGCACTCCTGAAAGTAAGGGGTGTCACCCTCGGCCGTGGTGGTGAAGTTAACCCCACGGCTGTATGAATGACGTGTGAAAGGTGTATGAATGGACAGTGACATCATTGGGGCCTTGACGCGGCGTTACTGCTCCCAACTCCTACATGCTGGACTTGGGCTAATCCAATGTGATGTGCATGTGGTGTGTGTGATCTAGGGACATCAGTGGTGTACACGCGTGCACTGTCTGTGTAATTAATGTTTTGGTTTAGTGTCCAAAGATGCCTACGGCGAGGACCCTCCTGACTGCTCTTCCATCAGCAGACTGGGTGTCCTCTGGCAGGTGGGGACTGTGTGGGTCGGGGGTCAGGTCATCACGTATGTCAATATGCAGGCCTTTTTTCATAGCAAAGTTATGTAGTATGCAACATGCACCGATGATCTGACACACGAAGGTAGGGGAATACAATAGTGTCCCCCCAGACTTATCCAGGCATCGGAAACGGGACTTTAGGAGCCCAAATGTTTGCTCCACCACTGCACGGGTTTTGATGTGTGCTTCATTGTATTTTCTCTCTCCTCTGGTTTGGGGGTTCCGGAAAGGAGTCATTAGATGGGGTCCCAGTGCATATGCAGAGTCACCTGGAAGGGAAAAGACAGGAGAATGTTAGTCATGCATGTGCGACTTCTGTTGTGCATCACGGGAGGGGATAGTCATGCCTGACTCCCTTGTCACTCACCAACCAGCCAGCTGTCCCCATACATGTTCTGGTTAAATTCTGCTGGGATGGGGCTCTGATTGTATATGAAGCTGTCATGGCTGGACCCGGGTGTTTGGCACGGACGTGCCATATGAGGCGTTGGGCATCAGCTATCACCTGTACGTTGATGGAATGCCAATGCTTCCGATTGCGGTATATGTGCTCTGTGGCACTGGGGGGCTGAAGGGCCACATGTGTGCAATCAATGGCCCCCACAGTGCGAGGGAATCTGGCAATGTTGTAGAAATCTGTCATTGCCTTCTGCCGCAGCTCCTCAGTGGTGGGTCTGATGAACTGGTTGGACATGCGTCTGAGGATTGCAGGGACAACCTGGTGCACACATCTGCTCACGGAGGATTGTGACATCCCAGACACCACTCCACTTGTACGCTGGAATGATCCACTTGCAAGGAAATGGAGTGTTGCCAGTACCTTCACCAGTGGCTGCACTGCTTGTGAGCGGTGTGTTGGGCTGGTGATGTCATCCTGCAGGGTTGTGGTTAGTTCAAGTATTGCATCTGGGCTGAATCTGAAGAGGCGATACACCTCCTCATCCCCCATGCCAAAGAGGTTCATACGAGTGCGGTATATCCTCTCACGTGGCCGCCTTCTTGGTTCCAGGGGACCCATCAGTAGTTCTAGGACCACAATTGCCCCTGGCATGTTGGCACACAGAGGTGTTGTCCTTGCAAGTGTTGTTGTTCAGCAAGCTCCTATCGTCGGTAACGCTGCTGTAGCTGCTCTCCTGCTGACCTGTGACCGTCTGGAGTAAAGATAAAGCAGCCTTTTGTAGAAATAACTTTGCGCCGGACGGACCAGATACGCGCGGCGCATGTAGCCAGCGTATGGTGCTAATCCGTTCGCGAATTGGGAAATCTCCCTCATTTGCATATTTGCAGGGGAAATCAATGGGCGCGACTGATGCGCCCAGCGAAAATAAGCGCTGACGATACTCTGGCGTCGGAACGTTCCGCCGGTCGCAAATGACCCGTTATTGGGCGCATCTAGTTTGGTGGGTACGGGCACATAGAAACGACGGCGCATCATCACAGTTACGCGGCACATATCCAAATACTCCAGCGCAAGTGTTCGTGAATCTGGCCATAGCCTATTCTTTACACATCTCCCCCCCTTTTTTTTTATATATACGGTAAGATTGGGGTGATCAGACTCCAGCGGTAGGTGCGTTTTTTAGTGAGTACGCCAGTCCAGAACTGAATTTTTAAGGGCCTAGTAGCCCACTTTTATTTGAAAGCACAAAAAGTTTGCAAATACATCCGTAGCCCTCGCAGGGGGTTCCACCAATATTGTGTCTTGTATACTCAACACTTTAGCCTCCTGGCTTTCATTCTTGCCATCCGGCTGTCTCTGGCCTTAGGTCTGCTCCTCAGAACAGAGTTTTCTAGAGGTAAGCTCACACCTAACTTACTCCTGATCAGCACCTTGCTGATCTATCACCAATGACATCTGCCTCATGCAGACATGCATGCTCTGGCTGCGCCCATGCAGCTTCTGACTCCTCTCAGAGGGATGGGAGTCCACCTCTCCCAGCACAGACTTCCTGTCTGTTGGGTGGGGCCCTGAGCCATAGTCAGGTCAGAACTAAATAGCCAAACACACAGCTGTGCAATCAGTGTGTCTTTCTCTCCAAAATCTGGCATAAACCAGCAATCTTTAAGGTAGCACAGGGTCCCACCGCCACAATACGTTTTTATTAATTTTCAAAAAACATTACAATTACAGAGACAGTAGACAAACAAAGACAGGGACAAAGCCCAAAAAAAAAACCCACATACATACATACATAGGTCTTACATGGTATTTATGCAATTCTTACAAAAAACATTACATCGTGTTATAGAGTAAAACATAAAATACTCCTGTTTGCTCAATTTTCAGGTTTGAAAACTATTCAGTCCTATGGTATGTACGCCAATATAAGATATTTAGGGTTGAAAATGTATTTATTGGTATCGTAATAAGCAATACAAAGAGATACAAAAAGAAACAATAATCAGTGGTACATAAAAGTGACAATCGTGAACGAACATGTAACTTGAGTCAGCCCAATGGCTATCGCCCATAGCATAACTCATGGTGCCTTATAAGAAATAATGAACATCATTGGTCGTTCTTAGGAGCTAAAGACGACTCCCGTCAAGAGGGTGTCATTGTTTCCGATCAGGAAACATATGGAAAATTAAAAGTAAATAAAAAGGAAAAAGAGATGAGGGGAGCGACCCAAACAAGGTCGTGGAAAAGGAGAAAGTGGAAAGGAGAGAAGATAGAGCAGAAAAAGGCAGGTAACAGTGGGAAAAGAGCACAAGGTGTGCCGTGTAAACACTTGCCGGATAGGGTTATCAGGAGGGCAGTGGGGGGGGGGGGGGGGGGCATCCAGAGGTATATGCCTCGACCAGCTTAATGTTAAAGTCACAAGTTAGGATGATCGTATTGGGAGAGGTAACATATTGGTGAGAGTATCAGAGGCGGAGAATATAAGATATTTAAGTGGTCATGGATATTTGCCCAATAACTGATGGAAAATAAGCTAAAAGTCGTATTTCTCTAAAGGGCTTCTGAGGCTGTGGAGGAATCCATCAGCCATTTGGACCAAACCTTCTCATATTTGAGGAGAAAACCTCTATTAAAGGGGTTGTAAAGGGTCATCTTTTGTTTTCTAAATAGGTTTCTTTAAACTCATGCATTGTTTTTTCACTTACCTTTTCCTTCAATTTCCCTTCTAAATGTTTTCTTTGCCTGAATTTCTCACTTCCTGTGTCTCCTCAGTAAGGTGTAAAATAAGCTGTTCTAAATGACTTTCCACCGCTCAGATGATGGTGGAAAGCTTACTGAGGAGAAACAGGAAGTGAGAAATTCAAACAAAGAAAAAAAACATTTAGAAGGGAAATTGAAGGAAAAGGTAAGTGAACCAACAATGCACTAGCTTAAAGGAACCGATTTAGAAAATAAAAGACGAACCTTTATAACCCCTTTAATGTAGGTCTCCTTATATAATAGTAAGCTATTGTTAATAAGTCGTTTCCACAAAGACAGTGATGGGGGACTCGTTTTTTTCCCATTTGAGTGCTATAGCTTTATGAGCATAGAACAAAAGCAGCCCCACCAGAGTACGCCCTGCTACAGTGGGAATAAATTGCTCTATCAGACCCAAAACACATATTGCCATTGATGGTTGAAATGAAATAGAAGTAATTAGTGATATAGAAGCTAGTATCTCTTCCCATTACCCCACTATAACTGGATAGGTTAAAAAAATATGAGTAAAGTCCACATGAATCCCCCCAGATCGCCAACAACCAGGGGCAGAGTTCAGATTTTATATGATATATAAGGAGTGTAATACGCCCTGTGAACCATCTTGAACTGATTTAGTCGGTCTCTCAAGGAAAATTGAAAATCTTGCGCCAAGTTTAAAAATAATGTGCAATCATGAGATTGCTACTTAGGGCCAGATTCAGGTAGATGAGAGTATCTTTCCTCTGGAGTAACGCTTCTCATTTACGTTACTCTGAAGACCCTTTCAGCGCAAGTCCTGTAATTCACATAGCAGTTGCGCATAAACTTGCGCCAGAGTAACGATAATGCGCTGGCGTAACCCGACGCAAGTGGAAGTGGGTGTGATCATATGTAAATGATGGGCGGAGCCCAGAGCAGAGGCTTACGTTCAGCGCATCATCCACGGATCATGCGCAGTGAGTGCGGCTCCACTCGTCCCCTTGTGCGCATGCTCACAACTTCCGTCGGCACCACTTCCTGGGAAACGTCAGCGCAATGCGTTCCGCTGGGCGCTTAAAAGCGCTGGCGGAAACGCCATTCCGGCGCAAAAGTATTTCCGCTTCCCCCCACCCCAGGGAAGATACTTTTGTTTGGTGATGGCTGCTCCCGCTACCCCCAGAGAGAGGAGGAACCTGAATTTTAATGCCCAGGAGGTCTCGCTCATCATTTCGGCAATGGAGACGGATAATGCTTTTCTCTATGGCAAAAAAAGCCGGAAGACCAGCCGGGAGAGGAAGCAGGGCATCCTGGAGTCCATTGCTGCCAGGGTCAATGTCTTGGGCTACTCCACCCGGACTGCTGGGGACATACAAAAAAAAATTAATGATCTGCGGCGCAAGGTGAGGGACAAGGTGGCCTCCATCAGGAGGTATGAGAGGGGCACAGGTGGTGGTCCCCCATGTCCTGTCACCCTGACCGCAGAGGAGGAGGTGGTCGCACGCTGCCTGGAGAGGGAGCAGGTGGAGGGGGTCGCAGGCTATGACTCCGTGGAGGAAGGCACAAGGACAGGTAAGTGTTTTATAATCCCCTATTTGTTGTTTTGCATTTGGGGGGGGGAGGGTACATGTGCCAAGTGTGTGGGACCACCAACATGTGTCTGCTTTGTGTCATCCACAGATGACGGAGCTGGGCCATCATCTGTCAGCGTGCATTCCACCCCATCCCCCCCACGCCATCGTGTGCCCGAGCCACTGGGTGGTGAAGAGGTTGTGGAGGAGAGTGGCCACACCACACCTGCCGAGGTGGTTGTAGAGGATCCTGCTGTGGCAGAGCAGGACTTTACCTTAGTTTTGTCTGTCTCCTCCCCTTCTCCTGGGCCGTCTGTCGTCCCCTCCCCCATCCTTGGAAGCCCCTCAAGGGCGACTCCCTCCCCCCGAGGACAACCATCTTCTGGCCCCAGGAAGGCGACCCAGAAGACCAGGGGGGTGTCTGATGGTGTCCAGGACCAGTTGGCGAGGGATCACGCCAGGCAGACGGAACAGATGGGGGCCATAGTTGGGCACTTACAGAAAGTGTCTGACAGCCTGGGCTCCGTTGCCAACCTCAGCAACGCAGTGCAGGATGTAAGCTGCAACTGCGCTGCAGTGGTCACCACTTTGGGGGAGGTGCAGGGGGATATTCGGCACCTTACTGCAGCCGTCCAGGCCAACAGTGCTGCCATCCGGGACCAGGGGAGGCTGAGTCGGCGGGCCCAGCATTACCAGGTCACCCGTCAGCTCCGGATGCAGGCCCAGACGACCTCCTACCTTGGACGGATAGCCAGGGCCTTGGAGGGCATGCAGGCCACACCTGTCAGGAGTGGCCCACCTGGGGATCAGCCACCTCCAGATGCCCCCCCACCCCCACCCCAGCTGAGGAGCCAGAGAGGGGCCCCCAGAAGAAGCCCCCGGCATCCCCGATGAGGCCTTTTTTTTTTTCTTGTTTTATATTTTTGGTTTGGACATACTCAGGTCATGAGTTTTTTTTTTCTTTTTCTCAGGTTATGAGATTTTGTTTATTTTATTTATCAGGATATGATATTTTTAATTTCTTTTTGTACTGCACACGGTCAGGAGTGCAGGGGACAGTGTGAATGGTGTGTGAATGTGAGGGGGTGGCACTCCTGAAAGTAAGGGGTGTCACCCTCGGCCGTGGTGGTGAAGTTAACCCCACGGCTGTATGAATGACGTGTGAAAGGTGTGTGAATGGACAGTGACATCATTGGGGCCTTGACGCGGCGTTACTGCTCCCAACTCCTACATGCTGGACTTGGGCTAGACCAATGTGATGTGGATGTGGTGTGTGTGATTTAGGGACATCAGTGGTGTACATGCGTGCACTGTCTGTGTTATTAATGTTTTGGTTTAGTGTCCAAAGATGCCTACGGCGAGGACCCTCCTGACTGCTCTTCCATCAGCAGACTGGTTCTCCTCTGGCAGGTGGGGACTGTGTGGGTCGGGTCATCACGTATGTCAATCTGCAGGCCTTTTTTCATAGCAAAGTTATGTAGTATGCAACATGCACCGATGAATACAATAGGGCCCCCCCAGACTTATCCAGGCATCGGAAACGGGACTTCAGGAGCCCGAATGTTTGCTCCACCACTGCACGGGTTTTGATGTGTGCTTCATTGTATTTTCTCTCTCCTCTGGTTTGGGGGTTCCGGAAAGGAGTCATTAGATGGGGTCCCAGTGCATATGCAGAGTCACCTGTAAGGTAAAAGACAGGAGAATGTTAGTCATGCATGTGCGACTTCTGTTGTGCATCACGGGAGGGGATAGTCATGCCTGACTCCCTTGTCACTCACCAACCAGCCAGCTGTCCCCATACATGTTCTGGTTAAATTCTGCTGGGATGGGGCTCTGATTGTATATGAAGCTGTCATGGCTGGACCCGGGGTGTTTGGCACGGACGTGCCATATGAGGCGTTGGGCATCAGCTATCACCTGTACGTTGATGGAATGCCAATGCTTCCGATTGCGGTATATGTGCTCTGTGGCACTGGGGGGCTGTAGGGCCACATGTGTGCAATCAATGGCCCCCACAGTGCGAGGGAATCTGGCAATGTTGTAGAAATCTGTCATTGCCTTCTGCCGCAGCTCCTCAGTGGTGGGTCTGATGAACTGGTTGGACATGCGTCTGAGGATTGCAGGGACAACCTGGTGCACACATCTGCTCAAAGAGGACTGTGACATCCCAGCCACCACTCCACTTGTACGCTGGAATGATCCACTTGCAAGGAAATGGAGTGTTGCCAGGACCTTCACCAGTGGCTGCACTGCTTGTGAGCGGTGTGTTGGGCTGGTGATGTCATCCTGCAGGGTTGTGGTTAGTTCAAGTATTGCATCTGGGCTGAATCTGAAGAGGCGATACACCTCCTCATCCCCCATGCCAAAGAGGTTCATACGAGTGCGATATATCCTCTCACGTGGCCGCCTTCTTGGTTCCAGGGGACCCATCAGTAGTTCTAGGACCACAATTGCCCCTGGCATGTTGGCACACAGAGGTGTTGTCCTTGCAAGTGTTGTTGTTCAGCAAGCTCCTATCGTCGGTAACGCTGCTGTAGCTGCTCTCCTGCTGACCTGTGACCGTCTGGAGTAAAGATAAAGCAGCCTTTTGTAGAAATAACTTTGCGCCGGACGGACCAGATACGCGTGGCGCATGTAGCCAGCGTATGGTGCTAATCCGTTCGCGAATTGGGAAATCTCCCTCATTTGCATATTTGCAGGGGAAATCAATGGGCGCGACTGAGGCGCCCAGCGAAAATAAGCGCTGACGATACTCTGGCGTCGGAACGTTCCGCCGGTCGCAAATGACCCGTTATTGGGCGCATCTAGTTTGATGGGTAGGGGCACATAGAAACGACGGCGCATCATCACAGTTACGCGGCGCATATCCAAATACTCCAGCGCAAGTGTTCGTGAATCTGGCCCTTAGTGGATAAGCTGCTCCCTATAGAAACAGTTAACTGAATCAAATAATAAACAAAAGTGAAAACAGGGGCGCTAGAAATGTATCATGCATAAAAATACATATAAATCTGAAATGATGCCAACATTAGGCGAAACAAATAAGATACAACTATATAAATAAGTGAGCAAGTGATCCAAAATAGTGTCAGACACCATTAATGGACTAACATTTAAAGTCCATTTGCATAATATCCAATGAAACTTGAAAGAAAGTATTTTCAGTGTGACGGTTTCCACCTCCACCGGGTTTGATATTCACCCCAAACGTGCACAAAAAGATGGCTCCTTACCACAAGGTGTTGACCATTTTAATTAAAAAGGGGTCAAATACAGCTTAGTCACAGAGATCAAAATTCCATGCGCGGCTCTACGTTCCCTTATTCCCAGTCCAGCTCCAGATCTCACAAAATCGAACAGAGAAAGAGGGAGACCACCATAGTATAATACCGTTTATTAAAAGGAGAATAGAATTATGGTGCCTTAGTCCCGGAACCAGGAGGCTATAGACTATCTACATAGTGGTTTGAAGAATAGTTCAGTATTCAATCCCAAAAAGGGAACACACCACCATGTGGAAGTCTTTAAGTGTAGGGTTCAAGAAGAACTAGAGGTCACACAATGTAACTCCAAAAATAGTTTCATTAGTGAAGGTATCAAAAAACTTAATTAAAAATATAGTGGTGCGTCCAGCCGATAAGGGCGGAGGAGTGGTGGTGCTCACCAAAGAATATTACTATGGGGAAATCCAGCGTTTATTATCAGATGCTGATACTTACCATCTCCTAGCAGGTGATCCATTAGTAAAACTCAAGGCGGATTTGTCGCTTTGGGTCAACAATGGAACCGCATTATCTATCTTGGATTAAAATTAAGCACTTTACCTTATACCAAAAGTACCACAAACCCCTGTCTTGTACATAATCCCAAAAATTCACAAAAATAGAACCAACACCCCCCCCCCCCCGGTAGACCCATTATTAGTGGGATTGGCTTACTTTATTCTAGGGTGGGTGAATACCTAGACATATATCTCCAACCCCTGGTCATACAGGGAAGAGCTTATCTCAAAGACAGTAGAAAACTCATAAAGTCTTTACCCTCTGTGACAGTTACGGAAAATACATGGTTAGTAACAGTGGATGTGGAATCCTTGTATACCAACATTAAAAAAAATGATGTGATTGTGGCAGTCACTGAGACTCTTGGGAAAAAAATCAACACTACCATCAGCCCAAATTAAATTTTTGGTTGAAGGTCTCAAACAGGCCATGGGCAATAACTATTTTTGGGCACAGGGAAACTTTTACAAACAAGTCAGGGGTGTTGCTATGGGGGCTCGTTATGCCCCCAGCGTGGCAAACCTGGTCTTAAATAAATGGGAGTAGGAAACCATATTTAGTGTCAATGATCACTCGTTGATATATTACAAAAGATAAATAGATGATATAATTTTGCTGTGGGAGGGATCCCAAGTAACTCTGGACACCTTCCTATTAAATATGAATACCAATCACTATGGACTTAGGTTTACTGCTGAGTGCAGTCTCACCTCCATTAACTATTTAGATTTAATATTATACAAAAAAGGGGGTCAGGTGGGCATAGAGACCTATTTCAAATCCACAGATAGGAATGGCTTTGTGCCCACCTCGAGTTGTCATCACCCTAAATGGATGGGAGCAATACCCAAAGGCCAATATATGCGGATATGAAGAAATTGTGACCAACTTAGTGATTTTGACCAACAAGCCAACACGTTAAAGCGATTTGTTGAGAAGGGTTATGCTCTACCTGTGCTTCAGGACATCAAAAAAGAGGTCTCCACCATGGATCGTCAAATCCTGCTGGAATTTATGGGGGGCTTTCTCGGTGTGACCAGGTGTCATTCCTCTCTGGCTTTCATAGGCAATACAAAAGTGTAGAAAAAAATCTTTAAAACTTTTTGGCCTATTCTCTTGAAGGACACCCAAACCTACATTTATATATAGGAGGGCTCCGGGTCTGAGAAATATGATAGCGACCAATGTTCCCAATGCTCCACCAGAGAAGCCACTTACCTTCCTAGTAGGGATGAGCTTTGCGTTCTAAACGAACGTATGTTCGACTCGAACATCGTCCGTTCGATTGTTTGTCGAATTTCGAACAAAAACGATCGTTCGCGGCAAATTCGAGTGAAACGAAACGACCGTTTTTAAAACTTTTTTTCCATTGATACTACTATCAATGGAATTTTTTTTTTAAAAACAGTCGTTTTTTCAGGAGTCCTACTCCTGAAAAAACGACAGTTTTTAAGACTTTTTTCCATTGATACATGTTCCCTGGGGCAAGACCCGGGTTCTGAAAGGTGTTTTCCAACAATAACTTGAAAATTTGTCTTTAAAATGATTGTTTTTGAATTCGAACCTTCGAGTCCCATAGACTTTAATGGGGTTCTAAATGTTCGTGCGAACGATCTGACTGTTCGACGGTTCTGGTGCGAACCGAACGCGGGCGTGTTCGGCTCATCCCTACTTCCTAGATGGATCCGCTTTCCATTATTGTACCCACTGTAGAGCATGTAAGACCTCTAATAGTCAAGGAAAGAAAAAGAGTAAATTTTTTTCTCATGTCACCGGACAAGAATTTACTATCAAGCCCCTCATTACTTGCCACTCTAAATACGTAACATACGTTTTGGAATGTCCTTGTAAATTACAATATGTAGGACGTACTACTAGAGAACTCAAAGTGAGGATCAACAAACATGTGGCCAATATTATCAAGGGCTTTCCCAATCACAGCGTTTCAAGGCATTTTGAAGAATAGCATAATAAAGAGCCACGCCAGCTCATCTTTTATGGCATAGATAGCAGCCAAAATCTGGTCAAGGTACCCAAAGCCAGATACAAGTCCAAAGGAGAAAGAAGGTTTGCAGTCCAAGGTCCTAGACTTTGGAACACTTTACCAACCAGCATTCGATTGGAGGAAAACCACCTGACCTTGAGAAGACAGATCAAAACTCTGCTCTTTTGATGTTAAGAGGCGATTTAGTTTGCATGTGACGCGTTATATAATTTTTTTATTCATTCATTCATTCATTGGAGGGGTACTGATCTTAAAAAATCTGTCTCTCAGAATGAAACGCAGTGGATACATCGTTTAAGAACGATGCAACCGCTAGGGTTAAACATTGAATTGGATCTTAATTGTTTCTTAAAAAATGAATAAGATACCTTTGCTGTCAGGGGAACGCCTGTGGCCATGGGCTAATTTTTGGGGCCTGTAATGGCCGACACTTACTTCTGTATCCGGTGAATGCCTAATGTACCACCAGCCACAGAATAGAATGTTGTTTGCTGTCAGGCCTGTGGGCTAATTTTTGGGGCCTGTAATGGCCAACACTTACTTCTGTATCTGGTGAATGCCTAATGTACCACCAGCCACAGAATACAAAGTTGTTTGCTGTCAGTTGAATGCATGTGGCCGTGGGCTAATTTCTGGGCCCTCTAATGGCTGACACTTACTTCTGTACCCAATGAATGCCTAATGTACCACCAGCCACAGAAGACAAAGTTGTTTGCTGTCAGCTGAACGCCTGTGGCCGTGGGATAATTTTTGGGGCATGTAATGGGCGGCACTTACTTCTGTATCTGGTGATTGCCTATTGTACCACCAGCCACGGAATACAAAGTTGTTTGCTGTCCGGTGAACGCCTGCCGGCTAATTTTTGGGGCCTGTAGTGGCCGACACTTACTTATGTATGCGTTTTTTCACTTAATACTATTAAGTGAATTATTTTGTGGCTGCAAATATGACTTGCAGGTTTTTAATATTTGCCTGCCATTAAAGTCAACGGGACCCCACCGCGAAGTTGCGGTTAGCATTTGCGAACCTTCCAATCAGATGTTCGTCCATCACTACAGATGATGATAAAACCTCATTGACACAAAAAACGTCCCAGTGACAGTCTCTCTCCAAGCCAAGTGGTCCCTCCAGTCAACACCAGTTTAAACAGCACTGGCGGTCCCAGTCCCAGCCTGCCTTGCTCCCATGTTGCAGACCCGCACACGAGGCTCTGGCCACCACAGCTTGGCTCCATTTCACCATGACATTGCACGACATGCTCAGGCACAGCCCGATCACACTGTAGCAGGCACTTGATTGGTCTCAGCCAGCTCTGGATCAAGCCGACTGCCATATTTTTTACTGGCAACCTTTTACTGGCATGTACTAGCAGGAGAAAATTGCCTGTTTTTTTACTGGCTGCCAGTAAAAATACTGATGGTTGGCAACACTGCCTGTCAGTGGCACAGAAGACTAGGGAAAGGTTTAAGGGTGTTCTGTAGGACATGTTTTTAAAAGAGTGCTGAAAGAATGCAAAGTATGGAGTTTTGAATTATTTTAGAAGCAGAAGCCCTAAACACAAACACTCCAGAAAACATAAGACCCGCCATCTGTCATCTCCTGACCAGAGCCATCTGCATTTCTCAGATTGCTGCACAGGGTAGCTTTCATGCTCCTCAAGCAACTCAGGTTACAATGGCTCAGATGCGTTTATAACAGTGCAATAGGAAATACTTAGCACAGCTCAGGGTGCATGTTGGACCTGCATGCAGTCTGCAGTGATGGGAAATTTATTTACGTGGACAGAGCACATTCATGCCATACAGGTGCTTAATCTTACCAAAGAGGCTTTCGTTTTCGCTGCTTCTCCCGATGTCATCAGCATGGCCAATCCCATTTCTGGTCAAACAAGATCTTTAATGCCAACATTAGTGGCAGCACTCCAATCCAGTGAAACTACATTTAATTGCTTGGCCAGACCAGAGGTGCAGGGATTCTCATCTGAGATGGTTCAGACCTTTGTGAAGGCCACAAGATCATCCACGAACACTACATATAAGAGGATATGAAGGAAGTTTTGTTTTGTTTGCTCAGCAAAATATTTCTCTCTTGTGTTCCCACAGTTCCCACAATAACCTGGACATTTTTACAGTCAGCATTAGTGGTTGGTCTGGCATACAACTCCATTAGAGTACTGATCTCTGCCTTATACTCTTTTTCAGGCTGCAGATGGGCGGTAGAACCATTGACCAGATGCTTCATGCAGGCGGTAATTCATATACAACCCCCCCAAGGAAATTCTTGTTTCCTTCATGGGATTTAGGATTGGTTCTGAAAGCACTAGTGCAGGCACCCTTTGCTCCAATAGCTTAATTTCCATTGAGGTTCCTCACGGTAAAACAAATTCTTCTGACAGCAGCTGCTTCAGACAGAAGGATGTTGGAGATTGCATAATAGGAATGTTTAATGTCATATCCATTTTTTTCTGTAAACACCTTCATACTCTCAGGGTATCCCCAAAATACAAAGATGTTCTGTATCATGGCAGGTCGTTAGCTGCTTGTTCTTTACATGTGGTAAAAAGGATTATAATACCTACCGGTATCTTCTAATATCTAATATCTTCTGCACTTTTGTTTTCTACCTCTGTGTCCAAGAAATATTAATTTCCTAATGGCCATGCCAGTGAAAAATCACTTTTTTTTTTAGTAAACTAATTTACTAGACCATTTATGTTTATGTTAATTTAAAATGCAATGTTGTATGTTATATATAAAATATCCTTACAGTAACTTGCCATATACCTAAAAAAGGCATAAAACAAGTAATGGTGAAAAGATATCCATTTGCAGAACAGAATGATTGTGATGTATTCAAATATTTTCCTTTTTCACAGGACACCAGTTTTAGTTTCTTGTCATCTTCCAAAGCTGCTTATCCACATCCTAGATAATTAACGAGTCTCATTAGAAGAGAGAAACATAAACAGAGACATTAAAAGGATTAATTTATGGAGTAGAAAAGTCAAGATGCAAATGAAAAATAAAGATTTATTCTAACTAATGAATCTGTACAAATTGGATGTAGGAAATATAAGACATTGGGGAATATGTCCTCCTGTACCTCTAGATGTACAGAATGCCCATGACAGACCCTAATAATGTGTATTGATAGTTAGAATGCATTAAGAATTTTAGTTTCGTACATATATTGCAAGATAATCAAAGGACATAAATGGGATGAAACAGGATGACTCAAACAGATACAACAGTTATATATGTTATGGATCCCACTGATTTTCTTTTACAGAAGTTTAAAGGGGCTGTAAACGTTTGTTTTTTATTTTCTAAATAGGTTCATTTAAGCTAGTGCATTGTTGGTTTACTTACCTTTTCCTTCGATTTCCCTTCTAAATCGTTTTTTTCTTTGTTTTCTTTGTCTGAAGTTCTCACTTCCTGTTCTTTCTCAGTAAGCTGTTCTGCCTGACAAACCCCCAGCCAGAACGACTCGGATTATAGGGTAAAGCTTACTGAGGAGAAACAGGAAATGAGAAATTCAGATAAAGAAAAAAAACTTCTAGAAGGGAAATCGAAGGAAAAGGTAAGTGAATCAACAATGCACTAGCTTAAAGGAACCTATTTAGAAAATAAAAAATTAACCTTTACAACCCCTTTAACTGGTTGTAAAGGCAGAAGTTTTTTTTTTATCTAATGTATTCTATGCAAAATTCTGTGTGCAGAAGCCCCTTCAGCCCCCCTAATACTTACCCGAACCTAGGGGAAAACGAACCATTTGGGCACTCGGTCACTGCCTGAGACCACTCGGAGGGCCCATCAGGGTTGCCAGCCTTAGTAAAACCAGTGACAGTTTGTAAAAATCTGTGTTTTTTTTACATTTGTTCCTGCAATGTCCCTTACTGACATCCTTTTGCTGTAAAAACCTGAAGGCTCTAGCTGCTCCACCTCTTCACTACCTCCTCAGCCAATAGGAACACACTGTACACGATCTCTTCTCCAGTGTGGCTTATTTGACTTCAAGCAAGAGATGCCAAATGCTGGAAGACAGGAGAGGGAGGAGTGTACAGCCTGCAGTGTGGGGACTGCTGCCTGATCAAAGAAGGTAAGCTGGCTAATTTGAACTAAATGTATTCTTGTCACTGCTTACCCTGGAGAGCAGGAGGAGGAAGGAGAGGCTGTGTTTACTCTAGTAGGGCTCCTGTCTCTGAGGATGTTAGATAATTTTTCTATGTGAGAAGTGCACTACATCTGAAGGAAGGATGTTCTGAATTTCTCCCCCAATCCCTACTACACCTCTCTAATCATTACCTGTCCACCAGTACATAGGCATAGTCTCCCCTTCTCCTGTATAACCACCTCCTATGTCTGTGAGCTACCTGGGCACTACAAGTACCAGCATGCCAGGAAATGGGGGAAGCAGCAGTGTGTTATATCAGGCTGATTTCTAGATGACAAGGGCTGCTGTATGTGTGTTTATACTGTGTGTGTCTGTATATACTATATGATCCATGTGTGCCAACTGCCACTCAACAGAAGTTGATCTGACAATGGACTTCTGTTGAACAGACATGTTGAAAAAAATCGGTGGCTGTGTTGCCATCTGACCACAGAGGAGAAAAATGTCAGTGAAAAATCCACTTGTTGCACACATTTCCGCAAAATTTATGGAGGACTAAGAGGATATAACCATGCCAGTGGTGCAGCAGAAAACATATAGCATAGTGATGAAGGTATGTGGTTCCAGGTAGTGAGCAAAGGAAGGATTGGAAGCAGGAACAAATAAATTCATATGTTTATTCTTCACATCAACAATCAACAGATATAAAATTAAGATTCCCTAACATGTACAACTGACACAAGCAAAGGATTACAGGAGAGTCCTACTACCTAGGTGACCATGTCAGTGTCCCTTGTGTCTGCGCCATCCTTATCATACCAGCAGCAGTGCGGCCGCTTTATGGGGGAGCCAGACCAATTTTTTTGTGGCCCAGTCCACCTCATAAGACTGGTGCTACACTAAAAGTGTAGCGCAAGCTGGGGGGGGGGGGGGACTCTTTTCATGCTGCCCACTGCAAAGTGCTGCCCTAAGCCTACGCCTTGTTGGCCCAGGCCAAGATACAGCATTGGCCCATCAGCTGAAAAAAAAGAGGGTGGATGTTGGGGGCCATCAGGCGACTTGAAAAACTCGCCAACTTGCACACGTAGCCTCCCTGGAAAAAGCATGCTATACTTGATTTTCCTGTTTCTGAGATTGAGGTTGACATGATCAAATGATCTCCTCTGTCTCTGTGTATCCACTGAGTAGTCAGGGATGATCATAAGTTGTGTGGCTTTATAACGCAGAATATCAAGTTTCCTGGCTTCTCTGAGCACCAGGTCTCTATCTCTAAAGTTGAGGAGTTTTAACATGAATGTGCGCGGGGGGCTTCCAGCAGGAGGTCTTGTTGCTGACATCCTATGTGTTCGTTCCACTACAAAGTGGTCTGAGAATGAGGCCTGGGGTAGTAGTGAGCGGAGCAGCCGCTCCGTAAAGGTTATTGGGTCAGTTCCCTCAGCCCCCTCTGGAAGCCCCACTTTACGGAGGTTTTTCTTCCAATTTCTATTCTTGGCATCCACAGCGTTAGATTCCAGGCTCTTTACTTTGGCTTTGAGTGTGGGTAGTGAGGCGGTTATGCAGCATGTCCTCAGTGTCACTCACCCTGTGCTCCACTGTAGTGACTCTGGAGCGGATAGTGTCCACATGTTTGCAGATGAGGCCCATTTCCAGCTGCAGCGAGTCGATCTTGCCCATAAGTGTGGATTTACAGTCCGTGATCACCTGCATGAGAGCGGTGAAAATGCTCGGCTCCAGCATAGCAGGATCCTCCGTCTGCGACGCCATGTTGGATTTTGTGAGCAGTAGCAGGTGTGTTACGGGAGGTTGTGGATTTTTTTTCCCTTTACGCATTCCAAGCCGGGTCCCAGGTGCTATCTCCTCTGGTATGATACAGAGGTGAGACTGCAGGGAGTAGGGTGATAATCGCTCGATTTGGCCGGAGCTCCCCTAATGTGCTGCCGCTTCGGTCACCATCTTGGACACGACCTCAACTTCTCACAACTTTAGTCATGATCTTGGCCTTTCTCACATTTAGGTTTGGGTACGGTTCATACTTCCCATCAGACAAGCTGTTTGCATTTATTTTTGTATGTTTTGCCAATACATGTTTGCTTTTTGGTGGTCCCCTTGGGTGTCACGCCGTGTCCCCTCCACTAGGTGGGTTCTTCTTTTCCACTTGGCTTCCACTTGCGCTTCTCCCCACCACATGTTCCCACAGTTGAGTTCTTTATTGGGCCGCTGGAGGGAGCATTCAACGTGCCGGCAGGGGGACCGTGATTACCGCCAGATGTCTAGTGGCGTGGCATGCATGCATCGGAGGTAACGGCGGTTGCCGGGGCGGAACGCCGAGGGAGCCAGGCAGATGTCACGATTTTGATGGCAGAGACCCTAGGGGTGGGTATAGGGAGGAGTTCAGCACCTGCAGCCAATGGGCATATAATCCCAATACTATTTAAATATGCAATTTCTGGAGGAATCCATAGTGATAACTGGAGTGTTGCTCAAGACATATACCAAGAATGTGAACCAGGTGAGTGTGGCTTCTTAGATACACCAGACTGGCCTATGATTCTGCCACATTAAACATTTGATTACATTATATCTCTAACATTAAAGCTTTCTGTAAAATCAAATAACATATCAACCTCCAATATATTTTTTGGCTCTTCCTTTACATTCCGCACCACTGTCACCGGTGGCACTCACCCCCGGTTTATCAGACTAACTTATACACTTTAACCTCTTTTCTCCTATCCTTCACGCAATTTGGGTATTCTCCCTACCATTGAAGGCAATAAGCGTTCACGATTATGGTTGTACATATACGCCTTAGTACACCCACTATTATTGGTTTGTTTTCTGACACACTGTTTTCCCTGGATGTCACCCACTCTATTGGATCTCTTATACATATATACAGTATATAATTTTATTTTATGCACAATCACTTCCACTAATTGACGGATTAGGGAATAATCTAAAGCACACACACACATAGCTCACTTATATCTCCTATTTGTCTTCTATCAATTGCAATACAAATCAATTTGTAAATCAATTGAATTAATAGGTAAATAGAACTAAAATAAATAACTAATATTTCATATTATTCACATTTTGGGTGCAGCATGGACCAGTCTGGAGCCGCAATTTTAGCACCGAACACCTGCAGTGAATCCATTGATCACTCACTTAAATTCCCCATACTAAATTGCAGGTGCCTCGTCCCCCACTCCCCTCTCAGGGTCCAAGAGCCTGGCTCCTTGTAAGCTTTGTGGATCATAGGCTCACCAGAGTGTGTGGAGGGGACATACGGGCATTCTGGGACCACCGGAAGTAACCATGTTTTGCAATCCTAGCCTTGCGATACATTTGTACCTTCTCATCTCTTGAATGGTAATGTATCATCAAATGTATAGAGATGTAATTCTTGAATAATATGCAATGTCACATAACGTTTTGTAAACTGTAAGATATTGTCAATGTTGTCTAAACTAGAATTTTCGGACTAATATTTTCCTAGATTTAAAAAAACCCCTGATGAGACCGATAATTAAAAGGTTGAAATGCATTGGGGTATTCATGTGGACTATTATGTTATAAACAAAATGGAAATCCAGGTCTCCTTGGCCAACTGTTTGTCATTAGTGATGATTTTTGCTGTTGTTTGTGTCATAGACCAGTGATAATACTTAAAATTCTTTGCACATTTGAACTTATTGTACCTCTACATTTTAATTGCTTCATTCAAAGTCCCAAATTTTCCTTCTTTATTCATACTTCCCATCATAGTCGGCCCTCTTCAAGATGTCCACCATCTCCATCATCTCTACAAAAGGACATATTTGAGGCCTTATATCTCCTGCTGGATCGGGACGTGTCTGGCTTTCCTCCTCGTTACTGTTATTATCACGCACCTGCTGTGTCTCCACCATGTGCTCTCCCACTGCGCCGAAAGAGAAAGGGCGGGGAATATAATAGAAAGATGGTCAGGGAAGGGCGGAGTTTCATGCATGCGCAGTGTATATAAAGCGTAACGCGCGTGTGGCGTATGTACCATCTGTGAGTGGAGGAAGGAGTAGCGGAAAGCGCCGATTGTGATAACGAAGGTACAATTTTAACTTGGGGCATCAGTGGCTTATACTGCTTATAGATTGAGGTCTATAGTGGGACAAGATTAGGAGAGTTTAGCCTGACATTAGGGTTTGTCTTGTGTTGTGTCTTTCAAAGAAAAGGGATCGCTTCAATGATCATGACTCCCCCCCCCCCCCCCCCCCCCATTCATTGATGAGTACAGGGAGCTGCCCTGTCTGTGGCAGATAGAACACCCCTTTTATACTAATAAAAGAAAGAAGAAGGCAGCGCTGGATCAATTGCTGAAATTGGTGAAAAGGCAGATCCCCACGGCAACCATCCCCTATTTGAAGGCAACAATTGGTGGCACGAGGAGCACTTATAATAGGGAGTGCAAAAAGGTCCAGGATTCACAGAGATCAGGAGCTGCAGCAGATGACATTTATGTACCCAGGCTGTAGTACTATGACAGACTGCAGTTTCTGTCAGACCAGAGTGAAATCAAGCCATCACTCTCCACTCTTCCTTCAACGCTTTCTTCCACCCCAGCTGAGGCTTCCAACGTCCAACCTGGGCCTTTCACCCAGGAAGAAGTGGAGGAGCCCAGCTTGAGCCAGATATAGCATTGTTCAACACAATTGTTGTCCTAAAATTAATGATGTTAACTAGATGTTATTATTGGTCACTAATTTCTGATTTAACAAAGTGTTTTACATCTCAATAGACAGTAGTGGCCAAAAATGATTGGAACAAGAAAGAAAACTGCTGGTAGTCTTTTATATTTATTAGCATTTAATTTGCAACAGTCACGAGCTGGAAATTCTGTGTAATTGATGAACCAAAAACTAAAACTATGTCCCTTTTTCATACACAGGAAGGCCTCATCCAGGAGGAGGCTGTGGAATGTATCAGCCAGGAGGAGGCTGTAGAAAGTTGCAGCCAGGAGGTGGCAGGGGAAAGTGTCAGCCAGGCGGTGGCCGGGCCCAGTAGCCTGACTGAATCCCAGCTCCCTCCTAACCGCCTTCCAACCAAAAGGCTCAGGAAGGAAAGGAATGTGGAGGAGGTAGCACCTGGGTTAGATCGGCAGGCTAATGCGGCCCTCAGAACCCCCCCCAATATTCAAGAGGCCTATGCCTGCATGGCAGCCTGCAAAATGCAGGAAATGGAGAAGGGCCAAAGCCTCTTCTGTGAGGAAGTGATCTATCTGGCCCTAAACAAGGGGTTGAGGGGGAATTCACAAGCAAAAGCCTCCTCCTCCACCTCCTGCCACAACTCCAAAACCAGAGCCACAGCCTGGAAGCAAGCCTGGAAGGAAGCGTGGAAGGAAGACAAGAAAGTGATGGGTTCAGTCTAGTCTGACAAAAGACGCAGGCTGTTGTATGACCAGAGCCTGGGGATATATATGTCATCTGCTGCTGTTCCCGATCTCTCGGAGTCCTGGACCGGATTGTGCTCCCTATTATATGGACTTCTCAGGCTACCAATTTTGCCTGTCAAATAGTTGATGTGTGCCCTGGGGTACAAAGGCTTCACCAATTTCTCTTATCCAGCGCTACCTTTCTCTTTATTTTGTTATGACCCCTAATTAATGTCTATTTTTTTCACAAATACTTGCCTATGTGTTCTACTTCAAAAATAACAGTTTGTTTGTGAGAGGGCAGGTACATTTCAAAAATACAATGTCAAATTAACAATGGACACCAACCAACCTCCTTGAGGTTAAAAAAGATAATAATGGTGTTGTGGTAACTTGACACATTTTATGGAGATAACTAGAATAAAAACAAAAACAAAAACAGGTGATCTTAATTTAGAAAAAAAAAAACAGAAAAAATATCACTATAAAAATAAAATTCTAAACATAAAATTGGAGATGGCTTAAAAAAATAAAAAGATTATTCAGGAATTCACGAGAAATAATAAAAAAATCAGTTTGTCAGAACTCTGTTTGAATATCAGCAGCAAAACAACTTCATTATTCTAGCATTATAAAGAAGAAGAGAATGCGCTGCATTAAAAGATTAAAAAATGTGCAGCGTGACGAATGTGCTATCTCCATTACGAACGCTAGTTTTATCAGACCGAGGGCTCCCGTCTCGTACTTGATCCAGAGCATGCATGGAATTTCCGACAACAAGCTCCCATCGAACATTTGTTGTCGGAATGTCAGATCGTGTGTACGCGGCATTAGACTTGAACACACATTTGGCTTCATTCACACTTGTAGCTCCACTTTCATGCAACTTTGACAAAACTTTGAATGGGTATGGCCCTGTACACACCATCAGACCAAAATCCCCGCGGACAGAGAACGCGGTGACGTGGCGGTGACGGTGACGCGGCGACGTGTGCAAACCAGGAAGTTCAATGCTTGAATCAATCTGACGCATGCGCGGGATTTTTTAGAGACTTTTGTTTGCTGGAAACCTGTCCGCTAGGCCATACACACGATCGGACATGTACGCGGAAACTGGTCTGTGGACCAGTTTCAGCGGACATGTCTCCTCGTGTGTATGCGGCCTATGACTTGGATGCAACTTTGGCTTTGACCAAAGATAATGGACAACGGTTACGATTTTCATGCAACTTTTGAGGGTTTTGCATGAAAATCAGACCAAAGTAGTGCATGAATAACTTTGAAGTTTCTGCAACTTTGAGTCGCACATATATGAATGGTTATCATTGTAAAACATGGGGTATGACTTGTCACTCGATTTTGATGTCAAAAGTCAGATTAGAAGTCGTACAAGTGTAAATAGACACTTAGAAAGGTGATTAGATACATATAAGGTAGAGGAAAAAATAGAAAATAGAAAAAATAGAATGTTTTCTGGCTAAACCTTTATTTGAGAGGGGTCTTCTTTTAGTGAACAGCCTTGGGGTAGAACTAGGCATTTCAGCTGGTGACAATTAAGGGTATACCGTATTTATCTCCGTATAACACGCACAGGTGTATAACACGCACCCTAACTTTGAGGCCGCGTACACACGATCGAACATGTCCACTGAAACTAGTCCGCAGACCAGTTTCAGCGGACATGTTCGATGGTGTGTACGGCTTATCCAGCGGACAAAAGTTTCAAAACATGCTTAGAAACCTGTCCGCTGGAAACCTGTCCGTCAGACATGTTTGATGGTTAGTACACAAAATCATCGGACCAAAATCCTGCGCATGTTTAGAATCAAGTCGACGCATGCTTGGAAGCATAGAACTTTGTTTTTTCATCACGTCGTTGTGTTCTACGTCACCGCGTTCTGGTCCGAGGGGATTTTGGTCCGATGGTGTGTACGCACATCAGACCAACAGACCACTTCAGCCTGGTACGATGAAAACGGTCCGTCGGACATGTTTCATCAGACATGTCTGATCGTGTGTACGCGGCCTAAGAGGGAAGTTTCCACAGCTCCCTGTGTATAACACGCAGGCACAGTTTGCCCTCTATTTTCAGGGTAAAAAAGTGAGTGTTATACGCCAATAAATCCAGTATATCCTTTTTGAGGACAGATTAGCACAGTGGTGGATTTTAAATATCTTTTCACAAATTAACTGGTTTTATATCATCTATTGAAGTGTATACACATGAATATAATCTTTAAGTATATATGGACTGGTTAGAAATTCACAACCAAATTATTTGCACATATATGAATACATTGTAAAAGGTGTTTTATTTATTATTTGTTTTATAATTTAATTTATTTGTATATTTTGGTGGGGTGAATCACAGAGTGTCAAAGCAGCTGTGGATATTTAGTATTATTTAAGCACATTGCACTTTAATAAGTGATTTTTGGCGCTGATTGTTATTTACACTAAAAAACCTTACCTGACTCCTCACTCCAAATGGCTCCAGCGCTCTTCTCCTCTAATGGAACATCCAGTGGGCAGTGTTATCAAATGCGGTTCAGGGCTATTAATCATGCATTGTACGTGGGAAGGGTGAGCATCCCTAAACATCTTATAAAGGAGGAACAGTGGCATAACTCCCAACTGTCCCTGATTTCGAGGGACTGTCCCCGATTTGGAGCAATGTCCCTCATTCCTCCTCATTTGTCCTTCATTTTGGCCTGATCTATATAGTTGTATATAAAATGCACTTTTTATCTATCAAAAAGTGTTTTCCAGCACTAAACCTTCTGTCTGATTTCTAAATTGCTGCATTTGTTAATTTCCAAAAGCCAATATGAAGGAATAGTAGTGGTCTCAAAAAATGCAACCTGTAGAATTTTTTAAACGTCGCCTATCGAGATTTTTAAGGGTAAATGTTTGACCCCATGCCACGAGCGGGCGCAATTTTTAAGCGTGACATGTTGGGTATCATTTTACTCGGCGTAACATTATCTTTCACAATATATAAAAAAATTGGGCCAAATTTTTTGTTGTTTTATTTTTTTATTCAAAAAAGTTAATTTTTTTCAAAAAAAGTGCGCTTGTAAGACCGCTGCACAAATACGGTGTGACAAAAAGTATTGCAATGACTGCCATTTTATTCTCTAGGGTGTTAGAAAAAAAAATATATAATGTTTGGGGGGTTTAAGTAATTTTCTAGCAAAAAAAACAGTTTTAGTCTCGTAAACACCGAATCTGAAAAACAGGCTTGGTGGGCAAGTGGTTAAGGGGGCGTGGCAAGGGGTGTGTCCTATGCCTGCTTACTTTTGCTGATAGGTGTCCCTCATTCCCATCTCAAAACGTTGGGAGGTATGAACAGTGGGACACTGGGTCACAGATCAAGGAAGCCTCCCAGAACCAAGAGCAGGCTAACTATTTCTCCTTTTCTGTTCCACCCTAGACTAAATCAGCATTTAACCCCAGTTTGGAGGCGGGGCAGGGTAGAGTCCACTGCAGGGGTTGTTTTGTCACATTCTTAGTTTAGTTTTAACTAGGTGGTCAGGGCCAGTTTTTTTTTTAAATCTCCCCACCCCCAACCACACCTCCCGCATTCTTGCTTTGTTATCTGATCAAACGCTCCCACACACTTTCTTCCCTAGGCTGACTACACACAGAGAGCCAGGAGCCACATGCCCATGCAGACCAGAGTGCTGGGCACCTGAGCTCTATGTAGGTCACCGTAATAGAAAAAAATACAGTTGTTTTAAACCTGGAAGCACCAGTGGGCTGGTGGTTATTAAACAAGGCATTTGGTATATGAATCTGGGCTGTGCTCTGCTCCACGGCTGCTTTTGCATCACAGACTAGGCAAAGAGGGCAAAAATTATGAGAATTACAACATGATTATTTAATTAATTACAATTGCATTTACTAGAGCCCTTTCACACTGGGGCGGTGGGGGCATCGGCGGTAAAGCAGCAATTTAACGGTGTTTTCACTGCGTTACTCGGCCGCTAGTGGGGCGCTTTTACCCCCGCTAGCAACCAAAAAAGGGTTAAAACGCCCGCATAGCGATGTTTGTTGGCGCTACCCATTGATTTCAATATGCAGGGACACTTTAGGAGCGGTGTATTCCCTCAAAGATGCGGCTAGCAGGACTTTTTTTACCGTCCTGCCAGTGCACCACTCCAGTGTGAATGGAGCCGCTCTTTAACACGCTTTACCCTCTATTTTCAGAGTAAAAAAGTGAGTGTTATACGCCAATAAATACAGTAAATAGAGGGGTACTAGAAACTCAGTATCAAATACATTTACATAGTAACAAGTCACAGGTGTACATTATAGATGCAATCAGTGTGCTGGTATTACATCTCAGAAATGAACATGTGCACTAGCATATAACCATCTAATTAACATAGCCAATGTTCATTCTATCGTGGTCTGTAGTAAAAGAAAAATACAAGGAAAATATTCAGAAAATGACCCTTAAACAAAATAAACTCACAATCTAACATAAATATGCATTCAAAATCAGAATTGAGACCACTGGGTTGTAGAGTGTTGAGCCATCCTGAAAACTTCCCCTTTTTTCAATCCTCAGTTACCACTCTTTCTATTTTTGCATGATCTAATACCATAAATCTCTGTGGCAGGGGTGACCTATCCATTAGGGGCACCGTCCCCTCTTTCCAGGCCACCCCTATATATCCATGGCCGACACGGCCACAACCTATTCATGCGTCTGGCCCCTTTCAGGGCATCAGGCGCATGAATTACAGCCACCAGTTTTTTTTTTTTTAAAAGCACCTGATTATAGGCTTCAAAATGGGGTGAGCTCGGATCGCAGAGGATGTATGCAGAGCCCACCCAGGTGTGTTGTAACAGCAAATTAATATTCGCTGTTGCAACACTGATCCTTCTCCTGGCCAATCAGGAAGTAGGTCTGATACCCATCACCTGCTTGGCTGAAGGCCTCGTACACACGATCAAATCTGTCTGCTGGAAACGGTCTGCTAGACCGTCCCAGCAGACAGATTCGATCGTGTGTACGGCCGAGCCGACGGATTTGGCCACCCGACAGATTTCAAAGCATGCTTTGAAATCTATCGGGTGGGAATCCGTCCGCCCGACATGTCTGCTGGTTAGTAAACTTACCAGCAGACATGTCGTCCCGCACCGCCGCCGAATGGATTTGGCGCATGCGTGGAAGTGTTTTACTTCCTGGTGCGGTGACGTGGCGGCGTCAACGTCACCGACACGTCAGCGCGCCGTCTGCTGGCGGGGATTTTGGTTTGCTCGTGTGTACACGCGAGCAAACCAAAATCCTAACAAACAGATTTGTTCAAATCGGTCGGTCCGACCGATTTGAACAAATAGATTGCCTCGTGTGTACGAGGCTGAAAGGACATTATTGGATGCCTAGGAGGATCGGAGGAGATGCACAGCGGAAGCGATGGAAGAAGAGCCGCTGGCCAATGTCTGGCTGCCCGGTCCCCACTGATGCCTGGATGCCTGATCCCCGCCATCTGCTCCTTGGATGTTGGCCAATGCCTGCCGCCTAGATGGGATAAGTGCCGGTGGACCTACCAGCAGATAGCACACTGCTCTGTGGTGTGAACACGCAACAAAATGTTTAGCCACTAGAAACTGTACAATATCATCCGTGACTTTAAGTGGCTCTCATGACATAATATTGTCCTAATAGACACATCAAGAAATATAGTTTAACAATAATAACCACTCATTGTAATATGATAAAATACTGTTATAGGTGTAGATCCATATGTTTACACTGAATGCAGCTGAAATGGGAATAAGCACCATTGTTACCTGGCTCTAAAAAAATGCCCACAGATTTAGTGATTGGGAGATAATCTGAGATGAGCACATAGACAAATATTACCTATCCAATGGGAAAGATGTCATAGAAACTCTCTGGAACATCCAGATAGCTAATATGCAAAACAGAAATTTTTTTAATTATTTTTTACAATAGAATACATTTCTCATGAAAATTGTTGATACTGCAATACAAATGAAATACATGGGGTACTTTCACTTACTAGGCATGGCAAGGGTAAACGTGCCCATTTTTCCTTAAGCATCATACAGGAATAACTCCTTATGTGTCATTTATTTTCCATTCAATTTTAGTTTTAGCATATTTTTATCTGTTACTATCCTCTATACCTGTGTGAACTGAATAATGTAAACAGTTGTGGTGGATAAAAGACTGAAAATTGTAGCAACTGATTATAGTCTGTGGGTTTAACATACAAATCACTCATTAAAACCCTATTAATCATAGATACTCACATATGCAAATAGGGCAAAAATTGTTTGTCAGATGTAATATTACATTCTATCTCCAGTAGCAGATAATTTATAAATGCATCAAGGGATTCAGTTCTGCCACCACATACATAAAAAATGCTGTCAATGAAACAATACGGGAATATGCAATCCAGCTGGAACACAGAATTTGTATATATCTATACATTCTTTATAATGGTGATGATTACATTTGCATATGGAGAGGGGGAACATGTGAGCCTATAGAGGTTACTCTTAATTGAAAATAGTGTTGATTCTTAAAAAGAAAAGAAAATAGTAATTTTCTAAGATTACTAAGATTAATTAACAGATCCATAATACAAATTCAATTCCACATGGAGCATGTCAACGTTTTTGACATGCACAGTTACCAATGAGAAATGTTTGTATATAAGCTAGAAGTAGCCAATGTGACAAAAAGAAAAATAGATGACACTTTTTTTTATACAAGATGCCCCAAGAAATCATTGGTGTCAGAAATATTTATAATTTTGTATTAACTTACTTAACCACTTAAGACCCGGACCATTATGCAGGTAAAGAACCTGGCCCCTTTTTGCGATTCGGCACTGTGTCAAATGACAATTGCGCGGACGTGCGACGTGGCTACCAAACAAAATTGGCGTCCTTTTTTCCCACAAATAGAGCTTTCTTTTGGTGGTATTTGATCACCTTTGCGGTTTTTATTTTTTTACGCTATAAACAAAAATAGAGCGACAATTAAAAAAAAATAATAATAATTTTTTACTTTTTGCTATAATAAATATCCCCAAAAATATATATAAAAATATTGTTTTCACTCAGTTTAGGCTGATACATATTCTTCTACTTATTTTTGGAAAAAAATCGCAATAAGCGTTTATTGATTGGTTTGCGCAAAAGTTATAGGGCCAGATTCTCAGAAGCGCTACGACGGGGTATCACAGATACCCCGTCGTATCGCCGTTTTTTTGCCCGTGTATCTATGCGTGTGATTCCTAGAATCACTTACGCATAGATACAGGTGAAGATGCGCCATGTGTAAAACAATTACACTGGCGGATCGTAGATGTAATGACAACTCCGGCCGCTAGGTGGCCTTTACGTTGTTTTCTCATTTGCCTATGCAAATGAGGCCAATACGCCGATTCCTGAATGCTTTTACGCCGCCCCGTCGTGGTTAATGTAATTTTCGTTCGCGTAAGGTTACCCCTGCTAAGATGTGGAGTAACCTTACAAAGTCCCGTCGGATGCCATGTTAAGTATGGCCTCGGGACCGCATCGTGTTGTGTGTCGATTACGTCGTTTGCGTACGTCGATTCTCAATGAGGCTGGCGTACGCTACGATTACGTTGTGATGTCCTTTGGAGCATGCGCACTGGGATTTCGTCGCGGCTGGCGCATGCGCAGTTCAATCGGCACAGGGGCACGCTTAATTTAAATACAAGCCGCCCCCTTTGAATTACGCGGCTGTACGTGGGGCAATTTAGGCTACGCCGCTGCAAACTTGGGAATAAAGCACTTGCTCCAGTACGAGGCGGCGGCGTAGTGTAAATGGCTAACGCTACGCCGCCGCAAATGTACAAGAATCTGGCCCATAGTGTTTACAAAATAGTGGATCGTTTTATGCCATTTTTATAAAAAAAATGTTTTACTAGTAATGGCGGCGATCAGCAATTTTTTTTCATGACTGTGTGACATTATGGCAGACACATCGAACACTTTTGACACATTTTTGGACCATTGTCATTTTCACAGCGTTTTAAACAATGTTGTTTTTCGGGTTGAAAAAAGTGATCGTGTGTGGGCTAAAACTATGTTTTAAACCCGCGCATGCTCAGAAGCAAGTTATGAGACGGGAGCGATCGTTCTGGTAAAACTACCGTTCATAAAGGAGTGAGCACATTCATCTTGGCAGACCTTGCAAGTGGACCTAATATGCCTGAGCAGCTGAATAAGGGACTATCTAACATCCAACAATGGATGGACACAAACAGACTAGGCCTTAACGCCGACAAGACAGAGCTTTTGCTGATCGGCCCACAGGCCAACTCTACCTTTTTACGGCGGCGTAGTGTAAATGGCTAACGCTACGCCGCCGCAAATGTACAAGAATCTGGCCCATAGTGTTTACAAAATAGTGGATCGTTCTATGCCATTTTTATAAAAAAAAAATTTTTACTAGTAATGGCGGCGAACAGCATATTTTTTTCATGACTGCAACATTATGGCAGACACATCGGACACTTTTAAAACATTTTTGGGACCATTGTCATTTTCACAGCGAAAAGTGCTATAAAATTGCACTGATAACTGTGAAAATGACAATGACAGTGAAGGGGTTAACCACTAGGGTGCACTAAGGGGTTAAAGGGTCACTAAAGGAAAAAAAAAAATTAAGCTAAATAGCTTCCTTTACCTTACTGCAGTCCTGGTTTCATGTCCTCATTGTTCGTTTTTGCTTTGAAGTAGCTGTAATACTTCTCTGATCTCCAAACTTCCTGCTGGTCTGTCTCCTTATGAAAAAAATTAGGCTAGCTTTTCACTGTGGTCCATGATCAAAAAGGTGTGATTACTATGTGTCTAAAACTCCTCAGAACCAATCAGATTCATTTTAAAAACAAACATTGCCCTGTATTTGTTTGTTTTTGTTCTGTGTGTCTCTTTACTTCACAGAAACATGAAACCATTTTTTAAAACTAAACTAAACTGCAGGCACATTATATGATTGATTTGTATCTGTTTTTTTTTTCACATCAGCCGTTATTAGACCCTAGAGACCAGCTCATGGATACATGCTTGTTTGTCTCCATTAAACAGTTTCGCATCATCTGTGGTAATTTTGCTTATGTTATAAATTACTCTTGTTTTTTTTTGTTTTTTTTTATATATAATTTATTTGTTTATTTATTTATTTTCCACAAGAAGAAAAACTAGGAGGAAAAGAACATGCAACGGATGTGACGCATGTCACAAATTAAACACGACGAAACATCACCAGCATCGATTGAAAGATTAATGAAATATCGTATGACCCAAACGTGTTTTCCCCTCTAAGTGTTCCTAATTCCCGTTCCCATTTCTGTACAAAAGGGGGTTCCCCCTGTGAATCTAACCTTACCAGCATCCTATATAGTTTTGAAACCGTGCCCTTTAAATTCTCCCGGTGACATCGTTTCTCTAATGGTCTATGTAGATGCTGGACAAAATGCAGAAGTTGAGTGTAACGCCATTTATTTAGATCCCATATGTCTGTTCTAGATTTCAACTCATCGTATGTCCTAATTTCCCCATCCTTTATTATATCACCCAGGTGAACTTTTCCTTTCCTAATCCAATTCCCCCCGATTTTTCTTACCCCCGGTGCAAAATATGGGTTTTCTTTTAAATTTACTAGTGGAGAATTATATTTCTTATCCTTTTGTGTCCTATCCCATAATCTCAAAGTGTCTCGTGTCAGTTCAAGGGTATTACTATCAAGTGCTCTAAATTGTGTAGGGTTCCAAATAATATTTCCCAGGGTTACATTAGCTTGTGTCATTTCTATTTGCACCCATCTTTTCCATGTTCTATTCCTGGCCCATTCCACCACCCGTGACAGGACAGCTGCTTGGTGATATTTTCTAATATCGGGTACTGCGAGGCCCCCATATTGTTTATCTTGTTTTAAAATTGCTAAGGATGTTTTTTGTTTTTCCACACATAGTTCATGAGAATTGAGTTGAGTATTCGGAGAAATTGAGGGGGGAGAGCTATAGGAATCAGCTAAAATGTATATAATATTTTTGGAATTATTATCATTTTATTTTTTTTACCCATCCCCACACCCAATCCCCCCCCCCTTTCCCATGGTGGTGGTATCTTGACCCTAAGGTCAAATTTCGGAGCATCATCTCTTACACTTCGATGTGCAAGGGTGCTCCCTCTGTGTTGAGGCGGAGTACAATTCGACGTCTCCTCTATTCCCCTGGACCCAGGGGAAATTCCTCAGGCGGTCAAGGGCTCCTGGGCCCCGGTGTCACCACAACGCTGCACCTAGCAGCCCTAAGACAATTTCATAATTAAGTATCCAAAAAAAAAAAGAAAAAAAAAATTCCTTTCTTCCTTCCTTTTTCCCTCCCGCTCCCCCCGCGGTTATGGCTCTTCTCTTCTCTATTAACTTGGGGTTGGAATCCCCAGCCTTTGACAAAACTCAGGTATTTCATCCAGAAATCTTAGCTTCGCCGTGACCCCGTCTTTTCTAGCTATCAAACACGCCGGGAATCCCCAATTATACTGTATTTCTAGTTCTTGTAACGCCCGTAATAGTGGCTTCAGATTCCTTCTTCTTCTAAGTGTCTCTTGCGACAGATCTTGATATATTTGAATACTGTGGTCCTCGAATTTAATTGGGGACTTCCCTCTCAGGTTTTTCCATAGTTGTTTTTTTTCCTCCCAACTTTCAAAACGTATTATAATGTCTCGGGGTTTATCTTGCGGGATTTCCCGGGGCCTCCTTATCCTATGGGCGCGTTCTATTTTTAATGGGAGTGTTATTTCTCTGCCCAGTATTGGGTTACATATTTTCCGTATAATTTCTGGGAGATTTTCTGACTGCGAGGAGTCAGGGACTCCGCGTATCCTGATGTTTTTTCGTCTGTCTCTGTTTTCCTGGTCTTCTGCTTTATATGCATGTTCCCTTTGCTCTTTTTTTATTTCTGTTAGTTCAGCTTCCAACTTTCTGATGGTATTAAAATTGTGGTCTGTTTTTTTTTCAACTTCCTCCAATCTTTCTAGCATAAGTCCCATATTTCTCTCCATTCTCTCCATTTGTGTTGACAGCACTTTTTCTAAAGCGGCAAACGTTTCCTGCATTTCAGTTTTTGTTGGTAAAGCCAAGGCTGTTAATTGATCTTCTACAACTGGTATTGCAGCTGTTTCATAGTCGCAGTCTGTCACTGAGTCTGATTGAGATTCTGGGTTTGCTGAGCTGTTGGGTTGATTAGGGCTGGTTTTGTCTTGTCTTTTTTTTTCTCCCTCTCTCTCCCATTCGTTCCCTGCGTTACATATTTACTCATTGGGCCTGGACTTTGGCTCAGACGGGGGGTCGAGGAAGAACCCCCCCTGGCGCCCCTTGCCCTAGTACTTATATCTGTAAGTTAAGACAGCTGGAGACTAAATTAGTTTAATACTGGCTGCCTCTCATCAGAAAAAATTGTTATATGATTAGGGTGGAATGTTAGAATGTGATAGAATATGAGGGAGTAGGTTTAGTTTAGGAGTTTCCTTTTTTTTCCCCTCCCTTTCACCCTTTTGTTATGAGTGGATATCAGTTCTCCTCCACTAAAAAAAAAAAAAAAAACTTGAAGGAGAGTGAGAAGGGGGACAGGCCCTTACGGAATGGTATTGATATCGACTATATGTTTCGCCAAGTGTCATGGGTTTAGTACTTAACGTGTTACAATGTGTTGTATTTCTCTCTTTCCTCCCAAGTCTTATATTAACCGCCAATTATAACGGCAATATTCAATGTCTAGAGATATCGTCATATGGCACTCCCATCATTGAATCTCGCCCATTCGGTTATTAGCAGGTAGTATCTTGTTCGCAGACCGGGTGTCCTACAGACCACAGTCACACAGTCCAATCCACATATCACCCTATATCCTCGTGTGTCCCCGTATAATAGAGGCGATTTATTAAAGTATAGTAGTTGCGTGGTTAATATCTGCTATGTAGATTAATTGGTCGGTGTTATTGGAGTGTGTTCACAGCCTCAAAGTAACTTTCCTTTTTTTTTTTTTTTTTACACCACAGTTTCACCCAGCATAATTAGAATAAATAAATAGATAGCAGTCTTAGCTGAATGTACAAAAAATAAATAAAAAATAGCACAACAGAGAAAAAAAGGAAAAAATGGGATAGGTTCTTACTCACAGTCCATAGGTCCCAATACGCATGTTCCAGATCGATTACTAGTTTGTATACTCACATATTTGGTGAAATTGTGATTAATGAATGGTTTAGAGCTACTTCATATTTCATACTCCACAGTGTGCTGCTGTATGTGCGGCTAGAGTACAGACTCCAGACTCCAGGCTCAGCAGCTCTGGGTCGCCCACTCCTGGGAATTGTCTCCTGGGATTTATCTCCATCCAGCTTGCTCCTTCCAGCTTTCTCAGCTCCCTGGCCCAATCCCGTTGTCTCTAACCCGCAACAGTCCCCTCAGTGGGGACCCAGGAACCGGTCAACTATGGTCCGGGATTCCCCGCCGCCTCCTCCCCTCCTCCAGTACACCCCCCCACCCGTCAGCGCCTCGGGTCACATGGCCGATCCAAGCCCGATCCACCCCGACCACAGCCAGACAGAGACGAGTACGCCGCCTGGCCGCGTGGACGGATCTCAGCGTGGTCAGCACCGCGTAGCGCGACGGTAGTCCGTGACGTTCGGGTAGGGGCACTGAAGGATCGAGGGCAGGCGAGGAGAAGGACGCGGGTGCAGACCTGGGCAGGGCTACACAAGAGACCTGAAGGCGGTGGATTAGGATATCTTTCAATCGGAAAGTGAGTGCAGCAATGCTGCTCCGTTTGAGTTACAGAGAGCCCCGGGGGGAGGCGAAAGGATGGCTGGGCTAGGCTGCTAGGTGGGCCGCCGATGGTTCAGCCATCTTCACATCGCTGCGGGACCTCTCCTGGAGCTCAGTCCCTAGCCGCCCCTGAGTGAGGATCGCGCCATCTTAGACTCCTCCCTCCTCCCCAAACCCCGGAATTATTATCATTTTCAACAAATTTATGCGACCCATCCATGAGATGGGTTTATTTATTGTTTTTTTTACCTCGCTTTTAACCTAATTTAAGAGGGGGATATAGTTTATTTTATACATCTGCCTGGGCGAATTGGCCAGTTTAATACCTAAATATTTTAGTTCCTTTCTCCAGGGGAATGTACAGTCACAGCAATCACAGAAAACAGGACAGCCGACGCGTTTCGCACTCGATCAGTGCTTAGTCATGGCTATGGTATGGTGCTAACACAAAAACATTTATACTAAAGCTTGATTTTTTCAATATAATTTCTGTTTTTCTTTGTTTGGGCCATTTTAGCTAAGTGCTTACTAGATTTATTTCCCCAGAGATACCTCTCTCTAGCAATACTATTGAATTTTTTCTTGGTATCCTGCTCTAGGATTTCCTTTAATTCCTCTCTTTTAAGGGTTAAGTTGCGATAAGTATCTTTAGAGAGCTATTTTTTGTGTTTTTGTTCCAAGGAAGTTATTTCTTGGACCAACGTATTCCACTTCCTACTCTGCTCTTGTTTCCTTCTTGCTCCTTCGGAAATCAATATTCCCCTAATATACGCTTTGTGCGTCTCCCAGAGGGTGGCACTAGATATTTCCCCCGTGTCATTTATAAAGAAAAATTGTTTAAGTTCCTCTTCCACCCTGTCCGCCCCTCCTACCTCCCGTATCAAGCTTTCCTTTAAATGCCACGTCGGGTGTTGCTTCTGTTGTGTGGAGATTTGGATTTTCATAGTTATTGGTGCATGATCAGATATGGTAATCACACCAATATCGGTTTCCGTAATCTTATCCAACAACTTATGATCCACTAGAATGTAATCTAACCTTGAATACGTTCCATGTGGAGGTGAGAAGAACGTATAGTCAAGCGTGTGGGGGTGAAAAACCCTCCAGGCGTCTACCAGCTGACATTTGTGCATCTTTCTTTTTAGTTTCTGTAACTGGACGTTCATTGTCTCCCTCCCACGGAACGTACTATCTTCTCGCGGGTTCATATGTAGATTGAGGTCCCCCATCAAAATCGTGCAACCCTGAGAGATTTTTTTTAACCTTCCAAGGATTCTCACCATATATTTTATTGGATGGATATTAGGGGCATATATGTTGGCAAGGGTACAAGCCGTATTCCCCAATTTTCCCTTAAGAAATAGGTATCTACCCTCTGGGTCTGTCAATCTTGTCTCCAACTTAACCTTATCCCCTTTGCAATGCCAATTGCCACACCGCGTGCGCGTTTGGAGATAGAATCCCCATAGAACCACGTAGGATACGTGGGTGAGTACAATTTGAATCCAAGGAGAGGTGCGTCTCTTGTAGGAAGACTACGTTCGTGTTATAATGTTTGATCTCTTCTAAGATTTTAAATCTCTTCTCCGCAGAATTAAGGCCCTTAACGTTGTATGATAGAAACTTTAAGTCTACCATCCCTGCCTACCTATCTATTTGATCTTAGATTTCTTGTAGAGACCACCAGAACCGCCATCCCTATCCCAGTCACCCATCTGAACCTTAAAGGACCCCCACCTTTCCCTACCCTCCCCTTACCACCCTCCCCCCACCCGCCCCCCTTGGCCTCAAACCGTGGAATACCTCTCTCCCCGTATCCACCGGCTCTCTTGCATGAGGTGAAACTTCTCTGCGCCCACCCCCGACCTCTGGCCCATAAAAGGCCCCCCCTCCCCCCCCCCCGCGGGCCCTTTCCCAGATCTTCTCATCTTTTTATTTAGGTACATGATTTTGAATTTTGGAAGCAGATATACTTAGTCTGCCCATCCTGGCAGATCCAGGACCGGGATATCAAATTTGTAACAGAACCTTGGTAAGTCCTCTGGAAAGGTTAATCTAGCTGACATTCCATCTTTCAATCCAATAAGCCACGCCGGGAACCCCCACTGATATTTGATGTTATGTGTCCGCATCTGTTCCAAAAGTGGCTTCAAATATCTCCTTCTAGCCAGGGTTTCCCAGGCCAGATCGGGAAAAATCTGTATCTCGACACCCCCATAACACAGGGGGGGCTTTTTCCTAAGCCTCGACCAGATTTCAGCCTTATCTTCGTAATATCTAAATCGAACGATAATATCTCTGGGTCTTGTTCCCTCTCCATTGTTGATTCTTCCTATTCTATGTAACCGCTCTATTTTGAGGGGTTCTTTAATGTCCTGGTCTAGAAGGGGGATAAACAAGCTGTTTAGAATTTTTTCCAAATCTTCTCCATTTTCTTCTTTGATGGATCTGATCCTTAGATTTTGTCTTCTATTACAGTTCTCTTGGTCCTCCAATCTGTATTTTAACAGCCTTTGGTTTTGTTGGATAATGACATATTGATCTTTTAAGTAATTTATTTCAAGCTCTTGTTTTTCCAGCCTTGTCTCTGTTTCTTCGACACGTGTCAGTAGGTGGCTCAGGTCCATTCTCAGAGTGCTGATCTCGTCCTTTATAGATTTTTCTAGGCTGAGTTCTAATCTCCTTAGCATAGCTTCCAGTTCCCCCTTAGAGGGAGTATGGGTATCTGAACTGGCCTCCATACTTTGGGTCCGGTCTTGCTCCCCCTCAATTGATGTGTCCGGGGTTTGCGGGTTGGTTCCCCCTGCTCCTTTTTTCCCTGTCCCCGTTTTTTTTAGCATTGCCTGGGCTTTTAGTACTCCCCTCCTGAGTCATATATTGTCTTATCGTGCTGGTCGGTGGGTTATCCTTGGGGATTTTCGGGGCCGAGCCCCTTGTTACCTTGCTCATATTATGTGTGCTTCTCGCCCGGATTCGTTTCCCCAGTTTTAATGATGGTTGTTCCTACCCCGAGAGTAATCGCACGCCGGGTGAGGGGATCAACAGATGGTTTTCTACCCAATCACCGAAGACCATGGGCCAAGAAGGAGTGAGAGGGGGAAGAATGCTATATCCAGACCCTCCCAAAACCGCTGCTCCCTATGGCCTGGGTAGAGCTGATACAATAAGTATCCTGGCGGCGGAGGATCTCTCCTCTCTAGATCACAGTTTTAGAATAGTTTCACCACCATTCCCCATATCATGATCATACCATTTGAGTCCTAGAGGAATCTCAGCCCCTATGCTGATGTAAGCCGCAGCCCTGGGTGCTGATTGCAGCTGCAATAGGCCGCTGTATATTTTTATTGCAATCGGTCACACAGTCCAGTCCAGCCTACCCTATTGTTTGTTTAGGGCCAGCGGTTATGCGTTGGTACACACAGTCACTCTAGTAACCCGGCACGGCTCAGCTAGCTTGTAATAATTTGAGCACCTATCATATATCTATCATTATATCTGGTATGTCATAGTGTCATATGTCATAATAGTTTTTCCTCCTGTGCACTGGTGTAAATCAGGCTGTTATTTATACCAAATGTTGCTATATAGAGGCCCCTGAGATATCAAGAGCTATACAACAGAAAGGAGCAAAAAGAATAAACCAAAAAAAAAAAAGAAATTAAGAACAAATCAATGAAGCAGTGTTCTTAGAACCTGTAACAATACAATGTTTTTCTCTCCTCTTTTTTTATTCACTTTTCCCTTTCCTCTAATGAGGTAGCAGCTGGTACATCCTCCTACAGATAAGGCACAGGTTCTCTTGATGCGATGCAATCATGTAAATGCAGCTAAAAATCGCTTACCATGGATTCCAGATTATGATGAGAAAAACTAGTAAGAATGGATATTACCTGCTTCCTGCAGAGCAACAAACCAGAGACGCTAGCGGGTCCGCGGCAGGGGGGTGCTGGAATCAAAGCCCCCACTGAAGACTACACATTGCTTCCCCGACTGTCTGCTGTCCGCGCAGCACAGCGGGTCCTCAGGGAGTCCTTAGGGTGGAGAGGATGGAAGGCACCGCTAGGATAGCCCGACACCGGACATTGGGATCGCTGTCTAGGAGCCCACCAAAAGCCCGCAACGCCCGTGGCGCACGTCATCACTATGTTTCGCCAGGAATGTTATTTTGTATCTGTTTTTAATCATTTTTATAAGGAATCAGTTAAGTATTATGTCTCTATACCCTGTAAACAGTCATTTTAGCAAAAAAATATTTTTCCTTTAGTGATCCTTTAAGTGTGCCCTAAGGGAGTGATTCTTATGGTAGGGGGGGCGTGGCTGTAGGTGTGACTTCACTGATCGTCGTTCCCTATAACAGAGAACAGATGATCAGTGTCACTGCCACAGAGAAGAACAGGAAAGGTGTGTTTACACTCACCTCTCCCCGTTCTTCAGCTCTTGTGGCCCGATTGCCGGTGGCGTGTGCGCGAGCCACGGAGGCGTGTGTGCGACCCACGGCTGGACACTTAAAGGGCAACATACCTGTACGTGCCCAGCCGTGCCATTCCGCCGACGTATATCGGTGTTAGGCGGTCCTTAAGTGGTTAAGGGACTTATGCCACGTACACACATGAAAAAATATCGTTTTTGAAAAACGTAATTTAAAATGATCGTGTGTGGGCTTCACATCTTTTCCAGGTTCTAATAAACGACAAAAAAAAAAATTCGAACATGCTGCATTTTATAACGTCGTTTTAAACAATGTCGTTTTTCGGGTTGAAAAAAGTGATCGTGTGTGGGCTAAAACTATGTTTTAAACCCGCGCATGCTCAGAAGCAAGTTATGAGACGGGAGCGATCGTTCTGGTAAAACTACCGTTCATAAAGGAGTGAGCACATTCATCTTGGCAGACCTTGCAAGTGGACCTAATATGCCTGAGCAGCTGAATAAGGGACTATCTAACATCCAACAATGGATGGACATAAACAGACTAGGCCTTAACGCCGACAAGACGGAGCTTTTGCTGATCGGCCTACAGGCCAACTCTACCTTTTTACCTGCCTGGCCATTCTCTTTTGGCCCTGCCCCAACTCCAGCTAAGCAGGTTAAAAATCTGGGTATAATTTTTGATGCTGAACTAAGCTTCTTACCTCACGTAAAATATTGCATAAAATCAGCCAACTATCATCTGCAATTATTACGGAAAATTAAGAATCTCTTCACCCAGCACAACCGTATGATCTTAGTTCATGGACTTATCCACTCTAGGTTAGATTTTTCTAACGTTTTCTTTCTAGGGCTCCTACAGAAGTGGTTAAAACTATTGCAGATTACATAGAATCATGCTGCAAGACTAGTTACAAACTAGGTTTGAGTGCGGCTATCCATTTTTCTTTGTCTTCATTTTGCTTAGTGCACCGCCAGCACCCTCGGTATCCCGCACCACCTGTAACCATTTAGTGATCCCACCTGGAGCGGTGACTTCTTTCTCTCTATAGTTACAAACTGCCCAAGGAGGAATCACATCTCCCCGGTGCTTAAGAATCTACACTGGCTCCCGATAGTAAAACGGGTTGAGTTCAAGCCACTCTGTGGCTTCAAAAGGTGGCCGCCGGCTCCAAACACTGGGGAATTCTCTTTGGAACGAGCTCCCTCATCAGCTCCGAGCATCCTCCTCCTTAATGGCCTACTGTAAGGGCTTGAAAACACTTATTTTTTCACAAGCCTACAGATAGTGACTTCCAAGCCCTTAGCAGGACACTGCCTTAAATCCAGGCTGCAGTCCATGGTTAGGGAGGTGTGATAGGCTTTTTGTGCCCTGATACCCCCCTCCCCTTCTGTTTATATCTTTGTTTATTTCTTGTCTTCTCCCCGCTTTTACTTAAGATGTCCTAGTTTCTTCTTTTTGCTCCTGGAAACTGGATACCCCCAGCTTGTTGGTAAGCGCTTAGACGCGAGTTTCACAACTCGCATTCGGCACCCTATAAGTATTTATTCCAATCCAATCCAATCACACTGTAACAGACAGAAAAGCGCAAATCGTCTTTAACTAATAAGGAATCAGCCAAAGAAGTCCAAAGGTGAATAGAACTTCCACTTTAGAGTGCCGTTGTACGTGTTGTACGTCACCACGCTTTGTTCATCTTTTTTAAAACGATGGTGTGTGGGCAATGTCGTTTTTAATGATGAAGTTGGAAAAACTTTGGGCCAGATTCAGGTACAATTACATTGGCGCAGAGTATCAGAGATACACTACGCCGCCGTATTTTACCTGGCTCTACGACAAATTCATGTAGATTTTGGCCCGTAAGGTACGGCGGCGTAGTGTATTTCTCGCGACGGAATCGAAATACGCGATTAGGGGGCGTGAAGCATTTAAATTAGGCGCATCCCCGCCGTGCATTGCGCGAAATAACGTTGTTACGTCATTTTTTGTTTGAGTAGCGTCGTTTACGTACATTCCTATTCCCGGACGACTTACGTAAAAAATAAAATAAAACGTTGAAATTCTACGCGGGAACGACGGCCATACTTAACATGGGCTGTCTAATACTAGACCAGATAAAAGCGTCAAAAAGATGACTACAGATGCCGTAAGAGATTGCGAAGGACGATCGTTACTTCATGGATCGTCGGAAAAAGCTCATTTGCATACCCTGACGCGGAAAACGACGGGAACTCCACCCAGCGGCCGCAAATTCATTGCAGCGTAGATCCGAAGGCGTACGAACACGTAAGCCTGTCGGATTGAAACCCGAAGCCGTTGTTTCATAGTTTGAGGATTCAGACTAATGAAACAATGCGCATAATTTGAAAGTACTCCGGTCTAACGCGAGATGCTGAAAAATGATTGTGTGTATGCGACATTAGAGTCCAATCCAGATATTTAGAAGCAGGTGCGCAAACCGAGTCCACCCTTGCCACAACGGGCCTCCTCGGTAGATCAAAGTTTTTTTTTGTGAATTTTAGGAGTATATAGAATACTGACACGATAAAATGCTTGGGAACAAGGAAAAATCATGGATTCTTCATTAACGAAAACATTATTGAATGCTTTCTCCTTAAATTTTACCCTCAATGGCAGCAATATGGTTCTCACTAACCGAAACATAAGTTAAAGTGATTGTAAAGGCATATTTTTTTTTAAATAAAAAACATGTTATACTTACATGCTATGTGCAATGGTTTTGCACAAAGCAGCCCTGATTCACCTCTTTTTGGGTCCATTGTCAACACTCCTAGTCCCTTCCTCCTGCCAAGTGCCCCCACAGCAAGCAGCTCGCTCCCAAGCTGCTGCTCTGTGTGTCCATTCACGCACAGCCACGGCTTGGCCACGCCCTACTCGCTGCTCTTGCTACTGCTGTTATCTCAGCCAATGAGGAGGGAGAGACCAAGGATAGCAGAGGCTCTTGTGTACATCGCTGAATTGAGATAGGGCTCAGGTAAGTATTGGGGGGGGGGGGGGGCTGCTACTGCACAGTGGTAAAAGTAAAACCTTGAGCCACTTTAAGCCACAACCACTTTAAGCAATCAAAAAGTTGGCTTACTTTTTTACATCAACCAGCATCCATTACCACAGTGGAACCTTCCTTCACTGGTTTAATAAATATAACCTGACAGGAAAGGGGTGCTTTATTTCAGTTTCAAATATGTAGGGGGGAACAACCCCACTTTAAAGCAAGTGATTGATTGATAGCATTTATTCAGACAAGGCAGGAAGTGTAGGATATCCCAAATAAATTGTGTATACATCCTATATAAGTCCTGTTTGAGAACAAAGGTGTTTATCTTGGATTTAGAACTACATATATGCCAATTTCTTAATCGAAACAGAATGTTCCACTGGATTTAGACTCATAGTAGAGAGGTTTTGTACTCATCAGTAATGCTGCTGCTGTTGTTGTTTGTTGATCATTGTACGGGGTAACCGTCCCTGATACTTCAGGGACATCCCTGAGCTCTCTATCTGCAGTATATGGGATTAAACCACTCGTAGACCCTCTTAGCAAGGTAATCCTCTTTGTCCCTTTCTAGCTTGGCAAACTTGCCATTTTCAATACTTATATTACAGGGCACAATCTTATCCTTTAATTGTACAACCAAATATGAATATAGATAATTGGGTCTAAGTTCCCCGGGACCAAAGAACCCAAAGCGAGTGAGGGGCCAGTAGGACTATTACGGTACTGATAAGAAAAATTGCAATATCAGGTATCTGGTACCTTGTATCCCAATGTTTATGCATTTTATCCCAGAGGCTCCAATAATCGTACAACCAAATATGTTTTTTCCAGCTTACTGCAGTTAGTTGAGGATACGTGAATTTATTCAGCTTTTGTAACTCCGACTTTTCACACTTTACGTGCTCACATCAGAAGAACACTGGTAATAATTTGAATACCTTTAAACCTATAGTCCTCATTTTGTGAAAACAGGCTTGGAGTTGAACACACTTTCAAACATCTGGGCATCATTTGCGGTTTGTAATATTCTTTTAATGTAATTTCATGCAACGCAAGCAAAATTATATTTAAGCTAATTCCTCCAGCTTATGTGTCAATTTTGCAGATGAAACAGATGAAGCAGAAAACAAAAAATCCTGGGATCCAGATTTATTTATGGAAATATAATTTCCTCAACTGAATAAGTAAAGTTCAACCAGTTCTCACAGCTATAGGCACAGGTTTATGTGGATATACAGTATGTACAAGGGAGGTGCTGTGAGGTCAGTGGCTGGTGAGACACTGGCTAGTAGGGATGAGCCGAACACCCCCCGGTTCGGTTCTGTCATGATCAGGGCCAGGGGTCAGGCTCGAAGACCAATTGCTACAGCAGTTGCAGGAATACCACTGACCAGCAAGATAGGTACACAGGCCTGGCAGATGACACAGGCTCACCTGAGGTGCGGAGTCTAAGTGCTAACCAGTGTTCACCAGAGCTCCTGATGGTGGAGATGGATTTTGCTGCGTGTTAGCACCAGATGAGCAAGCGGATCTAGCAGGTAAGGATCAAACAGAAGCGTAGTCAGTAAACAAGCCAAAAGGTTAGTAACGAGTAGTTGCAGGTTGGGATCAGGCAGAAGCAAAGTTGAGGAACAAGCCAAGGATCGATAACGAGCAGTAGAAAATATGAACGGCAGCAGGTAAGACAGGTGCGAGATACAGGCTGGAGATAGCACAATATTCTGGCAAGAAGGAAGTGCAGAGATATGGCTTATATCAGGAAGTTAGTGGGAGGAGCAAAGTGTTCAAGGTTCAGCTGAAATCAAGGTACAAGGCAGGGTTGTCTAAAGGATCTGACAAGGCGCTGCAGGTCCTGACAGGTTCACACCAAAACCTGCGAACGGACCGAAAGTTTGTGTGAACTTCAGAACCCTGTTAAAGTCTATGGGAATCGAACGTTTGAAATCAAAAGTGCTATTTTTAAGGGCTAATATGCAAGTTATTGTCCTAAAAAGGGTCTGGGGACCCGGGTCCTGCCCCAGGGGACATGTATCAATGCAAAAAACTATTAAAAACATTTTTCGGGAGCAGTGATTTTAATAATGCTTAACCACTTAAGACCCGGACCAAAATGCTGCTAAAGGACCTTGCCCCTTTTTGCGATCTGGCACTGCGTCGCTTTAACTGACAATTGCGGGGTCGTGCGATGTGGCTCCCAAACAAAATTGGCGTCCTTTTTTCCCCACAAATAGAGCTTTCTTTTGGTGGTATTTGATCACCTCTGTGTTTATTTTTTGCGCTATAAACAAAAATAGAGCGACAATAAAAAAACATTTATTTTCCTCAGTTTAGGCCGATACGTATTCTTCTACCTATTTTTGGTAAAAAAAATCACAATAAGCGTTTATCGCTTAGTTTGCGCAAATTTATAGCGTTTACACAATAGGGGAAAGTTTTATTGCATTATTATTATTTTTTTTTTTACTACCAATGGCAACGATCAGCGATTTTTTTTTCGTGACTGCGACATTATTGCGGACACTTCGGACAATTTTGACACATTTTTGGGACAATTTGCATTTTCACAGCAAGAAATGCATTTAAATTGCATTGTTTATTGTGAAAATGACATTTGCAGTTTGGGAGTTAACCACAAGGGGGGGCTGAAGGGGTTATGTGTTCCCTAATGTGTGTTTACAACTGTAGGGGGGTGTGGCTGTAGGTGTGACATCATCGATTGCGATTCCCTGTATAAGGGATCACGCGATCGATGATGTCGTCACAGTGAAGGACGGGGAAGCCGTGTTTACACACGGCTCCCCCCATTCTTCAGCTTCGGGGACCGATCGCCGCACTCCAGTGGCGATCGAGTCCACGAGTCCCGGTCCTGGAGCTTCGGACCGAGTCGCTGGAGCGTGCCGCGGGCATGGGCCCATGACCCACGGCTGGGTACTAGTACAGGACGTATTTGTACGTACATGTGCCCAGCCGTGCCATTCTGTCGACATATATGTGCAGGAGGCGGTCCTTAAGTGGTAAAAGTGAGAAAAAAAAGTAAAATCTTCCTTTAAATATCATACCTGCTGGGTGTCTATAGTATACCTGTGAAGTGGCACGCGTTTCCCGTGTTTAGAACTGTCCCTGCACAAAATGAAATTTCGATAGGAAAAAAAGTCATTTAAAACTGCTTTAATCCAATGTCTGGTCCTGGCAATATGGATGAAAATCATTGAGAAAAATCGCATGGGTACCCCCCTCCAGCCCATTACCAGCCCCTTTGGGTCTTGTATGGATATTAAGGGGAACCCCGCACCCAAATTAAAAAAGGAAAGGCGTGGGGCTCCCAGGCCCTATATAATCTGAACAGCAGTATACAGGCGGTGCAAACAAGACATGGTCTGTAGGTTTGTTGTTAAGTAAAATCTGTTTGTAATTTTGAACTGGTACATTTTTAAAGTGTAGTGCTTGTGGACTGATCATCCAGTCAGCGTCAGTCAACTCTGCTAGGGTAACTTTCAGATGTTGGGCCTCTCAGCTAAATCAGTAAACAATACGTGGCTCCGGTTTATGGAGTACTATTAGTTTATAGACTGGGGTAATATTGGAGCTTGGACAAGTGTCCTCTCACCCGAGCAGGTCCAGTCTGCCTGAGTCCTTCACGAACACGCACCAATCAGTCACCGCTCGGTCTCTACACGGTCTCCGGTATTCGGCTTTCCACTGCTACGATCGTCAGCTGGTGAGTTTTCTCCGGTCTCTTGGAAGCACGAGCTGGAGGCACTTGGTCTTGTCTCTCTGGATGGCTGGTCTCCAGATGGCCCTTCTCTTAGGCTTCGGGCCTAGCTGCTTAGCTGTAGTGCTCTCCCCTGCTCCGCAGAGGGAAGAGCGCAGATCCCAAGAGAGAGAATTCATCTCCTTCCTGCCTTAAATAACCTCCCCCATAAGGCTCTGCGGAGGTGTTATGTGCTCCAGGAGGGCAAGGCATTGTGGAAAGTATAGTCTATTCCTACTAATTGTCACTGGAGTCCGTTTCTCCTGGTAACTATAGTCGCACAATGCATTGCTTTTTTAAGAAAAAATAAACACATACTGTATGTATAATGTAACTGGAACTCCGGTGGGGATTCAGGTCTACATCACTATCTATCAATAGTCCACGATAGTATGACCCCGCTATATATATATATATATATATATATATATATATATATATATATATATACACACACACACACACTGACTATACTGCAGCTAGCAGAATCAACTGCCTGTAGTATAATTAAGAAAACACCAGCAATTGTCTTCAGTTAGTTTTAGGTGCACACTGTGCAGAGGACACAGTACACCAAGTTTAAATACTGCAGCTGCTTGCCTGCCGTATTAATAGTATCAGAACACCAGCAATTGTCTTCAGTTAGTTTTAGGTGCATAATGTGCAGAGGACACAGTACACCAACTGTAAATACTGCAGCTGTCTGCCTGTGGTATTAATAGTATCAGAACACCAGCAATTGTCTTCAGTTAGTTTTAGGTGCAAACTGTGCAGAGGACACATTACACTAACTGTAAATACGGCAGCTGCCTGCCTGTGGTATAATAGTATCAGAACACCAGCAATTGTCTTCAGGTAGCTTTAGGTAAACACTGTGCAGAGGACACAGTACACTAACTGTAAATATTGCAGCTGCCTGCCTGTGGTATTAATAGTATCAGAACACCAGCAATTGTCTTCAGGTAGCTTTAGGTGCACACTGTGCAAAGGACACAGTACAAACTGTAAGTACTGCATCTACCACAATTACCTGCCTGCCTGTCAGTATATTAGGAAGAGAATAACAGGAACGGATCTAGCTAAACTGAATATAGTGTGTGTATATATATTACACACACAACATCTGGGATGCATATATATCCTCTACACACTGTAACTGCAGCTAACTGACTTGCCTGCCTGCTCTATCTAACTCAAATTAAATTACACTGTCTCTCTCTTTCTTTCACCACCGCCGCAACACACTACACAAGGCCGCCATGCAGGCGGCCTTATATAGTGTGGGTTCAGCACTAAACCCCCTGAGACATAATTGGCCAAAGCCACCCTGGTTTTGGCCAATTATGGCTCTCCATTCTTACCGCGCTGTGATTGGCCAATCATCAGCCACCGATGCCGCAGTGAATTATGGGCCGTGACGCGCCACTCAAAATTGGGCCGAACCATAATGCTCGCAATTCGGCAAACAATCGAAGCTCATCCCTGCTGGCTAGTATCAGAGCCAGATACACATGGGTTACATACCCAGCAATCGTTAAAGCGATAGCAATAATTCTAGCACTAGACCTCTGTAACTCATGTAATCTGTAAAGAAATTTAAAAGCGTCACCTATAGAGATTTTTAGGTACTGAAGTTTGGCACCATGCCACTAGTGTACACAATTTTAAAGTGTGACATTTTAGTTACCTATTTACTTAGCATAACATCATTTTTCAAAATATAAATCGGGTTATCTTTAGTGTTTTTTTTTTTATATATTCATGAAACATTTTTTTACAAAAAAAAAAACAAAACACATTTGAAAAGCTGTTATGCAATGTTTGGGGTTCAGAGTAATTTTCGAGCAAAACAAATATTATCATTACATGTAGGAGAGTGTCATAATGGGCCTGAATGGCAAGGGTTATTTACCACAAGTACCAGTAATCTACAAAAGACTATTATATATTTGTTTTAAGGTAATTTTCTATATTTCAAAAACTGTACCCAAGCAGGTGGCTTAATGGACAAAAAAATCACAGTTAAAACTTCAAACCAGTAATTTCACAGTAAATAGATTAATAATACATTATCTTATAACATAATAATATAAGATATAGCTTGATTATAACAGAACCTTTTCAGCAGCAGCAGATTCTCATTCTTCCTCTTAACTGTGTGAGAAAAACATAGGATTGTGGGTAAATATTATACCCATAAACCCATGTTTTTTCCTTGTAGTTAAGAGGTCTGGGCTGGAAGGGAGCATTTGTCTTTTAGACACATGCCCCTTCTATGACACTGCAGTGAGAGGCCTCCACTGCAGCATTTGTATTGGAGACTGGGGCTAATGTACTTTACCATTGCTCCAGGACTCCAAGCTGTCCATTGAGCTCAGTGCCTCTGACAAGAAGTGAGGAGAGGAACTGTGAGCTCAGCCTCTCAGTCTGCTGCAAACAGAGTGTGCTAGCTTGTATTTAAACTGGCCGCTCTGTATGTAGCTTCTGACAGACTGCACAAGGAGCACCATATCTCCTCCATAGCCATAGGGGTCATAGGAGCCCCAAAGTGGTGGGGTAGCACTTAGGCTACCCACCCCCCAAATTTGGGGTCTCTGTGACCTTAGGTCACCAAGCTACGACCCTCAAAGCTTGATTTTTATTTATATATTTAAAAAAATGGCAGGTGAGGCGCTGCCTCTGCGACATTAGGTCACCAAGCTATGACCCTCAAAGCTCCAATTTTTATTTATTTTTTATGTTTATGCCAGGTGCTTCCCCCTTACTGCACATCCCTGGTATATCACCTACTTCCCCTGGCTGCACATCCCTGGTATATAATTCAGTAGTAAAATTAAACTGTACTTTCTAAAAACAATGGGGTTCATTTACTAAGTATAACTAGAAGCAATAGATGTTAGACTCCTAATTGCTCCTAATTGAAACAACTACAACTTCAACGTGGAGAACAGAGAAGCACCATGAAATAGGTTAAAGACTATTAGTAAATGTCAAGTCAGGATAGACACTTTTCCATAATTGTGACCGGCTCTCCATGAAGCAGGTGCTCCATGAAGAGCCGGTCACAATCTCCTGCTAATATATATATATATATATATATATACACACACATATACCTTTCAGACGGTTTCGGCTCCACAAGGACTCTGCGGCTCTCAGCTCCATTCGGTGGCTCTCGGCGGCTCCGTTTCGACAGTTTTCGGTGCCATCCAGCGGTTCTCAGCTCATCACTGTTCAGGTGTCAAAGGACAGGTTTTTTTCTGGAGGGCATGGGCTGGCTGTAAAGGGGGGGGGGGTTGTCAGGTATAGTGGGAGCTGCTCTCTTGTCATTCTAAAGTGGGTGAGTTCTTGTGCATGTTGCTTGGCAGGGGGGGCTTGTTCCACACATATCACCGCAGGTGGGGGGTAGGGGTGTCCGCTGTCTGGCAGGTGGTGCTGCAGGTGCATCAGTGCAGTTTTATTACATGTCACTCTCCCTGCAGGCACTACTCTGTCGCACATGTTAGCGGGCAGTGAAGTGTCTGGAGGGTGGATTGGGCTCAAGTGCGCAGTCAGCGTTTCAACACTTTCACGTATTCATTGAATCATGTCATATCACTGCAGGTTTTTAATGCATACGTCTGATATATTCCTTTTTTTAGGACGTTGGTCAGGGTGCTTACCAATCTGTGTTTCTGTTTTAGTGTGTTCAGTGTGTTCAATAAGTGTCATATGATTGGTCATCCACGGTCTGGGTTGCAAGTTCCACTCCTGGGGTTGCACAGGTTTTCCTTGGTGACGGTTGCATGAGGGGAGGCTGGATTTTGGGTTGTTAATGTCTTGCACGTACAGGTATTATTATCCTTTTTTCAGGTTTTCATTGGACTATTTTAAGACTGAAGTCACACCACTGCGGGATCACCCACCACGTTTGTGGGTGTCAACGGTTTGAGATGTTTAGTTTCTAATTGACTTGTGCAGAGGCAAATCTCTTCAGCCGTTTTTTATTGTGCGTCATGTCACGATCATGCATCATGTTGTAACACTCATTCAGTTGCTTGCCTGGCACGTTTTCCGGTCTTGCAGGTGGGGTTACGTGGTATTATCTGCTTTGCTTCAGATTCTCGTTTCTTGTTCAAGGGTCGGACAGGTTTTTCAGTCCTGTTCGTACATTTTATTTTAGGGTGGGCATCGGGCGCCAGACACAAGCCTTGTATGGTTAGGGTAAATGGTTTCACGGTCAAAGGTAAGTCAGGTTTTGCCTGTGCTTTGTTCTCTTTATCGCTCATTGTTTTCGCATTTTAGGTCTCGTTCGCCACTGCAGCATTTACCCATCTTATTTTAGGTCTTAGCGGGTTGAGATGATCGTTTTGTATTGGCTTGGGCAGTGGCATATCTCCTCATCCGTTTCTCACTCCTACTTACGTTAGGCCATTTTGATTTGTCATGATTCTTTACGCTTTAGTCATGTTGGACCTGTCAGGTTTTCATGTTCTGGGGGGCCTGAGTGTACGTTTTTATTTGGCCTGTGGTCCACAGGTCACTCGGACTCCTTAGTTGGGTGGGGTGTACGCTTTCTTGGGCATGCTTAGGTTTTGTTTTAAGGTTTGGGAGGTGGCTGGGGGGGGGGGTATAGGGTTGTTTTGGGGGTCGGCTGGTGTACGGTTATGTTGTTGTGCTTACGATTTGCTTTGATTATTTAGGGCATGTCTCAAGCAACAGACTCAAGATGACTTTGCCTCCATCCCCCCTTCTCCAGCTAGGGGTTCGGAACAGGGCGGCACGCCTTCTCTGAGGTCCTGGACTGTCTCAAGACTAATGACAGAATTGCGTCTTAGAGGTATCTCATACCCTGCGTCAGCCCACAAGGCAGAACTTTTTAGACTGTTTTTTCCTACCTCTTCAGGTGGCGGTGAGGAGCAGGTCACCCTTTGTACGGTTGCTACATCCCTTGCACAGATCCACTCTACCCTAAGCTCTCTGGCGAGCTAATTTTAAGAGTTACGGGCCAGGGTGGAGGTTCTGGAGACCAGTCAAAATCTGGCCCCAATGGATCTTGCAATTTCTGGGGTTGCGGCAGGGTCTGAGGTCAGCCCCCAGGGAGCCCCCAGATCCCACCCCCCATGTGAATGGGTAGGGGTACATTGTACGATACCGTGAGCCATAATCCAGTGGACACAGCAGTTGCAAGGGGCCCCAGTAGGCACCATAACATATTGTATATGTACATGATTGTGCCACTCCACCACAGTATATGTATTGTGGTGGGACAGCGTGTCTGTGTGTATATATTTATATAGGGCTAACAGTTGGTGCAGCGCTTTAAAAAATGCATATACAGTATATATACAAAATCCACACTGTATTTACATGAGCTTGTACAAATGCAAGAAGTTTACTGTGCATATAAACAGGATATGACGTGTGTGCATCGGCAGGAAGTGAATGTGTGTCGAAGATCACTAAACACAGAAATCAACACCCACACCCCCCAAAAAAACACCCCAACTACCACATCCCCTCAAACCTATTGAACAGAAAAATAGGACAAGAGTGCCCCACAGCCACGTGCAGAGGATGCACCATGTCCACATTGTGGCCTGTGAGCGTCTGCCTCTCCTTGGTGGTCTTCCAGACATGATGTATATTTTGTTTTGCAACACCACACAAAGCAAAGGATGAATCTTGGCCGGCTCTAGGCCTCTGCCACAGGCCAGTTAATTTGGATAGACTAAATGTGCGAACAGAGCGAATCCTCCCAATTGTTTCTCCGCAAAGATCACCGGGCGGCAGTAGAGCGTACCTGCCAGCATCCCGGTCACGGAATCCCCGTCTGGGATTCTCTTAAGCTTAGGAGACCCAGTAAATCACTGGGGCCCCTTGATTCTTGTCTCCAACTGAGACTCAGGATGGCCCAGGAACCTAGCCAGGCGGGCTATACCGGCGGGGTCCATGGGCGCGCACACCCTGAAGGTGGATGCCACACCCCGAGTCTGGGACCCCGCACACGTGAAGAGGAAGAACCCCGAAGCACCGACCCAGGTCCCAGATATACCCCTCCCCAGCATGCCCAGCGAGGAGAAAACTCTCCAATTGGCTGCTGAGGAAGACTCCATCTGCCAGAAATCCCGCTGACTCCCACTGCCGGTCAAGGATGAAACAACATCCCCAGAATGCAGTCCGAGCCAGTGGACCTTTCCGGAATGACACAGGTCAATAACCTAGACAAATCACAACTGGGAGCAACTTAGCTCTCCCAGTCCAACTAGTTTTAAACGCAGCGCCCATGCAAAAAGCAAGGGGGCGCTACACACTCCCCCCCCAAAAAAAGACACTGTCCCCAGTGTCCAAAGCATTTGAATCCGAATGCTGGCCTGACATCAACTTGACCAGATAGCAAAGGAAGGAGAAAAAAAATAAGAGGACAGAACACACATGGCAAATCACATTATCACATATGATGCATAACATACACAACCCTGTCTATCTAACTGCCCAATCTCACAGTATCGATGACAGGTGGGTCCAAAACCTGCAAGAATAGAAAAATATAATACAGATATACAATATTCACATCTATTCTCCCAGAGCAGAATTGAAGCTGTGAGCTCAAGCCTGAGCGCAAAGCCTCCTTTCTCTCTTAAGAGACCATAGTATAATAAACACTAAGGGCTCTTTCACACGGATCCGCCCGTTTAGATCCGCCTGCCATTTTTTTATGCAGACCTGAATGGGCGCTCCGTGCTCCTCTATGGAGCCGAGGATGTCAGCGGTGACATGCCCGCTGACATCCGAGCCGCTCTGATCCGCCAAAGTGTGACGGAGGAAAAACCTATTTTTCCATCCGTCTGGTGGATCGCATCCGTCTGGTGGCACTCTGCAAATCTAGTTTCCAACTGAGACAATTTCGGATCAGAACCTACCAAAACACGGGGTGCCTTCAGGTACAACCAGATAGCCTCCTGGCACCAGGCCTCCCACTCCCGATCAATCTGGCAAAGAAGAGAGGGAGGCACATAGGGGTATTCATACCCGTATTCAGTGGCGACTCAGGCTAGTCAAGTCTAGGTAGGTTCTTTGGGTCAGCACAACCCGGCAGCACTAATGCGTCAGGGGCCTTTCTCAAAGCAGGAACATTCAGGGGTAGAGGGGTAGTGAGGGCGACGACAGACACAGAGCTTGACTCACCCACTCCCCAGGTCAGACTCGGAGCTTCCCTGGACAAACAGCTAGGCCCTCTCGGTTCGCTCCTGGTAGGACGGTCCTTCTCCTCCCGAGCAGCACCAGAAGCACCGAATTCTTCCACGTCTTTTGACTCCGGGTGAAAGTTACATTTATTATTCGCGGGGTTATTCGATGACAGGTCAAGTCCATTAAGCACCCTGCCTTTGGCCAATTATGGCTCTCTTAGCAGAGGGCGCTGGGATTGGCCAAAGCATGCAGGTCAGGTGCATGCTTTGGCCAATCATCATACAGCATTATGGGGCATTCTGCGGCACTCTAATTTTCCATGAATGCCCCATAATGTTTGTTTTTCAACGAACGGGCGAACACCCGATGTCCGATTCGAACTTATGCTCGATCCAAACACCAAGCTCATCCCTAGTTTCTATGTTGTGGCAAATCATTAGTTACCTGTTAATTAGAATAAGCATATTTCAGCATAAAATTCTTCACATTGAAACATTTACATAAGAGGCTTACACAATGAAAATTATTATATTTGGCTTATGTTTTACAGTGTATTAGGGCCTTTAATCATCTCACAGCTTAGTTCTGGATACGTATTTTGATTACCCACATAAATTGCAATGGATATTTAATTTATTAAAGAATATCTAATTCCATACCTACAGTACATCTTCTGTCATTTAAAATTCTTTAAAACGGCTTAGAAAATTGCTAGAGTTTACAGATGAAAATTATATTTTTAAAGTAGTTATGTGTTGTAGGTCTCTGCAACATTCTCCTGTGAGTCCAGGCCAGTAAGATTACAACCCCCCCAGGTGGCTACATGATATCCTGGACTCACAGGCATAGGTTAAAATGACAGTGCACAAAGCAAGGTCCATAAAGACATGGTTGAGCGAGTTTGGGGTGGAGGAACTTGACTGGCCTACACAGAGTCCTGACCTCAACCACATAGAACACCTTTGGGATGAATTTGAGCCAAGACTAAAAGCCAGGCATTCTCCTCCAACATCAGTGCCTGACCTCACAAATGTGCTTCTGGAAGAATGGTCTAACATTCCCATAGACACACTCCTAAACCTAGTGGACAGCCTTCCCAAAAGAGTTGAAGCTGTTATAGCTGCTAAAGGTTGTGCCAACTCAATATTGAATCCTACTTTGCCATTAAAGTTCATGCATGTGTAAAGGCAGGCATCCCAATACTCCTTGGAGGACCGGAGCAACAGATGATGTCACTTCCGGTTCCCGAGCCATATTACTTTTCGTTTTTTTGTGGTTGAAGCAACAGTTAATATATATATATATATACATATATATATATATATATATATATATATATATATATATATATATATATATATATATATTATTGCCTTTAAAAGGGGGTCCATGGAATCGGGGAGGGGATGTCACATGTGGCAGGCTCGCTCCACAGGGAACACTAATGGATTATCCAGATTTTGCCATAGCCGTGGGGAATATACCCGCAGCAAAATGGAAATATTATCAACTGACAAGATTCTTTAATAGGATGAAACCTGCCTTGAGACCATTAAGCTCCCTTACAAAGTTTGAGGAACAATGTGCGCATCAGGGGGAAGCGAAGCATCTGCTATCCCAGATGTATAAGATGATACAAGGAGCTCAAAAAAATAAAACACCATATTTTATCAGGGAATGGGAGGGTGAACTAAATATAAGGCTATCAGACGAACAAAGTAAAAAGATGATTAAATTAATTTACTCTACATCTATAAGTTCGCATATTCAGGAAATGGCCTATAAATTTATGACAAGATGGTATAGGACTCCAGTAAGGTTGAACCAGATGTATCCAGTGGCAGACGCCCGGTGCTGGAGAGGATGTCAGCAAAGGGGTACATATCTACACTTATGGTGGGAATGCCCAAAAATTAAAATATATTGGGAAGCAATTGCACCGTGGATTGAGAGATTGACCCCAATCCCTATAGAGTTCACGCCCCTATGTTTCCTACTCCATGGAACAACGGGCTCGATTAAAATATACAGGAATAGTGTAATTCCACATTTATTAAATGCTGCAAAATTGTTAATTCCTAGATTTTGGAAACAAAGTATGTGTCCAACATTAGCAGACTGGAAAAGGGAAGTAAACTGGATAATGGAGGCCGAAAAGTGGATACAAACAATGAAAGATAAAAAAGGGGAGTTTGAGATAACATGGGCAGGCTGGCTACAACACGAACCTGAAATGGGGGTGGAATAAGAGAAAAGAAGTGAGAGGATATGGGATGCAATAGATGTATGACGCATAGAGGGCAACGGCATAAAGGTAACATCTTAGAAGAACAACGATTTAGACTAAAAACACTGACCAGAGAGGAGACATTAAAAAAACATTAAAAAAAATTACGGTTATATAAAATCTTTCTTCCTTGCTCCCCTTCTTCCCCCCCTCCAATATTGACTCCAATAGGAGGACCCTGTTTCTCCGTCCTGAGCTATACCTCAGTAGAAAAGGGAGGAAGGGCAATAGGGGGAATGAAAAAGAGGAAAGAGAACTATTTATATTGTTTTTTTTTTTGTGTTCTGTTTTTTTTTTGGGGGGGGGGGGGGATAAAAATGACTGATAGGCATCCATGGAAAATGTAATCTTGGATTATATGTTTTTTTTTTTTACAAGATAAATGTAATGATGTACTTAACAAAAGATGAGAATGTTTAATCTTGTATGACTTATATCGAGCAAAATAAAAAAAAGGAAAAATTTTGATTATAAAAAAAAAAAAAGGGAGATTTGGGCTTTTTTTGACCCCCGGATCTCTCAATAAAGAGAACCTGTCATCCTTATTTCTATTACAAGGGATGCCAGAAAAGGCCTGGTTTTCAAGTGGTTAAGTTGCACACCTCATGAATGGTGCATGGAAACAGCCCTCTTAACTAGGGACGAACACCCCCCTGTTCGGTTCGCACCAGAACTTGCGAACACACCAAATGTTTGTGTGAACTTTAGAACCCTGTTAAAGTCTATGGGACTCGATCATTTGAAATCGAAAGTGCTAATTTTAAAGGCTAATATGCAAGTTATTGTCCTAAAAAGTGTTTGGGGACCCGGGTCCTGCTCCAGGGGACATGTATCAATGCAAAAAAAAGTTTTAAAAACAGCAGTTTTTTCGGGAGCAGTGAATTTAATAATGCTAAAAGTGAAACAATAAAAGTGTAATGTTACTTTAAATTTCGTACCTAGGGGGGGTGTAAAGTTAGCATGTGAAAAAGCGCATGTTTCCCGTACTTAGAACTGTCCCTGCACAAAGTGTCATTTCTGAAAGAAAAAAAGTCATTTAAAACCGGCTTTGCGGAGAGAATTCATTCATAAAAAATAAAAATAAAAGCGTGGGGGTCCCCCCAAATTCAATTACCAGGCCCTTCAGGTCTGGTATGGATATTAAGGGGAACTCCACCCCAAGTTTAAAAAATGGCGTGGAGTTCCCCCAAAAATCCACACCAGACCCTTTATCCGAGCACGTTAACCTGGCCGGCTGCAGAAAAGAGGAGGGGGCAGAGTGCGGCCCCCCCGTCTCCTGAACCGCACCAGGCCACATGCCCTCAACATGGGGAGGATGTCCCCATGTTGATGGGGACAAGGGCCTCATCCCCACAACCCTTGCCCGGTGGTTGTGGGGGTCTGCGGGCAGGGGGCTTATCAAAATCTGGAAGACCCCTTTAACAAAGGGGACCCCCTGATTCTGCCCCCCCCATATGTGAATTGGTAATGGGGTACACTGTACCCCTACCATTTCACGAAGGAAGTGTAAATAGTTATAAAAAATACACAGACACCGTTGAAAAAAGTCCTTTTATTAATAAAGAAAAAAATAATAATCCAGCGGTGGTAATCCATTCTCGATGCGGCTCCCCGCTCCAACGTTGTCTTCTATCCAGTGACTGGTGATCTCTCCAGCGACGGGTGATCGGACCTGCGATGAGAAGACTATCCATCCAGAGCAGTGTCGCCGACCTTCTCTCTCCGCTGGACACAGCCCAGCGGAATGACGCGGCCGATGCTTTGATATTTCTTATATAGGGGACGCGGGGCCACCCATCACGTGACCTCGCCCCCTCTGACGCACCCTCGGCTACGTCACTGGGAAAGCCCGGTCTTCCCCCTTGCGTCAGAGGGGGTGGGGTCACGTGACGGGTGGCCCCGCCTCCCCTATATAAGAAATGTCAAAGCATCGGCCGCGTCATTCCGCTGGGCTGTGTCCAGCGGAGAGAGGGGGTCGCGATGCTGCTCTGGATGGATAGTCTTCTCATCGCTGGACCGATCACCCGTCGCTGGACCGATCACCCGTCGCTGGAGAGATCACCCGTCGCTGAAGAAATCACTCGTCGCTGAAGAGATCACCCGTCGCTGGATAGAAGACAACGTTGGAGCGGGGAGCCGCATCGAGAGTGGATTACCACCGCTGGATTTTTTATTTTTTTTATTAATAAAGGACTTTTTTCTACGGTGTCTGTGTGTTTTTAAAAAAAAAACTATTTACACTTCCTTCGTGAAATGGTAGGGGTAAAGTGTACCCCATTACCAATTTACATAGGGGGGGGGGCCAGGATCTGGGGTCCCCTTTGTTAAAGGGGTCTTTCAGATTCTGATAAACCCCCCGCCCGCAGACCCCCACAACCACCGTGCAAGGGTTGTGGGGATGAGGCCCTTGTCCCCATCAACATGGGGACATGAAAGGGTGAATGATCTAATGCGCTACTGTGAGTAACAAATGAAAGTGCTCGGATGGCCTCAAATAAATGAATGAAGGCAGCTCAATCTAAAGTGTCCACAAATAGACCAAAATGAATAAAATAAAACAAAAGAGTGATCAGCGCTTCAAAAGGATGATGCAAAATGCCAGCACCTCAACACAAAATTACATAAACGTGAATACATGCATATGAGCAAAGAATGATACAAAGTGGCTACCAGAGTAGCAAAGTCCTAAGTATTAAAGTCAAACAGAAACACTAAACAGTGATCCAATCCTATACACAGTGTGCATCAAAGTGCTAAATGGATGGTGGAGAATCAAAGGACAGTCTCTTGCAGGTATCAGGGTAATAGCTGATGGACAGATGGGTAACTTCACTGGAACAATGATATAGCTTCTGGATGTCAGCACAGGTCATGTAGTTCCCTTACCTTAAAGGAGCTATATGCAGGCATATAGTGCAGCACATCTAGGATCCGGGATCAGGCTATTTACAGGTGAATGGTTCCTCTCTGCTGGGCGCTGCTGGGCTGGTCCAAATTTAGCGATCCACACAGGGGGATATGGGAAGAAAAAAGAAAATTGCCTCCAATGGTGTGGTAGGTAAAAAACGGGCGTTTTATTGAATAAAATCGACTTTAATACTTAGGACTTTGCTACTCTGGTAGCCACTTTGTATCATTCTTTGCTCATATGCATGTATTCACGTTTATGTAATTTTGTGTTGAGGTGCAGGCATTTTGCATCATCCTTTTGAAACATGGGGACATCCTCCCCATGTTGAGGGCATGTGGCCTGGTACGGTTCAGGAGAGGGGGTTCGCACTCCGTCCCCCCCTCTTTTCAGTGACACGTGTCTTCCGTCAGAGTGCTGGGTCTAGTGCTCTAATCCCAACACGTATAGTCACGCCACGTGACTTTATCAGGGGATAACACTAGATACATTGCATAGTATTTATATGGTCTGCACAATTGGACGCCCTGCGGCCATTTTCTTGAAGCCCGCTGTACCACAAGCATTATCCATTAGGACACAATGCAAATCGCCATTTTGCCTTAGGCTCTACTGAGCAAATACAAGTATTCCAGCAATGCTATTGGATAGAGGGACTTCCAGGTCTGGCGGCCATGGGGCAAGCATACATAGTATATACAGGGACAGCCCTATGGAGCTAATAGGGAGACGACAAAGAGTATCAATAATAAAAAAAAATTTTTTTAAAAATATTAAAACTAATTTTAAAATTGGTGTGTGGTGTAGTAGCACTGTAGTAGTGGTGTAGTAGCAGTGTAGTAGCAGTGTAGTAGTGGTGTAGTAGAAAAAACAAAAAACTGCGCTAATACATGAAACTTACACTACAACTAAAAATTAAGGCAGCAGCTGTCGTGTGACACACAGAAATATAATACCAAAAAAAGAGCAAAGCTGTGCCACACTGCAATTAAAATATACACAATAACAGTGAAAAAATATGCAGTGAAAAGATATGCATCAATCCACTGGCGTGCAGATGATATACACCGATCTCTCTTTAAGGCAAGTCAGATGTATGCATAATAGTGCATAAGGTGTAAATTAGTCCACTAGCATGCAAATGAGAAACACTGATCTCCCCCAAAGGCAAGACAGATGCACAAATAGTCCTTGTAAACAGTTCAAAAATGATCATTCCCAAGGCAAGACACACACAGGATTCTTGATGTTTGACACCACCACTGTGACAGAAAACTTAAAAGAGCCCCCAGGCGCCCCCCCTCAACCCGTGAGGCTGGCGTCTGTCATAATTACCGTCCACTGGAAAGGAAGAAATGACTTCCCAGACCGAAGAGTCAGGGATCTCAGCCACCATTTCAGGCCGCGTACACACGGCAGGGAATCTCGATGGGCAGAACACATCGTTCCGCCCGTCGAGGTTCCCTGCCGGCCGTCGAAATCGGCGACCCGCCCGTCGGGAATGGCAACCAGCCATTCTTCCGGGCGGGCCGTCGAGGAAATAGAGAGCGTGCTCTCTATTTCGGCTCGACGGGCTTCCCGACGGGAAGCTCGCTGAGACCGTACACACGGCCGAGGTCCTCGCTGGAATGTGCATTCCAGCGAGGTTCTCGCTGATTTTCAGCGAGAACCTCGGCCGTGTGTACGGGGCCTCAGAGAGACTCTGACTATGTGGCTCACCTGATCTGATGATACAGAGACAAAAGAGATTTGTACCACTTGGACAGTATCTCCCACTAAGAAACACGAGTGTGGAACTGAGCATAAGGTACCGCCTCGAAGGAGGCTACCAACAGGCCCAGGACTGGCACGCAAAAAGGAGAGATGACCGATTGTGTGATGCCAACACCTTCACTGCAGACTGAAGAGTCTGCAGTGTAGGTGTAGACTGAAGAGTCTGCAATTTCTCCAGGGGAAGAAAGACCTTCACCACCGAGGAGCACGGATCAACCCTAGGTACTCCAAACGTTGAGTCAGAACCAGGACCAACTTCAAAATGTTTAACATCCACCCGAATTCTTTGAAGCTGCTTTCAGAAGAAGGTCGTCCAATTAGCCCATGATGGCAAAGCCTGGCTGTCCCAGCAAAAATAGGAAAAGTGCGAGCACCCTGGTGAAAACTCTTGGTGCTGACGCTAGATCAAAAGGAAGGGCCACAAACTGACAGTGGACCTCCCCAATCGCGAAGCACAGAAACCTCTAACTTGCGCAAAATGGGACATGCATGTATGAGTCCTTGATGTTTAAAGACGCCAGAAAGTCCCCCGGATGGATCGCAGCTACCACCAAACAAATGGATTCCATGCGTAACTACCCAACGTTCACAAAGGCATTTAGGGTTTCAAGGCCGCGTACACACGATCGAATTTATCCGCTGAAACTGGTTCGACGGACCAGTTCAGCGGACAAATCCGATCGTGTGTATGGGCTAGCGGACATGTCTGACCGGCGGACAAATTTTAAAACATGCTTCAGTACACTCACCAGCGGACATATCTTCCCGCACATGCGTCGAATGGATTTGACGCATGCGTAGAAGTATTTTTCTTCCTGGTGTGGTGACATAGCGGCGTCAACGTCACCGCCACGTCACCGCGCTGTCTGCCGGTGGGGATTTTGATCCGATGGTGTGTACACGCCATCGGACCAAAATCCGTTGAGACATGTCCGCTTTAAACTGTCCGTCGGACAACTTTGAGCAGACATATCTCATCGCGTGTACGCGGCCTAAGGCCCAAAATCGGACTGACCCCATCCATCTTCGGGACCGAGAACAGTTTTGAATAGAATCCCTCAAACCTCTCGTCCTGCAGGACAGGTAAAATTGCCCCACAGCTTAGCAAGTACCACACTGCCCCAGGGCAGTCCAACGAGCCGGAAGGAGAGGAAGATTTGAGGGAAAAAAATCTGTTCGGTGGATAGGAAGGAACCCTATCTAGTACTCCAAAGAGACCACCTCGCAGACCCACTGTTTGGAGAGCAGGGAGGTTCACCGAGCTGTGAACCTGCAAAGCCTTCCCCCCACCCAAGAGACAGGCAGAGGAAGGCTGCATACATTGGCGGGTTAGGGTGCATGTTCGGCTTACGCACCCAGGGAAGTTTTCGTCCCCTAGTTAAGCCTTTAGTCAACCTGAGAGGTCCCGCGGGCCCTGACTTACGAAAAAAATACTGCTTCTGAGCGGGGAATGAAGAACCCGGCCCACGGCGCGGTTCCTTTCCCCAGGTGGACTAAGGGAAGAGAGTGCTCTCACCCCCAGTGAGATCCTTGATAATGTCATACCAAAAAAAACTCCCACCCCTGAAGGTAAATCAGCCAGGGCATTTTAAGATGCTTGGTCAGCAGACCAGCATTTCAGCCAAATCAGGTGGCGCAAAACCACTGCCGAAACAGAGGCTCTGGACATCAAGGATGCAGTGTCCCGTGTAGCATCACAGACTTATAGAAGGCCCTGGACCAACTGGTCGGCCAGTCTAACAAGTTAGGGAGGGAGCTGGTGCTCCTCCACAGTCTGGTGCAAAACCTTGCCCAATCAGAGAGTGTCAGAGACAACAAGGTTGCGGCCACAACAGGCATACCCTAGCATGATAAACATGGAGCGGGTCAGTGCCTCGGACCTCCTATCAGTAAGGTCCCTGAAGGCAAGGGTCCCTTCTAAAGGGAGAGCAGTCACCCCCCTTTTTCAACCACAACCTGAGAAGAAGTTTTTTTTTAACTCTCCTCAAAAGGGGGAAACCTCAGGTGCTGAGGAACTACAAGGACTTCTGTGGCATTTCCCATTCCTTATTAATGAAACCTCCGCTGCACTAGACAGCATAAAGGAGGTTCAAAAATGTAGGGAACGGGGAAACATAAAAGCACTCACATATAGCCGACATCCGAAATAATTGAATCAAAAATAGAAAATTACTACATAGGGTAGTAGAGAGGCGGACTTTTTCAGGCAATCACAGGGACATAAAAGTTAAGAAAAAATATTTAATTATATATCATAAAATCCAAAAACAAAGAATAAAATATACAAAAACAGGGTATACAGAGTATATATGAGCAATATTAGCTTGCATCTCGCCTACGCGTTTCGCCTAGCGGCTTCTTCAGGGCGAGTTTGAGAAAGGGCTGATAGTATATAATTGCTAATTTCATACATCAAAAGAATTGCTATCCATCCGATTATATCGAAGATGAAGAAATAAGTATCCGTATGGCTTGTAAGAGCTCAATGCGGCAGACAGAGTACACCAAAATACACGGAAAAAGTATCCTATGGTTGGCAGCGAGTCATCATATAAAGATGAACAAATGTATTTCTGAAATAAAGCCAGAAATCAAGAAACAGACCCGGGACTAATCACAGCAGTGAACATGGAACATAACCAGGGAGGAGTAAGTATCCAATCAAATAGGCTAGACCAGGTTATAGTGTCCAATATAGGGCAGCCCAGTAAGTCAGGAGCCTTGGTATAGAACGCTGTTCGTACTGTTCAACCAGTATCTGACAGCAGCCGACTTGTCCTGTCCAGCTACCACACCTTTTTAGATATCTTTGAAAAGAAGAAATTGCTTCCAAGTGCCCAATTCCCTTTGGCTGGATCTTCCCGATATCCGAGATGGAATTGGAAGCTCTACGTCTCTACATACCTGTAAAATCCCTTTTCTTTAAATACATCACGGGACACAAAGCAATCATAATGACTATATGGGTTATACACCACCTAATAGGTAATAGGACACTGGATAGTCAAACAGGAAGTCCTCCCCTATATAACCCCTCCTATACAGGAAGTACCTCAGTTTTGTAGCAAAGCAATGAATATCCCAAAAAAGATGGGAGGGACCTCTGTGTCTTGTGATGTACTCAAAGAAAATGATTTTACAGAATATGACAAAAAAATCCAATTTTCTTTATCATACATCACGGAACAAAGAGCAACCATAATAATGACTATATGGGATGTCCTCAAGCAATGCACTTGAGGGGAGGGAGACACAAGCACAGAAACTGACACCTAAGAAAGGACTTCTTCTGCCGCCCAAAACATACTGTGGCCAAAGCAGTATCCGTGACTTTGATATCCATCTGGTAAAATTCTTTGAATGTATGAACAAAAGACCATGTAATGGCCTTAAAATCCTAAACCACTGACACCTGATGGTGGATGGCACAAGATGCCCCTACACACCTGGTAGCTAACGCTTTTACCAAAAAAAGAGGTGAGGGGCCTTGCCTTTTCAAACCATAGGCTCAAATACTTAACTGGCGAATCCAATGAAAATAGTTAATTTGGATGCCTCCTGCCCATCCTGGGCTGTACTGGCAAAACAAATACAGGATTCCTGACCTGCGCTGACAATTCAAGTAATTGTGATGGCCTGAAATACCTCCAGAGTATGCATTAGGGCTGATTTTCTAATCGATTGTGCCTTGTTCCATGGAGTTATTGGCGTACGCAATGGCTGTTTCGGTATTTAGAAAAATGAATGCGCTGGCAATGCAGCTCTATTTCCTATTTACTATTATGCCGAATGCGCCCAGGAGGGGGCGCACAGTGTGCCACTACGGACCTGACGCACGGCATCTACAAATGTAAATTAAATTAAGCTGGGAGTAAGTTTATTATGGGGGTGATGTGGGATGATGTGGGGAAGTGTAGTGACAACTGTTCCTGAATAGAAAGTGAAAGTGACTTTTGTATAAACCAGCCGCTGTGCCTGATAGTACGTTTAAACCTGCAGGAGGTTTATTTGTGTACTGCGCAAGCGCGAGAGGCATTTTTGGCCATTCAGGTGCACCTCTTCAAAGCGCACCTGGCCCTTAGGTCTGGTATGGATTTTAAGGGGGAACACCTACACTTGTAAAAGAGCTTAAAGAAGAAAGCGGGGGTCTCAGCAGAACGCCCCCCCCCCGGAGCTGACTAATAAATGACTTTAAAAACCTGCGTAGTGTCTTTTTTTTATTATTTAACATATTTCCCCCAGGTGAATGGGTAAATGTACCCCATACTCATTCACATAGGCCAGGGGGCCGGTATCTGGGGGCCTCCTTATTAAAGGGGTCTCCCGGATTCCGATAAGCCCCCGCCCGCAGATCCCGACAACCAACAGCCAGGGTTGTCGGAAAGAGGCCCTTGTCCCCATCAACATGGGGACACCGGTGCTTTGGGGTGAGGGGGCGCAGTCCAAAGCACCCACCCCCCATGTTGAGGGCATGCGGCCTGGTATGGTTCAGAAGTGGGGGGGCACTCACTTGTTCCCACCCTTATTCCTGACCGACCGGTTGGCGTGCTCGGATAAGGGTCTGGTATGTATTTTGGGGGAACCCCCACGCTGTTTTTTCGGTGTAGGTGTTCCCCTTAAAATCCATACCAGACCTAAGGGCCTGGTATCCTATTGAAGGGGAACCCATGCCGATGTTTTATTTAACCACTTCCATACCAGGGTGGAAAGCATGAGATCGGGAAAAAAATTCACTGATCTCATGCTTTCAGCCGCGATTGCAGCTTTGTTTATGTTTTTAACTACTTGCCGCCGCCCGCTGTCATATTACTGCGGGACGGTGGCACTGCTACGCGGGAGCACGTAGCTCTACGTCCTCCCTTTAGCAGCTTGTAGGGCGCGCGCGCCCGCGCGCGTCCCCCGAGTCCCGCGCGCGTGCCCGGCGGGTACGATCGCCGCCGGGCAACCGCGATTGCTCGTTACAGAGCGGGGAAGGGTTCCTGTCAGCGGGGGAAACGCTGATCTTCTGTTCATACAATGTATGAACAGAAGATCAGTGATTTCCCCTAGTGAGGCCACCCCCCATACAGTTAGAACACACCAGGAACACACTTAACCCCTTCTCTGCCCCCTAGTGTTAACCCCTTCACTGCCAATGGCATTTTTATAGTAATAAAATGCATTTTTATAGCATTGATCGCTATAAAAATGCCAATGGTCCCAAAAATGTGTCAAAAGTGTCCGATGTGTCCGCCATAATATCGCAGTACCGAAAAAAACGATGATCGCCGCCATTACTAGTAAAAAAAAATAATAATAATAATGCCATAAAACGACCCCCTTTTTTGTAAACGCTATACATTTTGCGCGAACCAATTAATAAACGCTGAAAAGAAAATTAGAGGAATCCCCCGAAGTGGGGCTTTGAAGGCAACAGAAATTTAGAATGTAGTATACAAAAATTTATAATTTTATTTGTAAATAGCAAAACAACAAAACACAATGGTTTAAAGGAAACAATAAGTATGCAAATTTAAAGTGATCCACATAGTAAGTACCAGGCCCTACGTGTTTCGGGTATTCCCTTCTTCAGGGGCCGAAGTCTGTGTGGAATCTAATGAATTTTTACAGAAAAAAAGTAAACATATTATGAATAACTTATAATACATAGACAGGAAGCAATATACATATAAAAGTGCAATTTAACTAACTCATACCAGTCAAGATGCTTTCAAAATTGCAGATCATTAAAAGGTGTCTCAACCATGGCGCGGGGATTTCCAAGATGGAAAGGAATCCTTATCTACAGGCCTCTTTAGGAAACCTACAGCAGGTAATACGGTTTTACATGCCACTAGTGCTCATCCCACACCATTGATCAGATCAATACCGTATAGTCATTACCTGCGTCTAAAACGCAATTGCTCTTCCCAGGAAGTATTCCTATTAGAGGCAGCAGCTCTTAGGGAAAGACTTTTACAAAGAGGCTATTCTAAGAAATGCCTCAAAAAATCGTTCCAACGGGCCAATGGACACTCCAGACAGATTTTGCTTAGCCAACCAAAGAAAAAATCCACCAATGAGAATGATGTTACGAGAATAAATTACCAAATACCATTCTCAACATCAAAAAACGAGAGAGATCCTTAAAAGATTTTGGCATCTGCTGTCTATTGATCCTAATGTAGGACCGTTTGTCCCCAAGGAGCCCGCGATTACATATCGTCGGGCTTGTTCTCTTGGGGACCACCTGGTAACCAGCGAATTTAAAGGGAGCTTTAGAAAGGACCCTTGCAAAAGGAAGGGCACTTACACGTGCGGAGGATGCTCTATCTGTCGTTATATTAATATCGATCAAAGAATCATTCTACCTAATGGACGACTACACAGACCAAGACACTTTGCCAATTGTAAAACTCTTGGTGTGGTGTACCTATTGACCTGTAACTGTGGAATGTTCTACGTTGGCAAAACCAAACTGCCCTTTTTTAAACGGGCTTCCCGACACCTGCATGCCATGCAGACAGCAAATCCAGATCTACCACTAGGGCGCCACATCTTGCTACAACATGATGGGCATTTTTCAAGGGTGAAATTCCTGATTTTAAACAGGGTTCATCCCAACCCTAGAGGCGGAGACTGGAATAAAACTTTATTACAATATGAGACCCGTTGGATTGCTGACCTAGAAGGAAACCTTCCCCCTGGGCTTAATGAACAAATACGTTTTAGGCCTTTTTTGGAGGGCTTTTCCTCTGGTGGATGGGAAGGGGATTGAGGTGTAGTTTCCTTTTGTTCCTAATTTATGCTATGACTGCCTTGCATTTATCTCTGTCTATTTTAATATGTATATTGTATATTATATGTCTTTGATATGCAATTATCATTGTGTTTTTTCTGTTCATTTTTTATTTTTTGCCTGTGCATTTCATTGTTGGTCTTTTATCCTTGGTGCGGATTTGATCATTGGGGTTTCTGTGTCCACTAGGCCCGGCGCACGTAAGCCGCCCCCTTTTCAGGGGACGGCTTATCTTTGACCTGGCTGTCACACATTTTTCATAGTGTAGATAGCCTTTGGGTCTACAGTTGCGTCGTGAAAGAGATGTGTATTGTACAGTCCTTGTCCTTCCCACTCTTCCCCTGGACCCTGCTGATGGCCCACTATCTTTATTAAGATATGTGTGGTCTCTCACATTAATACATACCCTATTTTATACTCTTACTCCTCTTACAAAATTACCATACTGTAGTGCAATCAGTCCCTACCCCTCAGCCTCTTTAAGGGCGTTAATTCATAGGCACTTATTATAATCAGTATAGTTGTCTTTTTATTCTTTCTCTTTTCCTTTTTTCCTTATCATTACCACCTATTGTGTTCTGGCTTTATTCCACAGCTTCATGCCTTTCCCTCTATAGGTAGGCACAGTGATGCTGTATCTTGTGGGTTCCTCACACAGATCTGCCGTGTATTGGCGTTCTTTCCCATGGTGACATATGTTGCAGCTGTTATGGTCCTCTGTCTTACTACTTGCATACCTAGCTCCGCTTCCCATCTGTTTTTATGGGCAGCGGTGACTACTTATGCAATTTATCAGCGATGTCACGCGCTCAGTATCAGCTGGCCTCTATTTCTCTCCCACTCTCCCACTGACAATCTGTAACGTCATGACGCGATTCGCGTCATGACGTTATCCCCGCCTCCTTGTTCAGGAATGCAGCCTTACAATACGCCGTTACCGACGTTATGCCAGCCCCGCTTATTATGCAGATGATCTGCTTAGCGCGCTGTCAGGGTTTACGTCATGACGCTGGTCTTTCCATCCACCTCGCTGGGCGGCGGTGACTATACACTTTGCTTCCGCCCTGACTCTGTGCCCTCATATGACGCGATCAGCGTCACTATAGCTTAGGCTTCCCTCTAGGTGCGAACCTATTGTGTGACGCTACGTCACCAAACGACGCCAGCTATTTACACCCGCCCACCTCCCTATCATATTTAAGCGTCCCGCCTCCTTGAGATGCTTGACATGGCAGAGGGCTGTGATGCTGTTTATGTACACACTTCTATGTAAGTAACTCGACTTAGGTCAAATGAGTTTGTTTTCTTTGCCTCAATTATGGCTTCTTTATTTTTCCTGATTACTCTTTGTGTTATTATATACAGATCTTCAGTACTGTCAGAACCATTGACGTATCTCGGCATAGAGCCTACATATACCGTCAGAATGTTTATTCTGAACTTATAAAATTATTATTGTATTTATGGAAATATGTAAATCTGTGCTTTGGGAGATATACACTTTTCCTACGATACAAGATATCAAAATTCTTTTATCCGTGCTATTTTGAGGACGAGTAATACAAATGAATATTTAATATATATATATATATTTATTAACTAAAGGTATAGTGCAACAATTAAAATCAGGTACAATTCGTATCAAAACAAATAAATGATATGCTTCTACAATAGAGATAAATGACGCTTGAATGTTCAGATGATATTTACATTATATGACAAGGTATATTCCTAGCTCTTATTTAAATCATCCTGGCGTAACTTGAAACCTTTTAGTTATTAATTGACATAACCTTGACATTGCATTATTTCTTCTCAATATCAAACAGATCTCTTGCTACTACTTCTTATATATGTGTACATAACAAATGTTATATGGTACACAAGCTTTTTGTTAAATTTGGTGAGGATCTATCTTCACATATGACATCACTCTCAAACCACAATAGTTGGCACTTAGCTTTTTAAAGACAAACGTAATTGTGCGTATGTCTCCTAATATTTGGAATATAATTATCTCGTACTGCAGTTAGACATAATTAACGCCCAAATTATATTTGCCAAGTATATTTAAATGGTCTTAGTGGAGTGTATGTGAAAAACCTCAGAATTACCGAAAAGGTAAATAATCAAAATTCAATCTTACCAGTAATTAAGAGTCCTGTTTGAGAAGGGAAAGCCTAATGAAGGATTCCTGTGAACTCCTTACATGTTTGGTCACTCTCTCCGCCTTCCGGCTTCCTTCAGAGATCAGAGCAGCTTCCAGCCATCAGCCCTGCAGAGATCAGACTTGCCATCTCTCCAGCTTCTCCCATCGACCCTCGACCTCCTATCATTGTCCTGTGCAATACTTTTATCTTCCCAAAGAAGTGGGTGTGTATTCCCCTATCACGTGACTGACTATGTCACATGATAATATGTTTTGGTGGGTGACCAACTTGAACCATGCTGATATTAACCTGTAGGGGGCAGTGGCGTTTAAAGAATAATTCCTAATTCTAGGGTTATTCAGAGTTAACCAGGATTTATGACCCCCTGTGACCTGAATCTTAGTATAGCATCATAAGTTGTTATATATGTCAAACAACATGACAACAAACCTAGACATTCAGGCGGCCCCCAAAATTTACGATTGAGATAAGGTGTGATAATCTACCCCCATGCCTAGGAAAGTTCCTTTAAACTAATGCTGGGATGTGATCAAAGCCATCTAATACTTTGGAATATTATAGGATCTCATACCTGGGACCCCAGTAATGTCTATGTATTTACTAGTATATTATGTGAACTATTAATACACATATATTGTCATGGCATAATGAAGACACAATACTATTTAAGATATATAATTCCATTGGGATAGTGAATAAGCCCCTCTAGTCTCATAGTATAAAGACCACCATGTGTGTAGTGTCATGCTGTGCCAGGCCTTTCATTCTCTTATCTTATAAGTGTCAAACCCAAAGAGAAATGACCTGGAAGACGGCACAGATGGCATCCTTACAACCTAGAAGCAGTGTCTATTCATGCCTGAGAACCTATATTTAAACTTTAACAGGGAAAAATGGTGGTGCTAAGTTCACCATATCCATGTATATGGAACATTATGAAACATATATTATGTGCGATTTTTATATGTATTCTTTTAACCCCAAATGTTCTGACAAATCCCCCCCACGTTCTTTCATATTCTGGCGAATAGCCAAAGACATATTAAGGACGTGTCCGAAGAAATATCAGTGGTTTAAAAGATATGGCTACACCATTATTTTTCTTTATACTAAAAAAAAATGTTCCTCTCTTCGTCCATATGATAAAGAATGTTCTTGTATGACTTGGACCTCCCTTCATGAGTTCAAGTCTTTATAAAAACAAAATGAACTGTTGCAATGGTGGTGTCACCCCCCCATTTCAAATGTAATAAAACAAAACTGGTAAACCAGTAATTGAAGAAACTCTTCAGTGAATCCGTTCTTGTAGTGTTACGAACTGTAAAGGGGATTCAATATCCCTTCTTTCAACGGATATTCTTGGATTCAAATGAACAAGGGATTTCTGCAACAAATCTTTCTTTCCGACAACACGAATCCTGGAGCATCTTGCTTCATGACTCCTGATTGGATTCGATGTGGCGGCAGGTACCATCCGGAACTGGGCATCACGGATTAACTTCCTCCAGACGATCGCGGTGTCTTTTGGTGGTTAACTTTGCCTGTACCAATCAACGATCGGTCTGGATTGTGGTTTGGTGACGGTTCCCTCCAGAACGGGATGCCGAGGATTGACATCATCCATGCGATCATTGCGTCTTTGGTAGATTAGTTCACCTTTACCAATCAACGATCTGGTCCGGATTGTCAATCTTTTTCTATTGGAGTAAATAGACAGTATGATTACATATTCTTATTAATTAAGATTTATATTTTCTAACTATGCTATATCTATATATGATGTAGCGATTGGTTAACTATATTTTAATTAACTAAAAATCATCAACGATTTAATGATGATATTATTCTTCCATGAATGGCAGGATCAACACTAATGCTGAAGTATAAGATTTGGAGATCTGTGAGTCAAGAGAGAAATATCACAATGTCATTTTATTACATTACATTCTCTTGATCCTTTTAAATCTCTACTTATACGTTACCTTCCAGCATTCTTGGTTGGAAAATAGGATGACAGGCATACAATTTCATGTTTCATACCATACCCAAACATGTCCTCAATTCACTGATATTGGCGGATACTCTTGACCTCATCACAGTCTCCATTTTCTTCTTGTGTGAGACTTCGGCTGCAAACCGTAGGCCTCAGGAGATGAACCTTGGAGCGACACCATTGGTCTTCCTGAAATTAAATTTCAAACACCTGCCTCCCTCAACTGGTTAAGAACATATCTGGATGCTGGGATATTCTTTTCAAACATTTTGCTATTCAACAAAAAGATCATCCACCTATGTTAAACGTTTTCTTGAAGGTACATCAGGCCTTGGCCTTGTGTAAAATAACAAATAGAAACAAAATCACGTTCAAAACATGAATTTATCTGACCAAGTTACATTCTGTTTCAGTTGCACTATTTCTTACCACCGTTAACTGCCAGCTTGTATGGGTCTTCGGGACTTACCTGAATGTTCCACCATCATTGGGCATCACTTAGTATGGTGAAGTACTTAGCGCTTTGTATTTTTATATCAAGCATTGGTCAATGTATGGCACAGCTTAGTTGTATATTTATACTCGTTTATGTCGCTGTCTGATCAGCATCTAAACGCAATGACCATTTGGTTTAAGAATATCAAGTATAGGATTATCATAAGATCCGGTGCACTAATCTTACAAAGTTCCTCTCCTTTAAATTCTTAATGGTCTCCACTAGCGAAATATAGCCAGCCAGGGAGAGACAACAATGTTTGATTTAAAACACAAGGTACCTTTTCACTTGGATCAGATTGGATCCTAGCTATGTGGATATCTATTATACCACATCACAGGAATCTTTTCATAACATATTTTCTTGAACTCTATGAAAACTTTTCTTTCATGAGTGTGATTTACAGAAATCTTTTCTGTGTACATCCTGACTGCGAAACCTTTTCATGCAGCAGGGTTCTTTTAAAATCTTCGGCCTGTGTATACATGGCCGGGTAATAATAAAATTTGTATTAGTACCTGTCTGGATAATGAACTTTGTGGTACTAATATGTTTACTGCATCTGGCACTAACCAAGATTATATTAGGGCTTCATGTTCATTTATGAAACTACTTGGGTTTTATTTTAATCTGGACCACAGTGGTTCTTACCAGATCTATGTGTATGACAAAGCGATGTACTATATCGTTGCCAACGTACACATGATATACTGGGTCATTGATTATCAGGAATAAACAACTGATTATTTATTTCCTGAGGGGTGTGAATACCTAAATATTTATTTTAGGATTGATCAACTATTTTATTTTAATAATTTCTACTAATGTGATTATATTTCTGGCATAAATATGAACCTCATAAATATTCCCCAGGTCACTGACCTGTTAGGGAAAATACCATACAATCCCAGTAGGATTACGTATAACTGCTAAGCTCAATAGAGTCAGCATACACTGTATGGATATGAGAATATCACCTTCCAAGCATGCCTCTCACTTATATTCCGGGGGACATACACTTTAGTATGATCCTCCCGTCTGACCCTCATTTTGGGGAAAAATGGAGATGCCTGTATGAAGGTGCCATCTAAATATGGATCTCACTCATGCTCACTGATTGTGAGAGAACTGAGAAGGTTCACATGTATGGCCTTGTCACTTGAGACCATATAACATTTTAATAAAATCACAATAGGATAAAAATACTTTTAAGGAGATCGATATCAATATGTAATCGATCATGGGCATATTAATTATACCCACGGAAATGTAAATTACTTCATTCCCTTTTAAGTTGAAATACAACTGGGTTTTTTTTTTTTTATTTGATTTCAGGGCAGTGCTGAAATATTTACCAAGTCAGCTTGAAATAAATAATTTTAGCTGATGTATTTTTCAGAAAATATATTCTTGGGTTTATTTTAAATATTTCTGAAATAAAAATAATTGCTTGGATTTATTTGAAATGTTTCTTCATATGGTATCCTGTTATTATAAAATACCTGTAAGGAAAACAATTTAAAACCAACAATACTTGAATTGTATAATGTGTAACAGTTTTTTTTTTTTTTTTCATTTTGTCAGCTGGGTGTTTGTATAAACAAGGAGCAATACCCCCCCTGCTATCACACAGACATTCCTATAGATAAGCAGCCAGCTTCTATGAAGCCAGGTTTTGGCTGCGAGCACAATTCAGTCTGCTTTTTTTTTTTTTTTTCCACCCCCCCCCAAGGAGGGTGTTAAAAACTGCTTTTAGAGAAAAGAAAAAAAACTTTTAAACAGCTTTTGTTCATGTTTTTTTTTTTTTCCTCGGTCAATTGCAGACATTCAAATATTTGAACACCTCAGCAAGATTTCACTTAGTTTTAAAACTGGGTGTAACTTTTAATTGAGAGGAGCTTCAATTTTGTTCTTGCTCTTATTAAGCCATTATTCGAGCGGGCTTTTTAAATTTATTTTTGAAGCTCCGGTTCTGTAGAACCGTAAAAAGGATGGTGTTCTGTTTAACCAACCCGATCCATTTTTGGGATAATAATCCCTGGCCATAATAATTTTTACTTTATTTTGGAAAGCCTTACCAAACAATTGGGAAACTTCATGGCTTTCAAAATCTTTCAAGCTGGGCTTTCTTGAGAACTTTTAAAAGTTCTGTGATTCTTTGATTGGGCTTAAGTTTAGAAGTACCCATGGTCCTTCTTGCAGCATCAGCTGATTTATAAGGACCAAGCTCTGTCTTCATTACCCATACTTCTTTGATAGAAGACATTACCTGATATTTTGCAAACTGTCTGTGATGCAGACCAATTTCATTCTCTGCATCAGCAGGACCGGCTGCACTAAAAATAACTTTAGTCTTTGTCATTTTTCAATATTGCATCTAACAATGGCGATACAAGTATTAATTATTTTTTTTTTTAAATCAAAAAATTTATTTAAAAAAAAAATTAAATATGAAAAAATATATATATAATTTTTCACAATTATATTACTCGTCTCAAACTTTGACAGATCCCGGACGAGCCCCCATCTATGTCAGAACCATTGACGTATCTCGGCATAGAGCCTACATATACCGTCAGAATGTTTATTCTGAACTTATAAAATTATTATTGTATTTATGGAAATATGTAAATCTGTGCTTTGGGAGATATACACTTTTCCTACGATACAAGATATCAAAATTCTTTTATCCGTGCTATTTTGAGGACGAGTAATACAAATGAATATTTAATATATATATATATTTATTAACTAAAGGTATAGTGCAACAATTAAAATCAGGTACAATTCGTATCAAAACAAATAAATGATATGCTTCTACAATAGAGATAAATGACGCTTGAATGTTCAGATGATATTTACATTATATGACAAGGTATATTCCTAGCTCTTATTTAAATCATCCTGGCGTAACTTGAAACCTTTTAGTTATTAATTGACATAACCTTGACATTGCATTATTTCTTCTCAATATCAAACAGATCTCTTGCTACTACTTCTTATATATGTGTACATAACAAATGTTATATGGTACACAAGCTTTTTGTTAAATTTGGTGAGGATCTATCTTCACATATGACATCACTCTCAAACCACAATAGTTGGCACTTAGCTTTTTAAAGACAAACGTAATTGTGCGTATGTCTCCTAATATTTGGAATATAATTATCTCGTACTGCAGTTAGACATAATTAACGCCCAAATTATATTTGCCAAGTATATTTAAATGGTCTTAGTGGAGTGTATGTGAAAAACCTCAGAATTACCGAAAAGGTAAATAATCAAAATTCAATCTTACCAGTAATTAAGAGTCCTGTTTGAGAAGGGAAAGCCTAATGAAGGATTCCTGTGAACTCCTTACATGTTTGGTCACTCTCTCCGCCTTCCGGCTTCCTTCAGAGATCAGAGCAGCTTCCAGCCATCAGCCCTGCAGAGATCAGACTTGCCATCTCTCCAGCTTCTCCCATCGACCCTCGACCTCCTATCATTGTCCTGTGCAATACTTTTATCTTCCCAAAGAAGTGGGTGTGTATTCCCCTATCACGTGACTGACTATGTCACATGATAATATGTTTTGGTGGGTGACCAACTTGAACCATGCTGATATTAACCTGTAGGGGGCAGTGGCGTTTAAAGAATAATTCCTAATTCTAGGGTTATTCAGAGTTAACCAGGATTTATGACCCCCTGTGACCTGAATCTTAGTATAGCATCATAAGTTGTTATATATGTCAAACAACATGACAACAAACCTAGACATTCAGGCGGCCCCCAAAATTTACGATTGAGATAAGGTGTGATAATCTACCCCCATGCCTAGGAAAGTTCCTTTAAACTAATGCTGGGATGTGATCAAAGCCATCTAATACTTTGGAATATTATAGGATCTCATACCTGGGACCCCAGTAATGTCTATGTATTTACTAGTATATTATGTGAACTATTAATACACATATATTGTCATGGCATAATGAAGACACAATACTATTTAAGATATATAATTCCATTGGGATAGTGAATAAGCCCCTCTAGTCTCATAGTATAAAGACCACCATGTGTGTAGTGTCATGCTGTGCCAGGCCTTTCATTCTCTTATCTTATAAGTGTCAAACCCAAAGAGAAATGACCTGGAAGACGGCACAGATGGCATCCTTACAACCTAGAAGCAGTGTCTATTCATGCCTGAGAACCTATATTTAAACTTTAACAGGGAAAAATGGTGGTGCTAAGTTCACCATATCCATGTATATGGAACATTATGAAACATATATTATGTGCGATTTTTATATGTATTCTTTTAACCCCAAATGTTCTGACAGTACCTATGCTCGCTCGTGACTCCACAGGCTTATTCATTATCTGCACTCCCTATTTTTAGGTATGTGCTTTCTGTTGTTTTTGCTACTTTAGGTAGGGTATGATAATAATAATATATATATATATATAATGTCTTCCATACAATTTTTTACACACACTGTCCTTTATTTTTAGGACAGTGAATGTTTGTGACAGTTTTGGTCCAGGGTTGGCCCTGTGAAACAAAGCACCCCAGTCCTTTATTTCCTTTCCATCTTGGAAATCCCTGCGCCATGGTTGAGACACCTTTTAATGATCTGCAATTTTGAAAGCATCTTGACTGGTATGAGTTAGTTAAATTGCACTTTTATATGTATATTGCTTCCTGTCTATGTATTATAAGTTATTCATAATATGTTTACTTTTTTTCTGTAAAAATTCATTAGATTCCACACAGACTTCGGCCCCTGAAGAAGGGAATACCCGAAACACGTAGGGCCTGGTACTTACTATGTGGATCACTTTAAATTTGCATACTTATTGTTTCCTTTAAACCATTGTGTTTTGTTGTTTTGCTATTTACAAATAAAATTATATATTTTTGTATACTACATTCTAAATTTCTGTTGCCTTCAAAGCCCCACTTCGGGGGATTCCTCGAATTTTCTTTTCCTTGTTCACCAGGGGTGGTGGCAACAAATTTAAGATCATACACCAAAGATGTTCCATTTATATAATTAATAAACGCTAATTGCGATTTTTTTTAACGAAAAAAATGTAGAAGAATACGTATCGGCCTAAACTGAGGAAAAAATTTTTTTTTTATATCTTTTTTTGGGGATATTTATTATAGCAAAATGTAAAAAATATAGCATTTTTTTCAAAATAGTCGCTCTATTTTTGTTTATAGCGCAAAAAATAAAAACCGCAGAGATGATCAAATACCACCAAAAGAAAGCTCTATTTGTGGGAAAAAAAGGACGCCAATTTTGTTTGGGAGCCACGTCGCACGACCGCGCAATTGTCAGTTAAAGCGACGCAGTGCCAAATCACAAAAAGTGCTCTGGTCTTTGGACAGCAATATGGTCCGGGGCTAAAGTGGTTAAATCTCTATGCGCCTCATTTGGCAGCAGACGTTTCGTTCTCCCGGCCTCCGATGGCATGGGAGAGCCCAGAGAAGCACCGGATGGCGATGGTAGGGGGGATGTCCCCTCCCGCCGCCTATAAGAATGATCAAGCGGCGGAACTGCCACTATGATCAATCTTATAGTGAGCACAATAGCAGCCTGTAAAAAAGGATATCTGAATGAAACCTGTAGCTGCAGGCATCATTCAGATATCCCCCACTGAAGTCCACAAAGTCATATGACATCCTACGGTACGGAAGTGGTTAAGATTTGCCTTGGAGTCAGGGCCGGTGCTACCACTAGGATACTACCTAGGGCGCACTGGAGAGAGGTGGGGGCACTGATCCTACTCCCTCTCAGCAATTAACTCAACAGGCAGCCAATCCACTCTTAGGGTCCAGTGTTAGAAGCGCTGGCACAGTAGCGGTGGAGGAATGGAGAAAGGAAAGTGACATGGTCTTACCTCCTTGCTGGCTTCTTATCACTGACATGTGCTGGCAGCCATCTTGCTTCATGGGGTTCTTATAACCTACCACACCCTGCGGCTCCTCCTTCCCACTGGGTGGAGCTGGATGCTCAGCATATATATATATGACAGCAGCTGCAACATTTCCTTGCTTGGGCCTCTTGTCTGACACCCTTCTGTGATCGTGCTGCTTGTTCTTGGTTACTGACCCGGCTCCTACGGACTATCCTTCTGGCTCCTGATCCACGGCTTCGTCTCACCATCCCTCTGGCTACAGACTCCGGCTTGGCTGACTCCCATTCCTGTCTATTGATCCTGGCTCCGGTTGATGACTCTGCTGGCTGTTTGATCATCCGTTTGGACTTTTACCTTGCTGTTTGGTTTTTAATAAAGCCTTCATATTTATTTATCTGTTGTTGTACGTCTGATTCATGCTTCCGTGACAGAAAGAAAACATCCCTTGCGCACCCCTGATCATCACAGTGCCACTGGCAGTGAGTGTAACCTGTCTGTGTACCTGCGGTCACATCGTTACCGTCCACCACCAGTCTGCCTCTGATGTACCGCTCCGCCTCCGATACAGCCAGCCAGCTCTGCCTCTGAGCTTCTGTCTTTCTGCCCAGTGCTGCCTGTGCCCATACTCCGCATGTCCCCCCACCTCCATCATGGAGGACGCTCTCTATCTCTCCTGTGTTTTACCTATTGTGGCAGCCAGCGTGAGATGTACAGTACCCTGTCGCCGAGAACCAGCGCTATGAGATCACGCTGAAAGTACAGTAATGGTGGCAGGTACTGTATGTCCCTTAGGGTGGGACCTGGGCCCCCATACGCATTTTAAGGCCAATAACTAGAAGATAAGCCAGCCAAGTGGGGACTAGCAAAATTAGTCAATTCGCATAGACTGCAATGGTATTTATGGTATAACTTTTGCCCATGTTAGGCTCTTTGTTTGCCCACCCGGACCAGGGGGTGTTTGTCCCATCTCTAATTTTGTAGCATGCTGGAAGATGTGATTAATTTTGAACAGGGGTTCGCCTTATTTTCTGCTAGCTGCATTTCTGTTGATCTGCGCATGCCCAGGGACTTAGATTTTTTGATGTTGCTTTTTGTGTGTGAACAGCACTTGGATGTTTCTGGGCAGAGCGTGTTTTTTGGGCTCGTAATTTAAGGACATCCTTAATGGGTGTACCCACTTTGAAGTTCAGTCTCTACATTGGTTGAACTTGCGTTTTGTGTGTTTCATGGACTGTGCTTGTGTTTTCAGTTGCCTCATTAGCACACAAGCCTATGTTATATAAAGCTTGCAGATAGCAATCTTTACCTTGTTTGAAAAGAGACAAGGTTGTGTATGTGGGGGCCGGCAAGAGTATATTTGGGTGTCCTTTTTGAGTGTGTATTTTATTGTTGCATTTTATTTATGTCTTTGCAAGACAGATATGTTTTTGATCAAGGGTTTTTTGACAGGGTAATTTATTTATTTTGGGTGGGGGCTATCTTCGCCTGAAATATTTGTGAGGTTGTCAATGTATGTTTTTAGGGTGTTCTCTTTGATGTTATTGTCTGTGCTGCATTATTTTGCTAAATCTTGTGACTAATTAACCAGTTGCCCACTAGCCGCCGCAGTTATACGGCGGCAGGTCGGCTCCCCTGTGCGAAACCACGTAGGTATACATCACGTGCGTGAACGGTGAGGGGGCGCGCTTGCGCATCCCCTGCCGTTCTCAATGATCAGATTCGTTTTAGAACTGATCAATCTCCAGGCCCAGGCCAATGAAATCTGTCCTGGACCTGGTGATTAGGGATGAGCTTCGCGTTCGAAACGAACGTATGTTCGACTCGAACGTATGTTCGACTCGAACATCGTCCGTTCTTCCGTCCGTCGAATTTCAAACAAAAACGATCGTTCACGGCAAATTCGAGTGAAACGAAATGGCCCATAATTCACTGCGGCATTGCGCCCTGATGATTGGCCAAACATGCACTATGACCCTGCATGCTTGGCCAATCACAGCACACAAAAAAAGGAGAGCCATAATTGGCCAAAGCCAGGGTGGCTTTGGCCAATTATGGCTCAGGGCTTTAGCACACGCCCCACACTATATAAGGCCACCTGCTGGGTGGCCTCGTATAGTGTGTTCCGGCTACTGAGAGCAGTTAGAGAGACAGAGAGATTGTCTTTTTAGATAGCTAGATAGAGCAGGCTAGTCAGTTTAGCTGTAATTACAGTGTGTAGAGAATATATATACATCCCTAGGAGTTGTACATATATTTATACACTGTATAGCTTAGCTAGATCAGTTCTTCCTAATTTACTGGCAGGCAGGTGATTGTGCTATTTAAAGACGTTATCACAGGTATAGACACCCAGCAGGTACAATAGCAGTGATTTTAATGATGCTTAAATTTTAAAAAAATGAAAAATTCCTTTGGATATTGTACCTGCTGGGTGTCTATAGTTTGCCTGTGAAAATGTCTTTGAGAACCCGGGTCTTGCCCGAGGGAACATGTATCAATGGAAAAAAGTTTTTAAAACTGTCATTTTTCATGAGCAGGACTTTTTTAAAACTTTTTTTCCATTGATACTACTATCAATGGAAAAAAGTTTTAAAAACGAATGTCTTTTCAGGAGTCCTGCTCCTGAAAAAACGACAGTTTTAAAAACTTTTTTCCATTGATACATGTTCCCTGGGGCAAGACTATTGGTCTTTAAAATGATCGTTTTTTAATTCGAACGTTCGAGTCCCATAGACTTCAATGGGGTTCTAAATGTTCGTGCGACCGATCGGACTGTTCGATGGTTCTGGTGCAAACCGAACGTGGGGGTGTTCGGCTCATCCCTACTGGTGATCTCTTCTAACCAATGACATCCTTCCCCTGTCTGTGTAACTGTAAACATTGACAGGGGAAGTGATGTTCTCTACCTTGTGTCGATCTTTTCGTTCCAGACCGAGAGGAGAGAACATCAAAACGTGAGTTGCACAAAACACTACACTGACACCAGGACATGTATGCACACAATTCACCCCCCGATCACCCTCCTAATTAACCCTTTCACCACCTGTCACTGTGTCATCCAGTACAGCCATCAGATTTTTTTTGATCGCTGTACTAGTGTCATTAGTGACTAAAATAAGTGTTAGGGTAATTAGTCCCTGATAGGTCTAGGGACCCCTCCTAACCCCCCCAATAAAGGTTTAACCCCTTGGTTACCCCCTGCCACCAGTGTTCACAGTATAAGTGTCATGGGTGACGCAGTTTAGCTAGTTTATTTTTTATACCGTCAAGGCACCCGCCATATTTTTCCCACGGAAGGGGGTGGGCGGGGGAGGGTGGGAAGAAGGGGTGGGCAGAAGATTAGGTTTGGTTATCTGTCTGAAAAATGAAAAAAAAAGCTAGGGAATTCAGATCTGTGTATAAGATTAGGTTTGGTTACCTGCCTGGAAAAGAGAAACAGGAAAAAAAAATAAAAAGAGAACACATGTCCAGCGTAAATTTTATTACATATAATGTTAGAGGCCTGTGCTCCCCAGAAAAAAAGACACATGGTCCTAAAAGAAATTGAAAGTTACTCTGCAGAAATTGTCTTTTTACAAGAGACAAATATAACAGTAGACTACTGTCAGACTCTATTCTCAGGCAATCCCAATCTGGTATTATGGAGATTCCCCACAAAGAAGATCCAAGAGTGTCGCCATAGGTATACGGAAAAAAATTAGCTTTAAGGTTGAAGAAAGAAAAGTCGATCCAGAGGGTCGCTACCTGTTGCTAAGAGGGGTACTACAAGGGAAAAAATATACGTTGGCGAACATATAGTGTCCCGATAAACACCCCCAAAAATATCTTAGGGGGATCCTAAATGCATTCATGGATTTTAAACAAGGATATGTAATTTTAGCAGGTGACTTCAACCTTACATTGGAACATCATCTTGATAGAACGCCTTGTGCACAGATGCGAGATTCCAAGCAACTGCGATTGGTGAAAAAAAAATAGTTTATTCACCAATTAATAGATCCTTGGACAATTGCATATCCTAATAAAGGGACTATACATTTCATTCATCTGTGCACAATACGTACTCAAGATTAGATTATTTAATGGTAGAGCATGGTGTATTGGAATATGTAAATAAAACCTCAATAGGCATAATATCAATCTCCGATCACGCCCCGGTAATAGTAAGAATACGTTTTTAATGATATAGAAGAAAGAAAGGGGACGTGTAATCTAAACGAAGATTTGATAGATGATATAGAAGTATGCGAGACAGTAAAAAATGAGATAGAGCAATACTTTTTGACAAACAACACACCAGAGGTTAGTTCGATGACAATATGGGAAGCCCACAAGGCTTGCATTAGGAGTAAGTTAATCTCCATAGGGGCAGGGAGAAAAAAAGGATAGGGAAGCAAACAGAAAAAAGATAATAAGTGAGATACAAGACCTTGAACAAAAACACAAAAAACATGGAGAAAGTGAAATATACCAGAAAATAGGCATAACTTAGAGACTTGATGGAACTTGAAACTAGAAACATATTTAAGAATGTAGCAAAAGAAAGATACAAATGGGGGAATAAACCAGGGAAATACCTTGCTAGAATATCTAAGGAAAGAAAAAACATAAATTATATTGAAAAAATAAAAAAAACAAGTAGGGCAGATTAAATATAAGACTTCTAAAATAGCAGAGGCCTTTCAGACCTTTTATAGTGCATTGTACTCTATCAGAAAGGGAGAAACTCAGGAGCAGAAAGAAACTAGGAAAATAATAATTAAGGAATACCTGGAGGAAGCTAATTTATCAAAGCTGTCGCAGGAAAATGCTGAACTCCTAGAAGACCCAATAACTTAGGGGGAAATTTATAAAGCTATTCAAGAAACATCTGGAGGAAAGAGTCCAGGTCCGGACGGGTTACCAATTAAGTACTATAACATTTTTAAAGAACTTTTGGTCCCAGAGTTATGCAACTACTTCAACAGATTGGGAGGAAAGGAAGAAATAAGGAAAGAATCTCTCCTTGCCAACATTTCAATTATTCCTAAAACGGGAAAAGATGGTACTCTTTGTTCCAACTACCGTCCAATAGCATTATTGAATGCAGACATAAAGGTTTATGCAAAAATATTGGCAACGAGGGTAAAGGTATTAATGCCGAACCTAATAAACGCAGATCAGACGGGATTTATAAAAGGGAGAGAAGGACGTGACAATAGCTTAAGTACCCTATTGTTTTTACAGGAGGACGGTAAGAAGAAACCCCCAGTCACACTTATGTCAATAGATGCTGAAAAATCTTTTGATAGAGTCGACTAGGGGTTTATGATGGAAACCTTGCGAAGTATAGGATTGGGACCCAGATTTATGAAATGGGTGGAAAACCTATACAACTACCCGACGGCAAGAGAAAAAGTCAACGGGAGTGTGTCGTCTGTGTTTGAAATGATGAACGGAACGAGACAGGGCTGCCCGCTCTCGCCCCTCCTATATGTAATATCGCTGGAACCATTATTGGCCAAGATACAAAATAATCCGGATATAGGGGGAGTGAGAGTGGGAGAGGAGGAGCATAAGGCTGCGGCGTATGCGGACGACATACTCCTATATGTGACCAAGCCGAGGCTCTCTCTTCCCAATGTAATGAAAGAAATAAAAAAATATGGGGAACTCTCTAACTTTAAAATTAATCCTACAAAAACGGTAATCCTGAATGTTGAATAGACGCTAAAGAAGAAAAAGACCTATAGAAAACATTTCCATTTATCTGGGGAAAAAAAATACTAACATATTTAGGAATAAAGATTACACCTAGAATAGAAAAACTGTACGTTGCCAATTATATCCCATTAATAAATGAAGTAAAACAAGATTTGAAAACCTAGCAAAAAGACCGATTTCCTGGGTAGGTAGGATCAATGCATTTAAAATGATGGTTTTACCAAAAATAATATACAAGTTCCAAATGCTCCCCATAAGAATCCCACAAAGCTTTTTCAAGATGATAAAAACTATAATCTTGAAATACATCTGACAGGGCAAAAAGGCCAGAGTAAAATATTCTAGTTTAAGTCACAAAAAAAAAAGGAGGGGTTAGTTATGCACTTAGGGGCTAAGAATATGCATCATACATGCTAGGGGGAGTACAACTGGGGGGATCTGTAGTGGAGAAGGGTTTTAGTTGATCATAAGCTCAATAATGGCATGCAATGCCAAGCTGCAGTTTCCAAAGCGAGCAAAGTCCTTTCTTGTATTAAGAGAGGTATGGACTCCAGAGAGAGAGATATCATTTTGCCCCTGTACAAATCATTAGTAAGACCCCATCTGGAATATGCAGTCCAGTTTTGTCTCTGAGGATTACAATCTCCTGCTATGCCTGTTTAGCCACTTCCATACCAGGCACTTACGCACCTTCCCGCCCAAGCCAATTTTCAGCTTTCAGCACTGTCGCAATTTGAATGACAATTGCGCTGTCATGCTACACTGCACCCAAACAAAATTGGCGTCCTTTTTTCCCCACAAATAGAGCTTTCTTTTGGTGGTATTTGATCACCTCTGCGTTTTTTTTTTTTTGTGCAACAACTAAAAATAGAGCGAAGATTTTGAAAAAAAAATAAAGTTTTTATTTTTTTCTGTTAATTTTTTTGTAAATGAGTATGTTTTCTCTTTCAATTATGGGCACTGATATGGTGGCACTGATGGGCACCGATGAGGTGGCACTGATGGGCACCGATGAGGTAGTTCTGATGGGCACCGATTAGGTAGCACTGATGGGCACTGATAGGCGGCGCTGGTATTGGGCACTGATGGGCACTCATGGGCGGCACTGATGGGCACTCATGGGCGGCACTGATGGGCACTCATAGGCAGCACTGGGCACTCATAGGCAGCACAGATGGGCACTCATAGGCGGCACAGGTGGGCACTCATAGGCGGCACAGGTGGGCACTGATAGGCGGCACAGGTGGGCACTGATAGGCGGCACAGGTGGGCACTGATAGGCGGCACAGGTGGGCACTGATAGGTGGCACAGGTGGGCACTGGTAGGTGGGCACTGGGCATGGATTGGCACTGTGGGGTGGCACTGACAGACACTGGGGTGGCACTGATGATCACTGAGGGGTGGCACTGATGGATCAATGTTGCCAATCAGTGCCCATGTGTGGGCACTGATTGGCATCATTTTTTTTTATTGCCACCCCTTTTTTTTTTTGTCTTTTTTTTTTTTTGTCATTTTTTTTTTTTTTTTTTTTGATTTTTTTGTGTCTTTTTTTTATTTTCCTGGTGGTCTAGTGTGGCGATCCGAGGGGGGGCTGCGCTGATAAACAATCAGCGTGAACCCCCCCTGTCAGGAGAGCCGCTGATCGGCTCTCCTGTACTCGCGTCTGTCAGACGCGAGTGAGGAAGAGCCGTCGGCGGCTCTTCCTGTTTACATCGTGATCAGCCGTGATTGGACACGGCTGATCACGTGGTAACGAGGCTCCGCCGGAGACTCGTTACCGAGATCGGAGGTGCAGGGTGTCAGACTGACACCCCGCATCACCGATCGCCGCGCTGCGCGCCCGCACGGGCGCGTGCGGCATGAAATCGTGCTAGACGTTTGAGAACGTCTAGTCACGATTTCATAACCACTTCCCTGCCGTAAATCGGCTATTGGCCGGGCGGGAAGTGGTTAGACTACACCTGAAAAGGGATAGTCACAGGCTTTCTGGTAAGCCTTTATTTTCACTGGTGTTGGGCCACTGATGTCTGATTTTTCCTTCTTCCTCACCTGTGGATCTCCTAATAGGACTTTTTACTGCTTGCACCATCTGTATTGAAAGGGGCTGGAAATTCCCTGTTTTTTCTGTGGACTTTTTGTTTTGCACTTCATGTGCTGAATTAGTCACTTACATTGTCTACTTAGTTTATACACAATATTTGTTGATATATATAGGTATTGGATACCTGTTGTTCAGTATATATTGTTTTGCACAATGCTATAATAATTTTTGTATTCACTGCTTTTTGCACATAGCAATTTTCCAATGATTTAAATCACTCATAGGCCGCGTACACACGATCAAATTCATCTGCTGGAAACGGTCCGACGGACTGTTTCAGCAGACAAATTCGATCGTGTGTACGGGCGAGCAAACAGGTTTTTCCAGCCTGCTTTAAAATCTGTCTGCTGGGAACCCGTCCATCTGACATATCTGCTGGTTAGTACACTAACCAGCAGACATATCTGTAAAAAATTGGAATGATCTGAAAAATGCGCTCCCCTTCTGATCATCCACCGCTGCGCACAAGGAGATAAATGTACAGGACCCAGCTGCCGTTTAGATAATAAGTAAATGTGAAAAATAAACAGAAAAACAAACACTATGTAATATATAACGTGTTAGTCCATTAACCACTTAAGACCCGGACCAAAGTGCAGGTAAAGGACCTTGCCCCTTTTTGCGATACGGCACTGCGTCGTTTTAACTGACAATTGCGCGGTCGTGCGACGTGGCTCCCAAACAAAATTGGCGTCCTTTTTTCCCCCACAAATAGAGCTTTCTTCTGGTGGTATTTGGTCACCTCTGTGGTTTTTATTTTTTGCGCTATAAACAAAAATAGAGCGACAATTTAAAAAAAAATGCAATATTTTTTACTTTTTGCTATAATATATATCCCCCAAAAATATATTAAAAAACATTTTTTTTCCTCAGTTTAGGCCAATACATATTCTTCTACCTATTTTTGGTAAAAAAAAATCGCAATAAGCGTTTATCGGTTAGTTTTCGCAAAATTTATAGCGTTTACAAAATAAGGGATAGTTTTATTGCATTTTTATTCATTATTTTTTTTTTTACTACTAATAGCAGCGATCAGCGATTTTTTTTATGACTGCGACATTATGGCGGACACGTCGGACAATTTTGACACCCATGGCTGGGTACTAAAACCAACGTATATATATACGTTGATGTGCCCAGCCGTGCCATTCTGCCAACGTATATGTGCAGTAGGCGGTCCTTAAGTGGTTAAACAGCGCTGTGAGAATAGTGAAATTCTCCTATGGTGTCAGAGAAGTTCACAGTGCATGATAAATATAAATAAGAATCAAGCCGTGAATAAATGACAAAAAGTCCATAAAAGTGATCAAAGGTTCTTCAAAGTCTTCCACCACACCAAAAGTGAACGATGCTTCCACCACCCATCAGAATGGTCACTCACCAGAACTAATTGCCTCAGCACTCGCGTACTTAGGCAGATAGCTTATAATCACCATAAGGAATCCTCAGAAGATCATGTGATATCCTATGCAGTGCTCCAAAAGATTCCTCCAAAAAGTATAAGGAAAAAGAAATGCACAATAGTGTGATACCATAAAAACAGTTTTAATAGCACACCAAAAACAAATCCAAAGGTTAAACTCACAAACAAACTCAAAAAATGAGCAGTGTATCACAGCAGTCACCATTATCCTACAGATATCTTCGCATGGTTAACACTTGGTCACGGCGGACCCACGATCAAACAAAAACGATCTCACGATCTCACCACCACACTAATGGTGTGTACGCGGCCATAGTTTTAACATTGTTTATACTTATTGCCTTATGTATTATTTATAGGGTATATGTTGTCCAGCGCTACACTGTTTTTGCACATTTTTCTTCACACTTTATATAAGTTGTAGTGTTTAGCAGCAGAACGTCCTTCCCAGGACCTTTCTTAATTGTTTTATTAACATTATCTTTTTCACTAAGCGCAAATTCCCCCCATCCCCCCTCTTTTCCTTTCTTTTACACAACTATGTAACTATGTTAGTGCTCCCAGATATAAAAAGATATTATGATGCCGTAGTTTTAGCAAGGTTAGTTGAATGGACAAATACAAACACTCAAAAGAAGTGGGCACAGATGGAAGATATAATAAGTTTGACACAATTAAACACAAATGTTTGGATCCCACCAAAATATAGAAACGGACACGGACACGGACGCACACAGTATAACGAAGAATGTATTTTAAACATGGGACACACTATATAAGTGGGAAAAATGGGAATACAATTCCCCATTAATCCCATTAGCTGGCACTAATTGTTTCCCAGCTGGTAACGGAACACGAATGGGAAAGAATTTGGGTTCTAAAAGATTAGGGGAAATTGTTACACTAGGGAAAATAAGGCCAAGAAATTATTTTCAAACACAGGAAGGGGTTCAACATTTTAGCGAATGGGAATACTTTCAATTAAAACACTTTGTGAGCACTTTAGCACAGCCGTTAATGGAGATTAAAAAGCACTAAATCCAATAGAAAAACTATGCTTCATCGGAAAACCATCACAACATGGAATCGCGGCACTGTATGGGATATTAACAGATTTAGAGACGCAGGGAACATTGGCATGCGTAGAAAAATTAGGTCAAGATATTGGGGAAAACTTGGAGGACTCACATATGATAGGAGCAGTGTTTAATTATGCTACTGACATCATCACAATAGAGACAAATTATAAATGTATGGTCCGCTGGCATTTAACCCCCAAAAAAATGAATAAAATACATCCAAACAACTCTGCGTTGTGCTGGAGGGAATGTAGGAAGCACAATGCATGTTTGTTGGGACTGCCCGAGAATTACAGGAGTATTGGAAAGAGGTTTTAGAATACATAGAAGAAATTACAGGAGAAAAGATCCTACGAAATACTTTGACCTGTTTGTTCCACGGAACAGATAGGCCAAAAAGAAAACGGTATGGATCGACCTTGGTCCCAGTTTTACTGAATGCAGCAAAAGGCCTAATCCCAAAAAATTGGCTATACATACAGAGGCCATCCATAAAAGAATGGATACATCGAGTAGATAATATATCAGAAATTGAATATTTGGGACGAGGTGAACTGGGAGAAGAGGCCAGAAGTATAGGAGTTTGGGAGCAATGGAAAGCATTCAAAACAGAAAAGTTTGTACAGGCAATGATAGAAATAGACAAGTGAGATCAGGGTAGTAATAGAGAAAACAAACCCAAAAGGCGACCGACAGAACCGAAGGGAAGTGGGGGGAGAGGTTTAGGATTAGGGAGATATTAAAAGAAGGAAGGGTAATAATTCAGGGGCGAGATTTTCGTTGTGCAAAGATGGCCATAACTAAAAAAAAAAAAAAAGTTCATTCAAGAGTGATTCTTCTTCTTTTCCTTTACTCGGGATATAGACGTATGTTAAGAAGTAAATATTGTGACGGTATGAGAGGTGCGATACATGACAACAGGTATATTTCACCTCGCATTCGTTCTATTATGAGGGACTGAACCAGAATCCGCTCCGGGTTTTACAGCCTCTGGGGCTGGCTAGGGTTCCGGTCCAGATGTTTGGGTCCACTGGAGTCCAATGTCAGCTGGACTTTAAAACGACCAGGAAGAGCGCTCAACAGTGCTCTGGTTTTGAGACTCAGGGAGGGACCTGAGTGAGTGGAGCGCTGAGTGCTGGACTAAAAAAAAAAGGTTTGCTTTACCTCATGTTTTGTGGGTGACGGGGACCAGCCCTGCACCGTATAGAGAGGAGACTATTTGTTTAGTTAGCGCCAGACGGCAAGGATTTCATTTATTGTTTTGTTTTATTTTTTAACCTGCAAACCATTTATAAATAAAATCTGGCACCCGCCAGACTTAAAAAGAAAGTGCCTGCTTGCGGACTATGATTCAGAAAAGTTGATCCCCACGAGCTTATCTCCCACACGTGGTGGATTCAGCGGGCACTTTTCTGAAAATGGAAGAAATGTTAAAGGCCCTGCTACAGGACAATGCAGCCCAGCTGGAAACCAATCGCCAAGTCGCAGAGGCCGCTGCAGCACAACGAGAGGCCGCTGCAGCACAACAGGATGCCCAGCAGGAGATAAATCGCCAAGTCGCAGAGGCCACTGCAGCACAATACCGCCAAGTCGCAAAGGCCACTGCAGCACAACACGCTGCCCAGCAGGAGATGAACCGACAGTTCGCTGAAGCTCTGGTGGAACTGAAAAAAACCTCCTGTGTCAGCAGAACCAAAGACAGTATGTGCCTCCTACCACCTGCAAAAGATGACACCGGCGGATGATGTTGAGGCGTACATGACGACTTTCGAGAGAGTCGCTGTCCACGAAGGATGGCCAAAAGAGCAGTGGGCGGGACTATTGGCCCCATTCCTAACAGGAGAACCCCAAAAGGCCTATTTTGACCTAGAACCAGATAAGGCCCAGGACTATGAGACTCTAAAGACAGAGATACTCGCACGCTTGGGTGTCACCATGGCAGTCCGGGCCCAGCGCGTACATCAGTGGTCCTACTCCAGCAACAAGCCACCCCGGTCACAAATGTTTGACCTTGTCCACCTCACCAGGAAGTGGTTGCAGCCAGAGACCCTGACCAGCCCTCAGATTGTGGAGCGTGTGGTAATGGACCAAAACCTGCGTGCGCTCCCTGCTGCCCTGAAAAGGTGGATCGGACAGGGGGACCCCAACACTGCAGCCCAAATGGTGGACCTAGTGGAGAGGTACAGTGCTACCGAGGACTTGGTAAACCCACCTACGCCCCACTTCGGTGTGTCTAGGGGCGCAAGATCTCCCAGCGGTTCGGGTAAGACTGTTCCGGGGTTCAAGAGCTTGGGGAAAGTGGATAAGACTGTTGTTACAGCAGATGAGACTGTGGGTCCTAGACCTGGAGACTGGCCACAGAAGCCAGGAAGGTCTTTGGGACCATTAGGAGGACTGGGGGTAAGGCAAATACAGTGTTTTCGTTGCCATGCATTAGGCCATATTGCTGCAAACTGCCCTCTAAATGATGAACCTATGCAATGTGATTATGTTGATAGGATAAGATGCATTTCTCTGTTTGCACAGGTCGCATGTGTTGCGACAGGTCAGAGTCGCCTTGAAAAACAGATGTGCATGATTTCATTACATGGCAAGCCTCTTACAGCCCTGCTAGACTCTGGTAGTGTGGTGACCCTAGTCAGGAGTGCTTGTGTAGACCCCGCAAAACTACACCCCAGTAGCATTGGAGTAATGTGCATCCATGGGGACACTCGGGACTACCAGACAGCGGTGGTTGATACCCCCTGGGGCAGTGTAACACATTCAGTGGGGAGAGACTTTCCCCATTTTTGGAAGTTATGGGAGAGCAAAGGGAGGCTCGTAGATAGAGCTCCCCCTGCTGGGGAAACACGGGAACTCTCACTAGACCCGTTTTGCCAAAGGGAAAGGCATGCTGTTGGTGGGATTGAGGAAGCCGGAGATCCTCTTCCTTTCCCTGCCATGGCTGGGGAACCGGAGGACTTGAAAGCTAGCACCCAGCCTGAGGGAAACGAACAGGAAATCCCATCGGACCCTGATATGGAGAGTAGCCAAAATGTGGTACCCGACTTGGAGGTCAGGAGAGAGGATTTCTGTACCGAGCAGCTGCGAGAGCCCATCCTCCTGAGAGCCAGGGAAAATGTTAAGATGTTGGATGGGGAACCGGTGGATCCTAATTGGGTGGTATCCTTCCCCTACATGGCAATTAAAAACAATTTGTTATATCGAGTGATAAAACATGGAGAGGAAGAGGTAGAACAGCTGCTGGTTCCCAAACCCTTTCGCAGGGTGGTGCTGGACCTGGCTCATGGTCATGTAATGGGGGGACATCTCGGGGGCGAAAAAAACAAGGAGAGTATCGCCCAAAGATCTTTCTGGCCCGGTTTGCATGCAGAGGACAAGGAGTACTGCGAATCGTGCCCCGAGTGCCAAATGCCAGCACCGTCGCCCCATTTTCGCAGCCCCCTTGTCCCTCTACCAATAATCGAGGTCCCCTTTGAGAGGGTTGGCATGGACCTGGTCGGGCCGGTGGTGAAGTCGGCCCGAGGTCACCAGCATATTCTGGTGATCCTGGACTATGCGACTCGCTATCCTGAGGCCATACCCTTGCGTAACACCTCCGCTAAGGCTATTGCCAAGGAATTGGTCCAGGTGTTTAGTCGAGTCGGGATACCAAAAGAGATCTTGACCGATCAGGGCACCCCTTTTATGTCCAGGGTTACCAAGGAATTGTGTAGATTGTACAAAATCTCCCATCTCCGTACTTCTGTCTACCACCCCCAGACAGATGGTCTGGTCGAAAGGTTTATTAAAACATTGAAGAGTATGCTGAAAAAGATGGTCGACAAGGATGGGAGAAACTGGGATTTTTTGCTACCATATCTCATGTTTGCCATACGAGAGGTTCCACAGGCTATTCCCCCTGTGCGCTCTTGTATGGTAGGCATCCCAGGGGCCTGCTAGATGTTGCCAAAGAAACGTGGGAAGGAGAGGTCAGCCCATATAGGAGCATCATAGAACATGTCTCTTTGATGCAGAATCGAATCGCAGCTGTCCTGCCCCTGGTACGGGAACATATGGAGCGAGCCCAGGAGGCCCAGAGGAGGGTTTATAACCGGGGTGCCAAGGTCCGTACTTTCAGCCCGGGGGACAGAGTGTTGGTACTGGTTTCTACGGTAGGAAGTAAGTTTCTAGCAAAGTGGCAGGGTCCCTTCGAGGTTGTCGAAAGGGTGGGGGAGGTAAACTACAAAGTCTACCAGCCAGGGAAAAGGAAACCACACCAAATTTACCATGTAAATCTCTTAAAGCCCTGGAAGGACCGAGAGACTGGCCACGTCCCCGCCTCCAACAGACCGGATACCCGTGACACCTGATGTCCCCATCACGGATTCCCTGTCCGTAGCACAACAAAGTGACGTTAGGGCAGATTTTTTCTCCCCCTTACCCGGACTGACCAACACGATCCAACATGATATAGTGACGGAACCAGGGGTTCGGGTAAATGTAAAACCGCATAGAATTCCAGAGGCCCGGCGAGAGGCAGTTGTGGAGGAAATAAAAAATATGTTAGAGTGGGATGTGATCGAAGAATCCCACAGTAAGTGGTCAAGTCCCATAGTGCTGGTCCCAAAACCTGATGGCAGCATCAGGTTTTGTAATAGAAAAACAAGAACAAGAAAGCGCCGCTGAGTGATCTGATTTTATTATCAACAAAAATAGTATTCCAACACTTACATCTAGAGGCACTCTGATGCAGTCTGGGATGCTGGTGTCACGAGCTTCAGTGCGGTCCGGGAACCATGTGGGAAGCTGGAAGAGCCCTTCGATGGAGGAGAGTCAGCCGTTCTTAACCAAAAAGAGGCCGACTTGCAAGTCCATGTGTAGATGTTGCTAAGTTCTCAGCTGATCCGCTGCGCCGCTGGTCCATGACGTCACTGAGACGGTGGCCGAGGAGGGACACAACGCGTTTCAGAGCCTGCGCTAGGTAAGCGAAAGACCTGCGCGCTCCTTTGTCAAGTGCAGTATCAGGACAAAGTTAGGGGATGTGAGTTATACATGTCACATGGTGGGGCACCAACCAATAGGAGAGCTTATAATACGAGTGGCTCAGAAAGCCGATCGCACATAGAGGGAAACAGTTTTAAAATCTTTATACACAAAGTTAAAACGGAGAAACTATTAAGACGGCAATATTACATTAATAAATAAAGTATATGACGATATATGTTTGTGTGTATTAGCTCTACAATAGAGATACTGACGCTGTACGGCACAGGGCTGCAAGGTGCTCTGTACTGGTGTTAAATGGTAGTGTTTAAAGAAAATGGGGAAACGTAATTAATATTATAAAAGTATTGAGAAAAGGGATATAGATTAAAAAGTATAAAGGGAAAGGATGTATAATGTATATGAGAGGATGGATAGATAAAGAGGGAGGTGTGAACACATGGTGATGCACGTGTATGTGTATATGTACATCATGAGAGGTGGATCATATGATGCAGAAAGATAGTCAATTATGTTGCATGAACATAATAAGTGATATTTAGCAGTCACCAAGTAAAGATTAACAGTGACATATCTTGTTGCTTATATATAGAAACACATCTTTAACAGGATTATAGATGCACAGGGGCACGAGCAATTTGAGTCAAAGATCAGAATAGGTCTGTATAACATACGTTTAGTTCTGTTCTCGGCAGTGTTTTGGGGATGGTGTTAATACCCATACTCTCGCTTCAAGAGATGGGCATGGTTAATTTAGGAGAGAGGTTGAGTTACACATGATCTGCACAGGTGCATCTACACGAGGCCGTCGGGATAAGTTGTGACATGGTCAGCTTCTGGAGATAGGATGTTTTAGTGGGTGAGCACATACATCACATCAGTCACAACAGGTGTCAAATATGCGGCGTAACGTATAAGGTGTGGTCACGAAGCAGTGCGCTTCTGATGTGTGTATTTGGAACATGTGTCTTGCTAGGTGAATATCTGCACAACATATAATAGTTTGCAAGGGACATGAGGCAATATACAACAAAAATGTGTAGACAGTTAAAAAAAAATTATTTTTATAAGTTTTGTCTCTATGAGTGAACTCTTTTTGACCATGGGTTATAAAACATAAACTGTTATTGAAGCAAGAGGGTTTGCATTTAAATACAATGCTGTCCTGGGAGATCAGGCAAGTAGCACTATTAGGTAGAGGGCATTTATTGAATTCGGGCTGCTTAGGTTAATTTTATTTGTAGTGAGAACATCCTCTAATGGAACCTTTGGTTTGTAACATGAACTTAATAAGTGGTCGGTGATGTTTTAATGGTTTGATAACATGGTTGTGGACCAGTTATATGAATATGGTCATGAAGCCAGTGAATTTTATGTTTGGAGTACATTGGTCATATTTGTCGTGGGTGATGCTGGGGGAACTTGGTCATGGAAGAAAGATCCGGTAGTGCTGTGGTATCAGTCATGAGCAGGTACAGTGATCGTATGGAATCTGAACCCTCCCCTTTACTTGAAACTACCGAAGCTGACATGTTTTAGCGATTACCGAGAGATTATGTTTTTCTAAATTGTTTTAAAACTATAATGAATGAATGTAAACTATGTTTAATACCATCCTTTTATGAATATGTTAATATAGTCTATATGTGTATGGGGGTGACTACATTGTGCAACAAAAATATTTGTTTTATGTTGTTATCCTGACTTGTTATAATTTATGATTTATGCACATTTAAATAACCTTTATTTGTGCATTTTTTAACATTATGTGTTTGATCTTTGTTTTCTTATATTATTAATTAATATTTAATTATATATATTATATAATACACCTTTTAAAACCTTTATCTTTTTAATCTTACAGTTTTATAATACTTTTTAAGATTGAAGCCCTGTTCCCGTATAAATACAATTTTGTTGTATTTTTATTGTAGCTGTTGTATTATATGCCGTAGGCGTAAATATAATTGTATGTATACACACAAAGTATAATAATATATATTTATGTATATTTATTGCGTTTTATAGTTTCCTCCGTTTTAACTTTTTTAAAAATTTTAAAACTGTTTCCCTCTATGTGCGATCAGCTTTCTGAGCCACTCGTATTATAAGCTAATTGGTTGGTGCCCCACCATGTGACATGTATAACATCCGTAACGTTGTTTGTCCTCTACTGCACTTGACAAAGGAGCGCGCAGGTCTTTCGCTTACCTAGCGCAGGCTCTGAAACGCGTTGTGTCCCTCCTCGGCCACCGTCTCAGTGACGTCACGGACCAGCGGCGTGGCGGATCAGCTGAGAACTTAGCAACATCTACACATGGACTTGCAAGTCGGCCTCTTTTTGGTTAAGAACGGCTGACTCTCCTCCATCGAACGACTCTTCCAGCTTCCCACATGGTTCCCGGACCACACTGAAGCTCGTGACACCAGCATCCCAGACTGCATCAGAGTGCCTCTAGATGTAAGGCCGCGTACACATGGCAGAGAACCTTTGACGGGCGGAACATATCGTTCCGCCCGTCGAGGTTCTCACCCGGCCGTCAGATTCGGCGACCAGCCCGTCCGGAAGGGCGACGAGCCATTCATCCCGACGGGCCGTCGAGCAAATAGAGAACCTGCTCTCTATTTCGGCTCGACGGCATTCCCGACGGGATGCTCGTCGAATCCGTACACACGGCCGAGGTTCTCGGCAGAATCAGGATGCCAGCGAGGTTCTCACTGGTTTCTGCCGAGAACCTCGGCCGTGTGTACGGGGCTTAAGTGTTGGAATACTATTGCTGTTGATAATAAAATCAGATCACTCAGCGGCGCTTTCTTGTTCTTGTTTTTCTCTTGTATGGTTTGAGCTGACTTCGCTCCTGGAGAGAGCAGCCCTGAGCGTCTGCAGCTATCCCTACATTGGATATTGTTACGATCAAGCCCCTCTTTTGGACTCATACCCAATGGACTAGATTATTACTTCTATTTTTATGTATTTTTATGTACAATTAATCTACATGGTCACCCAGAGCACTGTAATCCTATGCTAATTTCAGGTTTTGTAATGACTTTAGAAAACTTAACAGTGTGTCCAAGTTTGACGCCTACCCGATGCCCCGGGTCGACAAACTTGTGGACAGGTTGGGACAGGTTCGCTACATAACAACCCTAGACCTAACGAAAGGTTATTGGCAGATACCGCTTACTGAATCGGCCAAAGAGAAGACTGCCTTTTCCACTCCTGAGGGCTCGTTTCAGTATAAGCGGATGCCGTTTGGTCTGCACGGAGCCCCTGCATCATTCCAGCGAATGATGGACAAAATTTTGAGACCACATCGCTCATATGCAGCGGCATACTTGGACGATGTGGTCATCCACAGCCCAGATTGGGAATCACACCTGCTCCGTGTACAAGCGGTGGTAGATTCCCTTAGGGAAGCACGTCTCACGGCCAATCCAAAAAAATGTGCCATAGGCCTGGAGGAGGCCAAATACCTTGGGTACATTATTGGCCGGGGAGTGGTCAAGCCGAAGACCAATAAGATTGAGGCAATTCAAAAATGGCCCCAACCAGTCTAAAAAAACAAGTGAGGGCCTTCCTGGGCATTACGGGGTATTACAGGCATTTCATACCCAATTTTGCCACCATTGCCGCCCCCTTGACCAACCTGACGAAGGGTAGTGGGTCGGTCATGGTCAAGTGGAACCCCGAAGCCGAGGAGGCATTTCAGAAGTTAAAACAGGCTCTTTGTATGGTACCCGTACTAGTAACCCTGGATTTTAGCCAGGAGTTTGTTGTACAGACGGACGCCTCTGAGGTGGGCCTAGAACAGGGATGGTAAGGAGCACCTAGTGGTATACTTAAGCCGGAAGCTGAACAAGCACGAAAAAAATTATGCCATCGTAGAAAAGGAGTGTCTCGCCATTAAGTAGGCCTTAGACTCCCTGAGGTATTACCTACTGGGGAGGTCATTTAAGCTGGTCACAGACCATGCTCCCCTCAAGTGGATGTGTAACAACAGGGAGAAAAATGCTTGTGTGACAAGGTGGTTCCTGGCTTTACAGCCCTTTAAGTTTACGGTGGAGCACAGGCCGGGAAAGCTCAAAAATAATGCTGATGCCCTCTCCCGTGTGAACTGTATGGTTGGGTCAAGTGCTCAGCCGCAGAGGCTTGAGCAGAGGGGGAGGATATGTGACGTTATGCGAGGTGCGATACATGACAACAGGTATATTTCACCTTGCATTCGTTCTATTATGAGGGACTGAACCAGAATCCGCTCCGGGTTTTACAGCCTCTGGGGCTGGCTAAGGTTCCGGTCCGGATGTTTGGGTCCACTGGAGTCCAATGTCAGCTGGACTTTAAAACGACCAGGAAGAGAGCTCAACAGTGCTCTGGTTAAGAGACTCAGGGAGGGACCTGAGTGAGTGGAGCGCTGAGTGCTGGACTAAAAAAAAAGGTTTGCTTTACCTCATGTTTTGTGGGTGACGGGGACCAGCCCTGCACCATATAGAGAGGAGACTATTTGTTTAGTTAGCGCCAGACGGCAAGGATTTAATTTATTATTTTGTTTTATTTTTTAACCTGCAAACCATTTATAAAAAAATAATATTATTGTATGGATAGGCAGATCCTCAAATCTTCAAGCACCTCATCCCATAAGAATATAGAATAAATAAAGGGGGATTGGGTACCTAAGGACCCTGGGACTATTAAACGGTGCAAATAAATTGTGAAAGACACAATAGTATAGAAAAATAGAAAAGATTTTTAATAATACATTTTTTAAACAAAATAAGTAAATACAAGACCATCTGAAGTAAATTACATGGAAACTTCAGTTCATTTTAAACAATTTGTTACAGTTTAGTTCGTTTGCTCAACATGTTTCGCTCGTTAGAGCTTCTTCAGGAGTAATTTGAACTGACTGCAATGGATCAAAAAGAGAAAATCAATATAAAACAGATGGGCAATACAAAAGCATTAATAGAGATAATTATACAGATTGATATGTCTTAACATAAATTTGAAATTTAGAAGTATCAAGATAAAACGATGGACAATCAATATTGTAAATATAACAATTCCGGATTTGGAACTATTAAAAACAGAAGGGGAGCGCAACACCTCTTACCTCAGCATGTCTGGTTGAAAACAATAATAACGTGTCAACGAATCAATCAGGTGAATAACAATCCTGATTAGATTGAGCCTGGAAAACCAATTTCACGAATGATGTGGCACTCAGTCCCTATATAAATAATAGTGCAGCGCAAAACAGTGAATATAAACTACAACATCATATAACAGTGATATAACACTCAAATAATGTCAGCTAGAAACACATATTTTAAAGCATGACAACAGAAATGGCATAAAGCAAAAAGCGGAAGGCAAAAAACACAGAAGTGAGTCCATATAGTGCTTGAGTGCAAATTGAATCCAAACGGGTGCAGAAAGATCCAAAAAAGTGATGTCCAGAGAACCTCCACCAAATAGCAGGAATGGCCTCTCACCTTAATTATTCGACCTGCAGTAGGTCACACAGCATGAAATAAATGCAGAACCTCCGGTTCACACAGGGACAGCAAGTAGCAGCAGCTTAAATATGGTAGACTCACTCAAAGGTAAGGTAGGCAATCAGGGCATATGAAATACACAAGAAGGAGGAGATCTAGTGCTCTCTGAAGTGAACCAATGTAAAATTTATTAAAAATATCAAGGATACACTCACATGTAAAGGCACTCTTCAGTGAGTGCAACGAATCAGCATAGACAAATAAGCACACTCTGTGCTGTACAGAACGATTCAGCATAAAACAGATCACAGCGTGGAAAACGGCTGGATCTCACCTGGGTTGACGATCGCGGGTGACGTCACGCATAGCTCCTCCCCCTCGTACGTCATTACGTCCCTATGGGCGGGACCGCCTCTCGCTCCCATACTCTCTCACACTCCTTCTGTTCGAATCCGGCGCCAGCTCCCTCCGCACACCCGCTGCTCTCCTCTAGGAGGAGTCCCTATAACCATAATCAATAAAAAGCTTGAAATAAATGTGTATTGCGAGACAATAATGAAGAGAATTCTCAAAGATATGTAAATCTCTGAGAAAAAAAAATGTAATAAAATATTGAATTATAATTACCTTTAAGGTTATCAGATTTAAGGCTAGATCATGTCATTATCAAATATAGCAATGGGACTAAATGGAGGATGGAAACCTCAGAAGAGCCTCCATTATATTGATAGATATTGCCCCAGAGAGAAGAGGATCTGAAATTCTGTTAGGGTAATCAGAGAATGCAATCTGGAAGGAGAGAACATATAGAAACAATCATAAGTTTCACACGCATTGATGGGGTTAAATTAACCAAAGTAATGATCCATTAATAGAGGGCATTTTAAATCCCCATAAGTGGTGAAAGAAAAACATACCATTCAAAATTGACAAGGTCCAAAGTGTCCCGAGTGTGCAGCAAGTATGCTGCTTTCTGGTTGCTGAGATCATGGACTGACATTGCGGCTAGCACAGCCGTGCTTTAAATATCACATCAGAGGAGGCGCCAGCCAATGGCGTCAGCTCTGATGGGGACATGTGACCTCCCGTTACAACCCTGATGGTCATCCCAGCTGAGAGTCAGCTTGCTGATTTGATCTGCATGGTCACAAGACCGGCTTACGTCGAATGACGCATCGCCATTTTGGATGTGGGAAGTTTTCCCTTACTTGCTATGTTTTGTTGTTATTTTGTGACTTACAAACACCGCAGTGTGCGGTGGCTGCATGGTAAACCGGCTGACTCTATAGAAGCGGGGAGATTGGGTGACAACATAACCGGGGGGTATGGAGTTAGGACCACAAATAGCAGAGGGATCCAGCCTCCTTAGCATAATATAGTGGTCCTACATGTCCCTATGGTTAATTTAGAGGACTGAGGATATAATCCAAAGGCACATTAATTCGTGAAAAACGGAATCATAAATCGGCTATGGAAAAGATAGATCATCATTAGACATGTATTTAAAATATATTGAATGATACACAAACAAGTTATGAAGATCGGATGAGGATCAGGGTGCGCCCCCTGCTGCAGAAACAGAAAATAGGAATTGTTAACTCCTTATTAGACAGTGAAATACTTGGTTAATACATTGTGCATAATAACGTTATTAACAAGGCAACAAACCTCTACTGTTTAATAAACATCATATTGGTTAAGCAACACAAAAAAGGAGAATAGAAGAAAAAGACAAAAAAAGAGAATTTCAGATCTCGCCAGACTTAAAAAGAAAGTGCCTGCTTGCGGGCTATCATTCAGAAAAGTTGATCCCCACAAGCTAATCTCTCACAATATCATAAAAAAAAATTTAGAGCCCAAAATGGCAAATCAAAGGTACACTAGTGATGAGGCCTACACGTTTCTGAGCCTGACAGATAGTGAAGAGGAGGTCACGCATCTGTCAGATTCTGGCTCGGAATACGATCCTGTAGAGGACAGCGGCTCCCTGACAGATAGCTCTGACGACGGAGTTGTGGTCCCTGCTAGGGTCTGGCGTAACAGACGCCGATCTTCTGCTGTCGCTGAGGTGCAAGAACCGCAGGGCTCTCGAATGGAGCATAGAAGTACTAGCACCGATATTCCTTCTGGTGGACTGGCACCAGCGGCCTAGTACATCCTGGTCGTTCATCCAGCACTGCAGTATCACGTGGTGACGTGGCGAGTCCCATAAGTGCAGTTCAAGCTGGCGAGTAGTGTCCCGCTGCCACCAAGAAGAAGACAAAGACAGGCCTGTCGTGCCCATAGTGCCCTTCCTGCTGCATTCGCCAATCCTGATTGGGTACACACCACTTCTGCAGCACCTGTACTTCCTCCATTCACTGGCCAACCCGGAATTCAGGTGGAAATTTTTATTCGCTGTTTTTCACCGAAGATCTCGGTAGATCTATTGTGGACCAAAGCAATTTGTATGCTGGTCAATACATCACCGCTAATCCCCAGCTGTCCTTTGCCAGAGATTGGAAACCAATTACGGTTTCCGAATTTAAAACCTTCATGGGCCTATCCCTCCTCATGGACATTACTAAACAGAGTGAGTTGCGGTCATATTGGTCCACTGACCCAATTCACTATATGCCCGTGTTCTCTGCCTCCATGACCAGGACACGATATGGTCTTGTGGTTCATGCATTTCAGTGACAATGAACTCTGTCGTCCCACGGGGAGACCCTGGATACGATCGGCTCTACAAAATTCGGCCCCTCGTAAACCACTTCAACCAACGTTTTGCAGCCTTGTTTACTCCCGATCAAGTTATCTTTGTTGATGAGTCTCTGATTAAGTTTTCTGGCCGCTTGAATATCAAGCAGTACCATCCCAGCAAGCGTGCCAGATAAGGGGTCAAGATGTATAAGCTCTGTGACAAGGCAACAGGCTATTTATCTAGTTTTATGGTTTAAGAGGGAAAATACAGTCACGTAGAGCCGGACAACTGCCCAGATTACATAGGGAGCGCTGGTAAGATAGTGTGGGACTTTGTGTCACCCTTATTCGGAAAGGGGTACCACTTGTACGTGGACACTTTTTAGACACCTTTTTGATTGAGGAATTGGCGCATGTGGCACCGTTTTACCCCCAACCGCTTGTAGAATCCTGTCTTAGTCGGGGGGAGAGAGCCTGCTTGCAGTGTAATAATTTGTTAGCAGTGAAGTGAAGGGATTCACGGAATGTTTTCGTTCACACAGACACAGCAGTCCAAATTCCTACGGCAAGTAGAACCTTAACATGGGAGGACCTCAATGACCAGTTTTTGGCACCTTACCTAATTGCTCTTAAGGCCAGATGCTGGTACAAAAAAGCGTCTGTATATTTGTTTCAATTGGCTGTGCTGAACGCTCCTGTGCTATACAGAGCTTCAGGGTGGACTGGATCCTTCCTTAAAGTGGTGGTTCACCCTAAATATACTATGTCCCATGCGATCCAGCATACTGCTCCACTTACTGTGTAATCATTAATTTTCATTTATCTCCCCCGCGGTGGATGGCGTCGCTATAGCCCGTCACGGCTTCCGAAAATAGCCGATTTAGGACTCGGGTATTTCCGGCGCTATACGGCGCCTGCGCACAGACCTAGGAGCTGACTGCGCTGGTGCCGTATTTCTCCGAGTCCTATTTCGGCTTTTTTTGGAGGGAGTGAAGCGCCATAGCCATAGGCTGTGCAGGCGCCATATAGTGCTGGAAATACCAGGGTCCTAAATCGGCTATTTTTGGAAGCCGTGACGGCTATAGTGGCGCCATCCACCGCGGGGGAGATAAATGAAAATTAATGATTACACAGTAAGTGGAGCAATTTAAAAAAAAAAAACAGCATACAGTATGCTGGATCGCATGGGACATAGTATATTTAGGGTGAACCACCGCTTTAAATTCAAGGCAGAGATCGTCAGAGCCCTTCTGTTTCCAGATGGTGCTCTTGCCCAACTTCCCAACGCAAATGCAGTGAGCCGGCTGTATGAGAGGCATTATCCTTTTGTCCTCCCTGGTACCCCTACCCAAAGAAACCCCCAAAAGAAGATGTCGTGTCTGCAGCAAATGCAGATTTAGGCGTGACACCTGCTTTTATTGTCCCTCCTTTACTGATCAACCTGATCTCTGCATTGGTGAATGTTTCAAACGCTACCACACACTAGTTGAGTTTTAGCGTAGGGTACAGCACCACACAGTCCTAGGCACACTAACACAGGGTCTCGGAAAATGTAATGGCCATCACATTTTCAGAGACCATAATCTGCAACGTTCAGTTTACATATTTTTTTACGGTTTTTATAAAAGTGAAAAAAGTGGAAAAAAATCTAAAAAAATTCACACAAAAACACAAAAGAAAATACAAAGAAAAAAAAATCCAAAAATAGTTGTGGTTGTATTTTTCTCCTCTCTCTGTATTGTTCTCTCTTATGTTCACTCTCTACTGTCCACTCACTATTGTTCTATATCTATTGTTCTCTCTATTTTTACTATGTGTTATTGTGTTTGCTTTGCAGGTATGGTATGTTATACTGTAATGTTTGTTTTATTGCTAACCATCATTTGCTTAGCAGGTACGCCATTCAGTTGCAGCGTGGATTTATTTTATTTAGCTTGACAGCAACAGCGTTTGCTCCCATGATACATAAAGCCGTGACTCCCAACGCTGTAGGAGGTGATTTCACCACCACAGTTAAAAAAAAGAGCATATATGTCAAATCATGGGGGCATTAGGGACGGAGGAGCGATTTTGCTTCTAATGCAGTGTACATACGGTCAAAATTCTGACTTAGGCTTGCCCATGGAAAAGTTTGACCGTGTGTACGCGGCATAACTTTTTTGCGGGAGGATGCCCCCATGCTTCGGCATATATATATTTTAGGCACAGGTTGCGTGAATTATTATTTTTTTACTGTTTTTTTTTTGGTATTTGCTTTGCAGGTATGGTATGGTAAGGTCTTAGGCGGCGTACACACGAGGGGATATGTCCGCTGAAAACGGTCCGATGGACCGTTTCAGCAGACATCTCCGCTCGTGTGTATGGGCTAGCGGACAGATTTCTCCACCCGACAGATTTCAAAGCAAGCTTTGAAATCTATCCGGTGGGAATCTGTCCGCCCGACATGTCTGCTGGTTAGTACACTTACCAGCAGACATGTCGGCCCCCACCGCCGCCGCGCCGCTGCCGAATGGATTCGGCGCATGCGCGGAAGTGTTTTACTTCCTGGTGCGGTGACGTGGCGGTGTACACGCCATCGGATCAAACTCCCGATCGGACATATCCGATGGAAATGGTCCGCGGACCGTTTTCATCGGATATGTCCGATCGTGTGTACGCCGCCTTACTGTTAAAATGTAATGTTACTTTGTTTTAATGTTAACCATCATTTGCTTAGCAGGAACGCCATTCAGTTGCAGCACGGATTTATTTAGCTTGACAGCAACAGCGTTTGCTCCCATGATACATAAAGCCAAGACTCCAATGCTGTAGGAGGTGATTTCACCACCACAGTTAAAAAAAAGAGCATATATGCCGAAGCATGGGGGCATTAGGGTCGGAGGAGCGATTTTGCTCTCAATGCCACATACATACGGTCGAAATTCCGACGAGGCTTGCCCGTGTGTATGCGCCATAACTTTGTAAGCCGCGTACATACGGTCGAAATTCCGACGGAGGCTTGCTAGTGGAAAAGTCCGACCGTGTGTGCGCGACATTATATTTTTCGCGGGAGGATGCCCCCATGCTTCAGCATATATAAATGGTGCATGTATGCCCATCATTAGAAGTGGGTGGATGAAGGGAGGTATTCTAATGGTGGGCATACCCACCGATCAATCTCTTTTTTTCGTTCAGCCAACAACAAGAACCATCAACGTATGGTATGTTGCTGGAATTTGAATGGCTATACCAGAATGATGCCTGCGGATTTAGGTATCATCTTGGTATCATTCTTTTCAGCCAGCGGTCAGCTTTCATGTAAAAGCAATCCTAGTGGCTAATTAGCCTCTAGACTGCTTTTACAAGCAGTAGGAGGGAATATACCCCCCTTCGGATATAAACAGCGCCATTGGGAAATTGTAAAACATTTTATCACACCGATCTTGGTGTGGTCAGATGCTTTGAGGGCAGAGGAGAGATCTAGGGTCTAATAGACCCCAATGTTTTCAAAAAAGAGTACCTGTCACTATTGCTATCATAGGGGATATTTACATTCCCTGAGATAACAATAACAATTATTAAAAAATAAATAAATGGAAGGAACAGATTAAAAAAAAAAAGAAGCAAAATAAATATTAATAAAAAAAAAAAACTGTCCCTCCCTGCTCTCGCGCAAAGGCAAACGCAAGCGTTGGTTTGGTGTCATATATAAACAGCAATTGTACCATGCATGTAAGGTATTCACTGCAAAGGTCAGATCGAGGGCAGTAATTTTAGCAGTAGACCTCCTCTGTAAATCTAATGTGGTAACCTGTAGAGGCTTTTAAAGGATTTAAAAAATGTATGTAATTTGTTCCCACTGCGCGTTTTTGCGCAATTTTAAAGCATGTCATGTTTGGTATCTATGTTTCCAGGATCATCTTTTTTTATTTTATCAAACATTTGGGCAATATAGTGTGTTTTAGTGCATTAAAAAAAAGCACCCTCCCAATGTTGAGGGCATGTGGCCTGGTGTGGTTCAAGAGAGGGGGGGCTGCACTCTGTCCCCCCCTCTTTTCTGAGGCCGGCCAGGTCAACGTGCTCGGATAAGGGGTCTGGTTTTTAGGGGGAACTCCACGCCATTTTTTTTAAATTTGGGGTGGAGTTCCCCTTAAAATCCACACCAGACCTGAATGATGTGGGAACCCCACATCATTTTTTTTTAATTGATGGCAGGGTTCCCCTTAATATCCATACCAGACCTAAAGGGTCTGGTTATTGAATTTGCGAGGACCTCCGCGCATTTTTTTTTTCCCGAACTCCGAACCCGGACCCAAACTTTTACCAATTACAGTTCAGGTTCGCTCAACCCTAGCCATGGGTATATGTGGAATTACACCTCAAAATACATTCTGTTGCTTCTCCTGAGTATGGGGATACCACATGTGTGAGACTTTTTGGGAGCCTGGCCGCGTACGGGACTCCAAAAACCAAGTACCGCCTTCAGGCTTTCTAAGGGTGTAAATTTTTGATTTCACTCCTCACTGCCTATCACAGTTTTGGAGGCCATGAAATTCCCAGATGGCACAAACCCCCCCCTCCCCCAAATAACTCAATTTTGGAGGGTAGACACCCCAACCTATTTGCTGGGAGGTATGGTGAGTATTTTGCAGATCTTGTTTTTTGTCACAAAGATTTGAAAATTGCCTAGCCGCGTGCGGGACCCCAAAAACCAAGCACCGCCTTCAGGCTTTCTAAGGGTGTACATTTTTTATTTCACTCCTCACTGCCTATCACAGTTTCGGAGGCCATGAAAACCCCATTTTGGAAAGTAGACACCCCAACCTATTTGCTGAGAGGTATGGTGAGTATTTTGCAGATCTTGCTTTTTGTCACAAAGATTTAAAAAATTTAAAAAATAAAAAAAATAAAAAAAAAATTCTTTCTTCATTTTCAAAAATAAATGAGTGCTGTAAAATACTCACCATGCCTCTCAGCAAACTCTGGAACTGACAACAAAAACAGAAGCGGGTCCCCCCCATTTTCACCAGCTATTTCCAGCACTTGCCTCATGAGGGATTTCATAGCCCAGGTATACAACCCTTTTCAGGAGCTTGTTGCACCTACACAGACTAGGTGGGCACTGGGGGGAATACCTGTGAGATGGGGTCCTATATACATGATACATCCCCTTTCCAGAACATTCCACAGGGGTCAATGACCATCTGGGAAATATCTAATCAGCCTGTTCACCTTAATCCAACCCCATTCCTATTTGAAAAACTCTTAACCACTTAAGGACCGCCTACTGCACATATACGTCAGCAGAATGGCACGGCTGGGCACATCAACGTATATATACGTTGATTTTAGTACCCAGCCGTGGGTCACGGGCGCGCCCGCGGCGCGTTCCCGTGCCCCGGTCCGAAGCTCCAGGACCGGGACCACGGGACTCGCAGACCCGATCGCCGCTGCAGTGCGGCGATCCGTCCCTGGAGCTGTGTAAACGCGGCTTCCCCGTGCTTCTCTGTGGCCGCAGCATCGATCGCGTCATCCCTGTTATAGGGCGACGCGATCGATGACGTCACACTTACAGCCACACTCCCCTACAGTTGTAAACACACACACAGGGAACACTCAAAGTCACAGCTCCCCCTGTGGTTAACTCCCAAACTGCAACTGTCATTTCCACAGTAAACAATGCAATTTAAATGCATTTTTTGCTGTGAAAATGACAATTGTCCCAAAAATGTGTCAAAATTGTCCGGAGTGTCCGCCATAATGTCGCAGTCACGAAAAAAATCGATGATCGCGGCTATTAGTAGTAAAAAAATTTTTTTTTTATAAAAATGCAATAAAACTATCCCTTATTTTGTAAACGCTATAAATTTTGCGAAAACCAACCGATAAACGCTTATTGCAATTTTTTTTACCAAAAATATGTAGAAGAATACGTATCACCCTATATTTTTAGGGGATATTTATTATAGCAAAAAGTAAAAAATATTGCATTTTTTTTTTAAATTGTCGCTCTATTTTTGTTTATAGCGCAAAAAATAAAAACCGCAGAGGTAATCAAATACCACCAAAAGAAAGCTCTATTTGTGGGGAAAAAAGGACGCCAATTTTGTTTGGGAGCAACGTCGCACGACCGCGCAATTGTCAGTTAAAACGACGCAGTGCCGAATCGCAAAAAGGGGCAAGGTCCTTTACCTGCATTTTGGTCCGGGTCTTAAGTGGTTAAAGGGGCCCTGTCCCTAATACATTAACCTGCGCATAACTTTCTATCATTATCTTATTATTTAAATCTATCCTATGTTTTATAAAGGGAGGGGCAACCGCATGTCAATGCTTGTCAGGCTCAAAGCTTTAAGCATTCCTAGTCCATTCTTATTCAACCAAATGTTTTTTCAGCATCTAGGGAGACTACTACTCTTGTTTGTCTAGATCGAACAAACAATGTCAATATGGGTAGGGATAAGCCCAAGGTTCGAGACAAACGTAAGCTCCCAAAACTTTGAGTCCTGAGGAACGCCCCATACTGCAATGTGAGTTTGCAGTGCATTGCTGTATGATGATTGGCCAAAGCATGCACCTGACCTGTATGCTTTGGCCAATCACAGCGTACTCTGCTGATAGAGCCATAACTGGCCAAAGGCAGGGTTGGCCAATCATGGCTCAGGGGGATTAAGTCCACACCCCACACTTTAAAGTAGGTGACCACGATATTGTGTCAATCTCGCTTCCTTTCTCAATGAGATTGACCACCTACGAGCCCCATCGCGGGAGCCAGCGCTGAGCTGGCTTGCCGTGATGCAAACAAAGCTGTCATAGAAGCGACGGGGATCCGACTTGGATTCCCACCAAATCTACACGCGGCGTTCATGAGGGGCAACTCCACGCTGGATTTTTAAATAAAATGAAAAAAATGGCATTTGTCCCCCCAAAATCCATACCAGACCCTTATCCGAGCCTGCAACCTGACAGGCCATAGAAAAATGTACCAGGCCACATGCCCTCAACATTGGGAGGGTGCTTTGGGGGACAACCCTTGCTCGGTAGTTGTGGGGGTCTGGGGGGTCTGCAGGCAGGGGGGCTTATCAGAATCTGAAAGCCCCCTTTAACAAGGGGGCCCCCATATTCTGGCCCCCACCCATTGTACATTGTACCCCTACCCATTCACCAAAAAAAGTGTAAAAAAAAAGTAGAAAGTCTTAATTAAAAAAAGAAAAAAAGAAGTGTCCTGCGATGTCCATCCATCTTCAATTGCAACGCCATGAAAGAGAAAAATGTGAAGTCATGGGGGGGGGTCACCCGTGTACTTCACAGGGCGAGGGGTGGGGGGGACGAGACCCTTGTCCCCATCAACATAGGGACAATGTGCTTTGGGGGGACCCCAAACCACCCTCTCAATGAGGGGATGTAGCCTGATATGGTTCAGGCAGGGGAGGTGCTCTTATTCACTCCTCTTTTCCTGTGGCCTGCCAGATAAGGGTCTGGTATGGATTTTGGAGGGGACCCACACACCATTTTTTTTTTAATTTTTCCCCTTAAAATCCATACCAGACCTGAAGGGTCTGGTAATGGACTGGGAGGTCCATTTTTTTGCATTGATCCCCTACCGGGGAGTACCGGGTCCCAAAACACTTTTTATGGCAATAATTTGCATACAAGTCTTTAAAATACAATTCTTTAAAATGAAAACATTTTCCAATTATGTCCCATAGGCTTTAACGGTGTTCGCACAAATTGTTTGTCTGTTCGCATGTTCTGGTTCTGATACAGAAACGAACCGGGGTGTTCAGCTCATCCCTAGATATGGGTAATAGCAACCAGCAACATTTAAATGTACTCAGCAAAACCTGTATTTCTTAGTACAGGTTTCCAATAATGGCGCATACACACGACCGTTATTCATGTCATGAAAAAAATAAAAAATAAATTCTCTACGTGATTCCTCTCAACAGTTTTTGTGTCATCCTACCTTGCGCTGATGAAGTCCCGCCTACGGACATAACGCATACAAGGGGGAGGAGTCAAGGCAGACCTTACCCACAGCCATCACTGTTGCAATTGTTTTCTATGCTGTCTGTAAGCACTCGCGTCTGAGTGCCATCTTTGTGAGTAGTTTCGCCTTTGTTTTATCTTACAATTAAACACTCCTTATACAGAGAGCACTAGATTGTCTTAATTTATGTTTCATACGCATGTTGAAGACAAAGCTCAGGACCTTGATCGGCACCTTTGGTATGCTGATCGATTGGATGTTCTAAGTAGTTATACTGGGAATGAGTTACATGCCATGTGACCTATTATAGGTCGAATTAGTGAGGTGAGAGGCCACTCTGTGTGCGGTGGAGGGATTTCTGGCCACGTTTGATCCACATTGCATGCCGTCATTTTCATTGTGCTTTTTCACAATCACTTGTGGACTGTTTCTTCTCATAGACATTATTTATTAGTGTTTATATTTACATTTTAGGTTGTGCTGCACTGCTTTTATTTTTATATTTCTTGAGGGATTTTATATGAATTTACCTTGAGTGCTGGCTTGTAACCATTATTTACTGTTACATATTTTTCAGCGCTGAATTATTTTCCTATTTACTAGTGATTCCTCTCAAGCCTGCCTTGCATACACACGATCGTGAAAAAAAAAGTCTTGAGTGACGCACAACTTGTACTACAGCACTATAAAGGGGAAGTTCCATTCAAATGGCGCCACCCTTTGGGCTGCTTTTGCTGATTTTGTGTTACTGCGTGTTAGTAAAAGTTTGGTGAGAGACGATTTGCGCTTTTCAGTCTTCGTGCTTTTCAGTCTGTTACAGCGTGGCGAATGTGCTATCACTATTACGAACGCTAGTTTTACCAGAAGGAGCGCTCCTGTCTCATAACTTGCTTTGCTTCTGAGAATGCACATTTTTTTCCCCTTGTTAAAGCGTACACACGACCGTTTTTCACAACGACATGAAAAACGACGAGAAAAAATAAAGCAGGTTCTAAATTTTTAACGCCAATTTTTCTCGTCGAGAAAAATGCTCTGGAGCCTACGCACAATCGTTTTTCAGGACCAATTTAAAAAATGTGATTTTTCTCGTCATGAAAAACGGTCCTTTGTACGCGGCATGAGACTTTGTTTGAATGAGAGTGTTTGTCCTCATGCTACATATCAATTTTTACAGAGTTACACAATACTATATTGTATAATAGTATCACACCCTCTTTTCTAAGAAAGCAGTCAGGTTAACCAGGGTTACATGGCTGAGGGCTTCTATCTCATTTTGATGATCATATATATTTGCTAAGTGAAATCCAATTGTGCAAAGCATAATCATTAATGGTTAACAGTTTAAAAAGAACTTCTCTTTTTGACAGGATATTAGCCTTTCAAATCAATAAGTGATAGTTCATTTTGGATGTAACAAAGTCATATTTTATGCGGACGGTTAATTTTATAGGCCTGTAATGGATTTGGCACAGGTAGCATAAGGCCATCAAAATGAAACAAAATTGAAATGGCACCAAATGTAGACGGACAAGTGAAATGTGCAGAGACATAGAAATGAGAGAATAAATCTTTACTAGAATCTAAAAGATGTGAGAAATGTTGGGCAGGAAATAAGGAGCTGAAGATGCAGCTTCTCTAACAAAGAATGAGTTTTCATTCATCACTGCACATATTGCATCCCACACAAATGCTACTGATACATGATCTCATGCTAAAAACATATTTGATGTGTTGATGGATGGCCTACTTAAAAATTATATTTATAAAATTACAAAGGGATGATGGATAAAAAAATAGTTTTGTCTTGTAAAAAAAGAAAACTAGAACACAGTGGGAGTTACAAAACAGGGTTTTGTAACAAATACAGCACATTATAATCTCTGTCACTTTTTAAAACACTTTTTGCTGTAACCTCTTAATACACAGATTTACTACTGATTGGAAAACACAGGAAATTCAGTTTTCAAATGGGTAGAATGGGGACTAGTGATCCAGAGAGCCGTGATAAACTGTCCACTGTTGTAAGTGGTGTACCCTTATTTAGATTCCATTGTTATTTAGGTTTATAAGCGGTGTATGTAAGGACTTTTTTTAGTTTAGACTAGAGTGTGAAAGGGTTAGAACCCCCCTTTTTTTTATTGCTGTTGGTGTTCCCGCATGTCTGATATAGAAATGCTAAATTTAAAAGTTTTGAAATGCTGTAGGAACAAACAATAAGGGGAAACAAAAAGTTTGGTGACAAAACATTGGAAACTATAGTGCCATTTGTTATGCTAAAAATGATTTAAAAAACACCAGAGGAAAATGTAATAATACATTTAAGTGTTTGTTCACCAATGCCAGAAGTCTGCCAAGCAAAATTGGTGAGTTGGAGGCTCTGGTGCATGAGGAGAGCTATGATGTAATCGGTATTGCTGAAACTTGGCTTTAATCCTCACATGACTGGGCTATTAATATTCCTGGCTATGCTCTCTTTCGGAAAGATAGGGTAAAAAGGAAAGGTGGCAGGGTCTGTCTCTATGTGAAAAGTAACCTCAAAGCAAGCATGAAAGAGGACCTGGTTGATGGAGAGTGTGATGAGGCTGAAGCATTATGGGTGTGTAGCGCTCACCCCCGAAGATGGTTGTTGTTTGGGATCGGCGTATTAAGTTACATTGTAGTGTGTCTAGGGGTAGTAACAGTGAGTAGTAGCAGTGAGCAAATGTCCAGTCACCAAATTGGTTTTTAAATGCTTTATTCCAGGGCCCAACACGGCCAACATCAACAGGAGATAGGAAAGGTTGATGAAGCAATAGAGAACAGTGCGGTATTAGGCCTGGATAAGTAGTAGAGCAGTCCTGCTTTCAGTAGTAGTAGATACAGTTTTTGGTAGACAAAAAGAGACAAGGATGCGCCCAATCTAAGTGCAATAACGTGTTTAATCCATAAAATAAGATACAAAAGGAAACGGCCAAATGGCTACTCACACTTTAAAAGTGGATAATAGGCATGTAAGAGACCGTAGATGTAGTCATCATCCGGTGTATGAGGGGTGTCCGCTCATGGTGGTGAGGTGCTGTAGATGGGAAACACCAAGTGGAACAGCCTGGAGGAACTTGTTGGGAGCGCTGTGTACGACGGCGTGCGTCTCACGATGGAGCGCAAACACAAGCCAGTCTCACCGGAAGTGACGTAACGTGACGTGGCGGGCTCAGATGAGGGAACCAATAGGATGACACGTTTCACAGCCCAGCTGCTTCTTCAGATCCATCTTGGTTGTCCCCAGTGTCCCAAAGCATTCGAGCCCGAATGCTGACCTGATACTGCCAACCAGATAGAAAAAGTAGGAAAAGAGAGAGAACAATTGAAAATATCAAAGTCTTAGCAATGTAGAAAATACATGACAGACTAACATACACAACCCTAGCTATCTAGCTTCCCATTCTCAGCAGTGTTGATAGTAGGTGGGTCCAGAACAACCTGTAAAGAGAACAAAATACACAGGAATACACATCCTAAAGTACAATATACATTTTCTATCTATTTACAGTCTCAAAGATCAGAGCTGAAACTGCACACTCGAGCCCGAACGTGAAGCTTCATTTCCTCCCAGAGAGTCCTACAAGAGAAATACTTTGCTGTTGCAAGAAATGAGGAAAAAAATTTACTTAGCAAACTGTATATCGGGGAGATGGCGTGCACGTGAGGACGTGACGCATCTGTAGGTGGGAGGAGCCGGGGGATCGCCGGGTCGGAAGCCTCTCAGAGGAGCGGACGGAGCGGGCTGTGGCGCAGGAGACGGCCGGAGGAAATGCGGGGGGGGCGGTCAGTACGAGGCGGAGGTGAGCGCCGCGCATACAGCTTCAGCATGGAACAGCCGCGTGCTGACACCCCATAACAGCCGTCACAACAAGACGCCCGGCTGCCAGAGTCACACGCCGCCGCAACGATAGCCTCCTCGCCCGCCTCCTTCTCGCCCTCCCTCCGGACACCCCCGGAGTAACTCTATACGGACATCACAGAAGATAACAGTAGCCACGCTCTGCTCCTTCGTCCTCCGCCCTGCAAGGAAGCGTCCCCTGTAAACAAACCAGTGGTATGGTACGCGGCGTTCTGAGCCAGAATGTTTTCTTAACCCCCGCCTCACTACTGCATATACCCTCCAGTCAGAAAGGTAAGCCTCTTGGATTGTTTTTTTTCTTTTCCTGGGAGAGATTAAAGCGGGATACTACATGTAGAAGACCAGCATTAAAGGTTTGTCATAATCTACTTTGCCCACATACCTTTATAAAGAAACATTTTATAAAAATTGAGAACTGACAAAAGAAGGGAGATCTGAAAGATATTAATAAAGAGAGGAAAACAAGATCAATAATACTTGGGACTCTAAGTAGAAATATAAACATCTCTTTATAAAAATGTTTTCTTAAAGGTAATGAAAGAAACACCTAATATTATAGTCTCTCTTGAATGGTACTGCTACATAATAAAGAGCATATATTGTTCAAATAACATACACCTGAATCGGATATTTAAAGGGTAAAGGGGTAAGCAAAGTGTGTCTAAAAAAAAAAAAAGGAGGAGGGAGTAAAAATAAAAAGAAAAGAGATAACGAGGGGAAATATATGAGCTACCCCTCATACCATCCCCCCCTGGGTATACCGCTCTTTTAGACCGATTTGAGAGCCCTGATATCCGCTTGCTGAAAGCGATTATACCACGAAGAGGGCGAAACAGCCCCCCAAGCATTTAGGAGCGAGTGGGAGGAAAAAGGAGGGGGAAGAGATAAGATTTCAAACTGGGAAAGAGAATCAGAAGAAGAGTGTATACTATGCAAAGAATGACGAGTAGATCCACAAAGGGGGGACCCCCGAAAACACCCCCAAACACCTCAAGTAATCAAACAGCAACAAGCTCTATCAGGCAATACATGACAAAAGAGGATAGCCCACAAACCCAAGATACAAAAAAACAACAAATAAATAAAGACAAAAAGATGGATAACAAGAACCCTCAAAATAAGTCCGGGAAGGAAAAAACAATAGAACCAAGAGAAGAAGGGATAATGGATAAAGACCTCGAGCTCAGTGGGTCAGATGAACTAGGGCCATCAAAGAGTGAAATGGCAGATATGCCACAGAGGCTGGAGAACGCCATTAAGGGAGAGATACAAACATTACGAACGGACCTAGGACATCTCTTATCCAGAATAGAGATAGTGGAAGAGAAAACGGAAAAGCAAGAACAAGAATCAACACACTTAAAAGATCAAATTGATCAGATAAAATTACAGCAGAGGCATATCTTATATAAATTGGAAGACCAGGAAAATAGAAATCAGAGAAAAAATTTAAGAATTAAATCATTACCGGAGGAACAAGGAGAGGAGTTGAGAAAGATGATGCAGGAAATATTCAATCCTTTACTGGACAGAACCTCAGAGGACCCAATCGGGATCGACAGAGTGCATCGCGTAGGGAACCCCAGAAGAATAGATACCGAGAGGATCAGAGACGTTATAGTAAGATTTAGAGTGTTTGAAGAAAAGGAGAGGGTCTGGAAAAGTCTAAGAGGAAAACCACCTTTGGTGTATAGAGGGGCAGACTTTCAGATCTACTCAGATTTGGCGACAGAAACACTGACAAGACGACGATTACTAAAACCCCTATTGAGCCAGCTGACAACTCAAAAAATCAAATATAACTGGGGTTTCCCAGCGTGCCTAATAGGGAACAAAGAAGGAAAGTCCGCTATTCTAAGATTCCCGGAGGATCTTAAATCATTCTGCAGCAGACTGGACATTCAAATCCCAGACCTTCCGGGTTGGGAGTAGGGGGGGGTGGACGGGGGAGGGGGGAGAGGAGGATCGGAAGGGCGATGTCAACACCAGATGAGGTGACGACCGGTGTCTCTCCCCCCCTATTTTATTCAGAGGGGGGAGGGTACAATCTCAGGCCCACCTAGACAGACCTGAGCCAAAACCAATTTGGATGTTGGCTCATAAGGCCGATAGTTGGCCAACAGGGGGGGGGGGGAGGAGGGGAGTGGGATGGGAGGGGGGAGGGAGGAGGAGGAGGGAGGGAGAGGAGGGATTGTGGGGGAGGAGGGAGGGGGGAAGAGTTAGCGGAAGCTTTTATCTCACCAAGTGAGCCAAATGAGCCAAGAAGAAAGAATAGTCTAAGAAAGGTCAGGATTGTCCCCTTAGAAAAGAGAAAGGATAAGAAAATAACAAGGAAAAGATGCCGATAATTTAATTTCTGTCGTATAATGTGAAAGGCCTTAATAATCCAACAAAGAGACACAAGATCTTAAAAGAACTGAAAAGCTACAGGACGAACGTGGTGTTCCTGCAGGAAACACATCTTTCTATAGAATCTAATATTAAGCTATATTCATCTGATTTTCCCGTTTGGTACTATGGAGATACCATCTCCAAACGAGCTAGGGGAGTAGCTATTGGCCTGGCCAAAGGAGTTCGGTTTATACTAGCCGACCGGCTGGTTGACCCTGAAGGGAGGTATCTCTTCCTAAAAGCAGAATTGGAAGGGCTAGAATGCACACTGGTAAATATCTATGCCTCGACCCGGAGGTAGACTAGATCCCCCAGTCGAAAGAGAAAAATAAAACGCTCTTAAAAAAGATAAAAAATAGACTATATTGTAGCCAACTGATAGATGTGTGGAGAGTCCTGAATCCAGGACAGCGGGATTATACGCTCTTCTCCTCAGTGCATGGTAGCTATTCCCGCATTGACCACATTTTTTTGGACCATAGCAGCTTGGAGATGGTGGCGGGCGCGGAGATAGGGGCCATGACACTCTCAGACCACTCCCCAATAAGCGTTACTTTAAACATACTAGGAAGCCAGAAAACATTCCAGAATTGGAGGCTGAATGAGGAACTACTGATGGAAGAGAGTAGTCTAACCAGGATAAAAAAGGAGCTGGGGGACTATTTCAGGACCAATGACACAAATGAAATATCGGGAGCGACACTTTGGGACGCACACAAAACAGTGATAAGAGGGATCCTGATATCAGAAGGGGCGAGGAAAAAAAAAGAAAGAAGTTGCAAGAGAGATAAAATAATAACAGAGATAGTAAAGCTAGAGCAAAAACACAAAAAATCGGTAAATCAACGTGAGATATATCAGGCCTTAGTTAACAAACGAAACAAACTAAAAGAGCTAGTAAACCAGGAAACAAAAAGGGAATTCAATTTAGTAGCAAAAGAAAGGTACATGTGGGGAAATAAAACAAATAAACATCTAGCCAGGATGGTACAGAAAAAAAAAAAACAAGAAATTATATCGAAAAAATAAAAAATGAGAAAGGGGAGATAGTACATACCACAAAAGAAATAGCAGAATCCTTCAGAACATATTATGAGAGGCTGTACGCAGTGGAACAGAGGAAGTGGAAACAGGGTGAGAAGGAGAATAAAATAATAGAATTTTTAAAAGGAGCGGGAGTACCAAAATGTAGCCAAAAAGATGCGGATATGATGGATAGGCCAATTACAGAAAACAAAATAAAGAGAGCTCTAGACGAATCAGCGCTAGGTAAAAGCCCAGGGCCAGACGGCTTCACTGTCCTCTACTATAAAAAATGCAAGGAGATACTCATCCCTAGACTCTGCCAATACTTTAATGGGCTGGGGAAAAATTACCCGCTAAGTAGAGAAGCAGCAGAGGCGACCATCACAGTTATACCAAAGGAAGGAAACAATGGCAAAAACTGTGCAGGATATAGGCCGATATCGTTGTTGAATATAGATACTAAATTATTCGCAAAGATACTGGCCGGAAGAGTGAAACAGGAGATGACAAAACTAGTCCATCCTGACCAGACGGGGTTCATCCAGGGGAGAGAGGGAAGAGACAACGGGGTTAGGGCCCTCCTTGTCCTTCAAAAAATGAAGGATGGCGGGTCCCCCAGTCTACTCCTGTCGATAGACGCAGAAAAAGCGTTTGACAGGGTAGACTGGGGACTCATACTAAATACGTTGGAAGAAATGGGCTTTGGGCAGACGATAATGAGATGGATTAGAACTTTATACCAAGCCCCGACAGCAAGGATAAAAATAAATGGAAGTCTCTCCCAAGTGTTTAATATGAAGAACGGAACGAGACAGGGATGTCCTCTGTCTCCATTGTTATTTGTACTATCAATAGAGCCCCTCCTGGCCAGGATACGCGGGTGCCCAGAAATTAAAGGAGTCAAAATAAAAGAAGAAGAACATAAGCTTTCTGCCTTTGCAGACGATGTTCTGTTCTACATAGTTAATCCCAAGACATCAATACCAAAATTACTAGAAATATGCACCCAATATGGAGAAATCTCTAACTTTAAATTAAACATTACTAAAACAGAAGTTCTAAATGTAAGTACATCACGGGCAGAGGCACAAGTACCTAGGGGTTAATTTAACAAACTCAATTAAAAAAATCTATGAGTTAAATTATATTCCACTTCTAAATGAAATTAAAGATGAAATAACAAGGGTAAAGAGTAGACCAATCTCATGGATAGGCAGAATTAATTTCTGTAAAATGGTACTCGTACCAAAAATATTATACAAATTCCAGATGCTCCTTATTATTCTCCCAAAGGTAATGCTCCAGACCCTCAAAAACTTGATTATGAAATTCGTATGGAGGAATAAGAAGCATAGAATCTCACTGCAGGTATTAAAACAACCAAAAGAGAAGGGAGGGCTGGCAGTCCCCGACATTAAAAAATATTATGACGCTGTGGTATTATCGAGAGTGGTCGAATGGGCCAGAGGAAATAAAGAAAAACGGTGGGTCAGTATAGAAAACGCACTATCAGAGGTGAATTTAGAAAAAATAATATGGAATCCCCCCCAACATAGGGTAGTGGGTACAAACACACATGAAATCACTAGGAACGCACTTAAAATCTGGGACACTACTCACAAAAAAATAGATAAAGAATATAATTCACCTTTCTTAGCATTAAAAAATGATTTTTTTGAACCGGGTAAAGTTGTGGTGGGAGGGAATTGGATAAAAAAAGACACGGCACAACTAAGAGAAGTAATAAAGGATGGGCACTTAATTTCACTGCAGGAAATAGAAAAAAAAAGAAAACTTTATGAAAATAAATAACTGGAGATACGAACAGCTCAGAAACTTCATTCGGAAACTACCACAACCTTTGAGGACGGGAGATCAGCTAACAGAATTGGAAAAATGATGTTCAATAGAAAATTCCAAAGGTACAATCTCAAAGCTGTACAAGATCTTACTTAAGGTGGATGAGCAGGAGGTACCTCCTTTTATTAAAAAATGGGAGAGGGAATTAGGGGCACAATAAAGAAAATATTGAAACTGACACACACCTCAGCGACCGACATCCGGACGGCGGAAATGAGTTTCAAATGCCTGACCGGATGGTATATAACACCAGATAAACTAAGCAAATATAAAAAAGGGCAATCAGCTGAATGCTGGAGGGGGTGTGGATCTATAGGCACGATGGCCCATTTGTGGTGGGGATGCCCTAAAATTAAAAAATATTGGGAGACTATTATAGGTTTTATAGAGGAAATCACAGAGAAAAAAATCAAGATGGATCCGTGGATAATTCTGTTCCACGGAGGAGAAGAAAGCATTAAAAGATACAAAAACTCCTTATTTCCGCACTTGCTTAATGCGGCTAAGAGGCTTATCCCCTGTAAATGGCAAGAGGTCGAAAGCCCCCAGGTGTGGGAATGGATTGATATGGTAGAAAGGACATATACCATGGAAGATCTAAAAAGTAGTATTGAGGATAACAAAAAGAATCAAAATCAGAAATGGGAGAAATGGAACAGATTTAAGAAGACCTGGAGCTACGCTGAAAATCTAAGAGAAGAGACCTAAAGGAAAAGAAGGTTAGACAGGGTAATAAATATATTTGGCAAATTCTAGGTGAGAAAAAGGGGAAGAGTAGGGGGGGGTGAGAAGGGGGGAGGTAAAATTAGGGGAGTAAATGGGGTAAAAATGTTGTAATAGAAATGGAGTTCATATTGCTTGTTCAGATATATATTCAGAACACAAAAAAAAAAGAAGAATAATAATAAATATAAATTAAAAAAGCATATCTTTATTTTCTTCACTGATGATGCGAAACCTTAAAGAGAGACGCTTGTTGATGGGCACAAAGGGATAAAAAGAGCGTCCTACGTAAAACTTACGAAAACTCTATGTGGTGGAGTCTGAAGTGAAAGAGAAAAAGAAAAATAGAAAAACAAAAAACAAAAAGCAAACTGTATATACATCTTCCCAGCATGTAACGCTGCAGAACACCGCCCCTAGCGGTCAATGCGCTGGTACTGTGGCAGTCCATAGTTCAAATGCAAAAAGTGGCAACAAAAAACAAGTACAGAAGGTGGAACAGTTCCTTTTTCTGCTGAAGCTTTCCAGTGTTGCACATAGAGAAGTTGGCAAAGTCCCACTCTAACTGACTGAACCCACCCCTCCCAAGTTCATCACAAGAATGTCCATGTCGATCCGGAGGAGTAGGGGGAAAGGGGAGACTTGGAGAAAGTACAAAAACTGGGTGTGGGGAAATACTTGTCCGTAACTTTCTCCAGGTGAATGGGTCAGGCAGACACACTCTGACCCACTCAGTCACACAAAGGGGAGAAAAAAAAATCCCGGCAGCGCAAGCTTCGGGTGCCCACATAGGACGGGCATAAACAGGTTGGAGGAGCGATAAGAAAGGGGTTTCACAGCAACAGACTCACCGGCTCCTCAAGGTAGACACACAGCGCCGGGTTCCACTAGGTGCGTTCCGGCCGGAGCGTTTCTTCCTTCCCCGAGAACCATCGGAAGCGCTGGATCCCTTGGAGCCTTGCGACTCTGTGAAATGAGGCTCAAGGGAATGGTCACAAACAACAGATAAAGGATCATCCGATACCAAATCAAAGTCCATTAAATGCCATCCTTCGGCAGGAGTATGACACATGGAGACCTCTGTGGAAGTTGTTGTCGTCTCCAGGGTGGTCTCAGTCTGGGTGCTTGTCACATCCAATAAGCTTGTCATGCTGGATAGAACGCTTTCTAGGTCCGGGTTACCCCCAGAGCTTACCTCCAATAAGGAAGATGATGAGGTAGCCGAAGGTAGGGTCAGGGTAGACGATATTGAAATTACTTCGGGGTCCTGGACTTCTGGTTTCACGATCATCACAGACGGGGAAGGTTTAGGCCATACTGCTTCCTCCTCGCTGGCATCTGTCAGGCCTAGCATCTCCATGCCACTACTAGACAGGAGCACGAATTTCATTGCAGTCGACAGGCGGACACCTGTATCAGTCACAGGTACCCCAGATGGGAAGAACATGTTGGAGGTCCTTGGTGAAGTGGTTGGGGGCCTCAATCCGGTCCGCGCAGTAACATTCACGGATGATACAGACATCCCTCAGGAGATCCGTCTCTCACAAAAGAAGTGGTAGTTCTGCTAAATTGGTGCGCAGAGGGGCGTTCCTTTGTTTGAAATCCCAGTGCACGTCTCACGCAGGGGAGGGTGGCTCCTCCCACTTAGAAGAACTTGTCCAGACACGTTGTAGTCGCGTTCTGTGCTGCACGTACGCCCAATCTTAGCCGTGCGAGGTTAACTCCCTCATTGCCGGACAGTTCAAACACAATGGCAGACACTCTTCGCTCTTTAATAAATGGTTACTCACTTTTCTTGTTGCCAACGGTAACAGCCGAAATGGACGAGCCCCTACGTGTAGCGCTCACCCCCGAAGGAGCCGCTGGTTGTTGTTTGAGATCGGCATATTAAGTAACCTTGTGGTGTGTCTAGGGGTAGTAGCAGTGAGTAGTAGCAGTGAGCGAATGTCCATTAACCAAATGGATTTTCAAATGCTTTATTCCAGGGCCCAACACGGCCAACATCAACAAGAGATAGGAAAGGTTGATGAAGCAATAGAGAACAGTGCGGTATCAGGCCTGAATAAGTAGTAGAGCAGTCCTGTAGTAGTGATACAGTTCGTCGCCACTCTCGCCAGAGTGGGTGAAGCGCCTCCGGACAGACCCCCGTCACAAGCCTGGCAGCCGGAAAGTCACTTTAAGTTGCTGGGAGGAACAGGTCTCTATTACAGACCTGGCTCGGGCCTCCGCCACAGTACTTCAATACTCAAGAGAACAATTTGGATTGAGCGAATCCTCCCAGTAAATGCAATTAAAGGGGTCACCGGTTGATAGCTGACATGTACCTGTCAAGGCGGTGGAGACTTAGCTCCTTGCACAGATGGGGGATTTTAATAATGATTTGATGTTAGCTGTAAGCAAGAAATACATACAGGAAAGATAAAAACACTTAATTTCAAGAGAGCACATTTTCCAAAGGTGAGGGCTGCTCTCCAGGACTTAGACTGGGAGGGAATATTGGCATTGATTAACACAGAACATAAATGGGAATTCCTCAAAAAAGACTGTTGGGACCTCACTGCAAAGTATATTCCCATGGGCAATATGTTTAAAAGGCTAAAAATAAAATCTATGTGGCTCACGGTTAAAGTAAAAAAAGCTAAAAAAAAATTGAAAAGAGCTTTTATAAAATATAAAAATGAAGGAACACTAGTGTCTTTTAAATGTCACAAAAGAATATAACAGGATATGTAAAAAGGAAATCAAGGACAAGGACAAACCCAAAAATTCTTCAAATATATTAATAGTAAAACGGTCAGGTCTGAGCAGGTAGGCCCCTTACAAAATAATCTAGAGTGGGTGACTGGGCACTGGGGACAAAGAGTAGGCTAATTTATTAAATGCTTTCTTCAGCTCTGTGTATACAATGGAGCATGGGGGAGCTCATGTCCATAATGGGGGTTGTAGTAACAAAGCCCCAAATCCACAATGGCTCAAAAGTGATATGGTCCAGAAATATTTAGACAGAATAAAGGTGGATAAAGCACCTGGACCAGGTGGCATCCACCCGCGGATCCTAAAAGAATTGAGCTCTGTAATTTCAAAGCCATTGTATCAAATTTTTAGGGACTCATTAATGACGGAAATAGTACCACTGGATTGGCACAGGGCCAATGTGGTGCCCATATTTAAAAAGGGCACATAGTCTTTACCAAGTAACTATAGCCCTGTTAGTTTAACTTCTATAGTTGAAAAGATACTGGAGAGATTAATAAAAGACAACATAGATGAGTTCTTGCAGGAAAAAAAACGATTTAAGCAACAGACAGCATGGAATCATGAAAGACAAAAGCTGTCAGACAAACCTGATTTATTTTTATGAAGAGGTAAGTAAAACCTTGGACAGAGGCGTGGCAGTGGACGTGGTATACTTGGATTTTGCAAAATCGTTCGATACAGTTCCCCACACACGGCTCATGTGTAAGGTAAAGTCTACAGAATTGGAATATCAGTTTGTAAATGGATAGAAAACTGGCTGAAAGACAGAATTCAGAGAGTAGTGGTAATGATTCTTACTCTGAATGGTCTAAGGTTATCAGTGGTGTACCCCAAGGGTCAGTGTTGGGACCCTTACTTTTTAATATCTTTATAAATGATATTGGGTCTGAGATAAAAAGTAACATTTCTGTCTTTGCAGATGACACTATGCAGTGGAATAACGTCCTTACAGGATGTCTCCAATTTTCAAGCCGACTTTGATGCTCTGCCTAATTGGGCGACTATGTGGCAGATGAGATTTAATGTTGATAAATGTAAAGTTATGCACTTGGGGGCTAAGAATATGTATGCATCATACATACTAGGGGGAGTACAACTGGCGGGATCTGGGGGTTTTGGTAGATCATAAGCTTAATAATGGCATGCAATACCAAGAGTGGTATGGACTCCAAAGAGAGAGAGATATTATTTTGCCCCTGTACAAATCATTAGTAAGACCTCATCTGGAATATGCAGTTCAGTTTTGGGCTCCAGTTCTCAAAAAGGATATTGGAGAGCTGGAGAAAGTGCAGAGAAGGGCTACCAAACTGATAAGAGGCATGGAGGAACTCAGCTATGAGGAAAGATTAGAAGAACTGAATTTATTCACTCTTGAGAAGAGGAGAATAAGGGGGGATATGATCTACAAATATATAAGGGGTCCATATAGTGAACTTGGTGTTGAGTTATTCACTTTACGGTCAACACTGAGGACAAGGGGGCTTTCTTTACGTCTAGAGGAAAAGAGATTTCATCTCCAAATATGGAAAGGTTTCTTCACAGTAAGAGCTGGGAAAATGTGAAAAAGACCCCCTCCAGAGGTGGTTCTGGCCAGCTCAGTAGCTTGCTTTAAGAAAGGCCTGAAAACTTTCCTAAATGTACATAATATAACCGAGTACTGAGATTTCGATTGCCCCTCAGGGGATCAGGAAGGAATTTTTTACTCATGCTCTGCTGGGGTTTTTTGCCTTCCTCTGGATCCACTGTGGGTATGTGGGTATGGAGTTGGGTGTATAGGATTGTACTATGTTTTTTATTTTGTTTGTTTATTTTTTTGTGGTTGAACTGGATGGACTTGTGTCTTTTTTCAACCTAACTAACCTGACTAACCCAACCTGACTACCAACTGGCTAAGGCTGGATTCACACCTATGCAGTTTTAGTGCATTTTGCATTTTGCAGATTTGTACTACAGTTCATTTACCATGGTTTCCTATGGAACACGTTCTGTAGTGCAAATCTGAAAAATGCAAAAGGCACGAAAACTGCATAGGTGTGAATCCAGCCTAGGAGGATACCCCTTCTTTGGAGAGATCTACTATTTTGTGTATTTTTAATACAAAGCTACAAAATTAATGGTAGATAAGAGAGGAAGACTAATAACGCGTACACACAATCGTTTTTTGGCATGAAAAAAAACGACGTTTTTAAAAACGTCATTTAAAATGATCGTGTGTGGGCTTCACATCGTTTTTCATCTTCTGAAAAACGACAAAAAAAAATTCGAGCATGCTTCATTTTTTAACGTCGTTTTTAAAAATGTTGTTTTTCGGGTTGTAAAAAATGATCGTGTGTGGGCTAAAACGACGTTTTTAATGATGAAGTTGGAAAAACGTAAAAAAAAATTCCATGATGAAAAACTTCATTTTTTTCCAATGCCGAAAAGTGATTGTGTGTACACGGTATTAGGCTCAATTCACATCTATGCATGTTGCTTTTTGTTTCTGCAGTTCTTTCTGCGGTGCTTGCTGTGGTTTTATCACGATTTGCGTTTTTTTTACACTGTAGCTGGTTGCTAAGGAGGGGGCTGGGAAGCCGGCCACTACGTCCTTAACAACGGATGAGTCATCAGCTGTCAGCCTAAAAAAAAAAGGGAAAAAAAAGGAAAAAATAAACAGCCTGGGGTCCCCCCAGGTCCATATCAGGCCCTTATCCAAGCATGCAGCCCGGCAGGTCAGGAAAGGGAGAGGACGAGTGAGCGCCCCCCCCTCCTGAACCATACCAGACCGCAAGCCCTTAATATGGGGGGGATGGGTGCTTTGGGGCAGGGGGCTCCGTGCCCCCATGTTGATGGAGACATGGGCCTCTTACCAAAAACCCTTTCCCGGTGGTTGTCGGGGTCTGCGAGCTGGGGGCTTATCAGTCCCCTTTAAATCAGATGTCCCCCTTCTCCCCCCCCTCCCTCATACTCACAGCAAGTTGTCTTCCATTCACTTTCGGACTGGCCGGGAAAAGTCAGAGAAACCAAAAGTGATGGCGCAGGACCCACCAATCACTAACCACAGCAGGGAACAATTCTATAGTGGGAGTGTTCTGGGCGCAGAGAGGACTTTCTAAAGGAAGCTAATAGAGCTTCTTGTTTGCAATCACGTGATTGCAAACATGCCATGCTTCCCATTCTCTGTGTCTAGCAACCCACACACACTTAAAGGACCATTTTTTTTTTCATGATCAGTGGCTTTGGGGGGAGGGGGTGGTGCCCCTGTGTCCCCTATGGGCGGGCCTCCACCGATTGTGTATATGGGATTGTATGATTTGTTTTATTTTTTATTGGTTGATCTTCATGGGTAGCTGTGTCTTTTTTCAACTTGACTATGTAACTATGCAATATAGGTTTCATGAAGAAAAATCATCTTGGTAGGTGATACCTATATACAGACAAGTGTTTTCTTCTCCAATTTCTCTTTTCCCAAAACGTGATAGGCCATCTATTCAACTTATTTCCAAGAGAATAATCAAAGCAAATGTATCCTGCAGATATACTTATTTTGTACTCTTTAGGTATTGCTATCCCCTTGTTTTAGATTTGCAATTGGAATTGCTACATGTTCTTAGGCCACATTGCACCATTTTCATCTTAAAAAAAAAGAAAATGAATCTACAATTGCAAATACCTGTCGCGATAAATAAGAATATTCATCCCCTGTTATTTTTACTTATTGATGTACACCTTAGGCTGTGTTAAGCCCCTTGCATTCTGCGCTGACTTTAGGCAGTGCACTTGGAATACATTATTACAAATTTGGATGCCGTAATAATCATGCAACTGAGCACAATATGCTTTATCTTTTAAAGGGAAACAAAATATTCTTAGAAAATATCTGGAGCGGTATATAGGAGAAAAACAAATGTGTTGTCTTCCTTATTTATTGCTGCTCTTGTTAAGCAGGGGTAGGCTTGTACAACAGACATCCTGTGAATATCTATTTTATGGATACTGTTGATGCAATACAAATTACATTTGTCTTTATTTACTGGATACCTCCAGAAAAAGACCATGTCAAGTATTTCTGACATGCTGCTTTATTACTGTGACCTGGTTTGTGAACTGCACTAGAAATATTTAGTTTTTTTGTGCACTAAAGTCTTGGCTTGCTGCTCCATTTTTGTATATCCACATTGTCAACTATTCTGGAAAAGTTTCAGTACTTTAATGTTTCTACACTGGATGACCATAGCTTATTTTAATGCTGCTCCATGCATAACCAAATTCCCCATTGGGACTGCAGGCTTGCTTTTGGCTGTAGAGATTTGGGGGTAAATGTGTGTAATGCCTAAATATATACTTTAAAAATGTCAAAATGTGTTAATTATATATAAATAAATTAGCATACCAACAAGGTTAAATGTACAAGGTGTTGAAGAAAGTAGTGACAAAGGCAACAGTGGAGAGAGGGGTATCAGCAAAAACTGCTTTTCATAAAATTCTAGAAAAACATTATTCCACAAGACATTGTCAAGTATAGTACATAGTCATCTTTCGCCCTTTCAGAATTTTGTTGAACACACATTTACATTGTGTAACAAAAATATTTTATTTGTTTTGGATTTCTATCCACAATCATTATTGTGATCTATTATATTCTACCACACAGAGAAACATTAAACTTATTTAAAAGAGAAGTCGTTTTTTTTTTTTTTTTTGCACATTCATAGGTGGATGCAGCATCGGTTCAATGCTGCATCTGTCCCCCAGTGCCTCTGCACTGAGAACCTAGTGATTCAACATCGCTGATAGCTCGGTTCTCACAGATCTCAGAGTAAAGAGCTGCTGCCTGTCACTCAGCAGCTCTCCTCTCTGCTCCTCCATGCTCACAAGAGTGCTGAGCTGTGGAGGGGCAGAGAGTGGCCGTCTCAGGCTCTTAGCGGCTCCCTGAGAGGCTGAGACAGGCATCCGTCCAGGCACCTGACGTATCCAGACTTTATGTACTTCTTTAACTGCCCATACTTAGGGTACTGCTCAATTATAATTTTCAGATTCCTCTATTGCTGGCCATAAACGCACAGAATTTGCAGACTGAACGAATATTCGTCAGTCAAAAGTGAATTGGCCACTAACTGACGGAATAAACTCATTTACATGATTGTTTGGATAACAATAAAAACATATATAAATTAGGACAGAATATTATTTTTGTTTCGAAGATAGCGTACACGTATACACTTTCATTGAAACTGTAAACGTTTTTGTTTTGGATCCATCGACATTAGCCAGGACCACGGTCCAAGTAAACACTTCTTGGTTAAACTGCATTTTGTGTGGAGGCTTATCTATTACTATTTGGACAAGTGGTCAGTACAAGGTAATAATATTTAACTGTACCTTTATAACTGTATGATATCATTGTGGTTCCCAACTGCCAGTGGGTTCCACAATTGTTGTGTTGTCCAGTTGTGCCAAGGGAGGGTTCAAGCCAAACTTCTGGGGTTGATAGGCAGAGCGTAGACCCAAAATCTAAACCAGCAGCTCCTATGGGGATAGTGCTACACAAATAAATCCCTAAAAAGATCTATTAATGTATTTTGCAGATTTGCTATTTCACAATGTAATGTTTTAATGGCTAAGTGGGTGTTGGATGTAAACCATGTGAAGTTTCAACAGAAAAAATGTATCTTTGTTATAATCTAGATTTCTTGCTTTGTGAAAAAAAAATGTGCCGTGCCTTTAGGCCAGCTCTTCCCAAACAGGGTTTCTCCAGAGGTTGCTACGGTTCTATAAGCAATGGGTAATTTCTGAATCTAAGATTCAGATCCTTTAACCCTGGTCAGCAGACATGTAGCAACCGATATTGGGGAAGATGGGTCAGAGCCATATAACCTAACCACTAACTTTAAAGCCTCGTACACATGGCCGGTTTTCCCAATGGGAAAACTGTGAGGAGAGCTTTTGGCCGGGAATCCGGATGTGCGTATGCTCCTCGCAGTTATTCTGATGGGAAAACTGCCCAAAAACCGCCGGACAACAAAAAGAGATCCAGCTCTCTTTTTTCCCACCGGGAAAACTGGCAGACTTTTGGGAAAAACTGCGATGGAGCATACATACAGCCGGGATTCGAGTCGGGATTCCTGTCGGGAAAACCAGCCGTGTGTATGAGGAAAGACTGACTGAGCAGGTTCTCTGCTTTCCCCTCGGGATTTCCGACGGGAATTTTTCCCGTCGGAAATCCTGCATGTGTGTACAGGGCATTAATCTTTGGGCTGAGAGCAGCCATAGTGTCAATGTGCTTGAGCTGCTGTAAGTATTGGATAGGGTGAGATCATAGATTACAACGGGTAAAATTAGGAAGAATGCATTTTTTTTTGCATAAAAAATGCTTTATAGGACAAAATATATTGTTCCAGAGCAGATATAGCCATTCAATTCATGCAACAGGGTCTGTTAAATGACAGACAATGTTTTTCAGAAAATCAGGTCAGGGATTCATACAGAGCAACACAGTCCACCATTGCTTTACTTTCTACTGACCCAAGGGACGTTGCAACAGTCTCATCTGTAATTAACTTTAACAGGCTCAGTCCTGGTGTATCAAGCCACGATCCTCAAAATTTCTCAAATTGACCTATACAGCCTCTGCTCTAGTGTATATATAATTCAAAACAAGGGGTTTTGCCAATTCTATTGATCCATTCTGGATCCATTGGAGAGTGTGGAGCAGCCAAATTCCAGTGGTGTAGCATTAATTTACGAATAGACCAGGAAGAGGGGCACCTCTAAGTGTAGAAATGAGTGAAGATAAAACAAGTACATCTGTAGGTGAAAACATCAGGAGCAGGATGGATAACCAGGTCACGGTTCCTTCACTTCTTCACTGGTCTTTTGGGTAGGTATAGCAGGCACATCAGTATGTGTAGATATCCCAAGAAGATGGGGGTGGTGAGCTGTCAAATGCCCTCGCTCGTGGCACTGCAAAGCATGAAGTCCTCGCTATGAACCACTATGGATGAAAATGGCCCTAGTATTAAATTACAGACCTGAAAAAGTGCCCTAGAAATAGCCTACCTAGTGAACTCCCAGGACTCCACATTCCCCAAGATACCTATAAAGTTCCAGGGTATACACGTTCTTTCATCCCCTCTGGGCTTGTTTGAAAATGCAAGACCTTTGGAGACAAATTTTAACTTTTCTCCATGATGTTATGGGCTCCCCCATAGCGCTTGATCCAAAACAATGTATACTCTGGATATTTCCTGAAGGTACAGACAAATATACTAAGATACTCCTACACGAAACGCTATTCTCAGCTAGAAAAGTTATTGCCAGGAGGGGAGTGGAGGGCGGAGGTGAATGGAACCTTACCTTCCAAAAAATAGGGGCTGCCCAGCCAAGTATAATAAAATTTGGGACTGCTGGTTGGGGGACGCATAGACCTCTAGTTCATGGTAGATTGGTCCTGAGTCACTAGGGTGGAGACCTTTTGAGCGGTATACCTCTTTGTTTGATCTCCACTCTGTATTCTCACAGATTTGCTCAAGCTAGCGTTATTATCCATTGTATGCTGTGACCACTATGAATGCATCACCTGATTTACAGATACTTACTTTTGTGACCCAAGTATATGTGAATGTCATGCTGACTTTGTATGCACCTTTTTTACTCAATAAAAACCTTTGTTTAACCACTTGAGGCCCGCGCTATCGCCGAATGATGGCAACAGTGCGGACCTCAATCCAGAGCGCGCATCGGACACAGCCAATCACAGATCGCCAGCGTGTGAGGAGGGAGAAAGGATGAATTGGTTAACTGCCTCAGATATTTTTATAGCCCTTGGGTTATCAATGGGAATTCTTTCACGTCTGGCAAGGGTTTGCTGCTGACTGCAAGTGCTAGTTACAGCTCTAACTTCTCCATGCTCACTCGTGTTTTTTGAGGCGTATTATGAAATTACTGGTATTATAAGAACTAACTTTTGAACCTCCTCTTGATATTTTTGCAGAACAAAGGTTGCAGTTGGTTGGTTTCATTGGTTTTAAAAAACTTCCAGACAGCTGACATTTTGCTGGCAGTGGCATCCCTTTGCATTGCACTTAAAGCCTGAAATAAATAAGTCTCTCCACCTTAGGGGGAAAAAAGAGGAAAATTGAAAAAAAAATTGGAGCCTTTAAATGGTTTCACACATGACACTTACTATTTTACTAGTTGTACTGAATAAATAAATAGCTGGATATCATAAAACAAACACTGTGATATGTGGGGGTTACTACTAAAGACAAATACACTTTGCACTACAAGTGCACTTGGAAGTGCAGTTGCTGTAGAAAAAATATAAAACGGGTAAACCGCATTTTAGCTTGCATATGATTGGCTGATAAAATCAGTAGAGCTACCCCTCATTTCAGATCTAAGGCCACTTGCAGTGCAAAAGAAAAGAAATCACCGCTCCAGGTGAGACCTGTAGACGATCAAGGATAATTAGATTACCAAGGTGCTGGCGATGCAAATAGCAATGATGATGAAGAAAAGAGGGAAGGACGGCCGCACTCCAAGGATTTTCAAACGAAAAAAGTTGTCTTTATTGTAAATCCAAAAACATGTACAGTCACAGCAATCACAGAAAACAGGACAGCCGACGCGTTTCGCACTCGATCAGTGCTTAGTCATGGCTATGGTATGGTGCTAACACAAAAACATTTATACTAAACCCCAAAATACCAAATAAAACATGTGACTCCTAGCTCTGAATCTAGAAGCCATCTCCTTGACTTCTATAGAGAAATCTGTGGATGAGGTACAAAGACGTTTGAGGCGGAGGAACTGTCCAAAGGGGATGCTTTTAATGGTGTGTGGGGGGTGGGATGAATCGGCTCGCAGTAAAGCGTTGCCTGCTGTGCTTTTCCTAAATAAGCCTGTAGATACTAGACCGTTGTTACCTGTGAGCTTAACATCTAAAAAGTCTATGGTCACAGGTTGTAAAATACCGGTGAACCGCAGATTTAAAGTGTTGTCATTCAAGAAGTATAGCCATAGGTCGAGGTCTGCAGATGCATCAGAGGTGATGACAAGCAGATCGTCGATGTAGCGACAATATAAGATGGTATCGGCTCGGTGGGGGCTATCGCATCCAAAGATGCGGGACCTTTCCCACCATCCCATGTACAGATTGGCCAGGGATGGTGAGAACTTAGCTCCCATGGAGGCCCCGCATCTCTGGAGGTAATAGAACATGAAGAAGTTATGGGTAAGCAAGTACTCAAGAGCCAGGACAATGAACTCCTGTAAAACTAGTGAGTACTTGCCAGACTCTTTTAAAAAATGAGAAACTGCTTGCAGACCTAGATGGTGAGGAATGCTTGAATAAAGACTGGCTACATCAAAGCTCATCCATCTAAAGTGTGTCTCCCAGGAAAACCCGTTGAGCTTGGATAGTAGGTGTTTGGTGTCTCTCAGGTATCCCGGGAGTTCGCATACAAGGGGTTGTAATAAACTGTCTACCCATTCCCCAAGTCGCTCGTTAAGCAAGCCTATGCCGGCCACAATGGGTCTACCCGTGAGGGGATTCATGCCCTTGTGGATTTTGGGTAGGTGGTGAAAAACTGGCATTATGGGGTGGGACGGAACAAAAAGCTTACTATCTGAATCTGAAAAGATCCCGGCGCATACACCTCTGTCTAATAGTGAAACAATAGCATGTGTGTATGCTGCCGTGGGGTCAGATTTTAAACGTTGGTATGTAAATTGATCAGATAGTTGACGAATAGCCTCATCCCTGTATGTGGATGAGTCAAGTACAATTACCGCCCCCCCTTTGTCCGCATTTCTGATTGTGATGTCAAAGTCTGATTTCAACGATGTTAAAGCTTGTTGTTCCAAGCAAGACAAATTGGGCGGGTGGTTAACCTTGTGACAGCTGCGGGCCAGGTGGGTCAACTCTTCTTCAACAAGTCTCTGGAACATGTCTAGTTCACTACCCCTAGATCCAAGTGGGTAAAACTGGGATTTAAGTTTAAATGTTATGGCCATAGGCTCATCCACAGGATCAACAGGGCAGGGATCCGATTCAAGCAATAAATCTGTAAGGTCCAAAACACCGCAAACATCTTTAAATAACAGCGGAGAAGTGACTGACTCACCTGACCCAGAGCTGTCCTCAGGTGTATCACCAGGGTTGATTGAAGGGGTGAAGAAATGTTTCTTGAGAGTGAGTGTCCTTGCAAATCTGTTAACATCTAAAATAGTTCCAAAAAGGTTGAAATGGTTGGTTGGACAAAAGTTGAGTCCCTTGGATAAAAGTCTCAGTTCCTCAGTGGTGAGAATTCTTTTGGAAACATTGATGACATTAGAAGTTACTTCCTCATTGCCCCCCTTAAAGCATATGGGGTGTGTTTGCTTTTGGTTTCTCCTGCCCCCCCGTCTGGTCTTTTTATGATAGGTTTTCTTTTCTTTGTTCCTTTGGGTCCGCGGGGGTATCCACCAAATCGTGGACCCTCATCTGGGGATAATGCAGGTGTGCTGATGTTCCGGTCTGGAGATGACTCTGACCCCGACGTGGCATAAGTGTCATAGGCTGTTTCATTCTCTGGGTCAGAGAAGCTCACCTTTTTTATTCTGTTTTTCCGGGAACGTTTGGGTTGATAGGGGAGCTGTGTCCAAACATACACATTATTGGTGTCATAATCTGTGCGATCTCTCAGTTGTTTCCCCTTTTTGGTGTCAATGACATGTTTCTCTAATTTATCCAATTTGCTGTTTAGTTTCGCGTCCAGATCTGCAAAGTCAGGATGTGTCTGTAGCATCGTTAGTTCCTTTTGGATGGCAGACATCTCCGTTTGTATTTTGTTGACTTGTTCTAAATTGGATTTGATGAGGATACCCATCAATCCAAATGAACAACTGTTAAGCGTGTCTGTCCATTCCTGTTTCAAAACCTCGTTGCATAGTTCTGTTGTAGGGAATTTCTTAATGCGTAAACCCCGAGGTATTTGGGAAGTAGTGATGTAGTTGGACAGAAAGTGAGTATCCCAGTAAAGTTTTATCTCCTTCGCCATGTGTTGTTCAAGCTGTCTAAACATGGCTAGGAGTGATACTTCACTATCCTGACTTGGTGCCGAGATGGTGTAGGTGCCCAATCTGAACGGATTTTCCGTGGATGGTTTTAGGGTTCTGCTGAAACCTGGATCTGTGGTTGTGGCTGTAGACGAGGACATGTTGTTATCCATAAGAAGACTGGTAATCCAAAATAATCAATAGGAAATTCCAAACAGGTACTCCCGAGCTGGTGATAATGAGATGCAAAATCCAAAAAAGACAAAAGAAAAGAAATCACCGCTCCAGGTGAGACCTGTAGACGATCAAGGATAATTAGATTACCAAGGTGCTGGCGATGCAAATAGCAATGATGATGAAGAAAAGAGGGAAGGACGGCCGCACTCCAAGGATTTTCAAACGAAAAAAGTTGTCTTTATTGTAAATCCAAAAACATGTACAGTCACAGCAATCACAGAAAACAGGACAGCCGACGCGTTTCGCACTCGATCAGTGCTTAGTCATGGCTATGGTATGGTGCTAACACAAAAACATTTATACTAAACCCCAAAATACCAAATAAAACATGTGACTCCCTTCAGCCTATAGCAACTTAAAGTTAATTAGTTGTGATAGACATCCTGAATGGGTGTAATCAGAGTGTCAAGTGTGTGCAGGCTGAAAGTCAACACTAACATAAAGAAGGTAACCCTTAAAGAACCTGTGTATATGTGGATGTGAGGATTGCATGAAAATGGGAAGGGATATATATATATATATATATATATATATATATATATATATATATATATATATATATATATATATAAAGGTGAATGTGAGAGTGGATGTAAAAAATAGTGAAAAATAAAATAGACTGGTTTTAAGTGTCTATATATTTATATATATATAGCCGAAATAGTGTTTAGTATGCCGAAGCAGTCATATGGCCCGTAAACCAAAAAAATAAAATAAAAATTGTTGTAAAAAAAAAAAAAAAAAAAAATTAAACACAAAAACAAGAAAAAAAAAATTATAAACACAAAAACAAGAAAAAAAAATAAAAAAAAAATAAGAAAATTTAAACACAAAAACAAGAAAAAAAAATTAAACACAAAAACAAGAGAAAAAAAAATGTAAACACAAAAACAAGAAAAAAAAAAAAAAAAACACAAAAAAAAAAAAAAAAAAATTATTGTGCCGGGATATGTGCCCATATGGACCACATTGTGAACATGTTTGTGAATTAATGTCAACTTGTGAAACGAGTGTATACGTAATGTTATGTATACGTGAAAACACGTGTCAGTGAACAGGTGTTCATGAATACAAATGTGTCTCATTCATATATTCATGTGATCGTGAAATGGATGAAGATCAAGTGAATGGGTAAACAACACGAAGAAAAAAATAAAAAGGAAAAAAAATAATAATAAAAGGCCTTGTTGGGGTATGGTAAAAGTATGCAGAGATATATTGATGTCCTAAGTGTAGAAGTATCTTTTTTTTTATTTTTATTTTTAAAAATGAAAAAGGTGATAGATCTACTACAGGGCACCTTTATATATAACGGCCAGGACCCAAATGTGTGCGAGTGGACGGCATGAGCAATATTAATGAACCATAGAAGAGCAATCGATTATGTCGTCCAAGTGTATCGCTTTTCAAAGGTCCGGCTGGACTGCAACTGTTATTCTGGATGTACCAGAGACTACTTGGGTGCAATCGGCATGTTTTAATGGATCTACATGTAAAAATGAACGTAATTTTAAAACGCATATAGATTTAAGACCCAGAAAAAAAGGGGGGGGGGAAGGAAAATCCTCTTTAAAATCACACTCAATGAGTGTGTGTGGTTAATGCATATGGGTATAAACATAGCAAGGTAACAAGAAGGGGGGAAAAAAGGGGAATGTAACAATAATGTTATGGTAATATGTTATAATGTGTATATATATAAAAAAATCAATATAAAAACAGATGAGAAAATATTTTTAGTATTAACTCTTATGTCATAGTCAGTGCATAACATCGGGCAGTCTCACTGAAGAGAAAAGACCGCACCGACTCCATACAAAAGTGACATCACACGGGCTAATTGGAAAACGGGAAGGGAGACGAGGGAAAAGGAATGGGGAAGAGGGGAGGGAAAGGGGGAGGGGAATTGTAGTTAGGCGAACACGGACTGAAAGGGAGAATGCCGATAATTAGTATAAAAGGGAAACCTGTAATCTAAACAGGAGAGTGGAATATTATATACGTCGGCATATCTAAAAAGGTCCCGTGTATAAACATATTCGCCTAACATAGCCCGAATGGAGCCACGAGCGCAGAACCCTGATATTATATAGGGATAAATCACAACTGGTGTTGTGTGTTTAATTTCAACATGTAATGAAGAAAAAGGGGAAGGTGAAGAAAACAGATGGAAAATAATGAGAGAGGGCACAGAGGACAATATAAAGGAATGTGTGCATATGTATGTGCGTTTGGAGCATATGTAATGTGCAAGACAAATCGCACAATAATTTCCGATATTTCGTTAAAAGGTAGAAGTGGTCTGAGAAATGCATGTATTATAATGGTACAGTACAATACAATATAGTACAATGTGGTGTAATGCCTGAGTGGTATAGTATGGGCATAACATGCATAAAGATTCATTGATTAATCACCTTAAAATAAACGAATAAACAAATAGATGAACTATAAGTACAACATTAGAAGTAGTGCATGACATATATGGGAAAAATATAATAGTGGTTTCACTCATAGAAATGGGAAACATCCCATTCAAAGTTGAGTCCCCTAGGCAGTCTAGAATTAAGGTGAAAAATCCAAAATACTTCCCGTTTGCACAGGAGTCTGAATGTATCACCGCCTCTAGCTGAACGTGTAATTCTTTCTATACCCTGTATGGATAAACTGGAAATGTTTTTATGGTGTATAACATTCCAGTGCCTAGCTACGTTGGTCCCATGGTCCTTTTCGATGTCATGTAAATGATCGCTGAGTCTGTCCCTTAATCTTCTCGTGGTCCTACCGACATACTGGACATTACAGGTACTGCAAGTGATGACATATACAAGGTACTTTGTGTTACAATTAATAAATTGTTTAATGTTGAAGTCCCTTCCGTTGGAGCATGAATGCACCACTTGTCCAGTCCCAATAATGGGGCAATACCTGCAGCCATTCTTGCCACATCTATAGGTACCCTTGCAGTGTAACCAAGTTAGGGAGCTGTGTCTGGTTTGAAATAGACTGGGTGACAGGACACCCCCCAATGTGGGAGCTCTGCGGCTCACTGTTCTAATGCCTCTAGATAAAATGGATGGGTAGTAGTGCAAAGGGGATTTGCCTTTAGTAAATCAACCCCCCAAAAAATGCGGGGGTGTATTCAATCTTCTTAAGTTAATACTGCTTCTATTTATTCAGTAAAAACCCTAGTACGTCACACTCCCCCTCCACTGTATAATGTACACTGACATAATGGCCCGGATTCACAAAGGAATTACGCCGCCATAATTTCAAATGTGCGCTGTCGTATCTTTGCGCCGATAAACAAAGTAAGTTACGCCGAAAAACATGGCTTCAGTCGTCCGGCGTAACTTGCCTACGTCGGCGTATCGTGGCCGCATAGTTACGCTGGACGCATTCGGCGTTCCCATGTAAAATATGCAAATGAGCAAGATATGCCGATTCACGAACGTAGATGTGCCCCCCGGCCGCTTCATATACGCGTTTTGCGTAAGGCTTACATCCGGCGTAAAGTTACCCCTGCTATAGCAGACGCAGCTAATACTAAGGTATGGGCCAGGGAACAACGCCGTCAAATTTTACGCCGTTTACGTAGTACGTAAATAGGGCTGGGCGTAGGTTACGTTCACACGTCGTAAACATTGCGCGCCGACGTCACTTAGGCATTCTATCCGACGTGATTCTGAACATGCGCACTGGGATACATCCACGGGCGGCGCATGCGCAGTTCGTTTGGCACATAATTTGCATGGGGTCACGGTTGATTTTAATAAAACACATCCACTGCCTAGCTATTTTGAATTACGCGGACTTACGCCGGCACATTTACGATACGCCGCCGTAACTTAGGGAGCAAGTGCTTTGTGAATACAGCACTTGCCTCTCTAAGTTGCTGCGGCATAGCGTAATTAAGATACGCTACGCCCGCACAAAGATACGCCGCAGTACGTGAATCCCGGCCAATATATTTTTATAGACATTTATTATTTTTCAAGATAATGAAGCTGCTCTCACCACTGCTTTTTGTTTGTTCTTCCTGCTGCATTCAGCATTTTGTTATGGCCGAGTAAACCAGTGGGGAACATGAAATCCATTTGTCAGGTAAGATCAGTATTTTGTAACGGTCGGTAACTCTACAATACAAAAAGCAGAGGGTGGTCTTGGGAATCTAGCCACAATGCATGAGGTGATTGTATACTCTATATCAGGGGTCTCCAAACTTTTTACATCGAGGGCCACATTCTGGGCCAGATTCTCAGCGGCGATACGACGGAGTATCTCAGATACCCCGTCGGATCGCCGTTTTTTTTGCCTCGTATCTATGCGCGTGATGCTTAGCATCACTTTGGCATAGATACGCTTCAACATCCGACAAGTGTAAAACCATTACACTTGCGGATCGTAGTTGTAATGACAACCCCGACCACTAGGTGGCCTTTACGTTGTTTTCTCATTTGCATATGCAAATGAGGCTAGTACGCCGATTCCTGATCGCTTTTACGCCGCCCTGTCGTCGCGTACGTTGTTTTTGTCCACGTAAGGTTACCCCAGCTTCTATGTGGAGTAACCTTACGAAGTACCGTCGGATGTCGTCGGGTGCCGTCGGATGCCATGTTAAGTATGGCGTCGGGTCAGAGTCGGCTTTTTCCGTCGCTTACGTCGTTTTACTAACTCGTTCGCGAATAGGGGCATTGCGTAGTGACGATCATGTCGTTTTGACGTCGGTTTCAACGACGCTTTCCGACATGAGCTGGAGCATGCGCACTGGGCTTTTTCCCCGGCCGGCACATGCGCAGTTCGTTCGACGCGGGGGCGCGCTTAATTTAAATACAAGCCGCCTCATTTGAATTACGCGGGCTTACGCTGGGCCATTTTCGCTACGCCAACGCAAACGACGGAGCAAATGGTTAGAGAATACGGCACCTGCTCTAGTACGATGCGGCGGCGTAGTGCAAATGGCTTACGATACGCAAGCGAAATTCTATGAGAATCTGGCCCTCTATATTTTAGACATACTCTCGGGCCGGAAAAATGATTTTTACATAAATTCACAGTAGAAGAATAGAATATAATTGTACTTACTGCTGACAGCAGGACTGGATGGTGGCCCTGTATTCTTTGCTGGCACCTAAACGCTAGAGCATCATGCAGCGAGGCTGAACTTCCAGCATGCATGAGGCTTTACATACATGTCCCCATCAGTCTCCTCATTCATCTGTGTCCCCATCACTCATCGGGGTATCCCCACAAATTGGTGTCCCCATTAGAGCACCCCCCACATTTTTGTGTCCCCATTATTCATCTGAGTCTCCCTGCACATTTGTGTCCCCATCACAGCCCACCCCCCGCCTGCACATTTGTGTCCCCATCAGACCCATCAGCCCCCCCCTCACATGTTTGTTTTCCCATCAGCCCCCCCCCCACATGTGTGTCTCCATAAGACCCCCCAGATATTTGTGTCCCCATCAGTCATCACCCCCCCCACATTTGTGTCCCCATCAGAGCCATCAGCCCCCCCCCCACATGTGTGTCCCCATTAGACCCCCAGATATTTGTGTCCCCATACGTCATCACCCCCCTCACATTTGTGTCCCCATCAGAGCCATCAGCCCCCCCATATGTGTGCCCCCATCAGACCCCCAGATATTTGTGTCCCCATCAGAGTCATCAGCCCCCCCACATTTGTGTCCCCATCAGTCATCACCCCCCACACACATTTGTGTCCCCATCAGAGTCATCAACCCCCCCACATGTGTACCCCCCATCAGAGTCATCAGCCCCCCCCCACATGTGTGCCCCCCATCAGTGTCATCAGTCCTTCCCCACATATGTGCCCCCATCACAGCTATCAGATTTGTGTCCCCATCAGAGTCATCAGCCCTCCCTCACATGTGTACCCCCATCAGCCCCCCCCTCATTTGTGTCCCCATAAGAGTCATCAGCTTCCACCCCCACATTTGTGTCCAATCCAGGTCAGCCAGTGAGTCATACCTTTTGTATAATAGGCTATTGAAATATCCTAAGGTGTTGGCTATTCAATGTAAAGACACCCACTCTCACTGCCATTGTGTGACAAAGCTGTATAGATAACTTATTCAAGTAGATGTCTGTGTTATTATTAAAGGTTAATTGAACACTATTGAAGATGCGGGGCCGACCGGTCTACATGGTTAGTTTACCTGAATGCCTTTTAGAGTGTGATTGAAGCCCCCCATGGTGTGAAGGGGGGTGGAGATTACATTGTCCTGTGATTAACTGCATTATGTTGTACTGGATATAAGCAAGCTAAGAACCAATAAAGTTATTCATACATTTTGGAAACTAGAGAACGGAGCGCAGTCTCGTTTATTCTGGGAAAGGATATGGATAGTGTATGCAATATTGTCGGAGTGTGTCATTAGTATGTGTGCGCATGCATGCGCGCCAGAGCCTATTGGCAGGTCCCTGACACTTACCAACAACCAGGTACCAGTGTGGATAGTGTTTTTCAAGAAATTGCTTATTCATCTACATTTAAGAACCCGGTTTAAGAGTATGGATGAATATGTCCCTCAGAAGATGCGAGTACAAGGAGAGAGAGGAAAAGCCATAGCACAATACCGCGGTACAAATTATATTTAATAAAGGTAAAAACTGGAACTCACATTTAAAAAGATGACACTGGGTACAAAACCATATGAGCGGCGAGCTTGTCTCCCTGCCGTCAGGCGTGTACGCTCTAGTGCTCCTGGTACCTACGCGTGTCGTCACACCACGTGACTTCTTCAGGGAATTGCACTAGACTAGAAACATGATCTTAAATAGGCTGCTGAATTGTCTGCTGTGCTGGACGTCCGTCGGCCATTTTGTTGTAGTCTGATATACTCCTATGCACGCAGAGATGCTACAGCTGCCATCATTTTCCCTAGGTCTCTAATGTTAGAGAATAGGTACCGCTGAGCTGAGATTAGGCGGGGTTACTGGCCTAATACACAGCGCACTGTGCATACACGGGCTCTATTTACAAGGCAGGCTCAGTATCCTATATTAAATGTACAAAATATAAAATACAAAAAATTTAAATTAAGGAGAGGGGCAGGACATATATAAAAAGGACATATGGCTCAATTACATGCAGGGTCACTGCCTGCGGCTCAAACAAAGCCATAATAGTGGACTTTGAGATTGGAATGGGGCCAGAGACTACTTGGTGTCAATGACAAAAAGCGTGAATAGAACAGAGATATATGTAGCTTTTTTGAAGCCCATATAGAAATGTATAAATATCTGAAAAGATTGAAATTAAAAAATATATTAAAATTAGAATATATATATATTAAAAATAGAGCATATAGAGAATATTGTAGGAAAAATCTACAAAATATGACTAAAGGAGCTCTATAGGGAACACTGATGACGTGGGACAAAATAAATACAAACATGCAGAGTATTAGTAGTACATGTTAAAGTTAACCTGCATTGATATCTGGAAGAAATGGGCCCCTAAGGTCATAATGTCGGCATCTAAATAGGGGTAGGTATATTGAAAAATCATTGAGAAAACAATTTAAATCAAAGTCTATATTACGTCTTTTGTACCGCAGTATTGTGCTATGGGTTTTCCTTGCTCTCCTTGTACTTGCATCTTCTGAGGGACATATTCATCCATACTCATAAATCAGGAGGAGGAGAAAGCAGCAAGGAGGGATCTAGAAATTCACATAGGATCACTTACGAACTCTGCATTCTTGGAGATAGGCCCACTATTCATGGCCTCTATGTGAGTGCATGTCTATGTGATTCATCCTCCATTTCCAAGTGCCCACACAGTACTATGGCATGATTCCTTTGATGTTTTTTTTTTACATGTCTATCTGCCGCTGAGTCCTTTAGCTACCTATAAGTGTTGCTGCATCTACTTGAGTCTACACCTGTGGAGTTTTCTGGCTGTCCGTGCTATAGCCGTGAGGTGAGCATTTAGGAACCACAAGAGGTGTTTGCACTGAAGTCAAAATAACTGCCTAAGATACGTCGAATCACTGCCTACGACGTGAACGTAACCTACGCCCAGCCCTATTCACGTAGTACTATGGAAACATACCTTTGCATGGGCTGCGCCTCCTATATGAGAAATAACTTTATGACGGACGTAACCCTTACGCAAATCGCTTAAAACATGCGCCGGGCGCATCTACGTTTGTTAATCGGCGTATCTCCCTCATTTGCATATATGCATCTCAAATCAATGGGAGTACCAAATACGTCCAGCGTAACTATGCGCCCACTATACGCTGGCGTAGGCAAGTTACGTCGGTTGGATGAAGTCAGTTTTTTGGCGTATCTTGGTTCTATGGGTACGACGCATAGAAACTAAGGCGCACATTTGTACTTACGCGGCGTATCTGTAAATCCGGGCCATTGTGTTTATTCATTTATTTGCTTGTTTGAGCATCTTCCTAGTTTACACTAAGGCCGCGTACACACGATGAGACATGTCTGCTCAAACATGTCTGACAGACCGTGGGTTTAGTTGGAAAGTAATTAGCACACTTGCACTATAAACCAAGTGGGTTTAGTTGCAAAGTAATGACACACTTGCACTATGCACGAAGTGTGTTTAGGTGCAAAGTGTGGTGCGTGTGCTAAAGCCCTGAGCTCCTCTGCTCCTCACTAACAGAAGAGGGGGTTCCTGGGGTAGTGGATGGGACTTCAGTCTCCACTGGCACAACCCCAGAAAATGGTACAGGACTGGGACAGGAGGATGTCGGCTTTGCTTTGCAAGCACCGGGGGGTTTTCACCAAGCACCAGTGGATGGGACTTCAGTCTCCACTGGTATACCCCAGGAAGGGGGGGCAGTTGGCCCAGACCCCCAACAGCATGATGGACTGAGCCCAGCTACCCTGCCTTCTCCCCAGCAGCAGGCGTGTTCTCTGAGAGAGGCAGAGGTTGGCGGGGTGAGTAATGCTCAGTTTGGAGCCATTTATTTGGGGTACAGTATGGATACCAGCATTGGAGGACGGGAACTACTGACGGACTTCGGAGTCAACCCGTTTGGGGTTCCCTCCTGTGTCCGTCTCCCACCGAAAGGGGAGAGATGTAACAGAATGGCCCGTGACACCCAGAGACGTTGGAAGGATGAGAGATACTCTTGTGCCAGCAGCACCAAAAACTCTTGGGTCGAAATCCACCCTGTGCCCTTTTGGGTATAGGGTGGCTAATAGTGAATCATAATTCATATTACATGAGATGGGACATTAATAATACTTCATATTGCAGGACTGAGATATCACAAGGAGTCATGATGACATGACCAGGTCAGCCAGTGAGTCATACCTTTTGTATAATAGGCTATTAAAATATCCTAAGGTGTTGGCTATTCAATGTAAAGACACCCACTCTCACTGCCATTGTGTGACAAAGCTGTATAGATAACTTATTCAAGTAGATGTCTGTGTTATTATTAAAGGTTAATTGAACACTATAGAAGATGCGGGGCCGACCGGTCTACATGGTTAGTTTACCTGAATGCCTTTTAGAGTGTGATTGAAGCCCCCCATGGTGTGAAGGGGGGTGGAGATTACATTGTCCTGTGATTAACTGCATTATGTTGTACTGGATATAAGCAAGCTAAGAACCAATAAAGTTATTCATACATTTTGGAAACTAGAGAACGGAGCGCAGTCTCGTTTATTCTGGGAAAGGATATGGATCGTGTATGCAATATTGTCGGAGTGTGTCAGATAAGCTTGTCGTGGTTGGATGGAAGGTTGTAAGCGGTGGTAACCGTTACAGACCCCCTTAAGGGTTTGGTCTTAGCTGCAAGGTGACCCCAGGTCACGACCCCCAGGTTCACCCTGCTCGCGAGGAGAGTACCAGAAGACACAGTCAGACATTGATGGATGGATGGATGAAGCAAAAGGAGAGCCGGATAGTGAGCCAAGGTCGGGGCGGGCAGCAGACAACGTAATCGGGAGACTAGCCAATCAGATACACAAGAGATCAGTTCATGAGAAGTCAGGTAAGCAGGTTACAGGAAGGGTGCTCAGAAACAAGTGTTGCTCAAGCAACCAGAAACTGGTCTGAGTGGAATTTAAATAGCGAGGCACATGGGGGGCTGGACAGGAAGTACGGTAGCAGGAAGGACGGATATATTAAGCAACAGGTGAAGCCGGCAACACCCATAGCTGCTGAGTGCAGCCAGAGCTGAACACAAGCTTGTTAAACAACAGGTACCAGCCGACCTACAGCAGCAAAGGTAAGGCACAGATCAGCTCCGTAGGTGATCTGTGACAGCAAGCACTTTATTTTTATTTTTTTTAATGTTTACAAAATAATGTAAGTTTTGAGGTACTGTTCTATTTGCTCCTCCTCATGCCTAACATTATTTAACTGTAATTCACTTGGGTTGGTTGTGAACTAGTGATGTTTGTTTTACACGTTTCGTCATCAATGACATAATATTTCATGTTCTGTGAAGAGCTGCACAATTCTGGGAAAAATTAGAATCACAATTCTTTTGCTTAGAATGAATCTCACGATTCTCAAAAAACTTTTTTATTTGAAAAATTTACAACCTCTAAACATTAGGTTATCAAACCAAATGGCAATAAAATAAGCCATATAGAAAAGGGAGATCATCACCATGACACTGGATAACACATGAATGTGAATTTAGTGGCCACATCTCTGGATTGTATAGAACAAACAAAGGACTGTTCCCCCCTGGATGGGACTTTTAAGGCCACAAACACTAAAGTGCGTTAGAAATGTATTTATTTATTTATTTATTTTTTACATTGGGGAGGATATCCCAAATAGAGGACGAATTGCACCCCGTTAAACAAGATGTGAAGGATCTGAAGACACAAACGGACAAAATAGAGGAAAAAGTGGATGAAATAGAGAACAGACTCCGGAGGGACAATATTAGGCTGGTGGGGCTCCCAGAAAGAAGTGAGGGGTCTCAGCCGATAGAATTTCTAGAAAACTGGTTTATAAAAGTATTTGGTCTATATTATGAGATCGAGAGTATGTTTTCTCCCCCACTGCTTTTTTTTTATTTTTTCCTCTTTTTTTCCCTTTTTTTCACTGAATCTTCAAATAAGACTATCACAGAGAGATTTGTGGGTCACGAAATATACAAATATATAAAAGTATGTATAAATGAGTAGAATTTTGAAAATAGGATCTTGGAATGTCCGTGGGATGGGGACACCAGCTAAAAGAGCAGTTGTTTTTGACGCATTAGAAGGCTATAAGGTGGGATTGATTTGTTTACAGGAAACCCATTTTACAAATGACAGTAAAACACAGATTCCATACAGGAAATTTCAACATCAATTCCATTCAGTTCACACATCATACTCAAGAGGGGTGACAATCCTGATAAAAGGGGGAGTGGGGTTTACTTGCAGGAAGGTCAACATTGATGATGAGGGGCGTTACGTTTTCCTATATTGTGCAATAGAGGGCAGGGAATATATACTCGCTAATATATATATACCCCCCCCCCCCCCCATTCAAACTAGAGGTTATGTACAAATTTATGGACTTTATCCTGGATAAACCTGGAATACCAGTCATTGCAATGGGGGATTTTAACAAAGTATTAAATAAAAAAAAGGATAGGTTCCCAATGACAAATGTACAGGAGACCCACCTTTATCTGTTTTTACAAGAGACAGGGTTGTTTGATGTATGGAGGAAGAGAAACCCAGAGGGGGTACAGTTCTCTTGTTGCTCTAGTACCCATGCCACATTATCCAGGATTGATTTAGTCGTGGGCAATGTGGAAGCCTCTCAAATAATCGGGGAAATAGAATATCTACCATGGGGAATATCAGATCATTCCCCGGTGATAACAATGGTAAATCTAGAGGGAAGAAGATCTGCTATGGTATGGAAAATAAGCCCCCTCTGGTTCGAATTAATGGGAAACACTGAGGAGGTAATGGCGAAAATAAAATAGTTTATAGATTTTAATGAGGGAACGGCAACACGGGGGGTAATGTGGGACACGCTGAAAGCCTTCCTCAGAGGGATATGTATCCAACAGGTGGCGAAGGCAAAAAATATCTCAAAAGAACGAGAAAGTAGAATTAGAAATGAAGTAGCGAACACCGAAAAAGAATATATAGCATATCCAACAGAGGAGAGGAAAAGAAAATGGCTAGATAAGCAACAAGAATATAATATAGAGCTGATAAAAAAATCAAAAAACAAGAGAATGTTCCAAAGACAAGCGGCATATGGGGAGGGGGTAGGAAGAATGTTGGCCCATTTAATAAGAACAAATTCCACTCCTTCTGCTGTCCCGGCTATTAAAAGTAGTAACGGTAATGTGTCCACAAATGTGGCAGAGATAACGGATACATTCAGAGAATACTACGAAAAACTACTAAGTCCCAAAGAACAGCGGGAGGAGAGGAATTGCAACGATTTTTTAGAAATCTAGAACTGCCCTCTCTCAGGCGGCGTACACACGACCGAGGTTCTCGCTGGAAACCAGCGAGAACCTCGCTGGAAGCTGCATTCCAGCGAGGACCTCGGCCGTGTGTACGCTCTCGGCGGGCTTCCCGTTGGGAAGCCCGTCGAGCAGAAATAGAGAGCACGCTCTCTATTTGCTCGACGGCCCGCCTGGAAGAATGGCTGGTTGCCATTCCCGACGGGCGGGTCGCCGATTTCGACGGCCGGCAGGGAACCTCGACGGGCGGAACGATGTGTTCTGCCCGTCGAGGTTCTCTGCCGTGTGTACACGGCATTACAGGAACGGAGATGGAACAAATGGAGAAACCAATAATATTAGAAGAGGTTCAGATAGCAGTCAGAGAAATGGCCAATCAGAAGTCCCCTGGACCTGACGGATTACCAGCAGAGACATATAGATATTACGGGAAGGTGTTGCTCCCAGAACTTTGAAAGTATTTAATGAGGCGATGTTAAAGGGTAAATTGCCCACCTCAATGACAGAGGCCACGATAATAGTGCTGCACAAGGAGGGGAAGGACCCACTGGAAGCATCATCATACCGCCCTATCTCCCTCCTATGTGCAGACGCTAAAATCCTGGCTAAAATCATGGCCAGCAGGCTAAACAAAATAATCTCAAGACTCATACATCAGGACCAAACTGGATTTATTCCAGGTAGATCAACCAGCATAAATATTAGGAGGGTATTTCTTAACCTACAAATCCCCACAGAAAACATCGGCAATAGGGCAGTCATGTCCTTAGACGTGGTCAAAGCCTTTGATAGTTTAGAATGGTAATACATCTGGTATGCCCTAGAGGCCTATGGGTTTGGCCCCACCTTTATTAGATGGATTAAAATACTGTACAAGGACCCGAACGCAAAAATTAGAGTCAATAATGAATACTCAGGAAAGGTTAAGTTGGAGAGGGGCACAAGGCAGGGGTGTCCATTGTCACCCCTGCTCTTTGCATTAGCGATGGAACCACTTGCCATGGCCATAAGAACGGACAGGATAATGAAGGGATTTATAAGACCGATTAGAGAGGAGAAAATTGCTCTATATGCGGATGATGTTCTGCTATTCCTAGGGGACACAGGTCACTCCATTAGAAGGGCAATGACCATTTTTAGTGAGTTTGGCAATATATCTTGACTGGTGATAAATTAAGAGAAATCGGCCTTGATGTCGATAGACCCAATGAGGAACCAGATCCAGGAGGAGATCCCACAGTTAGATATAGTGGGGAAAATGCAGTATTTGGGTATAATAATTACACCGGATCTCAATAAATACATAGAGAATAATATGGAACCATTGATACTCAAATTTAAAAAGAAAATTGGGATCTGGCGGCATCTCCCACTATCGGTGGCTGGGAGGTGCAACCTGATTAAAATGGTATGGATGCCACAATTACTCTATGTATTACATAATACACCCATATGGATACATAAAAAATGGTTCAAGAAGATAGATGTCCTGTTTAGCGAGTTAATATGGAAAGGAGGACTCGCTAGGATAGGACTACAGACTTTGCAGCTGCCAACGAGAGAGGGGGGAATGGCAGTACCCCATCCACGCTGCTACTTTTTGGCCGCACAGTTGCAGCATATAGGAGTCAAAATGGAACCAGGAGAGGATATGAATAGAAGTTTAATGATCCATGGGGCCCCCCATGAAACAACCATGGAGGTGATGGAGGCCAACTCATTTATCAACTTGACCCCCACGGTCAAGTTGGTAACCAAAGTGTGGAAAGCCATAACGATAGAAGGAGGACAGGTGGTAGTGACAGAGTGCGCTCCACTGTGGAATAACAGGAACTTACAAGAACTTGAAACAGTGGGAGTGATTAAATAATGGGCAGTAAAAGGGATAACAAGACTGGCTCAGCTATATGAGGGAAGGACTCTAAAAACATTTGCCACCCTGAGAGAGGAAATTCCCAATTGCACGTTCTACAGGTATCTCCAAGTCAGGCATGCATTAAACACTCAGTTTAAAGGAGCAGGACCAAACTGGATAAAGCCACAAATATCTCAAAAAATAAGAGGAGGGATAGAGAAGAAAGGGTTTATATCCGTAATCTACCCATATATATGTGAGGAGAACATAGAGGGACCAATGCAGCTTAAAAGTAAAAAGAAATGGGAGGAAGACCTGGGAATTATAACGGAAGACCAATGGAAGACAGTGCTGAAGAGAGGGCAAATGGTCACAGTTTCAGCAGCCCAAAAGATATCGTTTCTAAAGATGATACACAGGGCATATTTTACCCCAAAAAAACTATTTAGTTTTGGTTGGAGAACGGATGCAGGATGCCCCAGATGTCAGGACACGGGGGACTTATTACATATGTTATGGAGATGCCCCAAATAATTTAGGTATTGGCTAGAGATCATCAGAATCATTAACAAAACATATGGGACTGGGTTGGAGATGGACCCTAGAACGTGCATATTGGGAATATGGGAAGAAAGGGGAGGGCTGGCGAGTACCACAAAAGCCGTAGCAAGGTGCCTATTCCAGGCAAGAAAATTAATCGCCCAAAGATGGCAAGCAGTAAACCCCCCATCATTAAGAGAGTGGACTAACAGGGTGACAGAAACAATATAGAAAGAGAAAACAGTTTATACTAAAAGAGGAAACATCAAAGAATTTGATAAAATATGGAAACCGTGGTTACTCTAAATAGGATATCTGGTATAAAAAGCCAAGGAGCAAACTGGAAATTAAGGGTGGGAGGTTGGGGGGGGGGTAGGGGGAGAATGGGATAACAATGTACTCAATAGAGGGGTTAAGTCCAAGATTATGGTATGCGGGGAATGAAATAATGTTTTGTATAAAGGAAATTTTGTATGTAATCTGTTTTTTAAACATGAAAGATAATGAAATAAAGAGAATTAATCAAAAAAAATATATTTTCACATAAAGATAGATCACATACAATGATCAGTGGTTAAAAAGAATAATTTGTTTTGCTTTGTTTGTCACTTGTATACCACATCTAGTGGTTTATGCCTTTAACCATCGATCATTGTTCTATCTTTTTATGTAAAAATAAATCAATTTTCTAACACACTTCTGTGATTGTGGCCTTAAAAGTCCCATCCAAGGGGGATTGGGGAACAGTCCTTTGTTCTAAAATAAGCCATAATTCTCTGGCTTTAATCAGTTTTTTCCTGAAACCAAGAAATTACAATTACGTTTAAAAAACATTCAGGTAACGGATCATCTTCACTGTCAGTGTTGCCTAAGAACAGATAAGAGTGTAAATCCAAGGACAAGCTTTCAGATTGTTGTTACTGTGAGCCTGAGGCTGGAACTGGTGCCCCTTCACTTTGTGCTGCTTTGAAAAAGCTACCCAAGGTTGTGAATGTAGTGGCCATATCCTTGTATTGTAAAGAACAAAGGACTGTTCCTTCCCCCTTGGATGGGACTTTTAAGGCCACAAACACTGAAGTGCGTTAGAAAATTGATTTATTTTTACATAAAGATAGATCACATACAATGATCAATGGTTAAAAAGCATAATTTTGTTTTGCTTTGTTTGTCACATGTATACCACATCTAGTGGTTTATGCCTTTAACAATTGATCATTGTTGTGTGCTCTATCTTTTTATGTAAAAATAAATACATTTTCTAACGCACTTCTGTGTTTGTGGCCTTAAAAGTCCCATCCAAGGGGGATTGGGGAACAGTCCTTTGTTCTAACAAAAGCCATAATACTCTGGCTTCAATCAAACACATTTTAAATAAATGACAATGTAATGCAAAAACAATGTGAAATAAAGAAATTACAATTACATTAAAAAAACATTCAGGTAGGTAGTATGTCAGATAAAGATAAACAGATTTAAAGATTTTAAGCTAGAAACAAAAGCCTATCCACCTTTTGTGGCTTCAGTGCAGAACGGCGACACGTGAAAATGTTGCCCCCTGTGCTAAAAACCCTTTCAAAAGAGGAACTGGTTGCAGAAATGCAAATGTATTTTCTGGCCAGTGCAGACAATCTTGGATACTGCTCCTTGTGAACTTTCCACCAGGCTAACGGATCATCTTCACTGTCAGTGTTGCCTAAGAACAGATAAGAGTGTTTAGACTGTTGTTGTTGCTGTAAGCCTCAGGCTGGATCTGGTGCCCCTTCACTTTGTGCTGCTTTGAAAAAGATACCCAAGCTCTTTCAAACCTTCTTTGCAGGACCACTATTATTAGTTGTAGGGGGGCTTACCTTAAATGTTGTTACCTTTGACATCTCCTCTTTTAGTCTGTTATGGACAACAGTTTTGTTATCTTCATTAACGCAAGTCATCTTAAACATGGGATCGAGGGTTGTGTCGAGAAGGTCTTGAGTTTTTTGGTCATGATATTTTTCCTCCAGATACCCCATGATCTTTGATTTCATTGTGCAAATGAGATCAGAGTCATCTTCCTTAACAATCAAAACAGAAGACTGAAATAGGTGTAGAGCAGGTTTCACAGAAGAGACACTGACATACTGCTCTCCTGAAAGAGCATCTGTGAAGTCTGTCAGTGGGGTGAGAGTCTTGTCCACAGCCTCCAGGACCTCTAGGTCTTGCCATGTTGGCAAGAGGTGCCTAGTCTTGCGGTCAGAAGAGAGGACATGGGTGATGGCAGCTTGCTGCTCAAGTATCCTCCTCACCATAGCCTGCCTAGATCCCCACCTTGTCAGACATTCTTGAGCTTGTGGTCTGGTAAACAGAGTTGTTTTTGTGCCTCAGAAAGCTCACGCTTCCTCCTCCAACTGTAGCTAAAACACCCGACAAACTTTTTGCACAAACCCATAGCACGCTCAATTCGTGGGTCCTTCATTGCATTCTCTATTGTAAGATGAAGCCTATGGCCAGTGCTGTGACAAGGCCATTTGGTGCCCAGGGCGAAGGTGGCAAACCGATCTATAAACGCTTATCGCGATTTTTTTTAATGAAAAATATGTAGGAGAAGAATACGTATCGGACTAAACTGAGGGAAAAAAAACATTTTTTATATAGTTTTTGGGGATATAGCAAAAAGTAAAAAATATTGAATTTTTTTCAAAATTGTCGCTTATTTTTGTTTATAGCGCAAAAAAAAAGGATTTTTAATAAACAGCTTACCTGTAAAATCCTTTTCTTGAAGTACATCACGGGACACAGAGCGCATAGCCATTACACTTGGGTTATATGGGTACCTTCAGGTGTGGACACTGGTGTAATCAATTTCACAGGAAGTTTCCTCCCTATATAACCCCCTCCCACTGGGAGTGCTTCAGTTTTGTAGCAAGCAATTCTCCCGAGGTTACACAATGTTCCCCAAAAGAGGGGTGGGAGCTCTGTGTCCCGTGATGTACTTCAAGAAAAGGATTTTACAGGTAAGCTGTTTATTAAAAATCCTTTTTTCTTTATCGTACATCACGGGACACAGAGCGCATAGCCATTACACTTGGGATGTCCTAAAGCAATGCTCTATGAAGGGAGGGAGACCGTAAGGCCAAGAATAGCCAAATAAAAACATTGTCAGGAGAAAAAATAGCTCCACCAACAGAAAAACAAGGGGGCGTGAACCGGGCCAGAGGATTCTATACTGCTGCCCGTAGGACCGCCTGCCCAAAAGCTGCGTCCGTACCCTTTGCAACGTCCAACTTATAAAATTTAGTAAACGTATGTACGGAAGACCAGGTTGCCGCCTTGCAAACCTGTGCCATAGAGATCTGATGGTGTGCCGCCCAGAAGCCACTCATGGCCCTCGTAGAATGGGCTTTAACTGATAAGGGAGGTGGAACGCGCTTCAGACCATAGGCCTGAAAAATCAGCTGCTTAATCCACCTAGCCAAGGAAGACTTGGCAGCCGGCTGACCCTTCTTGGGGCCATCCGGAAGAACAAAAAGCACATCTGTTTTCCGAATCTTCTCTGTAGCCTTGAGATAGACCCTCATGGCTCGAACCACGTCCAAAGTATGAAGCAGTCTTTCCTCTCTGGACTGGGGAGTAGGAAAGAAGGATGGTAGGACTAGGTCCTGATTCAAGTGAAAACTGGATATGACCTTAGGAAGGAAAGAAGGTTGAGACCGCAGAACCACTCTGTCCTTATGCAGAATAAGGTATGGCTCCCTGCATGACAAGGCTGCCAGCTCGGAAACCCTTCTGGCTGAAGCCATAGCCACCAAGAAAACCAACTTTCGGGTTAGTAGCACCAGAGGGATTTCTGTCAGAGGTTCAAACGGCTGCCTTTGTAAAGCTGACAAGACCAGATTTAAATTCCAGGGGCAGATGCAAGACCCCCTGCAAGAAGGTTTTCATAAGCGAATGGGTGGCCAAGGGTCTTTGAAACCATATTGATAAAGCCGACACCTGCCCCTTTAGAGTACTAAGAGCCAACCCTTTGTCAACGCCAACCTGGAGGAATCGCAAGATCCTGTCAATAAAAAACTTTCGAGGATGCCATTTTTGAGACTCGCACCACTCCACATAGGTTCTCCAGACTCTGTAATAAATATTTCTGGAGACCGGTTTCCTAGCCTGAATCAACGTAGATATGACCTGATCTGAGAGGCCTCTGCCCTTAAGAATTAGGGATTCAGCCGCCAAGCCGTCAAATTTAGCTGCTGTGAAGCAGGATGGCAGATTGGGCCCTGAGACAGCAGATCTGGGCGCAGGGGGAGCGGCCACGGCGCCCCGACTGACATCTTCACGATGAGTGCGTACCAAGCCCTCCTGGGCCAGGCTGGGGCCACCAGGATCACAGGCCTGCGCTCCACCCGGATCCTCCTTAGAAGGCGGGGAATCATCTACAGTGGAGGGAACGCATACAGAAAAGAAAACTGGTGCCAAGGGCAAACCAAGGCATCGGTCCCGTAGGCCGAGGGATCCCTGGCTCGGGATATGAATTTGTCCAACTTTTTGTTGGATCTCGTTGCCATAATGTCCACATCTGGGACTCCGAATCTTTGGCAAATCTCTTGGAATACCTGGGGGTGAAGAGACCACTCCCCCGGGAGCAACTGTTGACGACTCAAAAAATCTGCTTGAGAATTGTCTATCCCTGGGATGAATACCGCCGAGATGCAGGGTACATGGGCTTCGGCCCATGAGAAAATCAGGTTTACTTCTCTTTGGGCTGCTGGGCTCTTCGTGCCCCCCTGGTGGTTTATGTATGCCACCGCAGTGGCGTTGTCGGACTGTATCCTTACTGGCAGACCCTGAAGGGGGAGAGTCCAGGCGATCAGGGCCAGCCGAGCAGCTCTGATCTCCAAGATATTGATGGGAAGCAGTTTTTCTCTGCCTCCGACCACTGCCCTTGCTGGGTTTGTTCTTCTAGAACTGCCCCCCAACCTGACAGGCTGGCATCCGTGGATACTATCTTCCACGTGATGGGGCAAAAGGATTTCCCTTTTGACAAATTTTGAGAGACCAGCCACCAAGACAGGCTGCGCCGGACCTTCGGGGAGAGCACTAACGGACGATCTAACGCCTGAATGGACTTGTTCCAAGCAGAGAGAATGGCTGCCTGAAGATATCTGGTATGGATCTGGGTGTAGGGTACAGCCTCGAAGGCGGCCACCATCTTCCCCAGCAGTCGCATACATAGGCGAATAGTCGGCCTCTTCTTGCCTAAGATCACTTGAACTGCTTGAGCTATTGATTTGATCTTTGCTTGAGGTAAAATTATCCTCTGGCAGTCTGTATCTAGCCGAAGGCCTAGATATTCCAACTGCTTTGTGGGTTTCAATACCGATTTTTCTAGGTTTACAATCCACCCGAATTCCTCTAGATGCTAAACTGTGCGACCTACTGCCTGATTGAGGTTGGAAGCTGAGCTGTCGATAACCAGAAGATCGTCCAAGTGTGCCAAGACTAAAATGCCTTCTGTCCTTAGGACGGCTAGCACCGGGGCTAACACCTTTGTGAATACCCGCGGAGCTGTTGCCAACCCGAAATTGAGGGCTACGAACTGGTAATGGCGGTGATCTATCATAAAACGAAGAAACCTGTGATGTGCCGGGTAGATCGGCACGTGCAGATACGCATCTTTTATGTCTATAGATGCTAGAAAGTCATCTTGATGTAGGCTGGCTGCCACCGAACGTATGGACTCCATACGAAAGGTCTGAATGCTTAGAAAGCGATTTAGGCGTTTGAGGTCTAAGATAGGCCTGACGTCGCCATTGGGCTTTGGTATTATGAAAAGGTTGGAGCAGAATCCCAGACCCCATTCCTGGGTTGGTACTTCTACAATTACTCCTTGGTGCAAGAGACGATCCAACGCTTTTACAAGAGAGGCCCTCTTTAATGGGTCGCTTGGAAGACTTGACCCCTGAAAATGAGGAGGGGGGACTTCCCGAAACTCTAGCTTGTAGCCCGTGGTTACCACGGATCTTACCCAAGAGTCGGGAATTCTGGCCTTCCACACTTCGGAGAAAAACCGAAGCCTTCCCCCCACCCAAGAGAGTGAGGGCGCCCCTTCATGAATCTGACTTGAGGACTGGTTTAACCGGCTTGCGAGACCATGGCCTCTTGCCTGTCGTGGCTTGTCCTTGTGGGCGGGTATAAAAATGCTGAACGCCCGGGAGGCCGTCGATACTGGCGGGAAGTTGAAGGGGCCGAGCCTGCGAAGGCCTGTCGCTTAAATGCGGGCCCACGCGATCTTTTCTTGATAGGCAAGAAAGAACTTTTACCACTTGATATGGTCTGGATATATTTATCTAGGTCTTCACCGAATAGTCTCCCACCATGAAAGGGAAATCCTTTTAAAAGCTTTTTGCAGGGTGCCTCTGCTGACCAGTTCTTTAGCCACAAAAGGCGACGCATATGAACCAACAGCAGAGATAAACGGGACGCCTGTTGAACGGAGTCCTTAATAGCCAATTCACGAGCTTGCTGAGCCGGTATGTCCCTTAATATCTGTTTAGTCTGATCCTTTAAAGCCTGACAAACGCCAATGGCTGCCACTGCTGGCTGAACCACGGCACCTACTGTGGTAAAAGAAGCCTTCAGTAGGGTCTCCAATTTTTTGTCGACTGGATCTTTAAACACCTGGACATTTTCCACCGGACAGGTCAGGGTTTTATTTACGCAGGAAATGGCTGCGTCCACGGAAGGGAGTGCCCATTTCTTTGCAAATTCTTCTTCCATAGGATAGAGAATGGTGAACCTTTTAGGAGGGATAAAAATCCTATCAGGTCGAGCCCAATCCTGAAAAATCACGCTCTCCAGAAGGGGGTGAACCGGGAAAGACGCACCACTCAATGGTGCCTTCAAGGAACCTAAAGAGGATACCGCGGGGGCTAATTGTTCTGACACTGGAAGTTTAAAAGCAGTGCGAACCATATCCGTCAGAGACTGGATCCACAGACTCTCTGCTTGAGAAGCCGAAAAAATGTCATCTATAGTGGAATCTTCAATGTCTGACCCGTCAGGACTCAGGTCCGCTTGATCCCCCTGTGGGTCCAATTCCTCCGAAGAGAGGACCTCTGCATCTGAACACACCGTTCTAGGTGACGGGGATCTAGCCCGTTTGCCACCCAGCAAAGAGCGGGCAATTAAAGCAGTTAACCTTTTCTCTAGCCCACCCAGGGTGGATTCTAGCATTTCTTCCGTAACATAAACGGGAATGGGTTGATTGGGGGCCGCCTCTGCCCCTAGCACCCTCAATGGCTCCTGCACGATGCTGTTCGGTGGTCTATCTGGTGAGGGTGGGACCACTGGAGCCTGGCCCAAATCCTCTGACCCCGATGGAGACCCCTTTACTTTTTTGGCACCTTTTGCAGCCTTAGCTGGTCCTGATCCCTTGGGAGCCATTGCACAACCTTGAGACACCCCTACAGCCAACACCCAACTGTTGTAGCTAGAAGTGAAAACATTAATAAGGACAGGCTAAAAAAAAATCTAAATTTTCATACGCCTGAGAAGGCGGCAATACCGAGGAAAGTCCTGTGAGTATTGCCACACCAATGACCGTTAGCTGGAGTCCAAGGTTGCACCGACTCAGATACTGCCAGATCTAAGGCTGAGTCCCTTTAAGAAAAAAATCTTTTTTTTTTTTTTTGTTTTTTTTTTCTGGTCAGTGTGGACTAAGTCCAGACCTGAAGATCCACAAACCACCACTGGGTGTCACTGTTAGCCAGAACTGGCTCAGCTGCGCGCTCTATGTCCTCACCCTCCACTGCTCTCAGGAGGGAATGACCAGCCAGGAAATGCTTTTTTGCTTTATCTGAGACCTGACGCTGCTGGCCCGCCCCCCCCACGCACGCTGATGCTGTAAAAGGCGGCGCGCACGCGCGCGCGCCCCCGCCCCCCCCACGCTGAAACCAACATGGAGGAAGCAGAGAGCAGAGGAGAAGCCCGGACCAGCGCTCCCAACAGACACCCGGTAAGCCACTAATCTTTGTAGTGCACACATAGAGGAAGCTGTCCCCATAGGCTTCCTAGGAAACAGGAGTTTTGTCAGCACTTCCTCTCTATACACGTGGGGCTGCAGTAACATGCTAACAGGCAAATCTGGGGGGAGTAGCAAAATACATATCTTTAAAAGCATATATATATCTACATGTTATCTGGGTAAACATTAGTACATCCCATCCTGCCTCAAAAGACATAGTGGAGATAGTGGCTGATGCACAAGCATACCATTAGCCAACCCAGAGCCCCCAGGGGGATACCAAGTCCCGCAGGTTCCCTCTTACCTGCTCCACGCCGCAGGGTAATGCAAAATGCAAGAGGCCCAGCCTTCCCCCATCTCCGTGGGTATTGTCCTGGACCTTCAGGGACCGGGGTCCTGTGTTAAGGAACCCACACCCCTGGACCTATATAGCATCCTGGCATCAGTAGCGTTTAGTTCTTGGAAGAGACTAAGGCACTGGAGCCCAGAATCCAGCCCTCCAAGGAGAGGCATTATAGGCAAAACCCCATCCAGCAGGGCCCGGGTACCGTACACCTTGGCTTTGAAGCACTTCGGACGGATCCGGCTAGCTATCCTGGGTCCCGAGACCTCCGAGGGACAGCTAGACGTGACCAACACCTAAGACACTGGCGAAAAAACTGAAGCACTCCCAGTGGGAGGGGGTTATATAGGGAGGAAACTTCCTGTGAAATTGATTACACCAGTGTCCACACCTGAAGGTACCCATATAACCCAAGTGTAATGGCTATGCGCTCTGTGTCCCGTGATGTACGATAAAGAAATAAAAACCGCAGAGGTGATCAAATACCATCAAAAGAAATCTCTATTTGTGGGAAAAAGAGGACGCCAATTTTGTTTGGGAGCCACGTCGCATAATCGCACAATTGTCAGTTAAAGCGACGCAGTATAGAATCGCAAAAACTGGCCTGGTCATTTACCTGCATAATGGTCCGGGGCTGAAGTGGTTAATTTGCATACAGTTCATACTCCAATGTTATGCACTTTTACAGTGGGGATGCCACTTTGGGAACACATGAACAGAGGTCAGCAGCAATGCAAGTCAGATGGCAAGCATGGCTCATTTAAAATAACTCAAAACCATATTTCATCTGCTGTCTTTTTTTTATAGTACACCGTAGTGGTCATTAACCTTCCATCAGCCAGCCAGCCCCCCCCCCCCCCCCCACACACACACACACATCCAGCCATTTATTTATCTGCTCTGAGTTCAACTTCTTGCTTACTTTACAAGTAGTCTGTCTCCTCTGTAGCACAGCTAGATCCAGGCAGGCTCCTCGAGACGGGTCCTCGGCTCCTCTAGCTCAGGCACAGTCTACAGGCTGTTAGTCACAGCAGAACCGCCGACACAGCTCCCTGTGCGCATCGCTCCTCTCCAGCTCCCACCCTGCCTCCGGCCGTGAGTGGAGTGACGTCACGCCGCTGGCAGGAAGGGACTACGAAAATCCTCTGTAGGGGGAGACAGTAACCTTCACAGTGAGGGTAGAGGAGGTGACGGTCCACACTCGGAGGAGCCCCCTCAGCATATGCATACTCAGTGCCGCTGCCCGCTCACTATGTTATGACGCAGCCAAATAACACACTGGCGGGCGGCTGTGACGGTAGTCGAACATATCCCCGTCAAGCATTCCCTTCTTCTCCCATAAAAGAAATCACCCAATATTCCCCGACTAGGAATATCCCTGGAATCGCTGAATAATCCACACATGAGCCATGGCTTAATGCTGAATGTAACAGGACACACTTTATTGAAAGTACACAGCACACTTTATACAGGATTTGGAACATCCCGCCCCCAACAACCGCTTTCTTATTGGTCCATTGTAAAGTATGCAGTCTTCAATCTGGTCCTCTTAAACCATGCAAATGAGGACTTGAAAATGTCTCAGCAGAGATTGGTCCCAAAGCTTGAATAGCCTGAATATGTGTGTTCAGACAAAAGCCCCAGGGGGTCAATCAATGTACACAATAGCCAGCCACAGAACAATGGAACTGTCTGGAGACCAGAGACAGGGCAGAAGTCATTTACACCTGATAATAGAAAGGCTTTAAACAGGGTTATCACACAATGGACAATAAGTATCACTTATGAGTCTGTTGACCTGGCTGGGGTTCAGAATCAAATCTGTAATACATGAATTAGGATTTCAGTATTTCATGGTCCATTAAATTACTCCCCCTGGGAAATAGTTCAACATCCGCAGTGGGACCCAAACGGGTCACTCGAGGATGTTGGGCAAGTAGTCTTAAGGTTCCAGGACTGTCTGCCAGGATAACCCATCCGCCTTCCTGGTTTGAGGCCCTGGCCCATAATCGGACGGCAAGAGGCTCGCATTCAGTCCTCTCCAAAAGCCCCTGTCCTGGCTAGGCCTGTCACACATCTCCCCTTTTGGCAGGGGACTAACCCAGTAGGAGACACCAGATGGGTTGTCTCTGAATTCAGTCAGTAGTTCCAGTCCCCCAATGCCGGTATCCATACAGTACCCCAAATCACTTGCTCCAAACCAAGCATTACTCACCCCGCCATCCTCTGCCTCTCTCAGGGAACACGTCTGCCGCTGGGGAGAGGCCTGGACTGGCCCTTCTCCCTGGAGTCCTTTCAGCCGCTGGAGAGATGACAGGGTGCCTGGGCTCAGTCCATCATGCTGTCGGGGGTCTGGGCCAACTGGCCACCATTTATGGGGTATACCAGTGGAGACTGAAGTCCCATCCACTGATGTGAGGTGAAAATCCCCCAGTGCTTGCAAAGCAAAGCCGACATCCTCCTGTTTCAGTCCTGTACCATTTTCTGGGGTTGTGCCAGTGGAGACTGAAGTCCCATCCACTACCACAAGAACCCCCTCTTCTGTTAGGTGAAAGCAGAGGCCCGGGGCACTCTGCTCTGTTGCCAGCTCTTCCGCTGGGTTGCTGTGAGTGGAGACCACAGTCCCATCCACTGATATCCACTCAAGCTGTAGTGGGGTGCAGCCGCAAGTAGCATCCTGTCCTGCTGCCAGTGGTTCAGCTGGGAGTAAGAGCTTTACCACCTCAGCTGGTTGCTGAGGAGGGGGGCCAACCGCCCCGGCTCCCTGGAACTCCACAGTTGGTCCCGGTGCTGGGCAGAGATGGCTGGCACTCTGCCCTGTTGCCAGCACTTCTGCTGGGGGCGCATAATCCAGAACATCCTCTGAACAGTCCATGCATTCTGTAATCTGTGGCTGGGGAGTGATCTCCATCTTCTCACCCTGAGCCTCCGAAACTGCCACAGGGGTGGGGCAGAGGTCTTGAACCCTCTGTCCGGTGACCAGCGCTTCAGCTGGGGAAGTTCCTTGTAACTCCACAAATACTGCTCTTGGTGGCACCGAATCACATCCGCCCATCCCAGCAGGACCTCCTCTGATTCTGGTCCTATGTGCTGTATCCGCATCTCTTGTAACCTTCTTCTGAATTCCTCTTCCATGGTTACTGGTATCTGTACCTCTCCTCGTCTTTCATTTGGTGCTGCTTCTTTAGGCGTTGTCACCGATCGTCGTATTTCTGCAATTCTCAGCTCATGTTGCCGCTCTCGTTCTTTCTCATCAAAAGCTTCAAAAGCGCTAAACGGAATCTTCCTTGTGTCTGCTGTGCTGTACTCACTGTTTGGAGAATGTGCGGCTGCTTGTTGGACTGCTGCCAGTTTTAACTGTAGCTCTGCGTCTCTTATTTGTTTAGCCTCCTCCGCTAACAGGGTCATCACATCCGCCGTTGGGTTCGGACCGAACCATGCTAATTTCTCTCTTATTAGCTTGTTGGCTGGTGATTCCTCATCCTGAATCACTGGTGTCCCCATCTCTTGTACTGCTGGCGTTTCTGCAACCGAGTTCTCCTGGTCTAGCTCCATTTATTCTGCTATGATGACACGCTCGGTTTTGTTGCTAGCAATCCTTCCACAAACTTCCATTAGTTCTTTCAGTGTATTTCTTTTAAGCAGGGTGTACCAGTCTTCCATTCACTGTTCCCAGTGTCTGCTTGGAATCCTGATGTAAAGGAAAGTAGAAGGGAAAATCCCACTGCTGCCACCAATTGTGACGGTAGTCGAACATATCCCCGTCAAGCATTCCCTTCTTCTCCCATAAAAGAAATCACCCAATATTCCCCGACTGGGAATATCCCTGGAATCGCTGAATAATCCACACATGAGCCATGGCTTAATGCTGAATGTAACAGGACACACTTTATTGAAAGTACACTTTATACAGGATTTGGAACATCCCGCCCCCAACAACCGCTTTCTTATTGGTCCATTGTAAAGTATGCAGTCTTCAATCTGGTCCTCTTAAACCATGCAAATAAGGACTTGAAAATGTCTCAGCAGAGATTGGTCCCAAAGCTTGAATAGCCTGAATATGTGTGTTCAGACAAAAGCCCCAGGGGGTCAATCAATGTACACAATAGCCAGCCACAGAACAATGGAACTGTCTGGAGACCAGAGACAGGGCAGAAGTCATTTACACCTGATAATAGAAAGGCTTTAAACAGGGTTATCACACAATGGACAATAAGTATCACTTATGAGTCTGTTGACCTGGCTGGGGTTCAGAATCAAATCTGTAATACATGAATTAGGATTTCAGTATTTCATGGTCCATGACAGCGGCCATGGCAGAATTTGTGGCTGCGCCCCCCCTCCTATATTAAATGGTAGCGCCAAGGGCACTCGTCCCTCCCGCCCCTGCCTTGTACCGGCCCTGCCAATGGCCAAAACACTGCAGTCGAGTCCAGTGATTTATGGATATGGCCTTTACAATGTTCTTTCCGTTGTCTGTAGTGATGCACACATGATTTTTCTCCCTCAATTTCCAGTTTATGAGAGCATCCTTTAATCCCTGCGGCAAATCTTCGCCAGTGTGGTCCTCAGGGAAAAACCCAGTTTGTAGGCACCGACTTTTCATCTCAAAATCATCATTGATGAAATGGATTGTTAAGCTCATGTATGGTTCCATTGCTCTGCTGGACCATAAATCTGAAGTTGCAGCAAAATTAACTACATCTCGCAATTCTACAGAAAAAGGGTGGAGCTGATGGAGGTGCTCGGCTAATACCCTGCGCCTCATATAAAGTCCTAACCTTTTAGTTTTTCATATTCATCTTGCAATTCTGTTGCAACTGTTTCAGGACATTTGTTGTACAGAGCAGGGATTGCAACATGTGAAAAATAAATACGAGAGGGCACTTGAAAGCGATTATCAAGGGTTTGAATGGGTTTTTTAAACCCCTCTTTTTCAACAGTGGTCACAGGAGCCATGTCTTTAGCCAGGTGAAATGTGATTCCTTCTGTTATTTCTTTGCGCCTGAAAGAGGTTGTTGGGTATGGTGTTGCATTATATAATGTTCCTTAAATTGACGTTTGTTTTGTCTGGTTGCAGGTACTTTGTGATTGAGCGGTTTTGTTTTTCCGTAACGTCTCATATTGTTGTATGTGATTACATTTCAGGTGATTAAACAGATTGGTGGTGTTGCCCTTTGGTGCACAAACAACAGCTAAACATTGCTTGTAGTAGATGGTTTGCTGAGTGTCATCATCTGGTTTGAATCCGAAATAAGCCCACACTTCGGGATAAGCTCCTCTTTTTGGAACAAAAACATCTGGGTTTTTATCAGACTCACTTACGCATTGCTCTGCCTCTGCGCCGGCCTCTGCCTCACTCATTATTCTACTCGGTTTAGTTTGTTTCTAACTTCTCGGCTGTAACACTTTTGCTATTCTGATGCAATTAACATAAGTACATCTGTGTCCTTGAAAATATAATTGTCTGAACTTCAATTAGAAAATCCAACAAAAACAACCACCAGGCATTGCTGGCAGGGACCAGTGATTTTGCTGATACAGAAGACCCCAGCTGGGCTAAAGAGTCCTGTGTGACTGTGTATATTCTCCAATCGCTAAGGTGCTGCTGCAGCTCTCGTTCATTTAATAATCAACTGGGTGTGGTGGACTACTGGACATGTATGTACCTATAGAAAAAACGAGAGGGCACACTGTCACCCGCCTTAGTTTATAACCCCTTGCAGCTAATGCACTGACATTTAAAAGGCTTAAGGCAACGAATCAAACAGTGTGTTTTTTTTTTTTTAAGTCACACAATAAACCTGGTGCTGGAGGACTAATGGGCTAAAAATACTTTAAGATGGAAGTTTCAGGAAAAAACTTTCCACAGCACCCTACGTATAACACGCAGGCACAGTTTACCCTCTATTTTCAGGGTAAAAAGGTGAGTGTTATACGCCAATAAATACAGTATATATATATATATATATATATATATATATATATATATATATATACTTATTGAGTTTAACTTTTATATAGAATTTTTCTTTTCTTAATTTACAATTTTAAATGGAGATCTGTGGGTGGTGCTGCATGGTGACATAGGGAGGACTGAGATTACCCCTCCTATGTCAGGAGCTTTATTGATATCAAGTTCAAGCAATGAAGCAAGCAGTCACAATATATTATAAGCTCGCAATGCATTTGTGTTGGAAAAAGCATGCCATGCCTGGTGCACACACTCCACAGCACACACATCAAAGAGGGGCATCTGATCCCATCTAATACAGGACACATTTATTGCCAGATGTCAGCAAAATCGATAGATCATTTTATTATTGATACTAAAAATAGATTGGTTTAATCATTTACCTGGAAAATCATACAAGGCTGCTAAGGCGACAATGTTTTCATGTTTCAGCTCCTGGAATGAAAACACCAACTGTCAAATCAAATATTTCACCATTAAAATGGCCAATCTGTTACTCATCACACCACATTTGGTTTACCTGGCTTCAGGACTTTGATTTTCTTTCCCTAAAAGGATCTGATATGCGGTCAGGTTTTTCTTATTTTATTGCAACCAGCCAGGTCGCAGTGTTTCCCGGGCGTCTCTCTCTGACGAAACGTGGTGCCGCCCATGCCCACCCAGGTGGGGATATTTATTATAGAAAAAGGAAAAAATTGTGATTTTTTTTATAGCACAAAAAATAAAAGCCAATGCTCTTGTGCACATCACTGGACTGGATCAAGAGGGAGCTCAGGTAAGTATAAAGGGGGCTGCACACAGAAGGTCTTAATTTACACTACTGATACTTGTACTCAGGAAAATGCTCAGATTCTTCACACGATACTAAGGCCAGTCAGGGTGATCAGTGCAGTGGGAGAGTTACAAGCACTGATCACCCTGTATATATTTCAAAGTCTGACAGCCGGTTCTCTGCCCCCCCCCCCACGGCTTTCAGCTGCTTTCGTGAAATCAGCAGTGATTGGTGCTTGTAACTCTCCCACACACAATCACAGTTGACTGTCCCCATATCCTCCTCCATCCCCCCTCCATTCTGCTGCTGTCCCCCTCCATGCTGCTGTCACCCTCTATTCTCCTCCGTGTCCCCCTCCATGCTGCTGTCCCCCTCTCTTCTCCTCCATGCCCCCCTCCATACTGCTGTCCCCCTCTCTTCTCCTCTGTGTCTCCCTCCATGCTGCTGTCTCCCTCAGTGTCCCCCTCCAAGCTGCTGTCCCCCTCTGTGTCCTCCTCCGTACTGGTGTCACCCTCCGTGTCACCCTCCGTTCTCCTCCACCCCCTCGAATGATCAGTCATGGAGAGCGTTTGTAGGAGCCGGTAAATCTGGCTCCTTTTCCGAATGTACAGAGTCAGTGATCACTGACTCTGTCCATTCACATAACTGAAACATCATTAACTGTGTTTACAATGTTTCAGTTTATGAATGGAGAGAAGCCGCTGTCTTCTCCCTGTTCATTTTCAGTGCAGCTGAGGCTTTCTCAAAGGGGAGATATCAGGGGTCTGTTAAGACCATATCTCACCACAGCCACCCAACATGGCTGATAAAAAAAAAAGACTCGCAATAAATAATAAAAAAATTAATTGTAAAAGATAATAAAATAAAAATAAAAAATGAAATAAAAAACACACTGAGGCCCCGTACACACGACCGAGCTTCTCGGCAGAATCCAGCGAGAAGCTCGCTAGGAAACATATTCTGGCGAGTAACTCGGTCGTGTGTACACTTCCGACAAGCGTCCCGTCGGGAAGCTCGTCGAGCCAAAAAAGAGAGCACGCTCTCTTTTTCCTCGTTGTTCAATGAGGACTTTGGCTCGACGAGCTTTTCCGACCGCTCATCGGGAACCTCGTCGGGCGGAACGATGGGCTTAGCCCGACGAGGTTCTCGTACGTGTGTACGCGGCCTAACACTTTACACCGCCCCCCCTAAACAAAAGAATGCATTGTAAAACATTTTTTTTTAAATAAAATAAAAATTTGTAAAAAAAAAATTAAAAATACTGAATACTGACACATGTGCCACTGTCACATGAGATAAAAAAAAGTATTGGTAGTCGGTATTGGCAAGCACTTAAAAAAAGCATAAGTACTTGTACTCGGTCCTAAAAAAAGTGGTATCGGGAACAACTCTCATTTAGATAGAATGCATGAAGGTAAAAAAAAATTCAGCCTTTATTTTAAGATGATTGAACTATAATTATTGAATTATTGAGACATTACATAGTTACATAGTTAGTCTGGTTGAGAAAAAGTCCATCTAGTTCAACCAATAAAAGGCAAATCAATTTATAACTTTTTTAAATGCATTTTTCTGTAGATTTTTTTTGTTGGCATTATGTTTCTCACTGCTAAAATGAACCTACCATTAAAATTATAGACTGATCATTTCTTTGTCAGTGGGCAAATGTACAAAAATCAGCAGGGGATCAAATACTTTTTCCCTCACTATAAGCATTGGACATAGGAAAGAGAGAAATTAATGTCTAGGCCCTAGTCTCAGAACCAATTTATCATTTGAACTATGGTCTGATTTTACCAAGCAATGTGGCAGTTACATTTTGGGTGAATATATGTGCGAGCATTTCCTTGAAAACAACAAAAGTAGTTCATGAGAACTGAGTTCTTTCATGTTTTTCCTGTGATCGCTCCTATGCCGTGCACACACGATCATTTTTCGGCTTGTAAAAAACTAAGGCCCAGATTCATAGAGCAATTATGCCTGTCTAACTGGTGTTAGACAGGAGTAATTTCAAATTTTGCACGCTGTATCACTAGTTTGAATCCTCAAACCATGATACGGCGGCTTCGGGCTTCGATCCGAGAGGCTTATGTCTTCGTAAGCCTTCGGATCTACGCTGCGATATTTTTGCGGCCGCTGGGAGGAGTTTGCGTCGTTTTGATGCGTCGGGATATGCAAATGTGTTTTTACGGCGATCCACGAACATACGAGCGGTCTTCGCAATCGCTTACGTCTATTTTTTTTACGTACTGTTAGACCAGCTTTTTGCTGGTCTAACGGTGCGTAGCCCATGTTAAGTATGGCCGTCGTTCCCACGTCAAATTTAATTTTTTTTTTTTTTTTTTACGTAAGTCGTTCGGGAATAGAAATGTCCGTAAACGACGCTACTCAAACAACGAATGACGTAACGACGTGATTTCGCGCAATGCACGACGGGCAATTTGCGAACGGAGCATGCGCAGTTCGATCGCCGCGGGAACGAGCCTATTTTAAATGCTTCACGCCCCCTACTCGCGTAGATGGATTGCGACGGGAGAAATACACTACGCCGCCGTCGTTTACTGGACAAAATCTACCTGGATTCCACGTAGAGCCAGGTAAAAAACGGCTGCGTAGTGTATTTCTGATACGCTACGATAATCTAATTCTCTCTGAATCTGGGCCTAAGTTTTTCAGCCTCTAGAAAAAAACAACGTTCATCAACTTCATCAATAAAATGATGTTACCTACATACAATAGTGAAAAAAAATGCTCTAGAAAAGCGCAGTGACGTACAACACGTACAACGGCACTATAAAAGGGAAGTTCCATTCAGATGACGCCACCCTTGGGGCTACTTTTGCTGATTTCGTGTTTGTAAAAGACGATTCGCAATTTTCTGTCTGTTACAGCGTGATGAATGTGCTTACTCCATTACGAACGGTAGTTTTACCAAAATGAGCGTTCCTTTCATTTTTTACAACCCAGAAAAAACTACATAGTTTAAAAAGTCGTTAAAAAATAGAGAATGTTCGATTTTTTTATTTTATTTTTGTCGTTTTTCAGAACCCCCGAAAAATGCTGTGAAGCCCACACACGGTCATTTTAAATGACATTTTTAAAAAATTTTGTTTTTTACAAGCCGAAAAATGATTTTGTGTATGCAGCATTAGATTAAGTCTAGAAAAAAAACATTTAGAAGGTCTGAATTATGAACACACTCCTAAAATTGACTAAAGAGAGTTGATGCTCAAAACCAATATTGGGATACAATAAAATATGGTCACACTTTACAGTATTTGCAGCTCTACTGCTTATAAAATTAAATGTGTTTTCTTTCAGAGCTTAAAGTAGATACTATATAAGCGAAAGGGGCACAACCTTTGTAATACCTCTTCAGCTTTGCTTTGTGCTTCATTGGTCCATAAAATTAACTATCTATGCTATCTATGCCCTGAACATAGTCTATGTGTAACCTAGACATTAAAAAATATTGTGTATGTCTAACTATCCTTTTCTCGCTTTACTTTAAAGAAAAACCTGATGGGATAGAAATCAAAAACACATTAGCCATAGACAATGGATAATAATATATTTATTGGATCTTTACAATTGGTGAATTTACTGTTTAAAGTAGAATAAGCTAAATAAATGTGATGTCAAAATAATATTGTTACAAATTAACATATATACTGTAACTGTTAATTATGAACTATTATATCCTATTTTCCTATAAATATTATAAAAATGTTATCTACATATAAAAATAAAGATGTCCCTCTTGAAAGATTTTGACATAACCTTTGTGTATGTAACCATTTTTCAACTTGATGTTGCTTAGAAACAATCTTGCTTAAAGCAGTGGTAAAGGAAAAACATTTCACTTTAATGCAATCTATGCATTAGGGTGAAAAAACATCTGGTGTTGTCGCCGCCCCCCCCCCCCCCCCCCCGAGCCCCCATTTTACTTACCTGACCCTTCGAAAGTCCCGCGCTCGGTCCCGATATCCTCTTCGCCACTCAGCCTGGCCACTGATTGGCTAGAGCAGATGGATTGAGAGCAGCGCAGCCATTGGCTAGCGCTGCTGTCAATCACATCCAGTGACGCGGTGTGCTGAGGGGCCGCATCACTGAGATGCCGATGTGCGTGCCTGATGCCCGCGATGTCCGACAGGCACTCGCGATTGGCGGTTACAGAGACAAGGACATGGATCTCTGTGTGTAAACACAGAGATCCATGTCCTGTCAGGGAGAGAGGAAACGGATCTGTGTCCCTTGTACATAGGGACACATATTGTTCACCTCCCCCAGTCACCCCCCTCCCCCCACAGTTAGAACACAATGCAGGGTACACATTTAAGCCCTCCCTTACCCTCTAGTGTTAACCCCTTCCCTGCCAGTCACATTTATACAGTAATTTGTGCATATTTATAGCACTGATCGCTGTATACATGTGAATGGTGCCAAAAATGTGTCAAAAGTGTCCAATATGTCCGCCATAATGTCGCAGTCCCAATATAAATCGCAGATCGCCGCCATTACTAGTAAAAAAAAAAATAATAAAAAATAATAATAATTCTGTCCCCTATTTTGTAAGCGCTATAACTTCTGCGCAAACTAGTCGCTTATTGCGTTTTTTTTTTCTTTTACCAAAGATATGTAGAAGAATACGTATCGGCCTAAACTGAGAATTTTTTTTTTTAAATTGGGCTATTTTTTATAGCAACATTAAAAAAAATTGTCTATTGCGCAAAAAATAAAAACCGCAGAGGGGATCAAATACTACCAAAAGAAAGCTCTATTTGTGGGGAAAAAAGGACGCCAATTTTGTTTGGGAGCTATGTCGCACGACTGCGCAATTGTCAGTTAAAGCGACGCAGTGCCGGAAGCTAAAAATTTCACCTGGTCAGGAGGGGGGTATATGTGCCCAGTAAGCAAGTGGTTAAAGGAAAAAAAATGTTTTCCTTTATTAACCCTTTAACATAAAACCTTGTTTGCTTTTTATAGTACATATACGTTCATGTCCCTTATGCATGTATGATGTTGAAAGCCTCAGTATTGGGGACACTAAACTATTGTGAGCTTGGAACATAATTTTCTTCAGTAGAAATTTTCTTCAGAAGAGATGCAGTGGTTATAGAAAATAATCGTATTGTGTTGCTTTGCAGCCTAAAATGAAGACAGACACAGTTTTTGTTTTTTCCGACTGTATGCGAATTATAACATCCAATTGAAAGATAGAACACCAACATGTCAGAAAAAAAAAACATTTCAAAAACAGAATCACTGAGTTGGAAAAAAAACTCAAAAAAATTACTTGTAAACTCAGTCAGGTGTAGATAATCAACTTCTCAAAGACACACAAAGCCATTTGACTTTCAACCGTGATCATTTGTGGTCATTTTGATTAGCTCAGCTGAAGCATTTCCCTGGTAGTACAACTGAAGCAAACAATCAACTATGGGTAGGAATGCACTGTCAAAACTTTTTCAAGATAAAGTTGTGGACAGGCAAAGGTCAGGAGGAGATGGATACAAAAAAATTCCAATGGCTTTATCAATGCCTAGAGGGACAGTGATGTGTATTATCAAGAATTGGAAGGTATTTGGTACAACACAGACCCTCCCTCAATCAGAACATCGCTCCAAATGTAATGAAAAAGCCAGGAGGAAACTGTTTAGAGAGGTTACCAAGAGGCCTACAGTAACTCTGAAGCAGTTGCAGGAATTTATAACTAAGAATGATCATTGTGTGCATGTGACAACAATCTTACAAATTTTCCACGAATGTGGCTTGTATGGCACACACTAAAATTTAATTATTTGGGGGGGCGTGGCTAGCCGCAGTCTGAAATGGCAGCTTGAGAGCGGAGCTCCTCACCATCGGGTCTCATAGCGGCACGAATCTGCTTTCCAGGCACCTTTTCATCACCCTAGCTTGGCAGCTGACATCCTCTGCGTTCTGGCAGCTATGACGAGGAAGAGAAAGGACGACAGGAAACCGCAAAAGCTGACCGAGTTCTACCTGTTCAGCCAGCATGGAGGTAGGCAAGATGGCGCCGGTCTGTCCTCCACTCTAGCGCACATCGTTCGTTCCCCTCCTCTCTCCTCTGCCTCGCAGAGCAGACATAGCGGGTCCTCTGGGAGTTCAGAGTCCTGCCCAGACACTCCGCAGACAGCCAGCCCTGCAAAGGCTCGATTCAGGATGGATAAGTCGAGATGCAGCCCAGTCACAGGGCTGGACGTGGATTCAGGGGATGACACGAGGGAGCTTCCTGACAGGATAGAGAAGTTCTCTACTGCTAATCAACCAGTAATGGACACTGTGCTGAAAGATATGTTACTCTCCCTACGCAGTACCATTCAAGCAGACATGATGTCTTGTATGAAGAAATTCCACACAGACATTCAGGAGGTGGAGACGAGGGTGGAACACATTGAGTCCAAGATGGGAGAATTTGCCTCAACTATTAACGATCTAGTGGATGCTAGACATGTGTGTTCGCGTTCGTAACAAATGGATTTTCGTACGAATTTGTTAGTATTCGTACATTCGTATCAATTCGAACATCAGGAAGGAATTTTTTCCCCTCCTGTAGCGAATTGGATCATGCTCCGCTGGTTTTTTTTGCCTTCCTCTGGATCAACTGTGGGTATTTTTTTTACGGTTGAACTGGATGGACTTGTGTCTTTTTTCAACCTGACTAACTATGTAACTATCCGAGAAGCTGAAAGACCCAAAATACGAAAATTACGGAATTACGAATAAGCAAAATAACGAACAAGCGAAAATACGAATGTATGATTAGGAATAAGATACGAAACACCGAAAAAGCAAAAGAAGGAAAATGACATCTTTAACGAACGATTTCCATTCCGTATTTTAAATCCTTTGTCTGTTCGTATTTTCATTCGTATGTTCGTATTTTCATTTGTGTATTTTGTAAATCCGTTTCTTTGTCTGTTCGTAAATTTGTGTACTTGTATCGTTCTTTCGAATGGGCACTGGGCAGTGTAGTTAGTGAGTGATTACTTAATATCTTAGCCAATCTCTTTTGTGCTGAGTCACATTGTACAGTGTAAAGCCTCGTACACACGATCGGATTTCAAACAAACTTTTCTGTGGATTTTTGTCTGAAGGGAGTTGGGCAGACTTTTGAAACCGAAAAAGTTTTTCCGATAGAGCGTACACACGGTCTTTTTTTTTTGGAAAACGCTAATTTTGACTTTGTTACAAAAAGTCCGACCGCGTGTACGGGGCTTAAGAGAAAGTCTATCTTAATATAGATTAGCCGCATGTTGCGATGTATTTACGAAAGTACAAAATTACGAATCCATTAAACGAAAATGATTATCTAACAAAATTACAAATTTCGAATCAATGAAAATAAATTAGACAGAATTACGAATCATTCAGTATAAACGAAAATAAAACTGTTACGAAAATACGAACGGATCCGAATATGAAAACTTGCGTATTACGAAATACGAACGTGTCCGAATAGGAAAATTTGAGTCTTACGAAATTACGAATCTTTACGAATCTACGGAATGAGACGAAACGGAACAAAAAAATACAAAAATTTTTGTTGTGCACATGTCTAGTGGATGCCCAAGAGAAGAGGGAGAATGAGCTGGAGGGCACCAAACTAAGCTGGCAGATATGGAGGACATTAGCAGAAGAAATAACATGAAAATTAGATGCGTCCCTGAATCAGTTCAGCAGGGGGAACTAAAAGCATACGCTAGTACTTTTTTTTCAGTCTTACTTCCTGACTTCACTGCAATAGATGTCACCATCGATAGGATGGTTTGGGGAGGTGATGAATCCTATCTCCCTGACAACACGCCTAGGGATGTGATCCTAAGAATGCATTTCTTCCATGTTAAAGAACAACTAATGGTGTCTATGCGCACCAAAGAACGCATCCCGCCGCAATACCAGCATTTGCAGTTTTATGCAGACTTATCGCAGTATACCCTAAAAAAACTGAGAAGTTTAGTCACTATAACCAAAGCATTGAGGAACGATCAGATCTCCTACAGGTGGGGCTTCCCAACAAGTATCACCATTACTAAAGATGGAAGGAACCATGTGGTAACTTCTTTGGAGGGTGGCCTGTCCCTTCTCAGAGAGTGGCATATTTCCCGGATGGGTATGCAAGTGCTGGCTCTTCAAAAAAGGTGCAGCCAGTAGATCCAGAGTGGAAGATGGTCACTGCAAAAAATTCTAAAAAACACTCCTCAGCTTGGTAGGCATATCCTTGACCCCCGAGTCCCGGGGGTGGGGGGGGGGCTTGTCTCTCTTTTCCACAAACTTTTCCCCCACAAGTAATTGAGCAGCTATTGGCTGCACTCTAGGATACAGACGTTTTCTCCAGACGGTCGATCCTAGAGTTTCACTGTTTCTTGCTGATCCTATACCCAGGACTTCAGTTATGTTTCTTTTTTTCTTTTCTTATGTTGCTTTCATTTTTTCCAACTATGTTTCTTACTACCCGTCGGAGTTGGCTTTAGAGGCCTGTCAGCTAAACATCGGTTACCTACGGAATCTCCTGTGGACCTCCTCCCCGGCTGGACGAGTTGCGGGGATGGTCTTTGCCCACAACACTGCAGCTCCTGCATCGTCGTCTCTGCATTCCTGCATGAGTTTCTTCAGACCGTGAGTACCCTAGCTAAAAGGATTCTACATGCTTCCAAACACATGTTTTACCCTTTGCCTGAGAGTTGGACGTTTGCACACCTTATGCATCAGTTACCCTCATCATGGAGTTTTCAACTCAATAACTTTGACCTGATGTTATGAGGGTGACCCTTTTATCTATCAACACTAAAGGCCTTAATCATCCCGCCAAATGCAGGGCACTGTGAGCTGAGGCCTTGCAGTACAAGAGCAATAATGGCATGCAATGCCAAGCTGCGGTTTCCAAAGCGAGCAAAGTCCTTTCTTGTATTAAGAGAGGTATGGACTCCAGAGATAGAGATATCATTTTGCCCCTGTACAAATCATTAGTAAGACCTCATCTGGAATATGCAGTCCAGTTTTGGGCACCAGTTCTCAAAAAGGATATCGGAGAACTGGAGAAAGTGCAGAGAAGGGCAACCAAACTGATAAGAGGCATGGAGGAGCTCAGCTATGAGGAAAGATTAGAGGAACTGAATTTATTCACTCTTGAGAAGAGGAGAATAAGGGGGGATATGATCAACATGTACAAATACATAAGAGGTCCATATAGTGAACTTGGTGTTGAGTTATTCACTTTAAGGTCAACACTGAGGACAAGGGGGCACTCTTTACGTCTGGAGGAAAAGAGATTTCACCTCCAAATACGGAAAGGTTTCTTCACAGTAAGAGCTGTGAAAATGTGGAACAGACTCCCTCCAGAGGTGGTTCTGGCCAGCTCAGTAGATTGCTTTAGGAGAGGCCTGGATTCTTTCCTAAATGCACATAATATAACTGAGTACTAAGTTTTGTAGGTAAAGTTGATCCGGGGTAAATCCGATTGCCTTTCGGGGGATCAGGAAGGAATTTTTTCCCCTCCGGTAGCAAATTGGATCATCGCTCTGCTGGGGTTTTTTGCCTTCCTCTGGATCAACTGTGGGTATGGAGTTGGGTGTATGGGAGGATGTACTGTGTTTTACTTTGTTTTATTTTTTTTTATTTTTTTTTATGGTTGAACTGGATGGACTTGTGTCTTTTTTCAACCTGACTAACTATGTAACTATGTAACATTTTGTGAACAGGAGACGCACTTTTGTGCCTCGGTGCAACCTAAATGCTCCCACAAAAACGTGCCTTATGTTTTCAATGCGAGTGCTGGGTTCAAGAAGAGGGGTGTCCTCATGGCAATTAGGGACACAGTCTCCTTCCAGCTCCATGAGGAAATTAAGGATGATAATGGCAGATATCTTATCCTGATCTGCGACATCAACTTTGTTACTAAAACGCTGGTGACCGTCTATACTCCTAATTTCCATCAAATAAACTTCCTTAACAAGATGATGAGGAGGGTTGAGCATGTCAAGAAAGGAGCTCTAATGCTTTGTGGGGACTTCAACCTTGCCCCTGAGAGATCCATGGACTCCACTTCTGTGTCCTCTCGTACAGGTCCTTCACTACTACATGCGATACGTCATCATGGCTTGTATGATGTGTGGCGCTGCCATCATGCTGGTGAGAGGGATTTAACTTTTTTCTCCGCACCCCACCGTTCCTACTCAAGGATCAACCTCTTTTTGGTGGATTTTGGCCTTCTGTGAAGAGCTACTAAACGGACATTAACACCATCACCTGGTCGGACCATGTGTCCATTTCTTTCACTCTATCAGATGCCCTCTCGGCGGGTGCCTGGCCAGTCTGGAGGGCCAAGCCATCCCTCCTGAAGATGGAAGACTCTGGGAGTATATTGGAAACTCATTTAAAATAATTTTTTGATATTAATGTAAATTCAGTTGATGATTGTTCTGTTATATGGAATGCCCAAAAGGTATTTATGAGGGGCATAATTATCAAGATTGGGGCAGGGGCGGAGGAAAAAACGCATTAAGGAGCTGACCGACAACATTGGCAATTTAGAATCCCAAAATAAACAGGCCCCCTCGCCCTTAGTTTCACAAAAATTGTTGCAATTGCGACATGATCTTAGGATGTGTCTTCTGGAGGATTTTGAGAAGTCAACCAGACGACTAAAATCTTTGTACTACGCCAACGGTAATAAGGCAGGGAATATCCTTGCACAACGTCTTTGTGGTCACAGATATAAGTCTAGAATGCCTTATATCATCCATCCTTCCTCTAAAATTAGACAGTATCACCCTAAAGATATTGCAGATGCTTTCAGTAATTACTACGCTTCCCTTTACAATCTTGAGCTGAACCCCCACACTTGTCAACCTGTTTCTGATATGATAGCTAATTTCTTGACCAAATTGTCCTTACCCCAATTGACCACTGACCAGCTCCAAGAGTTAAATGCTCCATTTAGTCTCTCGGAAGTTCATTCAGCTATAGACTCCCTCCGCTCAATAAATCCCTGGGCCCTGATGGGTTTGTAGGGGAGTATTACAAATCATTCAAGCAGATCCTTTCGCCCCACCTAGTCGGTTTGTTCAATGGTGCAGTTGCCTCTGCTTCTGTCCCCTCGGAGATGTTGAAGGCCTTGATTATCATGTTACCCAAGCCAGGGAAGGACCCATCTGAGCCACAAAATTTTCGGCCTATTTCACTTCTTAGTACCGATCTAAAACTGTATATCAAATTGATTGCCCTATGGCTAAATTACGTTCTCCCTGACCTTGTGCATCCCGATCAATCTGGATTCACGAAAAGGACGTCAGACCTCGGATGCCACCAGGCGATTGATCAACATTATTTACTGTGCAAATCGCACGCGAACGCCTTCTCTGCTCCTTGCTTTGGATGCGGAGAAGGCATTCGATCAGGTGCACTGGGGAAACTTGGCTAAGGTGTTGGCTGCTTTTGGCTTTGTGGGCCCGATATTCTCAGCCATCATGGCTTTGTATACCTGCCCCACGGCACAGTTGTCAACTCCATTTTCAATTGCGAATGGGACGTGCCAGGGCTGCCCATTGTCCCCTCTGATCTTTAGCCTATTGATGGAGCCCTTGGCGTGCTACAATCGCGATCACCCTCATTTCAAAGCTCTTAATACTACCCACTCCATCAGCCTATTCGCTGATGATGTTATCCTGATGTTCACAGATGTGAAAAAATCCTTGCCTTCGGTACATCATTCCTTACAATTGTTTAGCCGTCTATCTTATTATAAGGTTAACGAAACCAAGTCTTAAATCTTGGGGCTGAATATAGGTTGTGACTTGCAGAGGAAGCTGGCCGACTCCTACCCATACTCCTGAGATAATGTGGGGATAAAATACTTAGGCTTACCCTCACGCCTACAACAGTAAATTTAGTTAAAGCTAATTACACTCCTTTCTTAGATAAGCTTAGGACTAAACTTAAGGAACTTTCATGGTCGGGCAGGTTAGCGGCCTTCAAGATGGTTGTCCTGCCTTAACTGATTTACATGTTCAGGACACTCCCTATACCAGTGCCAAATTCCTTTTTTGGCACCGTGCAAATCACTTCTAAACAAATACCTTTGGCAGGGTAGGAGGGCACGGTGCACCTTCTCTAAATTGGTCAGGACCAGGCGTGTGGGTGGAGTAGGTCTGGTGGTGTTGAGGGACTATTACACGGCTATCCTGTTGGCCCAACTTGAGGCCTGGTTTCCAATGTCTAAACAGAATAGGTGGTCGGAATTGGAAAGTTTCCAGATCCCGGGGCATAACCTGTACCACTTTCTTTTGTTGTCCTGTTTTGTCACCTTACAGCATGGTGAACTCTCCCCTATGATTTTGCCATCATTACTTACTTACTTCCTCAAATTTCCACCATATAGCTCACTCTAACTTGCCTCTACTGATTCAGTGTTTGGCTAGTGTAATCCCCAATCTAAACATTGGTAGTTGGGTTGCCAAAGGGATGAGGGATATCGCAGACTTGATGGTGGGTCCAGCTTTGAAAACATTTCGCTCCCTCCAATTAGAGTTTGACATATCCTCTCAGGATGTGTACACTTATTTACAAATCAACCATTTCCTACATTCTCATCCGATCGGGGCCTTATCCTTCCCTTGGCAGGTGACTCAGTTTTACACTAGCCCTACAGTCAGAACTAAAGGTATCTCATTGTTTTATCTGCTGCTCAGTAACAAAGACAAGTTTTCCAAATCTTCTGCAATGATGGCTTGGGAGAGGGAGTTAGGGAGCGTGTATACCCCAGACCAGTGGCGTAGGGCTCTCGGTGTGACATATGCGGCTACCAAGTGTGTAAATTTGTGGGAACTCACCCCAAATTTTTTATTGATATGGTATTTGACACCATTTAGGATTGCAAGTTTTGCCCCAGAGTCTTCGGCCTGCTGCTGGAGAGAATGCGGGGAGATAGGCCCCCTGTACCATATTTTATGGTCCTGCCCTTCTGTGACTAGATACTGGACAGAAGTCTTCCAAATGCTTTCACAAATTTTAAAATTAGCCATTCCAGCAACGCCAGGCCTGGCACTGTTATCACTAAACATTGAGACACTTCCTACTGGAACTAGAACAATAGTTGTACATGTCCTGCTAAGTGCAAGACTAGCGCTTACCCAGCACTGGAAACAACAAAAAATTCCTTCTCTACAGGAGGTGATTACAACTACCCAAACTCATGCCACATATGAAATGCTGTTCGCCTCTACGCAAAGTTCTCTTCATAGAGTATGCCCCTTGTGGAAGTTATGGTTTGACTGGTATGAGAAATATAAAGTTTATTGAGATATTAGTTAATATTGTGATACTGATAGCAACTAGCTTTTTTGGCTTGGGTTGACTCTGATGAACGGGTTGTCATTTCTATTGTTTATTTTACTTTACTTTTATTTTGTCCCACTTCATTTGGTTCTATTCTAACTTGTTTAGATTTATCTTGTGTTGCACTTTTAAGCGGCACTATGCATCTTAGGATCATGTATTAAGGATCTTCTCTATTTGCCGTGGAGTAGGCTTTTTTCAAGCATTTGTTGCTATATACGCTTTGTTGTAACCGCGACTGCAACATTTTTGCTTCCTTTTCAAAGTCAGAATCTTCACTGCAATTCTGTCTTAATCTCAAGTATTGCCCATAGGGAACACTTGCAACAAAAGAAGTAGGGTGAGAACTGGCAGCATGAAGCAGGGAATTTCCTGCAGAGGGCTTATGGAAAAGTGTTGTCCCAATACTGCAGCCCTCATTGACCAAGATTTGAAGGTCAAAGAAGATCAGTTTCTGCTGGTTGGATTCAAAGGTAAATATTAAATTGCAGTGATTGACCTTGAGGCTGTCCAGAAATACAAGGAGATTTTCCCTGGTCCCTGTCCAAACAAAGAAAATATCATCAATGAAGCACCTCCAAACTGGTATCTGCTCAAAGAATGGCTGTATATCATCTCTAAAAGAACATGCTCCCAACTCCCAGATACAGGTTGGTGTAGGAGGGGCCATATTTGGTCCCCATAACCACCCCCTGTATCTGGAGGTAGTGGAAGCCACCAAACAAAAAATATTGTTGGATAAAATTAATCTGAGCAGATCCAAACTAAAATTGTTGTACAGTTTGGGTGCCTCACTGCTTTCAGAAATAAAGCCCTCTACAACTTTCACCCCCAAATCATGGGGGACACCAGGCCCTCCACGAGGCCCTCCTCTGCAGCGATTTCTTGGCTTTTCCAACTATTATCAGAAGTTTATTCCTAACTTCTCGTCTCTGGTCAAGCCCCTGACAGATATGACCAGAAAGGACGGTAACCCACAGAGTTGGTCTCCAGAGTCCATTAAGGCTTTTGAGAGTCTTAAGGCTGCCTTTGATTCTGCTCCTGTGTTGGCACATCCTGATCCTACGTTGCCTTTTATCCTTGAAGTTGATGCTTCTGAGACTGGAGTTGGTGCCCTTCTGTCTCAACGTCCTAGCTCTGACAGCGCTATACATCCGTGTGGCTGCTTTTTCAAGAAACTATGTTTCCGAGATTGGTGACAGAGAGCTGTTGGCGATTATTTTAGCCCCGAAAGAATGGAGACATTTCCTCAAAGGTACCAGTGTGACAGTTCTCAGTCTTACTGACCATAAAAATCTCACATTCTTGTCTGAGGCTAAGTGCCTCTCTCCCAGAAGGGCACAATGGGCTCTTTTCTTGTCGAGTTTTAATTACATTGTCTCATTCTTACCAGTGCTAAGAATGTAAGGGCTGTCGCCTTGTCATAACAATTTTTCTCCACTTCTATGATGGAGTCGGTTCCGGTTCCTGTGATTCCTCCTGATCGTATTCTGGCTACGGTTTGCACCAGTCTCACTTCTCCTTTTGGAGACAAAATTCTTGCTGCTCAGGTTGATGCCCCTTCTGAGAAACCTTGTGACTGCTGCTTTGTTCCCGAGAGTCTCTGTAGTGTCGTAGTCCAGACTTACCATTCTCCCAAGGCTGCTGGCCACCCTGGGAGGAATTAACTCTTCTAGGACATTTCCCAACAATTCTGGTGGCCTAGTCTACGTCTACGTAAACACCTTCATAGCTGCCTGTTCTGTGTGTGCTCAGAGTAAGACTCCGCGACACCTTCCAGTGGGCCTTCTACAACCCATACCCAATGGAGAGAGGCCCTGGACTCACCTGTCTATGGATTTTATTGTGGAGTTACCCAACTCCCAGGGCAACACAGTTATCCTTGGTGGTAGACCGGTTCTCAAAAATGTCTCACTGTATTCCATTAAGAATTTGCCTACTTCTAAGGAACTGGCTTCCATCTTTGCTGGGGAGATCTTTCGCTTACATGGCCTACCCAAGGTCATTGTCTCTGACAGGGGAAGTCAGTTTGTGTCCCGGTTCTGGCGAGCCTTTTGTGCACAGTTGGGAATTCAGCTTGCTTTCTCATCTGTGTATCACCCGCAGTCTATTGGGGCCGCAGAACGAGCCAATCAGTCCTTGGAGCAATTCCTGCATTGCTATATTTCTGACCATGGGCGGAGTTTGCTCACAATAGCACTTCGAATTCTGCTTCCCGTTTGTCCAGTTTATGGTGAAATATGGTTTCAAACCTTCCATGTTGCCTGGCTCGTTTGTTCCTCAGAGTATTCCTGTGTTGGAGGAACATCTCCTCAGTCTTTGTTCCACTTGGGTACAAGTCCATGAGGCTTTGCGACAGGCTAACGATAGGTACAGACTCCATGCTAACCGCAGACGCCTGCCTGTGCCTTCCGACCAGGTTGGGGGGAGAGCCTACTTCGTGTTCCTTCTCTGAAGTTCGCACCTTGGTTTATTGGGCCTTTCCATATCCTTCGCAGAATAAACCCAGTGGCTTACACGTTGGACCTTCCAGTATGAGTATCTCTAATGTGTTTCATGTCTCCTTATTGAAACCTTTGGTCTGCAACCGTTTTACCACCTCTGTGCCACGTCCTCACCCTATACAGGTTGAGAACCATGAGGAGCATGAAGTACAATTCATTGTTGACTCCTGTAGGTTCAGTGGACGCATACAGTACCTGGTGCATTGGAAGGGATACAGTCCGGAGAAACGCTCTTGGGTCCTATCCTCGGACGTGCATGCCCCTGTCCTCCTCCGTGATTTCCATAGACGTTTTCCCCTTAAGCCCGGTGGTCCTCTGAGGGGGAGTGGGTACTGTCAGGGCTGGGCTCAGCTCTTCCTTCTCTGTGCTGGCAGCTCAGCTGTCAGCTAATTGCCAGCTCCCTTCTTTCCATAGTGATCCACCTGTTGATGATCCTGCTCATCAGCTCTGCCTACTTAAAGCCTCCCAGTTCATTTTCTCTCTGCCTTCGCCTGTGTTAACATCACAAGAGACTCTCTCCTGCATTCCTGTTTAAGACCTGCTTGACTGACGTTCCCTCTGGCTACAGATCCTGCTTGCTGTACTACTACCTTTATCGCTGGCTGTTGGACTTTGGTTGGCTGACTACCCGATCCGGTTACTGAACTCTGGCTATGTTTTGACTTTGCTTACTCTGTTTACCTTTTTATTTGTATTATTAAACAAGTGTGATTTAACTGTACTTCTGTCTTGGTCTGAGTCATGATTTCTGACAGAGTGACCTGGTGCGGTAACAGATAAGGTTTTGGCAGTGAGTGCCCAAGTGTTCATAGGTGCTCTAGTGCCAGGAGTGTGTTTCGTAGTGCTGGACTGTGCAGAATCTTTGCCATTTTTAGGTTTAAAGGATCCCTGGGTTCTGGTGATCCGAGAGTTATCCTGTGAGGCGGAGGAGACAGAGGAATCGGAGTCATTAGGTTAATTAGTGGATTCTTGGGGATTGCGTATTTTGTTATTGATCCTTCTATTTTTGGTTGTTTTGGCCCAATTGTAAGCCTAATTATTGTCATAGGATAGCTTGTCCCTAATGAATTTTTTCTCCTTAGTTTTTAGTATTTCGGCAACATAAATTTTGAGTTTAGCCCTTAATGTACTCTCTTGGGTAGAGAACATTTAGGTGCGGGTTTTGAACCCTTTTGGGACCTCAAGCAATTATTTTTCGATCAAGTTTATATACAGTGTTCTGGCAGCCTAGGTTAGACTCGCCTTTCCTCTTTCTATATATGTACCTTACTATTTTCATTCATATGATCACATATTATCTATGTATTATATATTTATAGATTGATAATTGATCCATTATATTTTTCTTGATTCAATTGTTTTGTATGTATATATCGCAAAAACAATCAAAAACTCCTGAAGAAGCTCTCAGAGCGAAACATGTTGAGCCGTATCTTTTGTAGTTATTCATGCATGTGGCAGAACCTATAAAACTTTTTACGGATGTTTTTTATCTTTTTGTGTTTTTTACTTTTATAATAAAATATTGAAATCTTATGATGCTGATATTGTGTCTCTACTATATCCATTTCTGAACACCATTAAAGTCCTGGGGTTTGTTACCCCCCTTCCCTCCCCTTCTTTCTTATGTTATTTTCTGTAGTTAACAAAAGGAAATGTCTTACACTATCTTGCACTCTCACTGCAGATATTCCAGGTCAAGCAAAAATAGCTTCAAGTGATGGGACTAGGTGGTTAAGGTAAAGGTAAAGTCGGCCGACAACAAATGACAAATGACAGAAAGCATATTCTAATGGGACCCTTGCTAATAGCCTTGCTAATAGCAAGGGAACCAAAAGACTGACCTTTGCTTCTGATGGGAACACAATAGCAGTTGTTACCCAGTCTATCAGTCTGAAGGTCATGTGTTTGTGTCATTGCAGCAAAGGAGGAGCATATTTAAGGCTATAAACAGGGTATTGGCCCGGATTCACATACATCGGCGCATCTTTATGCCGCCGTAACGTATCTTCTTTACGCTACGCCGGCGCAACGCAGAGAGGAAGCATGGAATTCACAAAGCAAATGCTCCCAACGTTGTGCCGGCGTATCGTATATTCGTTGGCGTAAGGCAGCGTAAGTGGAAGTGGGCTGGAAGTGGGCGTGATACATTTAAATGAATCGTAACCCCATGCAAATGATGGGCTGAGCTTCAGACAAGTATTGTACTTAAAATGAACTGAGCATGCATCATACCTTGGACGTATCCCAGTGTGCATGCTCACAATCTTGTCAAAACAACTGGCTAAGATACGTAGAATTACTGCCTACGACGTGAACGTAGCCTACGCCCAGCCCTACTACGTAAACAACGTAAAATTTGACGGCGTTCGTTCCCTGGTCCATACATTTGCATGAGTTGCGCCTCCAATATGGGGAATAACTTTACGCCGGACGTAAACCTTACGTGAATCGCTTAAAACATGCGCCGGGTGCAAGTACGTTCATGAATTCGGCATATCTCCCTCATTTGCATATTTGCATCGAAAATCAATGGGAGTGCCAAATGCGTCCAGCGTTACTATGCGCCCACTATACGCCGGCGTAGGCAAGTTACGTCGGTCGGATGAAGTCAGTTTTTAGGCGTATCTTAGTTCTTTGCACAGATACGACGGCACATATTTACACTTACGCGGCATATCTCAAGATACGTTGGCTTAAGTGCTTTGTAAATCCGGGTGATTAATTAACATATCGACACATGTGCAATTGTTTAATATTTTCTATGAGGACATTATTCCTGTATATGTGAATGTTATTATTATAGATATAGATGTGTATTATTATGTATGAACACAATAGCAGTTGCTACCCAGTCTATCAGTCTGAAGGTCATGTGTTTGTGTCATTGCAGAAACATTTCAATAAATCACAAGACAAAATGTTGACATATCAATAAATGCACAGTATTTAAACATGTTATAGGATATATAGAACCAGATGAATGGACCATATGGAGTGATTAGTGTTATTGTTGATCACTGGGGAACTTCAGTTCACACTTGGTCCACACTGTTCAAGCCTTGACATGTAGGGAGTTCCACGATTGGCTCGACTAGTTTCGCGGAACTTTTCCGATTCGTCGGGAGCTTTGGAACTAAAGTATAAAGAATATATGTATCAAAACAAATGACATAAAGTGATGGAAGAAGCCGAAGCCAGACTGTGAATCAGTCTGGTGTAGGGATTCATGTAAAATATACTCACCACTTGAAAGGTATTTGTTAAATGGAATGCTGCAGCAAAAAAAACGCTACCTAGAAAGAGAGCCTCCTCCTGACCAAACCGGGCTGGGTCAGACAGGAATACACACCGCTCACCAGCAGAAACCAAGGGGGGCCGTATTGGGCCGTTCCGCAAGCTAGGGGGTACCACTGGTAACTGAAAAAATAATAATAGTAACAATGGGTATGGGCATATTAGCCTGATCAGATTATAGAACAAAACCTATAGTTCGCAATTCCATACATGGGCAAGCAAGTAGAAATTGAAAAGGAAAAAAGAAAAAAGGAGGAGTGTCCTATTTGACATATGTTTACACACATTCAATGCTATAAATTTGAAGAGATTTGTGGCATGCTCACCACATTCGCCTCATTCAAAGCAATATGGCTATACTCTTTGCATTGTACCACACTGCAGAACTAATATCATTTTACTGTATTTTTATATTCACTATTTTGTTTCATATACTTGCTATTATGTTAATGTTGTGGCTATGCCATTTGACTAAACATATACTAAACATATATTCCATTGTTTTTTTGCAGGAAAGCTGTAGCGACTGCGCGTCCCTAGGGGGAGCCTCACTATGCTAGCCTCTCATCGGCAGGTATCTCTGGGCCATGGGTGCCCTGTTCTGCAACCTAGCGGCCACCCGAGCCATTGTATGGGGGGTATCACCTTTTCCTCCTAGTGAGGAACCGGATGATTTCCCTCCGGCAATGGCAACCAGGACAGTTAATTCCACTCTAGCAGTCCTTAGTCCAACCCGCTCCTTAGCGCACTGGGTTTTCCTACAATTCCCAGAAGCGCCAGCGCCCACGGTGCATGTGTGGTGGACCTTCTGGCCGGCACGCGTGACGTCAGACGTCGTCTGACGAGCTGCGTGCTGGGTACTATATTAAGTCAGGCAGCACACACTACCGAGTTAGTGTGGAGCGAGCCACACTACACACAACAGTTGCCTGATTGATCACTCCATAGCGGTAAGCAATACCTCCCCTTTTCTAAACTTTGCTATTATGCTGGGTACTCTGGTACATGTCTCAGCCAGATCACTAAGCACTTTCTTTTTCTGTTTTATTTGGCCATTATATAGATTTTTTTGAAACGGCAATGCTGCAGCACAAATGTCTCTTTTGTTTAAAGCTTTCACAGCAAGATTGTTTATATAACTAGCAAAACCAGGTAACATTTGCTTTTTCTATATAAACTTCTAAATTGACAATTTAAAGCTGTAAGCACCTGTTGGTAAACTTTCCTTCTAATAAATCCATTTGATTTATTTATAAGTCTTAATTTTTTCTCCGTTCTTGTCATATGGCCACTTCTATTTCACATAATACATACTTTTTAGCCCTACAAGTAATTAATCTGTTCAATATTTAATGAGTGTGTTTACTCAGTCACATACGCTTTAGGCACTTCAGTATTTAGCTTCACTATGGTGTGTCGTGTATAACTACCCCAACAACGCTGTCCAACTAATAGTGCTTTTTGCGCCAATTCTATAATAATATCCTTTTATTCAATAATATGCAACACTTTTTCTTCTCTTTTTTTTTCTTTTCTTTTTTCCTTTTCAATTTCTACTCGCTTGCCCATGTATGGATATGCAAACTATAGGTTTTGTTCTATAATCTGATCAGGCTAATATGCCCATACCCATTGTTACTATTATTATTTTTTCAGTTACCAGTGGTACCCCCTAGCTTGTGGAACGGCCCAATACGGCCCCCCTTGGTTTCTGCTGGTGAGCGGTGTGGATTCCTGTCTGACCCGGCCGGGTTTGGTCAGGAGGAGGCTCTCTTTCTAGGTAGCGTTTTTTTTGCTGCAGCATTCCATTTAATAAATACCATCCAAGTGGTGAGTATATTTTACATGAATCCCTACATTAGACTGATTCACAGTCTGGCTTCGGCTTCTTACATTACTTTATGTCATTTGTTTTGATACATATATTCTTTATACTTTAGTTCCAAAGCTCCCGACAAAGCGGATAAGTTCCGCGAAACTAGTCGAGCCAATCGTGGAACTCCCTACATGTCAAGGATTGAACAGTGTGGACCAAGTGTGAACTGAAGTTCCCCAGTGATCAACAATAACACTAAACACTCCATATGGTCCATTCATCTGGTTCTATATATCCTATTGATGAAGACTATTTGATTAATTTTCTGACACAATTTCTCAGGGCGAATCCCATTTCTACCAGTTGATTTCAAATTAAATGATAAGATGAAATGTGCAACCCAGACACAGAATCTTACATCTCACCTTTCCAGCATCGAACCAACAGGAAGTCCCTGGGCCCTCCCATTCCTTTTATTTGCAAAATGACATCACAAGTACATAAAATTCATTGGTCAACCCATACAATTCACACCCATCTCCCCCACCCATTCAGTCTCTTATTTCACGCCCCCTGTATTCGGCATGGAATTCTCATTGGTCAGTTCATATAGGCATAGTTTCCTTCCAAAGTCTCACAAGCTCACAGTCCCTTCGATCAGTTCTCTCCCGGTCACGAGACACACATTTCTTCAGTGAAAATGCAGACAGGAAAAGGGGGAAGGGTAGCTTTCCTCTCAAAGTTCTTTCTGTATGTGCACACAGAAACCTCAGAGTGAGGGGGGGAGGGTTGAACACATTTCAAACATAATGGAGCTTCAAAATAACGTCTGCTCTCATCTTCAATCTTTTGTCCTATATTGATGAGTTATAACTTCTTTGCCCTTATTTCAAACAGATGTGTAGTCGTATCTTTAGAATAATATCTGGACAAATATTTTCAAGGAATATACACACTTCATTTCAAATGGTAACTTTTACAAGGTAATATCTGATAAATCTTATCAAGGAAAATAAGCAGTATTGATCATTCCCATAAATACATAATAACTCCAAAGATCACGCAATAAAAAGGAAACAAACGATATAATGAAGAAAAGGCAACATCTGAGTGGCTCTATTCATAACACAAAAATATTCATTTTGATTCACATCTATCACACTGTGGGCCAGATTCACGAACACTTGCGCTGGAGTATTTGGATATGCGCCGCGTAACTGTGCTGATGCGCCGACGTTTCTATGTGCCCGTACCCACCAAACTAGATGCGCCCAATAACGGCTCATTTGCGACCGGCAGAACGTTCCGACGCCAGAGTATCGTCAGCGTTTATTTTCGCTGGGCGCATCAGTCGCGCCCATTGATTTCCCCTGCAAATATGCAAATGAGGGAGATTTCCCAATTCACGAACGGATTAGCACCATACGCTGGCTACATGCGCCGCGCGTATCTGATCCGTCCAGCGCAAAGTTATTTCTACAAAAGGCTGCTTTATCTTTACTCCAGACGGTCACAGGTCAGCAGGAGAGCAGCTACAGCAGCGTTACCGACGATAGGAGCTTGCTGAGCACCCCCACTTGCAAGGACCACACCTCTGTGTGCCAACATGCCAGGGGCACTCGTGGTCCTAGAACTACTGATGGGTCCCCTGGAACCAAGAAGGCGGGCACGTGAGAGGATATACCGCACTCGTATGAACCTCTTTGGCATGGGGGATGAGGAGGTGTATCGCCTCTTCAGATTCAGCCCTGATGCAATACTTGAACTAACCACAACCCTGCAGGATGACATCACCAGCAAGACACACCGATCACAAGCAGTGCAGCCACTGGTGAAGGTCCTGGCAACACTCCATTTCCTTGCAAGTGGATCATTCCAGCGTACAAGTGGAGTGGTGGCTGGGATGTCACAATCCTCCATAAGCAGATGTGTGCACCAGGTTGTCCCTGCAATCCTCAGACGCATGTCCAACCAGTTCATCAGACCCACCACTGAGGAGCTGCGGCAGAAGGCAATGACAGATTTCTACAACATTGCCAGATTCCCACGCACTGTGGGGGCCATTGATTGCACACATGTGGCCCTACAGCCCCCCAGTGCCACAGAGCACATATACCGCAATCGGAAGCATTGGCATTCCATCAACGTACAGGTGATAGCCGATGCCCAACGCCTCATATGGCACGTCCGTGCCAAACACCCCGGGTCCAGCCATGACAGTTTCATATACCGTCAGAGCCCCATCCCAGCAGAATTTAACCAGAACATGTATGGGGACAGCTGGCTGGTTGGTGAGTGACATGGGAGTCAGGCATGACTATCCCCTCCCGTCATGCACAACAGAAATCGCACATGCATGACTAACATTCTCCTGTCTTTTACCTTACAGGTGACTCTGCATATGCATTGGGACCCCATCTAATGACTCCTTTCCGGAACCCCCAAACCAGAGGAGAGAGAAAATACAATGAAGCACACATCAAAACCCGTGCAGTGGTTGAGCAAACATTTGGGCTCCTGAAGTCCCGTTTCCGCTGCCTGGATAAGTCTGGGGGGGCCCTATTGTATTCCCCTACCTTTGTGTGTCAGATCATCGGTGCATGTTGCATACTACATAACTTTGCTATGAAAAAAGGCCTGCATATTGACATACGTGATGACCTGACCCCCGACCCACACAGTCCCCCCCTGCCAGAGGACACCCAGTCTGCTGATGGAAGAGCAGTCAGGAGGGTCCTCGCCGTAGGCATCTTTGGACACTAACCCAAAACATTAATTACACAGACAGTGCACGCGTGTACACCACTGATGTCCCTAGATCACACACACCACATGCACATCGCATTGGATTAGCCCAAGTCCAGCATGTAGGAGTTGGGAGCAGTAACGCCAGCGTCAAGGCCCCAATGATGTCACTGTCCATTCACACACCTTTCACACGTCATTCATACAGCCGTGGGGTTCACTTCACCACCACGGCCGAGGGTGACACCCCTTACTTTCAGGAGTGCCACCCTCTCACATTCACACACCATTCACACTGTCCCCTGCACTCCTGACCGTGTGCAGTACAAAAATAAATTAGAAAGATCATATCCTGATCAATACAAGAAAAATAATCTCATAACCTGAGAAAAAAAAAAAATAAACTCATGACCTGAGTATGTCAAAAATAATAATATAAAACCAGCAACAAAAAAAAGGCCTCATCGGGGATGCCGGGGGCTTCTTCTGGGGGCCCCTCTCTGGCTCCGCAGCTGCCTGGATGGAGTGGGTGGGGGTGGGGGGGCATCTGGAGGTGGCTGATCCCCAGGTGGGCCACTCCTGGCAGGTGTGGCCTGCGTGCCCTCCAAGGCCCTGGCTATCCGTCCAAGGTATGTGTTCGTCTGGGCCTGCATCCGGAGCTGACGGGTCATCTGGTAATGCTGGGCCCGCCGACTCAGCCTCCCCTGCTCACGGATGGCAGCACTGTTCCCATGGATGGCAGCAGTGTTGGCCTGGACGGCTGCAGTAAGGTGCTGGATATCCCCCTGCACCTCCCCCAAAGTGGTGACCACTGCAGCGCAGTTAGAGCTGACATCCTGCACTGCGTTGCTGAGGTTGGCAACGGAGCCCAGGCTGTCAGACACTTTCTGCAAGTGGTCCGCTATGGCCCCCATTTGTTCTGTCTGTCTGGCGTGATCCCTCGCCAACTGGTCCTGGACACCATCAGACACCCCCCTGGTCTTCTGGGTCGCCTTCCTGGGGCCCGAAGATGGATGTCCTCGGGTGGAAGGTGTCGCCCTTGAGGGGCTTCCAAGGATGGGGGAGGGGACGACAGACGGGCCAGGAGAAGGGGAGGAGACAGACAAGACTAATGAAAAGTCCTGCTCTGCCACAGCAGGATCTTCCACAACCACCTCGGCAGGTGTGGTGTGGCCACTCTCCTCCTCCACAACCTCTTCACCACCCAGTGGCTCGGGCACATGATGGCGTGGGGGGGATGGGGTGGAATGCAGGCTGACAGATGATGGCCCAGCTCCGTCATCTGTGGATGACACAAAGCAGACACATGTTGGTGGTCCCACACACTTGGCACATGTCCCCCCCCCACCCCCCCAAATGCAAAACATCAAATAGGGGATTATAAAACACTTACCTGTCCTTGTGCCTTCCTCCACGGAGTCATAGCCTGCGACCCCCTCCACCTGCTCCCTCTCCAGGCAGCGAGCAACCACCTCCTCCTCTGCGGTCAGGGTGACAGGACATGGGGGACCACCACCTGTGCCCCTCTCATGCCTCCTGATGGAGGCCACCTTGTCCCTCACCTTGCGCCGCAGGTCATTTATTTTCTTTTGTATGTCCCCAGCAGTCCGGGTGGAGTAGCCCAGGACATTGACCCTGGCAGCAATCGACTCCAGGATGCCCTGCTTCCTCTCCCGGCTGGTCTTGCGGCTTTTTTTGCCATGGAGAAATTCATTCTCCGTCTCCATAGCCGAGATAATGACAGAGACCTCCTGGGTATTAAAATTGAGGTTCCTCCTCTCTCTGGGGGTAGCGGGAGCAGCCATTACAGAGCAAAAGTATCTTCCCTGGGGTGGGGGGAAACGGAACTACTTTTGCGCCGGAATGGCGTTTCCGCCAGCGCTTTTAAGCGCCCAGCGGAACGCATTGCGCTGACGTTTCCCAGGAAGTGGTGCCGACGGAAGTTGTGAGCATGCGCACAAGGGGGCGAGGGGAGCCGCACTCACTGCGCATGCTCCGTGGATGATGCGCTGAACGTAAGCCTCTGCGCCGGCCTCCGCCCATCATTTACATATGATCACACCCACTTCCACTTGCGTCGGGTTACGCCAGCGCATTATCGTTACTCTGGCGCAAGTTTACGCGCAACTGCTATGTGAATTACAGGAATTGCGCTGAAAGGGTCTTCAGAGTAACGTAAATGAGAAGCGTTACTCCAGAGGAAAGATACTCTCATCTACCTGAATCTGGCCCTATAACATGTTTTAATACTGTGTATTTATTGATATGTCAACATTTTGTCTTGTGATTTTCTATTATTAAATATTTTGTATTTTATAAAAAGTGCCTACAAAGTCCATTTTCTCTTTTTCCACAAATTCCAATTAACTCAGGATGTGGCACTATTGTTTTAAGGATGTTGATTGCCATCCAAGGGAAAAGCAATCAATCTTTAACAACATTTCAATAAAAACACTTCTGGTTTCACCCAGCCCAATCCCTTCGCACATTTGAATTATTGACCATACTTTCAGCATATGTGCAACATAATCTCCCCAATTGTTGGTGCGTATTATTCCTGGTTTGCTAGACATGGTACCGAGCTCTTGAAGTTTCTCTCATGTTTCATTCACGTGTTTCATCAGCTAAGTACAGTTGTGTACCTGGAATAGTCATCAATGAAAGTCAGTAGATATCTGTTCCCGTCTGACGTGGGAGTTTTCATTGGACCGCATACGTCACTGTGTGTGAGCTGCAGGGAGTGGGTAGTTTTTCTTTGAGTTGCCTGTGGAAGGGAAAGCACATGTGGCTTTTGCATCTATACAGCTTTTGCATTTCATTAGCACTTTTCAAGGCGTTATTGTCAAATCTTTTGATAAGTCTCTCTTTACTCTTTATAATGTTCTCTATAGCTTCTGGACTTTTGTGCCCCAGCCACCTGTGCCATAAGTGGATACATTTTCTGTGTAGGTCATTAGAGACTATGGGCTAGATTCAGGTAGATTGGCACATACTTATGCCGGCATAGCGCATCCCATTAGCGCTACGCCGACATAACTCAGAGAGGCAAGTACAGTATTCATGCAGCACTTGCGCCTAACTTTGTGCCGGTATAACTTATTTTTGTCGGCTTAACTGGAAGTGGGTGTGACCGTATGCAACTGATGTCCAGAACGTGGATTTCTGATTTCCGGGCGGCGTATCATGAACGGAGCATGTGCAGTACGTTCGTTCCCTTGTGCGCATGCTCACAACTAACGCCGGCCTAGCTTCCAGAGAAACTACGCCCAACCGGCTTAACCGCAGCCTATAAATAGGCCCAGACATGCGCCCGTCCTGCGCAAAAGTATATCCTGTCGTTGTCCCCCCCCCAGGGAAGGTACTTTTGTTTGGCGATGGCTGCTGTCCCAAAAGACAGACGGAAAAAAAAAATCTCCATTCGGGAGAGGGAGATAGTTGTCGATGGGATCGTTCGCTACGATAAGTACCTACATGGTGCCCTCAGCCTGCAGACCAGCAATGCCCGAAAGCAGGAGATTCTGAGGGAGCTGAGCTGAGGGACCACAGTGGTGTGCATGCGTGCACTGTCCGTGTGCCATGATAAATGTGTGTGTTTAACAGGCAAAGAAGCCTTCCACGAGGACCCTCCTGACTGCTCTTCCCTCAGCAGACAGGGTTGCCTCTAGCAGGGGGGGACTGTGTGGTTGGGGTGTCAGGTCATCACGTAGGTCAATCTGCAGGCCCTTTCTCATGGCAAAGTTGTGCAGAATGCAACATGCACCGATGATCTGACACACAAAGTTTGGGGAATACAACAGGGTACCCCCAGACTTATCCAGGCATCGGAAACGTGACTTCAGGAGGCAAAATGTGCGCTCCACCACTGCACGGGTACTTATATGTGCTTCATTGTATTTTATCTCTCCTCTGGTTTGGGGATCCCAGAATGGAATCATGAGATGGGGTCCAAGTGCATACACAGAGTCACCTGGAAGGGAAAATACAGGAGGATGTTAGTCATGCATGTGCCCCTCGTGATGTCTGCATCATGGGGTCGGACAGTCATGCCTGACACCCATCTCACTCACCAACCAGCCAGCTGTCCCCATGCACATTCTGTTCAAATTCTGTTGGGATGTTGCTTTGACGGTATATGTAGATGTCGTGGCTGGACCTGGGGTATTTGGCACGGACGTGCCATATGAGGCATTGGGCATAGGCTATCACCTGTACGTTGATGGAATGCCAATGCTTACGATTGCGGTATATGTGCTCTGTGGCACAGGGGAGCCATAGTGCCACATGTGTGCAATCAATGGCCCCGATGGTGCGTGGGAATCCTGCAATTTCGTAGAAATCCTGCATTGCCTTCTGCCGCTGATGTTCCTGGGTGGGTTTGATGATGTGGTGGGACATGCGTCTAAACATTGCAGGGACAACCTGGTGCATACATCTGCTCATGCTGGATTGTGACATCCCAGCCACGACTCCACTTGTATGCTGAAAAGGTCCACTGGCAAGGAAATGGAGTGTTGCCAGTACCTTGCTCAGTGGCTGTACTTCTTGTGAGTGGTGTGTCTTGCTGGTGATGTCATCATGCAGGGTTGTGGCTATTTCCTGGATGGCTTCAGGGCTGAATCTAAAAATGTGAAACACCTCCGAATCACCCCTGCCAAAGACGTTTATGCGCGTGTGGTATATCCTCTACCATGCCCTCCTCCTCCTATGTGGCGGTGGACCCATTAGTAGTGCTAGGACCACGGCTGCCATGTGTTGTCCTGCAAGTGTGGTTGCTCAGCTCGTCTGTAACAGTGCTGCTGAAGCTACTCTCTAGCTGACTTGAGCAAGTCTGGTGCAAAGTTATCCCTGCTTTATGAGGGATAACTTTAGGCCGGCCATACAGCTTAGGCGCACCGCGCCTAGCCTGTGCCGAACGGGCCTATGTTCGTGAATCAGCGTTTCTCACTCATTTGCATATTTGCATAGGAAATCAATGGTGCGGTCAGACTAAATGTGCGCCTAGGATGTGCAGGCGTAGGCAAGTTAGGCCGGTCGGGAAATAGCCTATTTTGGCGCGTTTCTAGTTATGTGGGTACGACTCATAGGTATGCAGACGCAAATTTAGACTTAGATGGCACATGTCGAGATAGACCGGCTTAAGTCCTACCTGAATCTACCCCGATATTGGCTTGCTGGTCTTTGTTGATGAGCCTGTATAGGTGATCATCCAGTTTTCCTTTTACGAGCAATCGTAACATGTTTTGCATTGAATTTAATGCACGTTTTGCTGCTCTGGCTTTCAGCCGCATTTCTCCGTCTCTATTCATAATCAATGGTTTCCTATGGGAGCCCATTGATTTGAATAGAAGTTGTGACGAGACCTTTGCTCGCCCAGGTCCTGCTCTCCCGACACTCCTCTGCTTCTATTGGATCAGATTGCAGATTGCAACATCTGATGGTCCAGTCATCCAAGATTCCGGGATCCGATCTACAGCTATATGCTGATCGCGATCCATTTGAAGAACACACACCAGACGAGCTGTATGTATGCTCAAACAGGACTCAACTTTATTGAAACATTCTGCTGGTTATATACAGTTTACAAGCTTATCATCAATCAAAGAACAATGAAATCTCCACCCCCTTTTCCACACACTGGGGTTTCCATACAGAAACATTTCGGCACCGCAAAGCTTGACACATCATATTCCTTGATCAATAGAATTCAATTAACCTTTAGAATAATACCCAATCACAGTCTAAAAGACATTTAGTTGAATACGATAAAAAATAATTTTTGCGAGTGCGGCACTTTTGATCCGCAGACTAGAGACATACCTGCAGCCTCAGTGCCGGGAAAGGACACCTTTTATGTAAGTGGCCATTTGGCCCTATTTTTGTTTTTATCTTTATTTTAATAAATTGATCGCACTATGGAAGTTCTCTCTCTGTTTCTATATCCCATGTGTATTTCTATGGAGTGATTCGTCTTGCCTGTCAGCGAGGATAATTTCCAAATTAATGCAGGCATACTCCTGCATAAGTGATACTGACCTTCTTTTCGGTAAGATGTCATGTCTATCTGGTAAGCGCAACCTTTTTCTAAACACGTTTGGGGTGATCTAATCTTCTTGGTGAAGGAGCTGTGGAATCATTTGAGGAAGCATTTGTTTTTCCCCTTGGATTTTGTGGACTGCATTGCTCTTCATTACCAGAAATTTGTCTTTATTAGGACTTATTGGTTCTATCCTAATGCACTTTATATTGCACGCATTGCACTTTATTGTTAATCACATTGTTTATATTCTGATTGTTTACAAATATATGTGTATTATACCACAATTTTTTGTGAGAGCGCCCTCTACCACATCTCTATTTAGTTGAATACTTTATCTAGACGGCTTGGCAAGTTCACTTGAACATAATTGACATGCTAATTCAATTCTCCTGAATGGAGACTGCTAACTTGTAGTACAATACACAGTCTTTTAAGTGTAAACACAGAGGGCCAGATTCTCAGAGGCGCTACGACGGAGTATCTCAGATACCCCGTCGTATCGCCGTTTTTTTTTGGCTCGTATCTATGCGAGTGATTCTTAGCATCACTTTGGCATAGATATGCTTGAACATCCGACAAGTGTAATACCATTACACTTGCGGATCGTAGTTGTAATGACAACTTTGGCCACTAGGTGGCCTTTACATTGTTTTCTCATTTGCCTATGCAAATGAGGCTACTACGCCGATTTCCGATCGCTTTTACGCTGCACCGTCGTCGTTTACGTCGTTTTCGTTCGCCTAAGGTTACCCCTGCTTCTATGAGGAGTAACCTTACGAAGTACCGTCGGATGCCGTCAGGTGCCGTCAGATGCCTTGTTAAGTATGGCGTCGGGTCAGCGTCGGCTTTTTCCGTCGCTTACGTCGTTTTACTAACTCCTTCGCGAATAGGGCATTGCGTAGTGACGATCACGTCGTTTTGACGTCGGTTTCAACGGCGCTTTCCGACGTGAGCTGGAGCATGCGCACTGGGCTTTTTCCCGGGCCGGCGCATGCGCAGTTCGTTCGACGCGGGGGCGCGCTTCATTTAAATAGAAGCCACCCCCTTTGAATTACGCGGGCTTACGCTGGGCCATTTTCGCTACGCCAACGCAAACTACGGAGCAAATGCTTAGAGAATACGGCACTTGCTCTAGTACGATTCGGCGGCGTAGTGTAAATGGCTTAAGCTACGCGGCCGGATTTCTTAGTGAATCTGGCCCAGAGTTTCTTACACAAACAATAGTCAATTAGAAGAGGACATTAGCATTTTAGCAGTATGAAAGAGTCACTCTACAATTAACCCTTGGAGTTCAAAATTAACAAACTTAAAATATCCCTACAGATATCTCAGAATATAATGTGGATAAGCCATACATAATAATCCTATCTCGGGTAGCCCAAGATATCAGTCTTTGGTTCATGACAGAAGTCACACCAGAAGTCAGATCAAGATGATTTGATATGCAGTGCGACTTGTGTGCTGAGAATCTTGAAGATGGAACCCCGGAAAAATAAAAAATAAATTGGTGAGGTTCCCCCATAAGACAATACCAGACCCATTAGTCGGTATGGATCTTAACTGGTACCCCCACACCAAAAAAATGGCAGGGGGTCCCACCAAGATCCATACCAGACACTTATCCGAGAACGCAGCCTGGCAGGTCAGAAAAGGGGGGTGAGCGAGCGCCCCCACTCCGCGACCATACCCAGCCTCATGCCCTCAACATGGGGGGGTTGGTGCTTTGGGGCAGGGAGCCCTGCGTCCCCCCCCCACCCCAAAGCACCTTGTTCCCATGTTGATGAAGACAAGGGCCTCTTCCCGACAACCCTTGCCTGGTGGTTGTTGGGGTCTGCGGGTGGGGACTTATTGGAATCTGGAAGCTCCCAGATCCTGGCCCCCACCCTAGGTGAATGAGTATGGGGTACATGATACCCCTACCCATTCACCTAAAAAAAGTGTCACAAATAAACATACTACACAGGTTTTTAAAATATTTTATGAAGGCAGCTCCAGCTCTTCTCCCTTCTCTGGCGATGTCATCTCCCTCTGCCAGCCCATCTCCTCTCTCCGCTGTCTTTTGCTCTATTGCTGGGTCTTCTGCTCTTTTGCTGGGTGTTCTCCCACTGTTCTTCCAATGTTGACTCAACGCGATCTCCCGATGTAATGCTGGCTCTGCCGTGTGCAATTACTTATATAGGCGGAGAGAGAAGACGGGCTGGCAGAGGGAGAAGACGTCGCCAGAGAAGGGAGAAGAGCCAAATCTACCTAAATAAAATATTTTAAAAACCTGTGTAGTGTGTTTATTTTTGACACTTTCTTTAGGTGGGGGCCAGGATCTTGTTAAAGAGGGCTTCCAGATTCCTATAAGTCCTCGCCCGAAAACCCCGGGCACCACCGGTCAAGGGTTGTCGGGAGGAGGCCCTTGTCCTCATCGACATGCAAAAACTGCAATATTTTGTCATCTACATCAATAAAATTCTAATAATTTTTTATAGGAAAGGCAGAAATTGAACGACGAAAAATTCAACGATTTTGTATACAGTGAATAGGTAGGAATTGAACGACGGAAATTTGACAAAGCATCGAAAATCGTCGAATTTTCGTCGTTCAATTTCTACCTATTCACTGTATTCAGAACGACGATTTTTCGATGCTTTGTCGAATTGAACGTCGAAAATTCGTTAAAGCATCGAAAATCGTAGGATCTGAACGAAAACTAAAATAAAGCATTTTTTATGTCGGATCTTTCGGTTTTCGTTTCTTGCGCTTTTGTTTTCGTTCGTTAAAACGATAACGAAAATACCAGATTTTCGGACGAAAATGCATTCTAACGAAAACGAATGCACATGTCTACAAAAATGTCTCTTTAATACGCTGGGCGGGACTGAAGTTTTGACGTTATTGCCGCCCAGCAGAGCTATGGGGACGTATGGGGGCCATGTTGCCCTCACTCGCATCCCCACACAGCAGCAGAGAGGACTCGATCGCCTCCACCGATATCGGTGGCTACGGTAAGCGGCGGAGGGCGCGGGAGAGTGGCGGGAGGGGGGGCCCTCTCCCGCCACCGATAACAGCCATCTCGTGGCGAATCCGCCACGGACACCGCCATTATCGTTGACAGAACCGCTCACTGAAGAGATGGATATCTTGGTTGTGGCAGCAGCTGCTGCCGTTACTGAGATATCCATCTTTAAAAATAGTGTATATATACAGTGGGCGGGCGTTAACCGGTTGAATGACGTTTTTAAAAATGTCATTTTATTTCATCACAAAAAGTGATTAAGCATGGGGGTGGATCAATCATGCTTTGGGGTTGTATTGCAGCCAGTGGCACAGGTAACGTTTCACAAGTAGAAGGAAAAATGGATTCAATAAAATTTCAGCAAATTTTGGATGGTAACTTGATGCCACCTTTGAAAAAGCTGAAGTTAAAGAGAGGATGGCTTCTACAAATGGATAATTATCCTAAACACACCTCAAAATCCACGAGGGATTACATCAAGAGGCGTAAACTGAAGGTTATGCCATGGCCTTCACAATCTCCTGACCTCAACATAATTGAAAATCTATGGATAGACCTTCAAAGAGCAGTGCGTGACAGACAGCCCAGAAATCTTAAAGAGTCAGGTGATCTCGGAGGCTAGCGCAGAGCAGCCCTGGGTTATAGACATATGCATTCGTTTTCGTTAGAATGCATTTTCGTCCGAAAATCTGTTTTTTTCATTATCGTTTTAACAAACGATAATGAAAGCGCAAGAAACGAAAACCGAAAGATCCGACATAAAAAATGCTTTATTTTCATTTTCGTGGTGGTAAAAATTCGATATAGAGAGATTCGACATTATAGGGAAAAGATTCGACATTATAGAGAAATAATTCGACACTATAGAAATAATAGATTCGACATTACAGAGATTAGATTTCGATTTATGAGAAAATAGATTCGACATTACTACTAGTCATACAACAGTAGAATTCTTGTAGGCGGAATATTCGAACGGAAATGTACGATTCGACGTAAAGATTCGACGTTCCGTCGAATATTCTTTTGACTATTCGACAGAAACCAAGTATTATTGGATTTTCGGACGAAAGCAATTCCCCAACGAAAAACGAAATTAATCAAAACGATTTTCGGGAGTAACTAAATAAATTAATTTTCCAAACGAAAAAACGAAACAAAATATTCCAGTCTGCACATGTCTACTGGGTAAAGGCACTCTGACAGAGACTCTGCGCCCTGACAAGTGACGTCACTCCTTGCTAGACGCGAGTCGGGGGGGGGGGCGGCCCTAGCTACCGGTCATTATGGTGGCTGTATCTGTCCTTGCTATATTCCGGGACCCTATATTGTCCCGCAATGACATTGCCCGGGACAAGGGACAAAGAAGTTAATTGCGGGATAGTCCTGGGCAGTCCGGGACACGTGGTCACCCTACAAGTGCACCTACAAGTGCACAGTAAGTGCACTGCAAGTGCAGTTGCCCTAGTTATGAGTGGAGCATGCAAGGAAAAGAAAAAAATGCATTTTTGCTCTGACATGATTGGATGATAGAAATCAGCAGGGCTTCCCCTCATTTCAGAGCTTTCCCTCAGATCTAGAGCAGCTGCATTTGCAGTGCACGCGAAGTTGACTTCCAAACCTTTAGTAAATCAACCTCATAGTCTCTCCTAGAAGAGACTCAATATGCAGTTCTATCCTACACCCAGATGGGCTCCATCAGATCCAGGGGGACTTTTGCCACAGCACAAATGTGGATAGTTTTACAGTAAGTAGGGAAAAATATTTATACACTGCATTAAAAGCTTCTGTGGATTTAAAAAGCCTGTTTTGAGTTGTCTGTTATATTGTATAATTATACTGGATTCTTATAGCTAAACTATAAAAATTACAGATGTACTAGTCACATTTTTTGTTCAAGCTTTGATTCTCTTTCTTATCTTTTATGATGTTCAGGATATAATTAACAGTCTTTTCAGTTTCTTTGAAAACTAGTTAAAATTACATTTTGACATATAGGATTTTCTATGAGGTTCCTGAAATTTGTCAGATATGTATCGATCAACAATTATATATCCTTGGTTAAAGATGACATCAAAGTCTGTGAGGATGTGAAGAAATAAAGAACAAAATCAATAGCTTTGACAATACAATTGTGGATTCTCTGCTGTACATACAATATCGTTATAAAAGAAATGAGATAGAGATGACAAAAACATCCAGTGCATTTACTTTTTGTGGAAAGAAATAAAAGAAAGAATTTGTCAAGTCTGAGAGCTCATATAGAAAACATTATTGCACCCACTGGCAAGAAATGATGGAGTGTCATTATGAGAGTCATTAAAAGAGTTTACTATAGCTAGCAAAATTGCACTGCTTTACCAACTTCCATTGTATAAAATGGGATGGCCATAATACCATCAATCCTGAAATGCACTGTACCGGAGGATATCATTAACCAGCAAAATACTTAAAGAAATGCTTTCCTATAAAAAATAATTAGAATTTTATTGATGTAGATGACAAAATATTGCAGTTTTTTTTCTTTACTGCTATAAAACATTTCAAATGCATGTGCCCTCGCGTAGCTCTATTATTGGATGGGTTTAGAACTAATCTGACATTGTATAAATGTTTCCAATTTTTAAGGTGTGCAGATATCCACATACATACTGACAGACTCAAGAATGTGATTTGGTTGTGTAATGGATGTATCTGTAAATATTTAGCAATTATTCTTCTTTTTTTTACGTGGTTAAGAAGTTCACTGACATTTAAACTGTGCAGATCTGTTAATTTCCTTTATTTCACATTGTTACTCAGTAGATTTAGATCAGTGGATTAAAAGCTAAACCCAATTGCTACATTACAAAGAAAAAGTGAAAAGGAGGGATGAGGTTGTGGTTTGCCTAAATGCAGGTGTCAACCCAAATGTTGCATGTTTGGTGTTCATGGTGGTTCACCAGCAGCATAAAGTAATTAATTTATTGATGGTATTACTACCTCAAATAAATGAATACTGACAGCCATGCAAGTTGAATAGCGTCATTGGTAAATAAAATACTAACAGGGGTTAGTACCCCTTTTAGTAAGGTACACACCTGGGTGTCAATGGTGGGGGGAGTCTTTACTCCTTTATAATTACACCAGAGACTCAGAAAGGGCCCACAGTAGTGGGGATCACCGTGGAGAGAAGATGGGAGAGATGGCTTGACATTTTGAGTTCAACGTCTATTGCTCTGAATGAAGACACAAAGTTTCTTCCATTTGCAGGTATGTGGGAAGAAGTGGGGATGGGGTCCTTGGCCTTGTGGAGCTTGCAGCAAATTGGGCTGCAAACAAGCTGCCTGCATATTAGCAACCACTATCTTGCTGGCTGTAATTAGTGATGAGCCGAATATACCTAGGTTGGGTTTGGTTCGGTTTAGTAAGCATGACTAAGTTTGTGTGCCAAATTCAACTATGCTTTTTGAGAAAGATGGAGCTTCCTTTTGATGGTATTAGATCACCATTGGGTTTTTGTTTGTTTCTTTGCTATATAAAAGAAAAAAAGTTTGAACATTCTGAGAAAAAAAATATTTTTCTTAGTTTTTGTTTTAAATAAATAATTGTTCTTTATAAATCTAGGCCAAAATGTAGACTGCTACATTTCTTTGGTAAAAATAACCCAAATCATTATTTAGTATGTGGGAAATCTATAGAAACTACAAACTATGGTATATCTTTAAAAGTGGACTAGTCCTGATGCTTTGGCTGCTTATCTCATTTGGTGAGGCCCTAAAATGCCAGGCCAGTACAAATACCCCCAAAATACATAGTCCAATGTATTTAGTTAGGGAACAAGACGATTGGGTGGGGGTAGTGGCGCTGTCACTGTGATGGTTACTAGAGGGTGCCGGTAATCATCCCTCACTGGGTGGGTGATTAAGACCTGAAGGGGCAACCTCCCCTATTCTAGAGTGAATGGTCTAATGGTGAGGATAGCCAATATTAATAATGCGTAACGGTAACTGATAATTTACCAGAATGTGCAGATACTATATGGTAATTAAATTTAAGCCCAATATACCCATAATCAGATTAATAATACCTGAAACATCAAATATAATCAAAAAATAATGATATATAAATAAATCAGAGAGTGAACAGCAGAGTCCAGTAGTGTGAGCAAATGGTTCCTGGCTCAAGCAATAAATGCACGATGTGTAATGCAAAAAACACTAGAGCAGTCTCTATAAAGAGTGTACCAGTGATAATAAACAATAATGTATAAAAATATCAAAAAATCAAAAAATCAAGAGATCAAAAAAGTCATTAGTCCACGTGCAATGAATCAATACAACCAGATGAATAAGGTAAATTCCAGGGTGCACCTAAGCTGGGTGGGTGATCACATTAAACACAATAGGTGCTCCTCGCAGTGGTTCCGGTGCTCCCCCTCTTGGGTCCCCACTCACCAGAGGCACTCACCCCTGCTGGGGTAGAATGCATTGGATAATAATTTTCAGCTGCTCCTCCACAACTCTCCCGTTCCAGGGTTCTTAATGTGGGTCCTCGATCCAGGTGGCTGTACCCCTTTAATGGTCCAGGCTCCTCCGGAAAAAGAAACAGGCTGGCATAGCGTAGTATGTATAAAAAACTGATGGTGTGCATAAGCAGATAATACAAAACTGTGTGGGCAAGTTTGTAAATCTATAGCCAACACCACAGTATCTGAAAATAAATAATAAAAAAACTGACAAAGTAAAGGATAAAAATAAAAAAAAAATAAGATAAAAGTCCGCCTAGTGTATCTTGGCAGATATCCCACCACTACACTTGCTATCCGAATGTCGGTCGTACCAGCAAGGGAACGGCGTGCGTTCCACTGACAGAGTGCTGCTCAACCTGGAAGTGCGTTAAGGGCATGATGAGTTTGTTGAAGTTGTAATTTTTTGCCACAATTTTTGGGAACATTTTAAAATTTGAAATTTTTCACAAAGTTGTAATTTTTACAAGTTATTTCTCACACACAGCATATGCACACCCGCAATTACACCCCAGAAAACATTCTGCTACTCCTCTTAAATATTGGGATACTACATCTGTGAGGGTTTTTCACAGCCTAACCAAATAAAGATGCCCAAAATCCAGGAGCATCTTCAGGCTTTCAAGAAGAATAAATATATCTAATTTCCAAAATACTTACCACATTTTTAAAGGCCCAAAACCAGGACAGTTGAAACACCTGCAAAATGTGCTCATTTTGAAAAGAAAACATCTTCACATATTTTCTAAGAGGTATAATGAATCTTTTAAAAATTTCATTTTTGTCACACAGTTTTGGAAAATACTAATTTTAAAATTAGATTTTTACACAAAGTTGTCAATAACAAGATATTTTTAACACACAACATGGGCTTATACTTATAATTATACACCAAAAAACATTCTACTACTCCTCCTCAGTACTTTTTCACAGCCTAACAAAAATACAATTACCACTTTAAAGTGGAGCTCCACCCAAAAGGAGAAGCTCCGCTTGTATGCCTCTCCCCGGGGCCACATTTGGTTTTGACAGGTACCTGCTCCCACTTCTCGCTGAGTTCGCAGTGGCAAACTCAGCCGGAAGTTTATCACTCACCGCATGTTCCGCTCTCAAAACACTGACTATGTGTGGTTCTAAACGGACAGCTAAACACTTGTCAGAGACTCCAGTAAACAGAAGCTCAATGCTTAAATTGTCTACCGAAGGAATCCAACTTTCCTGGTGCCTCCATGGCAGCATACCTGTGATAGAGCTCCACCTCGACTCCTCCTTCAGGAGTAGTGAATAGCATAAATTAAAGGCATAGTCCCTCCCCCAACATTCTCCTTTTTTTTTCCTCATACCTTCTTGTGCTGGTGAAGAGTAGCATTATGTAGATACCTCTGCAGTCGGCAGCTTCTGCCGGGTTTAGCCTTTCCTGTGCGCAGTCCCTGTTCTTGGGCCGCTCACAGCGCTGATAAGACTGAGAACCCCTCTGTGGATCTGTTGGGGTCTTTTCTCAGAGTTTCCTCACAGGAACGAAGTCTGCTATCGCATCCATGATGAATGCAGTGGAGTCGAAAAAGGATCAGCTCACATCTTTCCAGGCTGGTGGTTTCCATTTCATTTTTAGGCATATATTTTTTTTTGTCTCTCCCCTCTCCCATCCCTTCCTTCCTTCCTTTAACTTGCCTGTTAGGTCTTCTTTAAAAAAAAAAAAGAGTGTGCTTGTTGTCTTACTTTGTGATGTTCCCTTTAAGTTTGGTCAGTTTGATGGGGCAGGTGCCTTTTATCCAGACAGGCTTGCAGTTGTTGTTTGTTTCCCCCGAAATCAGCGGTGGACTACAGTTTGTTTTGTATATCACTCGACATCACTGCGGCCATCTTGGATTCTGGAAAAGGGGCCAGATTTGCCCTTTTCTTCCAGAATCAATTCGCAATGGTGGTTTATGGGATTAGCCCACCCACCTGAGCCTATTTAAGTTTAGATTCAGGGTTAGCTGTCAGAGTCTCCTCAGCTGTGCCCTGCTAGGTTTTACTGATGCTGCTTTGTGGTAGGTACCTTTGTTTTTATTCTCAAAAAAATGGTGATAAAAAATAAAATAAATTATAAAAAAAAAAAAAAGGTCAAGTGTAGTTCCTTTTTTTCCCCTTTCTTACTAAATTTCCGCAGCGGATCCTTCTGCTTAACTCTGCAATTAGTTATTTATCTTCTAACAAAGATCCTCGCACTCTATTAGGTATGTGATCAACTATATGTGAGTATAAAAAAAAAGTGCGCTCACTGGTCTAATGTGAGTTCCTTACATCGTGGCCCCACTCCAAGAGGTCCAGAAAATCTTCAAGACACAGTGATGACGACAGCTCAGACCGCAGGTTTCATTCTTCACGCAACCGGTCCCAGGTCCCATTCTTCACGTCATAGATCAGAGAGGTCAAGATCCAAAGGACAAGATCCTTCCCACTCTCCTAATACAAAGAAGAAATGCTGGACAGGTGGAGCCACACCACTACCAGACAGAGTGGTCTGTAAGGACTGTTTTATAGACAGCACGCTGTAGATCTGCTCAAGTGAACAATGAAGGACTCCTTCTTTGAGCTTGTGACTTTGGTCCCACTCAACCAGTTCAGCAGATGTCCTAGGTTCAGGATACAGAACCTAATCTCCCTGGTCCTTCAGCAGTCAGTACACCTCTGCCACTGTCAGGCTGACCAGCTAGAGATTCACCACCTGAAGATTCTTCAGAGGACTCTTCAGAGGAGTCAGAACCGTCTGGCTTCAGTCTCTCCTTGGTAAATCCGTTTATCCAGGCAGTCAAAACTGAAATCGCCTGAAAGGACACAGAAGATCCTCCCCAAGAGTCTACGAGTTACTTCCCATTCCTCAAAAGGAAGCAGGTTCTCTTCTCGTTGATTGGCGAGATTAGTCAGGTCATTCAGAATTAATGGTCAAAAACTGATAAACTTTCATTGGGCCGGTTCAATAAACTATACCCCTTACCAGAGTCGTGAAGGCAGTCACTAAACTTCATGCCAGTGGTAGACACGTCGGTGGTGCGACTCGCAAAAAAAGAAAAAAACTTTACCAAAGACCCTCTAGACAAGCGAACTGACCTGGAGCTGAAGAGGGGCTACTTAGCCGAGGGAGCAGCGTGTAAGCCAGCTATCGCCCTCACATCAGTATCAAATGGCATAAGATCTTTGACAGATAATATTGAGACAGCTTTGCGTGAGGATGTCCCCAAGGAGGATATAATTAAAGCCTTGGGAGAGCATGGATTGCCAACAGACTTTGTCAGGGGAGCGGCCATTGATAAGATCAGGTGCTCTGCAAGATCCATGTTGCATTCAGTAATGGTGAAGAGGGCCTTTTGGCTGAAAGATTGGATGGCTGACTTATCCTCCAAACAAAATTGGTGCAAAATCCCATTAGATGGCAAAGCACTATTCAGAGACAAAACAGATAAAGCTATCTCCAGGCTGTCAGGAGGGAAGTCCGGTATGCTTCCCCAGGACAGAAGGATGTGACGATTCAGAGGCGGTTCCTCCAGGTTCCGCCAGACTAATCCAAGGGATTTTAGCCAGTCAAGACAGCCCAGAGACAACAAAAGACCTTGGAAAGGCACTCAGACATTCCTTTTTTAACAGGAAGATGAAGGACCTTTCCGGCTCCACAGGAGCAGAAGCAGTCTTTTTGACGCCAGAGTAGCCCAGACACTCCCGGTGGGAGCCAGGCTAAAGTTCTTCATCCCAGTCTGGGCCACATGCTGCCAGGACCCCTGGGTTCTGTTAACAATTCAATGGGGGCACCTTTGGAATTTCTCTCTTTCCCCACTTTCCCCAGAGATTCCATCCTCTACCGAAGGCTTAAGCTCTGTAAAACTTCCTAAAGTCACTCCAGCTTCAGGGGGCGGCTGTTATGGTTCCCTTGGCAGAGCACTTTGCAGGCTTCTACTCCACCCCATTTCTGGTCCCAAAGAGGACAGGTGGGTGGAGGCCTGTGACAGACCTTCAGAGGCTCAGCTGGTATATCTGGTTCTGGCCAGCTCAGTAGATTGCTTTAAGAAGGGCCTGGATTCTTTCCTAAATACACATAATATAACTGAGTACTAAGTTCTGTAGGTAAAGTTGATCCGGGGTAAATCCGATTGCCTCTCGGGGGATCAGGAAGGAATTTTTCCCCTCCGGTAGAAAATTGGATCATGCTCTGCTGGGGTTTTTTGCCTTCCTCTGGATCAACTATGGGTATTGAGTTGGGTGTATGGGATGTACTGTGTTTTATTTTGTTTGTTTATTTTTTTTTTATGGTTGAACTGGATGGACTTGTGTCTTTTTTCAACCTGACTAACTATGTAACTATGTAACTATATCCGCCCCGAAAACTTTGAAATGAAGTCCCTGCAGACGATTATTCAGGCAGTCCAGCCAGATACTAATATTCACTCTGGTTCCCCTGCGGGAGGGGAGCTTGAGGATATACCACTACTTGGACGACACCCTCCTCCTAGCAAGCAATCCGGATCAGTTGGTATGTCACCGGGAAATTCTTTTACAGTCCCTAAAAGAGCTAGGGTGGCTAATAAATTCTGAAAAGAGTCAACTAGCACCCACACAGCAGATGATCTTCCTGGATGTAATGTTCAACACTCAGGAGGGGACAGTCTCATTACCACCGCCAAAGGCAAGGATTGTCACCCAGAGAATGATCAAGGTCACCCGGAGCCCGTACAATGCCTGAGCCTCATTTGCACAATGTCTTCTTGTATACCCATGGTTCCTTGGGCCCATTGGCACTTGAGGTAGTTCCAGACAGGTTTCTTGGTGCAGTGGAAGAAACAACGACTATCTCAAACGATACTGCTGACGGAAGTAATGCACAGAAGTCTTCACTGGTGGACAGTTCCAGAAAACCTCTCCAAACCTTGTCACCTGGGTCACCATCCTTGGATCACAATTATGTCCGATGCAAGCGGACAGAGCTGGGGAGCCCATTGCGGGGAAACCAGAATACAGGGTAGATGGTCATGTTCTACCCAGGGAGTGGTATCAAACATCTTGGAGATGAGGGCAGCCTTCTTAGCATTAACTTCTTTGACATCCCAAATCAGAGGCCAGAGAATCCATCTACGCCTAGACAACATGGCAGCTGTCGCTTATCAACAGAAGCAAGGAGCCACTCGCAGCAGGTCCCCAGATAGTAACACATGGCCGTGTCGTAACGCGTAGGGACTGGCCGTGGACAGACGTACACCAGGAGTGACGTGAGAAGGCGCTGACACGCCGCTGTTCAAATTTTATGCTTGTTTTTTTAATTTTAATGTAAGCGCAACTATTTTTCAATAAATATCCTGTTGATTATACATAATTCACTATTGGAGGTCCTCTGTCTGTCCCTCTTGTTCCCTGGGCTTGAGCTACTATAGGTACTTTATTAAGGGACCAGTGTTTCATCTGCCTCCTCCAGGGGATATCGAGGGGACCATTGTGTGGTGATATTCACCATTGATTGCTGATTTTACCCCTCATTGAGGTGAGAGTTCTGGGAGACCAGACTGTTGTCTTTGGTGAAGTTCCATTCCTCTTGGGATTAGTGGATACCTCCTATTGGCAGCCTACCTGCAATCTTCACATAAGGACTTTGTCACCTTTATTTAGCAATATCTGCTATTTACACTTAAGGACTTTGACACTTTATTTATTTATTCTAATTTACTAATTAATTTTCTAGTTGTATCATATTGATCACCTCTATCACTTGCTTTATACACCTATTTATGTGTCTGCTTATTTTTATTTATTATGCACTTTTTTGCGCAATAACCCCTTCATTAATAACTCACAGTAGGTCGTTCCTCAAGGAGGTGGCACTGATCATGCTCTGGGCAGAGAAGAACCTCCTGGACCCCAGAGCAATGTATTTGCCGGGCAGGTTGAACACAGAAGCAGACACGTTGTCCAGAAACTTCTCCCCGAAGAATGCCAAGCTGGAAAGATTCTTCTCTAGGATGCCGCATCCACAAGCCGAGGCAGTGGATGCCCTGTCATGCCCCTGGAGGTTCACCACAGCATATGCCTTTCCTCCCAGACATTAATATTCAAATTCCCCCTGAGGCTCCTCAGGGAGTCAGTCCAAGTGGTGGCAGTACTTCCGTATTGGCCGAAGAGTCCCCGGTTCCCTCTAGCCATGTGCCTCAGTGTGAGCTCTTCAACCAGGATCCCTCCTTTTCCTCACCTTCTGTCGCAGGGCAGTCTAGTTCATCCAAACCCTCAGAAGTTGAATCTTCGAATCTGCAGGTTGAGAGGCAAAGGTTTGAGTCCCTAGGGTGTTCCCCAGGAGTCATAACAACCCTTCTAAAAGCCAGAAAGCCTGCAACTAATGACATATATTCAAAAATATGGGACAAGTTCTTGTCATTTGCTACCGGAAATGGATTTGATCCAATCCTTCCCTCTACGTCCAATATTCCAGGTTTCCTTCAGACAGGACTTGATCTGGGGCTTGGTCTGAGCTCCCTCAAAGTGCATGTAGCAGCAATCTCTGCCGCAACAAATAAAAGATGGGCGGAGGATCCTTCGGTAGTCAATTTCCTCGAAGGAGTATTGAAGATTCGTCCACCTGTCAGACGATCATTTCCTAAGTGGAATCTGTCCCTGGTACTTGAAGTTCTATCTGACTATCACTTTGCTCCAGTGGAACAAGTAGCAATATGGAACCTGACACTAAAGACGGCTCTCCTGCTAGCCATTACATCTGGCAGAAGGATCTCGGAACTTCACTCTTTAGGGATAGGTGACGGCCACATCTCTTTCTTCCACGACAGGGTGGAACTTCGCCCTCTTCGGGGGTTCACACCTAAGGTCACTACTCCAAGCCACCTGTTGGAACCCTGGGCACTACCAGTGTTTACTGATACAGGTTCAGAGTCTTGTCGTGAGCTGGATGTATCCAGAGTGCTCAGGGCCTACCTAGAAGCCTCCGACTCCTTCAGAAACTCTGAGAGGCTTTTCATTGTACTGTTCAGTAAATACAGGGGCAAAGAAGCTTCCATTTGAACTCTGGCATCTTGGGTCGTAAAGTTAATCCAGAAGACCTACAGGGTGAAGAATATCCTCCAGCCTGAGTGAGTGCTCATTCTACAAGGGCAGTCTCAGCTTCCTGGGCAGCAAGGGCTAATCTTTTGTTGAAGACGGTGTGCAGGGCCGCCACCTGGTCTTCTCACCATACGTTCCTTAGACACTACCATATTGGTCCAGGAGCTCTCACGACTGTTGAGTTCGGAAAAGGGCAGTTCAGGCTGTCCTCTTCTAATTACACATTTACTGTTAAGCATTATCCCACCTGTGTCAGCTAGTTATTTATCACAGGTATGCTGCCATGGAGGCACCAGGAAAACGTAAAATTGTATCATAGTTACCAGTTTTTTCTTTTCCTGGTGCCTATACATGGCAGCATACGCTCCCACCCTTGGTATTCTATATTACGGAGAATGTTGGGGGAGGGACTATGCCTTTAATTTATGCTATTCACTAGTCCTGAAGGAGGAGTCGAGGCGGAGCTCTATCACAGGTATGCTGTCATGGATAGGCACCAGGAAAATTACTGGTAAGTATGATACAATTTTCCATTTTATTTTATATTGTGAAACTGCAATACAACACAATGACAAGATATCAGTACACATAGAATCACTAGTCTAGCATACATGACAGATGACACAACAGAAAGGCACTTACAGGTGATGATGTCTTAAGCCTCTTGGGAGAGAAAAGACATGCTGCATCTATAGAGAATGAGCAATCTAAAAATGGCTGAAGAACTTCCTAGAGCAAGTGTCACTTCCTGTCTGAGAAATTTACATGACTAGAGATAAAGCTGCTACAGACTTTTGCCACTAGATGGCAGTGCTAAACTACACATTCTATATAAGTAACTAACTAAATTAGAATGTAAAGGCAGCACACTCCCTGCCTGATATAATACATTATATCACTACCTATACATATCTACTGTACAGGGAAAACACACTAATAAGAAAATACATTCCTGTCTAGAACTATGGTACTTCAAGCTGGTAGCCCACATAAAGAAATAGTTTTGTCCATAAACCAATCTTCAGATTGGAGAAGCCGCACTAGGCCAAACTATCTCCAATGCCAATTGTAATCCACAGGATGGAATTTAACTCATTGCGAATGTCACGTCTGAAAGCTGTCAGTGACAAGCCTTATGTTATGTATTGTGCCAGCAACATAATAATCTGACTTGAGGCCCCTGATAGGAAAGACAGGAGGCGCAGCAGTGCAGAGTCGCACAAGAGCCTGGCAAACTTGCTGGTAGACGAGCTCGACTGGAACCAGGAACAAACAGGCTCAATTTAGCAGACTGGAACAGCTTGGACTGGAAACAGGACAGACAGGAGTCGTTCAGCAGACTGGACTGGAACTAGGAACAGACTGGAACCATTCAGAAATCTGGACTGGAACTAGGAACAGACTGGAACCCTTCAGCTGGACTGGAACTAGGAACAGACTGGAACCGTTCAGCAGACTGGACTGGAACTAGGAACAGACTGGAACACTTCAGCTGGACTGGAACTAGGACAAACTGGAACCGTTCAGCAGACTGGACTGGAACTAGGAGCTCAGGCAGGTGCAGGCAGATGGACTGGAGTAGTAGACACACAAGTCCAAAGCAGGTGAACACTGGGGCAGGGTCAGATACAAGCAGGTTCGGCAACAGGCTGGCAGCAAGGTAGCAGGAGGAACAGGCAGGGACGTAGTCAACACAGGCCAAGGTCAGATGCAGGCAGATAAACAGGGTAGTCAGAGCAAGCCGGGTAGGGTCAGCTGAAGCAGAGTGCAGGTAAACGACAATCAGAGGTCTCAGGTAACGCTGTAGACCGGACAGCACCGATTCAAGGAAGTAAGACAGATTAAATAGCCTATTGATTGCTGGCGTGCCCTTCCTGACATTGCCCCCTCCCAATGGGCAGCCTCCGGATGCCCAATCGGGCAAACTTCAAAGGATGGGATCTCTTGAATGCCCAAACAAGTCTTTCAGCGTGGACATCCTCCTCGAGTTCTCATGAATTCTCCTCCGGGCCATACCCTTTCCACTTAACGAGGTACTCGATCTGATTTCTTCTTTTCCTATAGTCCAGAATTGCCTCAAATTTGAATTCTTCTGTCGAATTCTTCCCGTCGATTAATATTGGTTCGGGTGGGCCCGTACCCCGGTCAGGGAATGGATCAGGGGTCACAGGTTTTATTAAAGCTACATGAAAGACAGGATGTATCTTGAAGGAATCTTTAATGTAGGCCACATCATAAATCCTCCTCCTTACCGGGAAGGGGCCCATGAATTTAGGGCCTAACTTCTTAGAGGGGCATGCTAGTTTTAGGTTCGCTGTGGACAGCCAAACCCGATCGCCAGGTTCCAGTATTAACTCTCCCTGCTTCTTCTTATTACAGACCTGTTTGTTATGTTCCTGAGCTTTAGCCATAGTTGTCCGTAGTAGCTTGTTGTTGGTATCAAAGACATTTATGGTTTCAAGAACAGCAGGTACTGGACATTCCGGAAAGGTACTGGTCAGAAATGATGGATTAAATCCGTAATTGGCAAAAAATGGGGACTCTACATATCCCTTGCAGTCTTTTTCCACCTGCGGCCACCAGAGTGTGCATTGCACAAGTTCAACAGTTTTATGGATCCCGAAGTGTCCGGCTAACTTGTGGTCATGGCATAATCCCAGGACAGAAACACGTAGATTTTCTGGTATGAATATTTTGTCCTTGTGCCAAAGCAGATCATCCCTGGCCTCTAACGTTATTCCCAGAGAAGAAGGGACATTCACAGAAGCCTGTTTAATTTGAGAGAGCAGCAAAAAATTTGAATGGATTCCAAAGTTCAAGAAATAATTTATTAAAAATATGTTGGAACCTTTTTGAGATTCCTAATCACATTATTTACCTAATAACGTTGCTAGTTCATCTTTACAGTAATATGCCATTCCTGGGGCCGCGGTCTGGCCGCGATCACTTTGCCGGTCAGCATGCGTCCATGGCCCACGCTTGGCAGGGAGTTCTGCTTCGTTTATGGGCTTGCCCCCATGCCTCACGGCAGGCAGGGGGGTGTGAGGCATCAGCATCTTTCCCCTCATCAAGCTCCACAGCGGCTTTGCCGCTAGATGGAGCTTCTGCCTGTCGGCGGCGTTCCGCGATCCTCCCGGACATCGCTGATATGCCGCACGCGCGGCATGCTGCGATGTTAGGTCATTTGACGATGGGAGCGACGGCAGCTTCCGGGGATTTTTCCTTCTACAACATCGAGGAGACCGCACAGGGGACGCCAGCCCACCTGATCCCTGCACATGGTGTTGGGTAGGGCTGGTAGGGAGGTGGATGGGGTTGGGCGGATGAGGGGTTAAGCCACAGAACGTGAGCACAGAACCTGAGCACACCCAGCCATACAGACCCTCCCATATATAACAAGCACCAGGGAGATTTCTGAACAGAGTCCACATAGTGGTCAGGACAGAGGGGTGAGCAGACTTTGGGTCTAAAAGTAAGGCCTGATCCCCTATATGGCCCCTCTTGGTAGTAGGTTTTCTACCTTTTCCCAGCCCGTCCCCCGTCTCCACTATTTGATGTAATTTTCTAATACTTATTCCCTTGTTTTATACTTTTCTCAGACCCCAATGCAGGCATCATCTACCCTATGCCTTGGAGTTCTGCGTAGCACTTATCAATTAATCAGATGATTCACTATACTAAAAGGATTCATCCCCACCATTTAGACAGGCCAGGTAAATATTTCCTTTTTTTCCCCTTTTTTTTTTTCCCATCACACTTCTCACATTCATCCGGCCACATCTTACATCACCTTACCTGTTTTCCTTTTCTTTTTCCTTTTATCTTATAACAAATATTTATGTGTTTGCCATTTTTCAGCTTTTTTTTTTTTTCATGCACTCTTTACAACAGACCTCTGTCCCCTAGCTGCTCACTCTATCACTACACATTTAATACCAACACTCAGAACATGTTTTTCTCCATTCAGACCTTGTTACATCCTTTGCCACACTTATGCCGCATACACACGGTCGTTTTTTGCGATGAAAATAAACAACGTTTTCAATCATGAAAAAAACGACCGTGTGTACGCGGCATTACTCTCTCACACACTTGCCAGCACAATTCACTGAACTCCCATTCCCATTTACCCCTTCTCTCCCAGACCCTTCACTTTACACGCGTTGCTTCCTTTCGTTTTTCTTTCCCCCTCTCTCCTCCCTTTTCTTCCTTTACCTGTTGACCATCTATTTAGTATTTTGAAGGTTGTAATCCCTCCTTTATTTTTTTATATACTTTTTAGGTTTTGCTGGGTCTGTGCTTCTCCTTTTCTGTCAGCTGGTTCTGTTTGGCTCCCCTCGATCTCCCCCCCCCATCACCTCTTGCCCCTCCCGGCCCAGTGTAGGACCTGTAAGTGCGACCTCTCGTAGGCATGGAGGATGCCCACCTACTTGCAGCCTGGTCTTTTCCATCGACCCTCCCATTCCGTGTGGTTCTCTGGGGTTGCTGTTTCTCGGTCATAGGGTCCTGTGGTGGACCCATGGTTTCAGTCTTTGACATTGATTTTTTGGTAAATATACTTACCTACGCCAATATGGCGAACAATGATTGTATATAATTTATTGTGTAAATATTTGTTTGTTTTCTATTTTATCAAATATTATTTATATGTATCTTTTTTCAGAGTTCATGTTTTCAATCATTTCCCCCTGAAAAGACCTCCATTATCAAAGGTCGAAACGCGTTGGGGTTTCTAGTACAAGTTTACTTTTTTGTTACAGGAACTCACATCGTTATATCTATGTATCTACTTTTAATCGCATTTTGGAACTCATGTCTTGATCCCACTAGAACGCTTTTTTTCACCATGTATCTTTTTAATAAATTATTTCTTGAATTTTGATATCCATTCTAATTTTTTGCTGCAACTCAAAGCCCCTTGGCGTACCTTTCCTTCTATCAAATTGCTATCAGGGGTGTGCAGCACCCATAACCCACAGCTAGTATCGTTTTCCCTTTGCTAAAATTTGAGAGAGCAGGTTTCCCTGAAGTAGCAGAAAGTTCTCAGAAGACAGGATAGTGTCAGGCGGTGCAGATTCCCTGGTACCACAGAACATCCTAGAGAGTGCATCAGTTTTGGTGTTTTTAGATGCTGGCCTGTACGTGAGGTGGAAAGAGAACCTGGAAAAGAAGAGTGCCCATCTAGTCCGGCATGGTTTTAGTCTCTTGGCAGTCCGTAGATATTCCAGGTTCTTGTGATCCGTATAGATTAAAATTGGGTGCGCTGCTCCTTCTAAGAGGTATTTCCACTCCTCCAATGCATTATTGATAGCCAGAAGTTCTTGATCTCCGACATCATAATTCCTTTCAGAATTTGATAATTTGCGGGAGAAAAAGGCAACTGGGTGTAACAAAGCCTTGGGTACTTTGAGATAGTACTGCTCAGACTGCCGTTTCTGAAGAATCTGATTCCAATACATAGGGTAATGCTGGGTCAGGGTGCTTCAGAACTGGTGCAGAAGTGAATAGCTTTTTAAGAGTTTCGAAATCATTTTGAGCCTCAGGGGACTACTGAAAACGTATGCCGTGTTTGGTCAGTTGCGTGATAGGTGATATGATGGCTGAAAATCCCCTGATGAATTTGCGATAAAAGTTTGAGAACCTGACAAAGCGCTGAATGGCCTTTTTGTCCACTGGGGCTGAGAGGATTTTGGCAGACAATGTTGGAGGCAGTAGGAAGAGTGAAACTTGACTTCCCCTTCGACCCAGTTGAAAAGAGGGTTATGTGCTTGGAGCCATGGCATGCCAAGGATTACGGGGAACATAGGAGACGAAATGGCATCTAGGCGTAGCAGTTCCTTGTGACTACTGGCTATACCAACAGGCAAGGGTATAGACTCTTGAGTCACAGGTCCGGATTTAATGGCAGATCGTCAGCCAGATGTACTGAAAGTCCTTGGGCCCTGTGTTGCAAAGAAATTCGATGTCTTGTAATGAAGGATAAATCTATAAAGCAGCTACAGGCTCCGGAGCAGGGTCAGCCTTTGGGGGTGTGTGAGCTGTATGACCGCACAGGGTGCCATGGGCAACAGGGGCGCCGTGCGGCCATCACAGCTCGGCCGGCCCTGAGGCTACCATCCTGTGCCCTCCATCCTCCGCTCTACTACACTCATCTCACCTGTCACCCTGCACAGCCAGCCCTCCCTGCACTGCGCTGCCAGGGCACAGGGCCAGGAACTCCACCCACAGCCAATTGGTGAGTTTGGAAGGGGGCACAGAGGGGCGGGGATGTCGCCGTTCCCTATTTTCCTCCTTCCAAGCCGGAGAATTGGGGAGTATGGCGGGTGACGTCACATAGTGATAGTTCCCCGGGACCAATAACACGGCATTGTGACTCTTCCCTGGGCGAGGACACCTGGGGGAGGGAAGGGGGGCACGGTGACACAAGCAGGTGGAGGACCTCTACCAGGCTAGATCCTGGGCGGTGCCAGCTTTGCCAGCAAGTCATCCCACATTCTCCTCTTTCCAGGAGGGTGCCAGCATCCCGGGCATTGTATGTCTGTGGATGATGGAAGCCCCCCTCCTCTCTCTGTCACCCCTCTTTCTCTGTCCTCCTCCTCTCTCTCTGTCACTGTGATGTTTGTGATAGATCGATGTAAGCCTTGCCTTTTTTCTCCTGAGGCATGATTGGGGGAGGAGGAGCTGTACCAGGAAGTCAGACAGTGTGTGTGGGGAACTGGAAGCAGACACATGAGGCCGAGAAGGGATTACATCTGATAAGAACAGAAGCTGTTTGGATTAAGACTCCTCTATGTAAGAATGCCATAATGTTCTGAGTAATAAACCTTGCTCTGGTTAAGTAGTACATCGGCCTGTGTGTGAAACTTGCTGATCAGATACTGGCAGCATTGCCAGCAACACCTGAGAGACACAGAGCGTCCAGGGGACATAACAGTCACCCCTCCTCTCTCTCTCTCTGTCAACCCCTCCTCTCTCTTTCTCTGTCTCCCCCATCCTCTCTCTTTCTCTGTCTCCCTCCTCCTCTCTCTCTCTCTCTGTCTCCCCCCTCCTCTCTCTGTCACCCCTCCTCTCTCTCTCTGTCACTCCTCCTCTCTCTCTCACCCCTCCTCTCTCTCTCACCCCCTTCTCTCTCTCTGTCACCCCCCTTCTCCCTCTCTGGTGACCCCCCTCCTCTCTCTCTGTCACCCCCTCCTCTCTCTCTGTCACCCCCTCCTCTCTCTTTCTGTCACCCCCCTCCTCTTTCTTTCTGCCACCCCCTCCTCTCTCTCTGTCACCCCCTCCTCTCTCTCTCTGTCACCCCCTCCTCTCTCTCTGTCACCCCCCTCCTCGCTCTCTCTCTCTCTGTGTCACCCCCCTCCTCTCTCTCTGTCACACCCTCCTCTCTCTCTGTCACCCCCTCCTCTTTCTGTCACCCCCTCCTCTCTCTTTCTGTCACCCCCCTCCTCTCTCTCTCTCTCTGTCACCCCCCTCCCCTCTCTCTCTGTCACTCCCCTCCTTTCTCTCTCTCTGTCACCCCCTCCTCTCTCTCTCTCTCTGTCACCCCCCTCCCCTCTCTCTCTCTCTGTCACACTCCTCTATCTCTCTCGCTGTCACCCCCTCCTCTCTACCCCCCTCCTCTCTCTCTGTGTCACCCTCCTCTACCCTCTCTGTGTGACCCCCCTCTTCCCTCTCTGTCACCCCCTCCTCTCTGTCAGCACCTCCTCCTCTCTGTCCCTCTCTCACCCCCTCTCTCCTGCCTCCTCCCCCCTTTATCTCACCTCCCTCCTCCCACCTCTTTCCCTCCTCAGAGGAAGGGGGTCCCATGAGGTAGACTGTATGGGGCCCCAATTATTGCTGACAGCCACCCTGTGAGTGAGTGTACCAGTTTGGATGTGTCTTGCCAACACACTTCACCCCAAGGCCCCCCATACAATGGAAGGAAGGAAAATAGCACTACAGTAGAGGACCTCCACCCCCAAACTCCAGCTACCACAGTTCCTGGCTTGAAGCTGCTTTCGGTAAGGCAGTCTAATGGGGGTCTTTTGGGGCAGGGGACACTGATGGGTGGGTTCCCTGATCTTATAATTGTGAATGATGGTGGAAGAACAAAGGATAATCCAAGTATTAATACTCTTCAAACTTATTTAAACATACCGCATATACTCTGCAATCTCCATACACATATAATACTGTATGAATAGTGATGTAAATCCATTCCAAAATGTATTGTTACAAATATTTTTTCCCCTTTATGTATGTTTAGGTGACCAGGGGGCGAGGGATGAAGATGGGGGGCGCCACAGGATTAGCTCGCACAGGGAGCCTGAACACCCAAGGCCGGAGTCGATTCGAGACAGGAATACTTCTTCCCGGAAGCTGTAGTACAATAGGAAGAGCCAGGTGAGTTAGCAGGATGGGTGTGCTGGCAGAGAAGATAGTTTGGCCCTTGCGGATCTTGGCTGGACATGATCTCACATATGTCCTGGTTTTGCACAATATAGGCAGAGATTTTCATGTCGTCAGCATTGACGTTCCTCAGGGGAAAGTGAGGGACGGAGCATGCCAAACTGCTTAGGTTCAGGAATATTAGATGTGGGTGCAACAGGGGTAGAAGATGTCAGACTTCTGGAGTTAGAGGCTCGAGGCAACTTCCAAGTCAGGCAGGACGGCTTCATCTCTCTCTCTGATCTCCGTTCCCGTAATCGGCGATCAATTTGGATTGCCAGATTAATTAAATTGTCCAGAGAATGGGGAATGCCAACTCTGGCCAGCTCATCTTTCAAAGGCTCAGAAAGACCAATGCGGAATTGATGGCGACGAGCAGCATTGTTCCAGCTGGTGTCGGAACTCCAGCGCCTGAAGTCGGAAGCATAGTCCTCAGCTGCTCTGTGACCTTGCTGGAGGGTGTGTAAAGCTGCTTCCGCAGTTGCAGCCAGCTAAGGATCCTTGTAGAGTTGGGCCATAGAGTCAAAAAAAGTCACTTAGGCAGGTTAGAGAATCATCACTTGTTCTAGTAGGCAGTGAGCCCACGACTGGGGCTCGCCCTGTAGTAAGGAGATGACGAACCTAACTTTGGGGGCCTCCAGGGAGAAAGTGCATGGCTGCAGGGAAAAATAGAGTTTGCAGGCATTGCGAAATGTCCGAAATTCACTGCGATTACCAGTGAATCTTTCAGGTGCAGGAACCCTGGGTTCTGGAGGTAACATTGTCATTGCTGAAGTTGCTGCTTGCGGGGCCATTATAGGTGAGGAAAGAGCCTGGACACGTTCTTCCAGCCGGGTGTATGCATCTTGTGTGATTTTAACAGTCTGGATGACGTCTTCGAGGTGTAAGCGAAATCCCTCCATGGACGAGGCTCCCTGCACAGACTCTGACATGGCTGTTCGGTACTGTCACGTACCTGGTGGAAGAGTCTGGTATGCAGAGGGAGGCCTCCCTTCACCTCTGACTCGAGGCCCCTGATAGGGAAGACAGGAGACGCAGGAGTGCAAAGTCGCACGAGAGCCTGGCAAACTTGCTGGTAGATGAGCTGGACCGGAACCAGGAACAAATAGGCTCAATTCAGCAGACTGAAACAGCTTGGAATAGAACCAGGACAGACAGAAGTCATTCAGCAGACTGGACTGGAACTAGGAACAGACTGGAACCCTTCAGCTGGACTGGAACTAGGAACAGACTGGAACCGTTCAGCAGACTGGACTGGAACTAGGAGCTCAGGCAGGTGCAGGCAGATGGACTGGAGCAGTAGACACACAAGTCCAAAGCAGGTGAACACTGGAGCAGAGCAGATACAAGCAGGTTCGGCAACAGGCTGGCAGCAAGGTAGCAGGAGGAACAGGCAGGGACTTAGTCAACACAGGCCGAGGTCAGATACAGGCAGATAAACAGGGTAGTCAGAGCAAGCCGGGTAGGGTCAGCTGGAGGAGAGTGCAGGTAAACGACAATCAGAGGTCTCAGGTAATGCTGTAGACCGGACAGCACCGATTTAAGGAAGTAAGGCAGTTTAAATAGCCTATTGGGGTGGAACAGAGGAACGACCATAGCCGCCATCTTGATTGCTGGCGTGCCCTTCCTGACATGGAATAAGGTGAGATATTGAATTGAGATGATGATGATGAAGGGCCACTTCTGGTGAAGGGATCTCTGCTTTATCGTCTGGTATCATATCACACTCTATCAAAGTGGGAAGTGAGAGAAGGACTCTCTTGTCAAGAGACTCAATAGTAAAGTCATTGGGCCAGATTCAGGAAAGGGGGGCGTAATTGTGTGTGGGCGTAGCGTATGCACTTTACACTACGTCTCCGCAACTGTTATGGGCAAGTGCCCTTTTCAGAAAGCACCTATTCCATAAGTTGCGGCAGGGTAGCGTAAAGTGTCCGGCGTAAGGGCGCTGAATTCAAATTAGTAATGTGGGGGCGTGATTCATGTAAATTAATCATGACCCCATGCTATTTACGTATTTTCTGAACAGGGTATGCGCCGTCCGTGGACGTATCCCAGTGCGCATGCGTGAAATCATGTCGCAACTAGTCAATGTAAACGACAGCTCCATTCCCAAACGATTTACACAAACTACGTAAACGACGTACAATTCGACGCTGTCCCGACGTCCATACTTAACATTGGCTGCGCCTCATATAACAGGGGTAACTTTACGCTGGAATAACGCTTACGCAAACAACGTAAACTACGACGCCCGGCCGCAAGTACGTTCGGGAATCGGCGTAACTTCCTAATTTACATATTTGACGCCTAAAACGACGGAAGCGCCACCTAGCGGCCAGCGTAAAAATGCAACTAATATACAACAGTGTATATTAGCAGAATTCCGGAGTATCTTCTTTTCTGAATACAGAAAAAAGATACGCCGGCTATTCTTAGTATTTACGCGGCGTATCTCTAGATACGCCAACGTAAATACTTTCTGAATCTGGCCAAATAGCTCTTCTTCCTGAGGTTTCTATCACTCCTGCACATGTCTTTAAGGTGTATGGAACTGCACTTGATGTAATGTTGAAGGCATCAAAAAAGTCTGACCTTGCCAGTTTGCCAGGCCATATCAAATCCTGCTGAATGGTTAAATATGTCTATTCTGCACATCCTTCTTGCATGCTCTGTTGACTCAGTCCCAAGCCATTTTATCATCAGGTCTAGCATCTCAGCTGCTGGAATGTCTAAAGCCCTGTACACACGGCCGAGGTTCTCGGCAGAAACCAGCGAGAACCTCGCTGGGAGCCGCATTCTGCCGAGATACTCGGTCGTGTGTACGTTTTCGCCTAAAGTCCCGTCGAGAAAGCCGTCGAGCCAAAATAGAGAGCAGGTTCTCTATTTGCTCGATGGCCCATCGAGAACCATGGCTCGACGCCTTTCCCGACGGCTTGGTCGACGATTTCGACGGCCAGGCGAGAACCTCGACGGGCGGAACGATGTGTTTGGCCCGTCGAGGTTCTCGTACGTGTGTACGCGGCCCAAGTTTTTGACTGCATTCAGAAAGGAACACTTCCATGCCCAGTAATTCTCGGGCAGTCCTCAAACTTGAGAGAGCCTGAATTAAACATTTCTTTACGGATAAGATATTTAGTGACATCTTGTGTGCTCTGGTGTTTGGGTTTCTGTAGTAAGGATTAGGGATGAGCTCCGCGTTAGATTCGAATGTATGTTCAACTGGAACATTGTCTGTTCATACGTTCGACGAAATTCGAACAAAACGGATCGTTCACGCTAAATTCGAGTGACGTGCAACGGGCCATAATTCACTGCGGCATTGCGTGCTGATGATTGGCCAAACATGCACTATGACCCTGCATGATTGGCCAATCACAGCGTGCAAAAAACGGAGAGCCATAATTGGCCAAAGCCAGGGTGGCTTTGGCCAATTATGGCTCAGGGCTTTAGCACACGCTCCACACTATATAAGGCCGCCTGCTGGGTGGCCTCGTGTAGTGTGTTCCAGCGCTGAACAGAGATCAGTGAGAGAGAGAGAGAGAGAGAGATTGTCTTTTTATATAGCTAGATAGAGCAGGCAGGCTAGTCAGTTTAGCTTAATTTACAGTGTGTAGAGGATATAGGAGTTCCTAGGAGTTCTACATATATTTATACACTGTATAGCTTAGCTAGATCAGTTCTTCCTAATTTACTGGCAGGCAGGTGATTGTGCTATTTAAAGACGTTATCACAGGTAAAGACACCCAGCAATTACAATTAACGATCTCAGTATCAACGATAGGAACGACACTAGTGCACAACACATCGTATACTAAAAACCGCAGAGGTCATCAAATACCACCAAAAGAAAGCTCTATTTGTGGGAAAAAAGGACGCCAATTTTGTTTGGGAGCCACGTTGCACGACAGCGTAATTGTCAGTTAAAGCGACGCAGTGCTGAATCGCAAAAAGTGGCCTGGTCTTTGACCAGCAATATGGTCCGGGGCCTAAGTGGTTAAAAAGTTACGTAGAATGCAACAACACATCACTACATGGTTCCATTTGTACTCCGCAAGGTTGATGACGGTGAGAAATAAGCGGAAACGGCTGGCCATGATGCCAAAGGCATTTTTTAACCACCCTTCTGGCTCTGGCCAGCCTATAATTAAACACCCTTCTCTAAGGGGTGAGGGTTCTTTGGGGCAAAGGCCTCATCAGGTGGGGACCCAGCGCAAGCGCTTCATCAGCAATAAACACAATGGGTAGTCCCTCTTCATTCCCTGCTGCAGGTGGCAATGCAAGGTAATCCGATTGGAGCCATTGGGCAAACTCTGTCTGGGCAAACACTCCGCCGTCAGAAAAAAAATGAAAATATGGACAGCCGTACTGCAGTAAATCTTAAAAAGACGTAGCTCTTTAACCTCCCTGGCGGTATCCCCGTGCGTGACTCGGGGTGGGTTTTTTCTGCTAAGAACGGTATTCCCGAGTCACACACGGGGTAGCCATGCAGAGCCTGCAGCGCGCGCTGGCTTACCTTCTTCCTGGATCCAGCGATGCATCCCCGCTGTGTGAGCGAGCGGGTGCTCGCTCGATTCACACAGCGTCCCCGTGTGCCGCCGATCTCCGTTTCCTGCGACGTTACGACGCACGGAAGCGGAGAACGGCGCCAAATTCAAAGATGTAAACAAACACTTTACATACAGTACAATGTAATCTTATAGATTACAGTACTGTATGTAAAAAATACACCCCCCCCCCTTGTCCCTAGTGGTCTGCCCAGTGCCCTACATGTTCTTTTATAAAATAAAAAGTGTTCTTTCTGCCTGGAAACTGTAGATTGCCCATAGCAACCAAAAGTGTCCCTTTATGTCAAAAATGGTTTTAGATCAGCTAGAAAATAATAAATTTTAATCACTTGCAGAATTGAGCGATAGCGATTTGTGGGGAAATTCGTCATAAAAAAAATAAAAAATAAAATAATGACAGCGACAATTCTGCAACTGAGCAAATTTCAGTGTTTTTGAGTTGATTACATTATTGAATATTTTTTATTATAATTACATTATAATTTGTTATAATTATTTATAGTTTTTTATTATATAAAAAAATATGATTTTGTTTTTCAAACTTTATCATACCCGGGATGTCTTGTTTGGACAGATTTAAGCAAGTTATTCCTAAGAATTGCAGGCCTACAGTATAAAACGCCAAATTTCCATGCAAATAATTGTACCGCTTTTGGTACGTAATTCCAGACAGAATCATACCGCCAGGGAGGTTAACTGCTTGCCGACCAGTCGCCGTCATTTTACTGCGGCAGGTCGGCTCTCCTGGGCAAGAGCCCGTAGCTCTACGTCGGCTGCTTTTTGCGGCCACTAGGGGGCGTGCGTGCAGCCGGCAGCCCACACGCGCGCCCCCTCTCGCCCCGAGTCTTGCGCGTGTGCCCGGCGGGCACGATCGCCGCCGGGCACCATGCGTTTGCTCGTTACAGAGCGGGGACCGGGAGCTGTGTGTGTAAACACACAGCTCCCGGTCCTGTCAGCGGGGGAAATGCTGATCTTGCGTTCATACATTGTATGAACGCAAGATCAGTGATTTCACCTAGTGAGTCCACCCCCCCCATACAGTTAGAACACACCCAGGAACACACTTAACCCCTTCCCCACCCCCTAGTGTGAACCCCTTCACTGCCAATGGCATTTTTATAGTAATCCAATGCATTTTTATAGCACTGATCGCTATAAAAATGCCAATGGTCTCAAAAATGTGTCAAAAGTGTCCGAAGTGTCCGCCATAATGTCGCAGTACTGAAAAAAAACGCTGATCGCCGCCATTACTAGTAAAAAAAAAATTAATATAAATGCCATAAAACTACCCCCTATTTTGTAAACGCTATAACTTTTGCGCAAATCAATTAATGAACGCTAATTGCGATTTTTTTAATGAAAAATATGTAGAAGAATACGTATCGGCCTAAACTGAGGAAAAAAACATGTTTTTATGTATTTTTGGGGGGATATTTATTACAGCAAAATGTAAAAAATATTGGATTTTTTTCAAAATAGTCGCTCTATTTTTGTTTATAGCGCAAAAAATAAAAAACGCAGAGATGATCAAATATCACCAAAAGAAAGCTCTATTTGTGGGAAAAAAAGGACGCCAATTTTGTTTGGAAGCCACGTCGCGCAATTGTCAGTTAAAGCAACGCAGTGCCGAATCACAAAAAGTGCTCTGTTCATTGGGCAGCAATATGGTCCGGGGGTTAAGTGGTTAATTGGGTAAAAAGAAAAGCACTACAAAAAATATGAATATGAATCACTATTATGTGTGTATATTGTTTTACCGGTTTGTCGGATTTTTCATAATCTACAATAATGGACGTTCTCCATACACACACGTAGTTGCAGGGTGAAATTTTGTTCTTTGATGTACCCTATAACATCTTTGTTGTTTTCTTTTAATACCTCTTTTAACATTAATCATAAATATTTCATGGTCATGTACCGTTTTTTACATTATGATCCTTTTTTTTCCTCCCGTCTTTTGATCAGCACTCTTTATTTTTATGTTTATTTTGAGGGTTTGACGGTTTAGGGGATGGGGTTTGTGTGGAGGAGAAAATTGGAAGATGGCATGCATGTTAATTTTCCTCTCTTCCCCTCTCTTTCTTCCCCTCCCCTCCACCCCCCCCCCCCCCGACCGTCCAATTTTCTCCTTCCTTCATTTCACTTTATACACTTTATGATTTCGTGACTCCAAATTGACCTACATAAATTTCCCAGCACACTTATTAATTTTTATTACATTCATTTTGTCACGATTAACGGCATCACGACAGAACATTGTTCTGCTTACTCTTCACGCTGTTTGAGTGTTCATCTATATGTATATATAAAATTTTCTTTTTTTCTCATGCTCTGTGCATTGCCAGCACCGTTGGTTCTTGAGTGGACACTGATTGCCTAGGTGTGCTCACCTGGAGCGGCAGTCTCTCCTATCACTCCACCGTCAGACATCCGCCCATTTTTCCCCACATCCACAAATAAGAAATCATAATTGGCCGACACCACCGCCATCATCACGATACTGTGGAACCATTTATAATTAAAATAATAGGATCCCGAACAGGGTGGTGGCACGATGTGGACATGCTTGCCATCAATGGCTCCTCCACAGTTTGGAAACATCCAACGCTGCGAAAACTCAGTCTGACATTCCTGTGGCGTAGAAGGGAACTGTGGAGTAAAAAAAAAATTTTTCAAACAAACATTGCAATCAGATTATCCAAAAACATTCTTGCCAAAAACAGTATATCATTAATTTGAAGGAGTATTTTAAGACCAAAAAAAAAATAATCTTTAACTAACACGCGGTAACACGAAATCAGCAAAAACAGCCCCAAAAGTGGCGTCATCCTCATGGAACTTCCCCTTTATAGTGCCTTCGTACGTGTTGTACGGCACTGCGCTTTGCTAGAGCATTTTTTTTTCACGATCTTGTGTAGGCAAGGCCGTTTTAATGATTGGGTTGAAAAAAACTTAGGGGCAGATTCACAGAGAAATGGATTATCGTAGCGTATCAGAAATACACTACGCCGCCGTTTTTTACCTTGCTCTACGTGGAATTCAGGTAGATTTTCTACGGTAAACGACGGCGGCGTAGTGTATTTCTCCCGTCGCAATCCATCTGCGCGAGTAGGGGGCGTGAAACATTTAAATTAGGCGCGTTCCCGCGGCGATCGATCTGCGCATGCTCCGTTCGCAAATTTCCCGCCGTGCATTGCGCGAAATCACGTCGTGACGTCATTCGTTGTTTATGTAGCGTACTTTACGGGCGATCCACGTCCCGACGAGTTACGTAAACAAAATAAAATTTTAAATAAATTCGAAGCGGGAACGACGGCCATACTTAACATGGGCTACGTAAAGTTAGAGCAGCAAAAAGCTGCTCTAACATTACGTACAAAAAAATAGACGAAAACGATTGCGACGCCCGCTCGTATGTTCGTGAATCCCCGTAAAAACACATTTGCATATCCCGACGCACCAAAACGACGCGAACTCCTCCCAGCGGCCGCAAATAGATGGCAGCGTAGATCCGAAGGCTTACGAAGACGTAAGCCTCTCGGATCGAAGCCCGAAGCCGGCGTATCATGGTTTGAGGATTCAAACTAGTGATACGCCGCGCGAAATTTGAAATTACTCCTGTCTAACCCCAGTTAGACAGGCGTAATTGTTTTGTGAATCTGCCCCTTAGTTTTTTCTAGACCATTAAAAACTTCGGGCGTCGTTCCCGCGTCAAATTTAAATTTTTTCTTTTTTTTTGCGGAAGTCGTCCGTGAATAGGAATGTACGTAATTTAAAAAAAAAAAACATTTCGACGTAATTTTGCGCAATGCACGGCGGGAAATTTCTGAACGGAGCATGCGCAGTTCGATCGCTGCGGGGACGCGCCTGATTTAAATGATTCACGCCCCATAATCGCGTAATTTGATTCCTCTGCGAGAAATACACTACGCCGCCGTACCTTACGGGCCGAAATCTTCCTGGATTCGACTTAGAGCCAGGTAAAATACGGCGGCGTAGTGTATCTCTGATACACTGCGCCAGGGCAATTCTCTGTGGATCTGGCCCTTCATTTTTTAGAACCAGAAAAACGGTTGTGTGTACGCGGCGTAAGAGACCTTTACTGTACAAGTTCCACAAAAAAGCCTGATTACAACATGCCTAACAACACCTTAACATGCCTCATTGGCTTTTTTGTGGCATTGGCACAGTAAAGGCTTCCTTCTGGCAGCTCAGCCATACAGCTCGTTTTTGTTCAAGTATCGTTGAATTGTGCTCCTTAAAAACAACTCACTACCTGTGAGTTTTTCTTTTGTATCCTGACCAAATCTTCCGCCAGTTGTGGCTGCGATCTTTCTTGGTCTACCTGACCTTGTCTTGGTATCAAAAGAGCCTCTAATTTTCCACTTCTTAATAAGTGAATAAAGTGGATGTAAATCCACTCTCATCCTTTCTAAACTACTGCCATATTGCTGATCTATAAGGATATAGAGGCCTCCTGCATGTATGCTTACCTGTCAAAGGTTTCCCCTCTGTCTGTTATAAGAACTGGAAAAAATGCAGATTCTGTGGGTGGATCTGATGTCTGGAGTTCTGTGGGTGGAGTTGTGATGTCACTAACTGACTTCTGCTATGATCACTAACATCCAGTCAAAATCCAGAAAAGTAACCACATGACTTCAGAAAAGGAGTGGGCGTGGGAATTAGGTAAAAATAACCATCAGCCTTTAACCATCAGATAATTTTAAGTTTTTTCACCGATGGGAGAAAAAAACGATGGGGCCCACACACGATCGGTTCATCTGATGAAAACAGAGACCGTTTTCATCAGACGAACCGATCGTGTGTACATGGCATAAGTCACTCAAAAACACAGGTTTGGCTGGCAGCCAAGCCAAACTATTTAACCATTATGCATTCATTTTTCGGAATTTTTCTGAATAATTGCGAACATTTGTCATGTTCACGACTTCATTTGTAAAAAAAAAAAAAAGAAAGAAAAACCAAATTGAGCTGGCCATTTTTAATAAACCCATAAATAACCCCATATAAATGATTGCAATGTAAACATAACTGTTGTAAGGGCAGAGAAAACAAAACAATGAACTGGAGGGGTGGCACAAGACAGGAGGTGGGGGGTAGGCATTAGGTATGAATCTGACCCAGGTAGTATTGACATGAATATGTGGTGTATAACAGTGTTAATTCCTAAAGGAAAGTGTGTATTTACAAAGTAAATTAATGTTTTACAAACAGAAAGGAAATAATTGGCTATAAACCTTGTTCATATTTGCTAGTCAAGTGGCAAGATATTTGACATAAATATTTGTAAACAGGCAAAGCAAAACAAAGTATAGATTAAACTCTCAAGATGGTGTATGAAATGTGTGGTTATTTCTGTACTTTATGCAAATTCAATATAATTTGTTAAAACGGCCTAGTAATTTTATTACTTATGTATTGCACATAATGAAATACATAAATAACATCACATTCAATGTATGGTAAATAGAGCTTTTAAAAAAAAAAGTGCAGCACTAGTGACATCTAGTGTCGGTAATATTTTCAGCACTGTATGGTTATCAGAAGTATTTAGTATTCACTTGTATACCTGCTCCCTGGTATTCAAGGAAATCGTACTAGCATGTGATTAAAACAGATTTTCCTCATTAAAATGTTGGCTTGGTAAAGATATTGTGCATCCTATGTATGTTTCACCAGTATGTAATAAAATGGGTAATATCTTTGGACACTGATTGGGATCATTTCTTACAACGTTGTATTTTTTAATAATAATACTTGAAAAAGTGTGCCAATGACTGAATAGGAAGGTTTTTCGAGTGGATGAGAGTGTAGCATGCAGGTCGTAGGACAGAACCAGTATGTTAGCAGGTGTAGGGTGTAGTGTCCTTTTAGAGAAACCACTCCTCTGATGTAGTGGGTGGAGTCATGTGCCCTTTTATATTTTAATGAAGGAGGGGATCTTGGCAGAACAGAGTTCTGGAATGCCTGCAGCTTGTGCAGGGTGTCTTGGTTCCCACATGCCACGAGCAACACTTTTTTTGGCAGCCAGCATCTCTCCTCTGCTCCAGGTGCTCTATATTGCCGGGTCCCGGCAATATAGTTAAAAATCAAGGAAAACATTTCTCGTGCCCCCCCAGTCCATACCAGGCCCTTGGGGTCTGATATGGATATTAAGGGAGTCTCCATGCCAATGTTTTTTTAAACAGCGTGGGGTCCCCCTCAAAATCCAAACCAGCCCCTTCGGGTCTAGTATAGATTTTAAGGGGAACTCTATGCCAAATTTGAAAAAAAGGTGTGGGGGTCCCCCCCAAAATCCATACCAGACCCTTATCCAAGCAAGCAGCCTGGCAGGCCAATAAAGGGGGGATGAGCGAGCGTCTCCCCCTCCTGAACTATACCAGGCCACTTGCCCTCAACATGGGGAGGGTTAAACAGGGGAAGAAAAATTGGGCCTTGGGTGTTGGTGGTGCCCTAAACCAAAAATATTGTTTGAAGCTAGCATCATCAAGATTCAGGAGGAATAGGATAGGCAGCATAGGCAGTCTTCAAGGGATCCCAGATCCATAGTAAATTCAATCAGTTACATCAGCATCAGGTTCTTGAAAGCTGCTGATCCAGGACTGATTCATTTTTATAAATGTGAGCCTATCAACATAGTCTATGGACAGGCACACTCTGATCTGTTGCAAAACCTTCAGCAGCACTGAATGTGTGTTTAGAAAGCATGCTGGATGCAGGATAGGCCAGTAGCTCGATTGCATATTGAGCAAGTTCTGGCCAGCGGTCCATCCTTAAGACCAAGTAATCCAGTGGATGCTCTGTTGGAAAGGTCTCCAAGTCGGCTCTTGCCCCTATATATTCTGCACCATATAATGCAGACACTGGTGATGGTTGCTTCAACCTATCAGACCTTGGGACTGAGGACTGAATTTTTTTTAAAGGCATCAGTCAGCTGGCTACCTTCTCCTCCGACTGAACGAAGCCTCAGAAACACGTTGTCAAGCACCAGGAAATGGTAACCTCCCAGAGTAAGGAAATGTATTACACAAACTGTTCTTCAAGGCCTCCTGAAGATGTTTCATCCCCTGCTCCCTCCACAAAGGCAGGATGAGTTCTGCAACTTTACCCTTGTAACATGGATCAAGAAGGTTCGCCAGCCAGTAATGATCCCTCTCCTTGATACCACAAATCCTAGGGTCCTTTCACAGGCTTTGCAGAATCAGGAAGGCCATGCAGCATAAGTTTTCAGAGCCATTTGGTTCTGAGTAGGGATGACCCAAACATCCCTGCGTTCGGTTCGCACCAGAACCTTTGAACGGACCGACCATTCGCGCGAACATTTAGAACCCCATTGACGTCAATGGGACTCGAGCGTTCAAATTCAAAAGTGCTAATTTTAATGCCCCACATGCAAGTTATTGTCGGAAAACATCTTTGAGAACCCGGGTCTTGCCCCAGGGAACATGTATCAATGGAAAAAAAAGTTTTAAAAACTGTCGTTTTTTCAGGAGCAGCGATTTTAATGATGCTTAAAGTGAAAAAAAAAAAAAAAGGAAAATTCCTTTAAATATCGCACCTGCTGGGTGTTTATAGTAGTGGTATGTGTTTAGAACTGTCCCTGCACAGAATGAGATTACTATAAGAAAAAGGTAATTTAAAACTGCTTGTGGCTTTAATATAATGTCTGGTCCCTGCAATATAGATGAAAATCACTGATAAAAATAGCATGGGTTTCCCGCCCCCCTCCCCCCAGGTCATTACAAGCCCCTTTGGCTCTATATACTTTGAACAGCAGTATACAAGTGGTGCAAACAAGACAGAGACTGTAGGTTTGTTGTTAAGTAGAATCTGTTTGTAATTTTCAACTGGTACTACTTTAAAGTGTAGCTTCAGCCATAGAATCTTTTTTTAAGCTTTTCTGAAAACATAGAGAAGGGTTATCACCACGGTAACATTTGTTTTGCTGTCTGTATGCATCTGTTCAGAAGATAGCACCTCACTTTCTGTCCCAAAGACAAATGATTTAAAAAAAAAAAAACAAGGATTGTGATAAAGCATCAGTGGACAGGAGACACCTTTTACAGAAGAGAATTTCCCTTCCTAGGGGTAGATTTCCTCTCACTTCCTGTTGTCTCCTTCCGTTTGCAAGTAGGATTCATTTGTAAGTTGGATGTTTTAAAGTAGGGACCTGCCGTATATATGCTGCAGAAATTTGGGCCCTAGGTGTTGGTGTTGCAACAACACTGCAACCCCTCACAGTTAGTCTTGGTGGCCGCTCGAACGCCCTGCTGTGAAATATTAGATCAAGAATTGTAATTACACGCCCCTGTTGAACAGGGGCACAAAAATTGGGCCTTAGACACTGGTACTGGTGCCACAACACTGCAACCCCTACAGATACTCTAGTTGTAGCGCAGCAAATAGCCTGCTGCAAACTATTGCATCAAAAATTGTAAATTACATGCCCCTGTTAAACAGGGGCAGAAAAATTGGGCCTTAGTAATTGGTGGCAGTGCCCAGAACCGACAATGTTCTTACAAGCTATCAGCAAGATCATTGAGAAGGAGAAGGATATTCAGTCAGCATAACAGGATAGTCACTCAGCATCAGCATAGGCAGTCTCCAAGGGATCTGACATTTCAAAAAAATTATTCAGTTACATCAGCATCAGGTGCTTGGTGGCTGGTGGTGATCCAAGCCTGATTCATTTTTATTAAGGTCAACCGATCGACGGAGTCGGTGGAGAGGCGCACTCTGATCTGTCACAAAGCCTCCAGCAGGACTGAATGTGCGTTCTGAAAGAACGCTGGATGCAGGACAAGCCAGTAGCTCAATTGCGTACTGTGCAAGCTCTGGCCAGTGATCCATCCTCAAGACCCAGTAAGCCAGAGGATTTTCGGTGGGGAAGGTGTCCAAGTCTGATCTTGCCCCTAGGTATTCCCGAACCATGTAAACCAGACGCTGGCGATGGTTGCTAGAACCGGTCAGACCTTGGGGCTGCGGACTAAAAAATTGTCTGAACGCATCGGTCAGACGGCCACCTTCTCCACCGATCCTTCGGTGACTCACCGAAGCCTCAGAAACACGTTGTCCAGGACCAGAATTTGGTAATCCCCCAGGTTCTGGGAATGCGTTGCACAGACCTTTCTGCAAGGCCTCCCGAAGATGTTTCCTCTTCTGCTCCCTCTGCGATGGCAAGATAAGGTCCGCAACCTTAGCCTTGTAACGTGGATCAAAGAGAGTTGCCAGCCAGTAATGATCACTCTCCTTGATAGCACGAATACGAGGATCCTTACGCAGGCTTTGCAGGATCAGGGAGGCCATACAGCATAGGTTTGCTGAGGCATTCGGGGCACAGTCCTCTGGGTCACTGAGGACGACAGGATCCGCAGCCACCTCATCCCAGCCACGTAAAAGTCCATGGGTTCCTTGGGACTGTAATTGATCCCTTAAAGACAGCTGCTGATGCCGAGTCAAAAGCTCTACCTCCATGCTGCTGATACAATCCTCCTCCTCCTCCTCCTCCTCCTCCTCGTCCTGTGTGCTAGGCAGGCAAGCAGGACCACTGTCTGGATAAAGGAGGCTTTGAGAGGTAAGGAAGTCCTCCTCTTCCTCCCTCTGTTCTGCCTCGAGGGCCCTGTCCATAATTTTAACGTAGCGTGTGCTCCAACATGTTTCTCACTAACCACCATTCCTGGCTCAACCACCTCCGAGCCTGCCTCTGCAGAGCTGACAGAACCTCTGCCCCAGTGTGGCTCCTGTCTCCCAAGCACACCAGCTCTAGCACCGCATGGCATCTCTTTGCCTGCATTCCTGCGTAGCCCCTCATACGCCTACGGAGAGCAGCTGGTTCCGAGGACACATCAGCACAGGAAGAGGCCACAGAGGAAGGAAAAGAGGGGGGGGTGGAGGAGAGAGGTGTGTCGCAACCAGTAGTAGTGTTTTGGAGGCGTGGTGGTGGAACAACCTCCAACACTACTGTACCTTGCCCTGTATCCTTCCCAGCTGCCAGCAGAGTCACCCAATGTGCCGTGAAAGAGAGGTAACGTCCCTGTCCATGCCTGCTAGACCATGAGTCAGCGGTAATATGCACCTTACCACTGACCGCCCGGACATTGCCTTCCACCTGGCAATAGAGCGCTGGAATCGCCGTTCGTGAGAAAAAGTGGCGTTTGGGAACTTGCCACTGAGGTACTGCACATTCCACAAACTCACGGAAGGGGGCAGAATCTACCAACTGAAAAGGCAGTAGTTGAAGTAATAGCAATTTCGCTAAGCTAGCATTCAACCGCTGGGCATGTGGGTGGCTGGGAGAGTACTTCTTTTGGCGCTGCAGCAGCTGGGGCAGGAAAATTTGTCTGGTACAATCTGCCATCAGTGTACCGATAGTAGATTGCCCGCATGTATTACTAGGTTGTGACACACCTAAATTTTCACCTTCAGGCCTATCAGTGCAGGCTTCAGAGAGGACTGATGGTATAGTGGGGTTGGGGATCCCAGCTGATGAGGGGCAAGGGGAGGTCCGCTTTGTTCTTTGGTGTGGGTCTTTCAGTTATACTTGCCAACGAACTGCATGGCAGGTTGACATATGTCTGGTCAAGCATGTGGTGCCCAACGGGTGATGTTTTGGCCACGCGAGATACGCTTGAGACATATATTGCAAATAGCAACGGTGTGATCTGATGCACATGTCTCAGAAAAGGCCCACACCAAAGAACTTTTGCAGTAATGCTGAGACACAGCAGCGCCCTGCACAGGCGTAGCTCTGCGATGCAGTTGGTGTGCTGCCCTTAAGCTGTCCCCTGGAGGGCATCCTGCCTCTTTGGAGATGTGCCTGTGCCTCCTCCTCTTCCTCTCTCCTATCAGGCACCCACGTAGAGTCAGTGACCTCATCATCCCCTCCCTCCTCATCACTGTCGAAAACCTGGCAGTATGCTGTAACTGAGGGAAGAAGACTGCCAGATTGCTGTCCTTCTTGGGCACCCCCTCTCTTTGGGCTCACATTACTGCCTTCCTCTGTGTTCCATCATCAGAGCCATCAAAACGCTGGGCATCTTCATGCAGCATGTACCCAACACTTTGTTCAAACAGTTCGTGGGACTCCTCAGGAGGACAATAAAATTGGTAAATATGAACAAAATTATCATCATTTTGTTCATATCTACCAATTTTATTGTATAATCATGTCTACTGTATCTATATGTCAATTTATGGTGATTGCTTTTAATGGTCATGTCCTGGATTTTGAATATTTATTATATCAATGTTATTATGACTACATGTATTATGCCTTTGATTGCATGATCTCTGTATTATATATTATGATACAAATTACATTATTAAGTTTATATTTGACTCCTTCAATTTCTTTTTTGGATTGATCACCAAGCAATTTCTTTTTACCACAGAGATCTCCCTGATGGGACTGTGATAGATTATTTACTGTTGATATCCTCAATAACTTTACAAACCCGGAAAGAAGTGAGAAAATTACCCCTAGGGGCTTTGAGTTGCAGCAAAATGATATGAAAGTTGGTACAATGAGATGTAAAAAAGTATAAATTTATTGGGTAACAAAGTTCAAAAAGAGTCTGTAAACCGGACTCAGGATATGAGCTTAAAAGTTACAAAAAATGTAAATACAATTAGAAACAATGGACAATTGAATACGATGACATATATACATATCGCAGTACTGGATCACGTGCGCTGTTTGAGCAAAAGAACCTTCCTACGCGTTTCGGCCTAACAGTATTGACGGTCTTCTTCAGGGAGTCATATCATTTGTACAGCCATTTCTATGAAAGAAAAACACACCAGTAAATGCATAGAATAAATAGTGATATTGGGACAGATGAGACCGAGCCTTCCCCTTCCCCTTCCCTCTTCCTCTCTCTGTTCCCCAGTATGTTCTTTTATCCACCACTTCACTTTCTCAATAATTGCACTTTCTTTGGCGGGCACTTTGGTGATTTTTCTTATTTGGTAAACTTATACCATCGTATATATTTTTTGGTTGAGATGTTTTCATCTCCATATATATACTGTTCAATTTTTTTTTTTAAATCTGTTACTTGGTTTACTTTCAAACATACGTTTATACATATTTTTCTATCTAATTTTATTTGTTTTAGGAAGCCTCCTCTAGCCAATGTGGACATATCCCATTCATTTACTCATTTGATATTCTGAGATGTTGGTGTGACTCAGCTTGGTGGATCTGGGGCTCCTCTGCTGTTGGCTGGCCCATCCTGCCTCCCCCGCCTCCTCTCTCGGTGGGTCTCTGCAGAGTCTCTCAGAACTGTCCCCCTTCCCAGGCCCTCCCTGTTTTCCCCACCCTCCCCCACTGCTGGCCTCCCCTTTGAACTCCCTCCACCCTCCACTATCCTCCCTACACATTTATGACCCCTTGTAGGTCACTCCTGGTTTTACTCCCTCCCTTATAGGTAGTTGGAGGTGAAGGCCATCCATCTGACCCATCTGACCCAATTCAGGGTCCTCCCTCCCTTCCTGCCCTGTCGGTTGGCACTCCTCTCTGGGACCAAGTTTTGGAGGTGTCGCAGGATTTGTTGGTTTGGACCTCTTCCCAGTACGGTATCAGGTAAGGGGCGGTTCTTTCACATGTTCTCCTATGCTGCTTGGGACCTATGACACCCTAGCCCTTGACTGTTAGGCTCGGTCTCATCTGTCCCAATATCACTATTTATTCTATGCAGTTACTGGTGTGTTTTTCTTTCATAGAAATGGCTGTACAAATGATATCACTCCCTGAAGAAGACAGTCAATACTGTTAGGTCGAAACGCGTAGGTAGGTTCTTTTGCTCATACAGCGCACGTGATCCAGTACTGCGATATGTATATATGTCATCGTATTCAATTGTCCATTGTTTCTAATTGTATTTACATTTTTTGTAACTTTTAAGCTCATATCCTGAGTCCGGTTTACAGACTCTTTTTGAACTTTGTTACCCAATAAATGTATACTTTTTTACATCTCATTGTACCAACTTTCATATCATTTTGCTGCAACTCAAAGCCCCTAGGGGTAATTTTCTCACTTCTTTCCAAGTATTAACAGGGGTGTGCAGCACTTCATGTCCATGGGTTGCAGACCTTTTCTTTGCTAAAACTTTACAAACCCGTCCATGCCCCATTTAAAGTCCCAATGGCCCAATTTTTCTTTTTCTCTATGTATTCAGGGATGGGGCACGGTCAAGGTGGGTTCGGTTTCCAAACAGATCACTCTCTTTCTTTTACATATGCACCACCAAGTGCGTTTAGTTGCAAAGTAATAAGCACACTTGCACTATGCACCACCAATTGGGTTTAATAAATTTCATAATTTGGAGCATGCGCACTGGGATACGTCCACGGTCGGCGCATGCACAGTTAAAAAAAAACTTAAAAAACGTGGGGTCACAACACATTACCATAAAACACGCCCACCTCATTCACATTTGAATTACGCGGGCTTACGCCAGCCCATTTATGCTACGCCGCCGTAACTTAGCTTGGTAAATACAGCATTTGCTTTGCTAATTGACGGCGGCGTAGCGTATCAGAGCTATGCTACGCCCGCGTAATTTTAAACAGGGCTACCTGAATCTGGCTCATACAAGCTATGGTGCAAATCATTGAAAAATGATCACATCTGATCAGGGCCTATCTAATTTCTTGAGACCCTAACAAGCCAGGAAAGTACAAATACCCCCCATATTACCCCTTTTTGGAAAGCAGACATTCCAAGGTATTTAGTAAGAGGCATGGTGAGTTTTTTGAAGTCGTAATTTTTTCCCACAATTCTTGGGGGAAAAAATATAGGGCCAGATTCCCATACATTTTGCGGCGGCGACGCATAAGCTATTTACACTATGCTGCCGCAACTTACAGGAGCAAGTGCCGTATTCTCCAAGCACTTGCTCCGTAATTTGCGTCAGCGTAGTGTAAATGGCCCGGCGTAAAACCACGTTATTCAATGGCTTCGGAAAACGTCAGTGAAGCCGACGTGAACGTCACTTATGCAAAGCCCTATTTGCGAACGTAAACGACGGAAAAACACGACGCTGTTCCGAGTCCATACTTAACATGGCATACGGCGGACCGACGTAAAGCTACCCCTCATATAGCAGGTGTAACCTTACTCTTACGGAAACAACGTAAACTACAGCGACGCGGCGCAAATACGTTCGGGAATCGGCATATCATGCTCATTTGCATATACGCCACCTAGCGGCCAGCGTAGTATTGCATTTAAGATCCGACGGTGTAAGTGACTTACGCCAGTCGGATCTACGCCGTATCTATGCGTGAATGATTCTAGGAATCAGACGCATAGACACCCGGGCTCAGAAACAGAGATACGACAGTGTATCTAGAGATACACCATCGTATCTCTTATGAGAATCTGGCCCTCTATCTTTTTTTTTGCACAAAAATGTCATAACAACAAGTTATTTCTCTAACACAGCACATGCATACTTGCAATGACACCCCAAAATACATTCTATTACTCCTTCTGAGTATAGTGATACCACATGAGACTTTTACACCGCCTGACCACATATAGAGGTCTAACATTCAAGTAGCGCCATCAGGCGTTCTACGAGCATAAATTGCACATTTAATTTGATGACAACCTATCACACTTTTGAAGGCTTTGGAGCACCAGGTCAATGGAAATGCCCACAAAATGACCCCATTTTGGAAAGCTAACACCCCAACATATAATCTATGAGGCATAATGAGTTTTTTGAATGGTTAATTTTTTCCAGAGGTTTTTGGAATATGTGGAAAAAAATGAAAACGCATTTTTTTTTATACAAGGTTGTACATTTATAAGATGTTTCCAGCACATAGCATATACATAGCAAAAATAACACCCCAAAATGCATTCTGCTACTCCTCTCGAGTATGGCGATGCCACATTTGTGAGACTTTTACACAGCCTGGCCACATAGAGGCTCAACATTGAAGTAGCACCTTCAGGCATTCTACAAGCATAAATTACACATCTCGGCCCGGATTCAGGTAGAGCGGCGTATCTTTGTGCGGGCGTAGCGTATCTTCTTTACACTACGCCGCCGCAACGTTGAGAGGCAAGCATGCTATTCACAAAGCAAATGCGCTCAACGTTGTGCCGGCGTAGCATATAGTTGTCGGCGTAAGCCGACGTAAGTCAAAGTAGGTGGAAGTGGGCTGGAAGTGGGCATGATATATTACAATGAAGCGTGACCCCATGCAAATGATGGGCTGAGCTTCAAAAAACTAACTGCGCATACGTCGTATCTTGGAGGCATCCCACTGTGCATGCTCTCAGTTGCGTCAAAATATCTGCCTAAGATACGCCTACGATGTGAACGTAACCTACGCAAAGCCCTATTCACGTAGTACTACGTAAACGGCGTACGCGACATAAATTTTTATTTTTTTTTTGACAGTAAAAGTTTTTTATTTTATTGACATACCAACAAGTAACAGAAAACAATGACAGTCGGAAGGAAACATGCACATTCAGTCACATAATGCAGTTATAGAGTGGTCACAGGAATCAAAGGAAGTGTGATGTAGAGGCCATAAAGTCATACGGACGAGTGAGCAGAACCCCAACCAGCAGAACCCTAAGACCGGGGGGTGGGAGCAGCTAGCCCGAGGCATCAACCCAGCTGGACCATATCTTGTCGAACTTTTCCCACACAGTTCCTGCTCTCGTATGTGATCCTATAGAGCGGTAGAACCTTATCAATCGCCGCTCGCCACGAGGCACCCGTAGGGAGCTCTTGGCCCCTCCAGCGGAGGAGTATCTCCCTTCTGGCGTAAAACAGAGCAAACGTGATGCACAGCTTGACATATCTGTCTCCCTCAATTTCACCCAGATAACTAAGCAGGAATATGCGAGGATCCATAACCAAGTCCACTCCACACAAAGTAGACAGGGTGTCAGCCACCTCCTTCCAAAACGTGCTCAGCTTTGAACAGGTCCATACCATGTGAAAGAACGTCCCAATGTCAAGCAGACAGCGGGTACAGAGCGGGCTCCTAGAGGGATAAATCCCCGCCAACCTCTGCGGTGTGTAATATGCTCTATGCAAGAATTTCAGCTGGATAAAACGGTCTCGGGAGGCTATCATAGATGAGATATAGGAGGAGACACAATCCTCCCACACCTCCTCGTCAAGGTCAGGGATGTCCGCGTTCCACTTACTCAGGGCCCCGGTCGTGTCCACGTCATGAACCACTGTGAGTCGGAGGTAAAGCGAAGAGAGAGGGCTCCCCATCACACGTGAAATCAGCAAGCGCTCAACAGAGTCGGGCTCGAGGGTCACCGGGCTTGGGAATTGCGAGGCAAGGGCATGTCTGAGCTGCCAGTATCTAAATTGGAAGGAGAGGGGAAGGTGGTAAGTCCGTCTCAACTCCTGGAACGTCACAATCCCACCGTTCGGCATCACATGCCGGAGGGTAAGGATGCCTTTTTTTGCCCACAACGCCGGATCCGGGATCTTGGAAAGGTGGGGAAGAAGGGGATTGGCCCATAAGGGAGTGTGGGGGGAAACCGATCCGGGCTTAACCATCTTGGCCCTGGAGGAGCGCCACACTGATAGGACAGTCTTCATGGGTACAGTGACTGACGGGTAGGCCTTGGGGCCCCTAAAAGCCAGATTGGAAAGCGCCGCGTATGAGCCCAATACCGCCGCCTCCAACGCGACGGCCGGGTTTTGTCTGGGTTGGGAGAACCACCATCGCACCGTGACCAGTACCGCCGCCCAGTAATATATCAAAAAGTTCGGAAGCGCCAGCCCCCCGCTCGACAATGGAAGGTAGAGAATCCGCCGCGCCACCCGGGGCGGACGCCCAGCCCAGACAAAGGTTGTGATTACACCATCCAGTTGTCTAAAAAACGACCGGGGGATAGGGACCGGGGTTTGTCTAAAAAAATATAGGAGCTTGGGTAGGTAGATCATTTTAATTAGGTTCCCACGCCCGACCGGTGTAAGGGGGAGGTTTCGCCATGTCGCGCATTTCTTAGTCAGCTGCTCCAACACCGGGAGGACATTCTTAGTAAGGTAGCTCCCCCGCTCCAAACCCACCCGGACCCCCAGATAGGTAAACTCCTCCACCCAGCGAAGAGGCGTATGCGAGTCCACCTGGGGCACCGACGGGTGGAGCGGGAAGAGTATCGATTTGTCCCAATTGATTCGGATCCCCGAGAACTGACTGAAATTATAAAAGTGGGTAAGGGCCCTACGCAGGGAGGCGGAGGCATCCGCCAAATACAATAAGGAGTCGTCTGCATATAAGGACAGTTTTTCCTCCAGGGGACCCACCCGGACTCCCCTAACCTCGGCGTCTCCCCGCAAGTGGGCAGCCAGGGGTTCGAGCGCAAGGGCAAACAGCCCCGGGGACAACGGGCAACCCTGCCTAGTCCCCCTCCCCAGGGAGAAGGAGTCCGACAGGGTGCCGTTAGTGCGAACGCGGGCCCTGGGGTGGTCATAAAGCATGCGAATCCAAGAGAGGAAACGGGGGCCGAGGCCAAAGCGAGAGAGGACCGTCCAGAGATAGCCCCACTCGACCGAGTCGAAGGCCTTCTCAGCGTCGAGTGAGGCCACTACACCCGGCGCCCCCGGCCCCGCAATCGCCAAGTGCGTGTGCAAGCGTCACAAATTGATATCTTTGCCTCTGCCCGGCATGAAGCCCGTCTGGTCCGGATGGACCAAGGCCGTGATGACCGAGTTCAGGCGGTTGGCCAGTACCTTCGCAAAGATCTTAGCGTCGACATTGAGAAGTGAGATGGGTCGATAAGAAGAACAAAGGGCAGGGTCCTTACCGGGCTTGGGGATGACCACTATTACTGCGTCGCTCATGGAATCGGGGAGAGCACCGGAGTCCGACGCCTGAGAGAAGAGGGACAACAGTCTAGGGGCAAGATCCTCTGCATAATTCTTATAGAATTCCACCGGGAACCCATCCGGGCCCGGCGTCTTCCCCCCTGCATCATCTTCAGTGCCCGCTGAATCTCCTCCAATTTGATCGGGGTATCCAGTTTCTCCGGAGGTGAAGGAGGTGAGGACAGGGACATCCACAGCATCCAGGTATTCAACCAAGGCAGACTGGTCATACGCCACTCTGGAGCTATAGAGTCTCCGGTAGTATGCGGCGAAGCATGCATTAATCTCCCCGGGAGTAGAGTGGGGGGCCCCATCATGACCCACAATTTGGGCAATGGTGGTGACCCCCGACTGTTCCCTAGACAGCCAGGCCAGGAGTCTACCAGTCCTCTCCCCCTGTTCGAAGATGCGCTGCGACTGGTGAAGCATTCTCTTCTCCGTCAGGGCCGTCCGTAACCAAAGCGTCTGTCGCGTCAATAGCTGTAGCTGTTCATAGTGGTGAGGGTCCCGAGTCCGAACATAGAGGGCCTCCTGTCTAGTCGCGTCCCCCTCAGCCTTAACCAAGTCCACCCGGCGCTCCCGCCGCACCGCGGCAATGATTGATTGATATTGTCCCCTGGAAGAGGCCTTAAAGGCATCCCAGACAGTGTTCTCAGCCGCCGTACCCGGGTTGTCAGACCAGTTCTGTCGGAGAGATTCATGAAACCGAGGCTCCACCTCCGCATCGGTGATCCAGAATCGGGAGAGTCGCCAGAGTCTGACGGACGGGTCAGTCGACACGGTCAGAGATAGGAGAAGTGGTGCATGGTCTGAAATCCCCCTAGGGAGGATGAGGACATCCCGGACCCTAGGCAGGACCAGGGCCCCAACATAGGCCAGGTCTATTCGAGAAAAGGATTTATGAGTAGCGGAGTGGCAGGTAAAGGCCTTGGTGGTCGGGTGTCTCCACCACCATACGTCAGTGAGTCCCCGGCGGGTCGTGCCAGGTCCGGCACAGCGGTCCATGTCAGAATCCGGGACAAGGTTAAAGTCACCCAAGAGTACTACATTATCAGAGGGGAACTGTGCTAATTTAGTTGCAAGCAGAGTCAGGACCCCTAGGGAGGCAGGTGGTGGCAGGTATAAGCCCACCAACACCCATGGTAAACTATGGATCAACGCATATACTATCACAAACCTGCCATCTGGGTCGAGAACCAAGTCAAGTAGCTTAAAGGGGAGCGATTTAAGGACAAGGACACTGACACCCCTAGCGTAGCTCGAGTAGGTGGAATGGTAGTGGTAGTTATCCCCCGTTCCCGGAGCAAGGCACGGGCATGATCAAAGGACTTACGTTGTCGCTGTGTCTCAACGGAGTAGTCCGGGAAGATAAGAAGCCTAGTGTTCTCAAACTTCAGATCTCCCTGTAGACGGGCCGCCCGAAGGACCGTGTCCCTGTCACGGTAGTGCAGGAGTTTAAAAATGAAAGTGCGCGGGGGGGCGCCCTGCGGGCCCCTAGCTGCCGGCATACGGTGCGCCCGTTCAATGGAGAAATGGGGGGAGAAGCGCGCGTCAGGCAGCAGAGAAGGGAGCAGTCGCTCCATGAAGGCGACGGGGTCGGCGCCTTCTGCACCCTCCGGGAGTCCCAGGACCCGCAAGTTGTTGCGGCGGTTCCTATTTTCGGCGTCCTCCGCCCTGGCCTCCAGCACCTTCACCCTGGATTTCAGGGACACCAGGTCGGCACGGTGGTCCCGCTGCACGTCTTCCACTCGGGCAACTCTGCGCTCCACCTCCGACACTCGTTCGCGGAACCCCTCCATGTCCCGCCGAATCAACGCCGCCTCGACCTGGACGTGGTCAATCTTCACCGTCAGCGCAGACTGACAGTTTGCAATGGCCAGCATCAGAGCATCGAAAGCTGGGGAGCCTGTAAGGATCGCGCCGTCCGGCGGTGGTTCCTTCTGGGCCTCCATGCGGCAGGCTGAAGGGGAGGTAGTAGGCCCGAGTTGTAGCGGGTGGGGCTGTGCAGGCTTGTTCCGTCTCCCTCGGCCGGATCTGGTTCCCCGCATACCCCGGGAGCTCCAGAGGGTAAGGTTTGTAGGATGGAGATAGATTTAGAGCAATTCCACACCTGGATCAAAGCAGGATGTTAGTCCGGACCGGGAGCTCAGCAGTTACACGTCTGCTCCCGTCGCCATCTTGGACACGCCCCCCACGCGACATAAAATTTGACGGCGTCATTCCCTGGCCCATACCATTGCATTACCTGCGCCTGCTATATGAGGGGTAACTTTACTCCGGACGTAAGTCTTACGCAAATCGCGTTCGTGAATCGGCGTATCGGCGTATATGTGTCCAGCGTAACTATGCGCCCACGATACGCCAGCGTAGGCAAGTTACGTCGGACGGCTGAAGCCATGTTTTTCAACGTATCTCGCTTTGTGAATCGGCGCAAGTATACGACGGCGCACATTTGTACTTACGACGACGTATATCGAGATACGCCGACGTAAATCCATTGTGAATCTGGGCCATCATTTCTCAACCACCTATTACAGTTTTGAAAACGGGTACTCTGGTGACGGGAACTCTGGTAGCGGGTACTCCTGATGGACTGGTGTTGGGTACTCTGGTGGAGGGTACTCTGGTGAGGTGGAGGGTACTCTGGTGGCAGGTACTCTGGTGGCGGGTACTCCTGATGGACAGGTGTCATGGACCATGAAATACTGAAATCCTAATTCATGTATTACAGGAGATTTTATTCTGAACCCCAGCCAGGTCAACAGACTCATAAGAGATATTCATTGTCCATTGTGTGATAACCCTATCTAAAGTCTTTTGATTATCAGGTGTGAATGTCTTCTGCCCTGTCTCAATTCTCCAGACAGTTCCATTGTTCTGTGGCTGGCTATTGTGTACATTGATTGCCCCCCTGGGGCTTGTGTCTGAATACACATCAGTCTTTCCATTCAGGCTATTCAAGCTTTGGGACCAATCTCTGCTGAGACATTTTGAAGTCCTAATTTGCATGGGAGAGGACCTGAGTGAAACCACAAATGTACTTTACAATTGACCAATAGAAAAGCGGTTGTTGGGGGCGGGATGTTCCAAATCCTGTATAAAAGTGTGCTGTGTACTTTCAATAAAGTGTGTCCTGTTACATCCAGCATTAAGCCTTGGCTCATGTGTGGATTATTCGGTGATTCCAGGGATATTCCTACTTGTGGAATATTGGGTGATTTCTTTTATGGGAGAAGAAGGGAATGGATGACAGAGATATGTTTGACTACTGTCACAACTGGTTGGCAGCAGCGGGATTTTCCCTTCTACTTTCCTTTACACCAGGATTCCAAGCAGACACTGGGAACAGTGAATGGAAGACCAGTACACCCGGCTTAAAAGAAATACACTGAAAGAACTACTGGAAGTTCGTGGAAGGATTGCTAGCAACAAAACCGAGTCATCGTAGCAGAATTAATGGAGCTAGACCAGGAGAACTCGGTTGCAGCAAGGCCAGCAGTACAAGAGATGGAGACACCAGTTATTCAGGAGGAGGAATCACCAGCCAACAAGCTAATAAGAGAGAAATTAGCATGGTTCGGTCCGAACCCAACGGCGGATGTGGTGCTGAAAGTGATGACCCTGTTAGCGGAGGAGGCTAAACAAATAAGAGACGCAGAGCTACAGTTAAAACTGGCAGCAGTCCAACAAGCAGCGGCACATTCTCCAAACAGTGAGTACAGCACAGCAGACACAAGGAAGATTCCGTTTAGCGCTTTTAAAGCTTTTGATGAGAAAGAACGAGAGCGGCAACATGAGCTGAGAATTGCAGAAATACGACGATCGGTGACAACGCCTAAAGAAGCAGCACCAAATGAAAGACGAGGAGAGGTACAGATACCAGTAACCATGGAAGAGGAATTCAGAAGAAGGTTACAAGAGATGCGGATACAGCACACAGGACCAGAATCAGAGGAGGTCCTGCTGGGATGGGCGGATGTGATTCGGTGCCAACTCTGGAAGGAATCGCTAGCTCTCGAGCAGCAACACCAAGGAGAGGTCCTGCCCTACATCTATGCAAGGTACGGGCCGCAGTATGACGTACGAATGACGTTGTTGGGGGAACAACCGAAGCAGGAGTGGATAGCGGAATTAAACAGGCTGATCCGGGCAGAGATGCAGCTGGATGAGAGCTACAGAGCCCTCCGGTGGTATGTAGCCCAAGAGTGCCCGTGGTCAGCGGATGACAGCCCCACAGAAGGCTATGACTATGATGGCCTGGGATTGTTGTATTGGAGGATGTCCAGTGATCCCGACTTTGGGGATGATCGGGAGTGGCGCTTGGAGGACATAATGGAGCACAGAGAGAAAAAATTGAATATCTCGGAAGCGCACTGGCTACAGGAAGATTTGGAATTTCTGGCCGCTCGGGAATGGGACCTGGAGATCGCCTACAAACAGCTGCTAGACTCTGCTCAGCGCCAGGGCCGGGCTCCCTTTGCCTGGGACTATCAGGAAATACCAGTGGACAATGCGGAAATCCTGGCTGAAGAATCGTCCATGTGGCAGGGTAACAGTGTGCTTTTCCAACCCGCCCCTGCAGCTATGGACCAGGAGGTTATATGGCGGATGCAGCAAGTGCCGACTGACCTTGATGATCCCGTTTCTGCATGGGACGATCTTGAATGGAGGAATGTGCCTGTCCAGCAGTATGCCAGTGAATCGGCAGTGGAAAATCTGGAGACTGCCATTCCCAAAGCTGAAGTTCTGACCGCAGGGCCAAGCTCTGCTAACCTCTGCTCAGTACCTAGAGCATCTTCTGGGTTCCATGGACAGGAGATGGTGAACCCCTATCCCCAGACACCAGTTGCAGAGACAGGGGACTTAATAGATTTTTCTGCTGAGGAAAAACAACCTGATGGGCCTCCAGCAGAAGAGCTAGGATCAGGGCCAAACTTCACTGTGCTCTGCCCAGCACCAAGAGCAGTATTTGTGGAGTTACAAAGAACTTCCCCAGCTGAAACGCTGGTCACCGAACAGAGGGTTCAAGACCTCTGCCCCACCCCTGTGGCAGTTTCGGAGGCTTAGGGTGAGAAGATAGCGATCACTCCCCAGCCACAGATTACAGAATGTATGGACTGTTCAGAGGATGTTATGGATTATGCACCCCCAGCAGAAGTGCTGGCAACAGGGCAGAGTGCCAGCCATCTCTGCCCAGCACCGGGACCAACTGTGGAGTTCCAGGGAGCCGGGGCGGTTGGCCCCCCTCCCCAGCAACCAGCTGAGGTGGTAAAGCTCTTACTCCCAGCTGAATCACTGGCAGCAGGACAGGATGCTACTGGCGGCTGCACCCCACTACAGCTTGAGTCGATATCGGTGGATGGGACTGTGGTCTCCACTCACAGCAACCCAGCGGAAGAGCTGGCAACAGAGCAGAGTGCCCCGGGCCTCTGCTTTCACCTAACAGAATAAGGGGTTCCTGGGGTAGTGGATGGGACTTCAGTCTCCACTGGCACAACCCCAGAAAATGGTACAGGACTGAAACAGGAGGATGTCGGCTTTGCTTTGCAAGCACTGGGGGATTTTCACCTCACACCAGTGGATGGGACTTCAGTCTCCACTGGTATACCCCATAAATGGTGGCCAATTGGCCCAGATCCCCAACAGCATGATGGAATGAGCCCAGCCACCCTGCCATCTCTCCAGCGGCTGAAAGGACTTCAGGGAGAAGGGCTAGTCCAGGCCTCTCCCCAGCAGCAGACGCGTTCCCTGAGAGAGGCAGAGGATGGCGGGGTGAGTAATGCTCGGTTTGGAGCAAGTGATTTGGGGTACTGTATGGATACCGGCATTGGGGGAATGGAACTACTGGCTAAATTCAGAGACAACCCATCTGGTGTCTCCTACTGGGTTTGTCCCCTGCCAAAAGGGGAGATGTGTGACAGGCCTAGCTGAGACAGGGGCTTTTGGAGAGGACTGAATGCGAGCCTCTTGCCGTCCGATTATGGGCCAGGGCCTCAAACCAGGAAGGCGGATGGGTTATCCTGTGTGATAAAGTCGCAAGACTAGCGATAAATGTGGAGTTGCACAGTCACTGGTCTTCAAGCCGAAATAGTAAAAGTAAACACGTTTTTATTGTATCCAACAGAAAAACATACAGGGGTTTTCACAGTCCATACAAAATGGTACCTTCAGCCTCCTGGCTTACACGTATAACGGAAAATACTGAGCCACCTGGCTATCTTTAGCAGTAGCACCACACTGCTCAGGCTCCCTCGTGAAGCCTTCCTGACTCCTGTCAGCCACCCCAGACTCACTCCTGTCAGCCACCTCAGACTCAGGCCTCTGGGTATTATAGTGCAGCCTGCACTCTCCAGCTTCTCTAGCTTCTCCAGCTAATTTAGTGCACACCTGCACTCTCAGGGTTCTCCCTTCCAGACCTGGACTCCTCGGGAGGGTGGAGCCCTGAATGCTGTTCAGGTCAGACTTAAAAAGCTGACCACACAGCTGTGCAATCAATGTGTCTGTCTCTCCAACATATGGCGAAAACCAGCCATCCATAAGGCAAGACAGATCCAAACCATCACATACCCTCCCCCTTTGTTTCGAACCGGAGGCAGGAACACATAGACCCATCATCACAAATGGGTCACCTCTGTGCCAACCATTGGCTGCACAGGCCCATTTTTTCCGGGTATGTTTCCACCAACACTTCACCGTGGCGCCTTGGTGCCAACTATAAGCAGCAGGAGTCCTAATCTGCCCAAACTTTCCTCTAAAGGGGCACTCTACCCACATCTTCTTCCGGGTGTGCTTCCACCAGCACTTCTTCCTAAACCATGGGCTCTCACTAATACATCTATCCCTTCTACCTTCTGGCCTCAGGATCCCTCTTTTCCCTCCCACGGATCTACACTCCTGGGACTGTTGGGGACCTACTTCCACTGGGTCTGTCAGGGACTGACCACTCTCACTACCTGACGCAACATTAACCAACAACATTTGTTTCTCAGGTTCACTAACCCCTCTGTTGTTACCCGTGGCAACCAAACCATCTGAGGTCAACACCACATCCTTCTGTTTTACCTCACAAGCAATGTTCCACAAGGGGTTATTCAACCCAACATTGTCATTGGGACCTCTTGTCCCTGTGTTTGTTAGGACAGTGTCTATGGAGGGACCACCTACAGGCAAGCAGTTACTCCCTATGGGACAGTCCCGCAGTTTCACATTGCCCCCTGTTGTCCAACACTTCAATAGCAATTGTCCTACCAATGCACATTTTTCCACACCAATGTCTTTAACCATTTCTGTATCCATTGGTACCTCAACCAATAGCTCAGAGTTGTCTGACAGTACTCTACTGTGCTTCTCATACACTTTTTCATTACAGTTACCATTACTGTTATTTCCTATCAAAGTGTCTCCGGGTACCTTAAACTGCACCTCTCTGTGAGTGATGGACTGAATTCCCACTACTGTCATGTCCATTTCGAGCCCTTCCTTTTCATGAGGTCTAGAGGGTGAGACAGTGCGCGCGCCATGTACCAACCACTGCTCAGCCGTACCTTGGACCGCACCAGTAGGAATGCACTCCATCACATCAGCAGACAGAGAGACTTCCACTTTGTCTATTATTTCTGATTTCTCTAACAATTCCCCTGAGCGCCTTCTGCACACAACTGCCGCTGGAAGCACTCTCAAGGAGAACTGTGAGACAACTTTCCACAAAATGAACCAACAGTAGAGCAACCAATTTTCATCAATATTGCTTAACACCAGAACCACCTGTGTCCACCGATTGGTACTACGCAGTACCATGTCGCTCCTCTGCTGTGGATACACGCAGGTGTAGATTGGAAATATTTTTACCAATTCCAACAACATCTGAGTTATTTCTAGACACGCCACATCTAAGCACAGAACTTTAGGAACTTTTCTTTTACCAACGATGTGGAGGGGCTCATTTGCTAAGGCGTGAGAGGCTAAGTCACTTAAAGAGACCTCTACCTCAGAGGTAACTGACAAAACTTGTGGCTTTCCTTGAGCACTGCAAATCGCATGTGCGACACTCATCCTCTCATTTTCAGCAACACTGAGCGATTCCAAATCGCTATCCATTACCATATCATTCTGAAGCTCAACATTCCTCATCTCTTTTGCTGAGGACAAAACCTCTGCCATGTATGCGCCCTTTTCAGATCCTTCCAACTGGAGAGGGTTAACTTCTGCAAAAGCCAACGCACCCGTGTCTACCGGCCCTGCAGTCTCTCCATTTTGCATAGCAGAATTTGTGTCCACCGCAAACACATTTTTAAACACAGCAGGCTGCAATAACATAACTTGACCACTGTGTGGCGCTTCATTAAACTCATGAGGACTTTTTCTGTCAGCAGTGACAGACTGTAGTAACACATTATAATTACAAGCAAATTCAGACATTTTAGTTTTACCATTTTTCTCATCAGCAAGGTCAAGTACCCTCTTATCTATCAGAGCGGCACCACAGTTGTCCCCGGCAACCTCTGGCTCCAACACACAGAGCTCCCTGGAGGTTTCTAAGGACACCTCTGCAACCTTACCTACTGTTGCTAAGGGAAATCGCATAACCTGCTTAGCGATCAGCCCTAGCTCATTAAGCATCACATCACCATAAATACATGTATCATCAACATCATCAGTATTCATAAACATAGCAGCTTTATAATCTCTATCAGATTGACTTTTGTCAGAACGCATGGCACCCTGCATGCGACTCAGCACATTAACCTTCCTCTCTAAAGGAATTATTTTGCCCACTAGGGCGGCTTCACAGTTGTCCAGGGAAACCACTTGCCTTACCAATACAGGCTCCTTGGCGGTTTCCCTTTGCAACTCTGCAGCACCTGTCTCTAACGCTAGGGAACATGACACATCTTTAACTGTATTCAAAGCAACATTTATATCTCTAGTGAGCTGCACTAGCCCATTAGCAGCTGGGCCATCAACTTTAGTCAACACAATATTATCAGTTTTACCCATCACATTGTCAAATTCCAGTTTACCACTTGCCTCCCCACTGAACAGGGCACTGCAGCGAGGCAAGTCCTTTTCCACACAGACAGTGGGTCTCCCATTTGGGGTCACTGCAACTCCCGTGTGCACATTCACATGGTCAATCTTTTCCATGCATTTACCAGCAACAGTCTTACCGATCATTGAAACAGGTAACTCTTTCTTCATTTGAGGGTGCTGTCTTTCAGTTGCATTCTTACTGGCCAACTCCCCCTGTTGGCCACAGGATGAAATCACAGTAGGCAACTCCCACTGTTTACCACCCTCTCCAGCTGCACCCCAAAATCTAGGGCAAGAAAATATGCCGTGCCCCAGCTGACCACATTCCAGGCACGGTGCTCTGCGATTCTCCAGCGACTTTGCGATCCTTGAAGCTTTGTTGATTTCAACTTGCGATGATCCTCTGTCGGTAATACTCTTGTCTTGTGGTCCACTGATCTGACATCATAGACGTTGCTATGGGCAACTGCACCCATCTGCTTTGCTGAAGCTTGCGACAAAGGGCATTTGGAAACTTCATGCCCCCACTCACTGCACCGCAAACAACGCACATGTTTCTTCACACTTTGCACCTTGATAGCTGGCTTCTCCACACTTGCAATCACCTGTGCATTCATTTCAGCTGTGTTGCTAGGGACAACACCAACTCTCATTTCAGCAAACCTTGCTTCCTTTTTGCGTTTTGACCGCGCCATCTCTGCAATCAGGCCAACAACGTTTTTTTGACACAGTTCCTTCTTCACACAGGAAAACTTTGGCGTACTGTCTCCAGGACTTGCAAACAGCACACTTTCACATGCCGACTTCACTCTTTGCGATTCCACTTGAATCAGCGATTTCCCAAGTGGATACTTCTTCTCAGACCATGCTGAGCTCCCTTCCACAGGTACAGCACCTGTATGCAACACAGGCCATCAATTGACCTCTTGTGCAATGCAGTTCACCTGGCTGCGACACAGCATTGCTGCAAAAACGCCCAGTTTCTTTTTACTCACTGTTTTTGGTATGCATGGGTCTGGACTCTTTCAAACTTAGGAGTTTTGCATATAAACAGCTGGCCTGCTTGCACCAGCGTTGCCAGGGGCAACCACATGCACTTCCCCTTTAACAGGAGTTGGTTTAGCAAAAAAACAGTCTGCGATACTCTCCAGCAGGCTCAAATCCTTGCATCATCTTCACAGCCACTCCACCAAACTTTTGCACCGTCCAGCAAAAATGAAGCACTGTCACTTTAAAGCAAGTTTCTTTTCTCTTCATGCAAACTCTCAGCTGCACACACAGATTGTGCTGTCTCAAGCACACAAACAGTTCATATATCAGATGAACTTACTTTTTCCGTTTTCCGGGTCCTGTACCTTTAAGGCCACTGTAACTGTAAATTGGCCGGTACAACAACGAACATCCCACTGCTGCCACCACCTGTGATAAAGTCGCAAGACTAGCGATAAATGTGGAGTTGCACAGTCACTGGTCTTCAAGCCGAAATAGTAAAAGTAAACACGTTTTTATTGTATCCAACAGAAAAACATACAGGGGTTTTCACAGTCCATACAAAATGGTACCTTCAGCCTCCTGGCTTACACGTATAACGGAAAATACCGAGCCACCTGGCTATCTTTAGCAGTAGCACCACACTGCTCAGGCTCCCTCGTGAAGCCTTCCTGACTCCTGTCAGCCACCCCAGACTCACTCCTGTCAACCACCTCAGACTCAGGCCTCTGGGTATTATAGTGCAGCCTGCACTCTCCAGCTTCTCTAGCTTCTCCAGCTAATTTAGTGCACACCTGCACTCTCAGGGTTCTCCCTTCCAGACCTGGACTCCTCAGGAGGGTGGAGCCCTGAATGCTGTTCAGGTCAGACTTAAAAAGCTGACCACACAGCTGTGCAATCAATGTGTCTGTCTCTCCAACATATGGCGAAAACCAGCCATCCATCAGGCAAGACAGATCCAAACCATCACACCTGGCAGACAGTCCTGGAACCTTAAGACTACTTGCCCAACATCCTCAAGTGACCCGTTTGGGTCCCACTGTGGATGTTGAACTATTTGCCAGGGGGAGTAATGTCATGGACCATGAAATACTGAAATCCTAATTCATGTATTACAGGACATTTTATTCTGAACCCCAGCCAGGTCAACAGACTCATAAGAGATATTCATTGTCCATTGTGTGATAACCCTATCTAAAGTCTTTTGATTATCAGGTGTGAATGTCTTCTGCCCTGTCTCAATTCTCCAGACAGTTCCATTGTTCTGTGGCTGGCTATTGTGTACATTGATTGCCCCCCTGGGGCTTGTGTCTGAATACACATCAGTCTTTCCATTCAGGCTATTCAAGCTTTGGGACCAATCTCTGCTGAGACATTTTGAAGTCCTAATTTGCATGGGAGAGGACCTGAGTGAAACCACAAATGTACTTTACAATTGACCAATAGAAAAGCGGTTGTTGGGGGCGGGATGTTCCGAATCCTGTATAAAAGTGTGCTGTGTACTTTCAATAAAGTGTGTCCTGTTACATCCAGCATTAAGCCTTGGCTCATGTGTGGATTATTCGGTGATTCCAGGGATATTCCTACTCATGGAATATTGGGTGATTTCTTTTATGGGAGAAGAAGGGAATGGATGACGGAGATATGTTCGACTACCGTCACAACAGGTATTCCTGATGTTGTACATTTATAAGATATTTCCAACACATAGCAAAAATGACACCCCAAAATGCATTCTACAACTCCTCCCGAGTATGGAGATACCACATGTGTGACGGGTACTCTGGTGGCAGGTGGTCTGGTGGCGGGTACTCTGGTGAGCCACCTGTCGCCTCACCTTAGTCTTGGCAGTCGGCACCTGAAAACAGGAGGCGCAGCTAAGCGGAGCTTCGGAATATCACTTCGCCAGGGAAGGCAGTGGACAGCGGCAGCCGTGTCTTAATTAACCAGCAAAGCAATTTGCGGTGCGGCTTTATGTACGTGGGCCCGAAAAAGGAGAAATAGTCCGACCGCTATGCTCACCTCCTAGGCCCATCTGGAGACCAGATTGGGCCCAGGAAAATGTAATTACAGCCAGTTGTAAGTTGTAGCGGGGGGATGGTTTTGAAATCTCTGTATTTAAATATGCATTCATTAACTGTAAAGTTCCCTGGGCCCCCCTGTGGAGCTGATGGAGGGTGGGCCCGTTACAACAGGGCTGGCTGTACTGCCCTATCAGCGCAGTACAGCCAGATGCATTCTGCTCTGCAAAGGCTTTTAAATGATGCTATATATGGTCTAGCTACTGTGTCCTAGAAGAATATTCCACCCAAAAATGACACGTTTGCCAAAAGTTGGGATTGTGGCAAATTAAATGATTAATAGTTGGCTTTAAGCCTAGGTTCCAGAGGCTTTGTGAGGCCTTAGGCAAAACTTGACATGGGGCCCCACTCACACCTATAATGGCAAAAATAATTCAAGGACAAGATCCTCTTCCCCACAACCCTGGCCGATGGTTGTGGGGGTCTGTGGTCAGGGGGCTTATCGGAATCTGGAAGCCCCCTTTAACAAGGCGGCCCGCAGATCCTGCTGTTTAATAACAAAGGGGGCTTAACGCCACCTGGTGCTGTCACCTGGTGAACCCGCCCCCTTGTGATGTCATTGACTGAGGGCATGCTGGGTCATTGACATCACAAGGAGTGGTGTCACCGATATTCATTGGTTGTTAGGGACACTGGCGGCCCCGCTCCTGAGTCAGGGCTCTTAACGCTGCCCGAGCACAGCAGCATTAAGGTCCCCTGTCCCTCAATACTGGGGTAATGCATTGGGTAAGTTAGGCGGCCGCGAGGCCCCTGTGAGTCCGAGGTCTTAGGCGACTGCCTTATTTGCCTAATTAAAGAGCCGCCTCTGCTATTTCTCTAATCAGTATTACCCTCTGTTTGTTTCTCTCCTTTTTCCTTCGGGAACCTTCCCTGATTAAAATCCCTCTGATATAAGCCTTGTGCGATTCCCAAACCGTTGCCATGGAGATTTCGTCTGTTTCATTTATGTCAAAGAATTGCTTTAGTTCTGTCCCAACCCTCTCAACTCCATCGTTATCTCGAATCAGGTAGTCATTTAAGCGCCAGGGCATACGCTTGAAATCTGTAATTGCAGTTTTGATTTTCATCATAATGGGAGCGTGGTCAGATATGGTCATTATCCCTATGCCTATTTCAGAAATGTAGTCCAACAACCGGTGGGCTACCAATGCGTAGTCGATCCTGGAGTACGTTCCATGGGGGGGCGAGAAGAACGTATAGTCCCGCTCCCCTGGATGAAAAGCCCTCCAGGCATCGACCACCTGGCAGTCCACCATTTTTCGTGTGAATTGTTTTAGGTTCGAGTTGTTGATATCTCTCCTCGGGCAGGTACTGTCCTCCTTGGGATCTATGACAAAGTTTAGGTCCCCCATGAGAATTAAAAGACCCTCAGCGAATGTATTTATTTTGTCCAGGATCCTGCATATATACTTTGTGGGGTGCCTGTTGGGAGCGTAGATATTGGCTAGTGTATAAACCCTGTTTCCAATTGTCCCTTTTAGAAATAGGAACCTGCCCTCTGGGTCTGCCAGTCTTGCCATAAGGGAGAAACCCACCCCTCTGGCGAAGCCGATAGCTACCCCTCTAGCTCGACTTGTTACCGCATCGCCATAGTACCAAATGGGGTATGTGGGGGAGTAAAGTTTAATATTTGAATTCAGGGTCAGGTGTGTTTCCTGTATGAGGATCACATTTGCCCTGTATTGTTTGATTTCCTCGAGGATCTGCATTCTTTTTCCCCTAGAGTGCAACCCTTTTACATTATAAGATAAAAACTTTACCTCCACCATTTGGCCCTGTCAGTCCTAAGTTGTACTATGGAGTCCCTGAGAGCCACCTTCCCCTTACCCCCTCCTTCCCACCCCCCGCCCTTCCCCCCCTCCCCCCTCGAACCCCCTTCTCTAAGTGCCCAACCCTCCTCCCTCCTCCCCCCCCTACCCAGCCTGTCTAAGGCCTCAGATCTGTGGGGGTCATCGTGCCCCATCCCACTAGATCGAGATTACGAGGTGGCACTAACCCGTGCCTCCCCCGCCTAGGGCTCTTCTCCTTCACCTTAGGCCCTAGTTTTTACTAGGCGGGGGGCTGGCCTGAGCTAGGGGTTTCCCCACTCCCCACCCCTCTCCCCAGCCCTCCACCCCCCCCCTCCCCACTCATTCGGACCATCCAGGGATTTCTATTATAGGTAAGTCCAGTTTGTCACAGAAGATGGGAAGATCTTCTGGGAAGGTTAATTTAGCAGAAATCCCGTCTTTTTGAGCCATCAAACATGCCGGGAAGCCCCACTGGTACTTAATATTGTGGATCCTCAATTGCTCGGTAAGTGGTTTGAGATGTCTCCTCCTTGCTAGGGTCTCCCAGGCCAGGTCTGGAAAAATTTGTATCTCAGTCGTTGTGGATTAGGGCCGCCTCTGCTAGTTCACACTGAGTGCGGGAATGAAATTGTGCAAGTTCTACTGAACTCGCACGATTTAATCCCCTCATGTCAGTGCCGATTTCGGCGGTGATTTCAGAGACATCTGTGTGAGTTTCTGCACAGATGTAAATAGAAATCGCACCCGAAATGACAAAAAGTAGTACAGAAACGATTTTTTTAAATCGGTGCAGTGTCCTTGCCGGCAATTGCCGCCGATGTCACATCACACCAATGTGAACCAGGGCTTAAGAAGTGGTTAGTTTTGCAATTTCTGAAAAAAAAAAAAAAAACGTTGAAGTTGCTATTTGGTAATAACAGTTGTGCGATGCAAGAATAATATACAGACTTCTTTTTTATAGTTACTGCAGTTCCTTAGGAAGATTTGTAATGCCTGTAGTATTTTCTGGAGTTTTGTCAATAAGACATTTCCATGAATCGAATGGGCTGTGAAACAGAATGGATATTTTGATTACGGGATTCTAATGGGAAAGTAAAAATCAAACATCAGTTTAAATTGTAATGATGGATTCATAGACAAATGGATTAAGGTTATTTATGGCTTAGGAACACTGAAAGTACTTATTCACAAGGTAATTCTTCTTGTCAAGGGCTTCTCCATTATGATGTTTATGCACAGTATAAAGAATTCTAAGGGGACAATAAAAATGTACTTCTCTTTATAGAATTGATGGGAAATTCATTCTACATAATAAACAAAATGACCTTCATTTTTTTTGCCATTTTATAGACTGTAATGCTTGTTTACTTGGAAGCTATATAAACATGCAGACAGTTGGCCTTGTATAAATAATCATTACCATTATCTTTGAGAGGTCTGTATCCTGCTGGAAACTCCTCTACTTTGTTACAGCCATTTCCTCGCACAAAGGCTTTTGATGGAAAGGCAAGGAGCCCAAAACATGTCCTCTCGCTGGGCTATTGTATTCTGATTGGATGCAGCCACTGATTTTCCAACAATTTTCCACCTGACTCCTATTTTTCAATTAATGGATGTATATCGTGCGTAGAGGGGGTGGTTAAACCTCAGGTCAGCAAGGTAGAGGCTATAAAGAATTGGCCCCGCCCCCTCACAAAAAAGCAGGTATGTGCATTCCTGGGCATGGTGGGATACTACAGGAGATTCATACCCAAATTTGCCACATTGGCGGCTCCATTGACCGATCTGACTAGGGGTCGGAAATCGGTCATGGTGGAGTGGAATGCAGACGCTGAGAAGGCTTTTTTAGAGCTCAAGTCAGCACTGTGCCAACACCATATCCAGATAGCACCCAATTTTTCAAAAGAGTTCGTTGTCCAAACTGATGCTTCCAATGTAGGATTGGGAGCTGTGTTGTCACAGGTTGTTCATGGTAAGGAGAACCCAGTTGTCATTCTCAGTAGGAAGTTGACACCAGTGGAGAAAAACTACACTATAATTGAAAGAGAGTGTCTGGTCATTAAGTGGGCTCTGGAGTCCTTCAGATATTACCTCTTGGGGAGGAAGTTTAGGCTGATTTAAATTTGTAGTGGAGCATAGGCCTGGGAGACTGCATCAAAATGCAGATGCCCTCTCCCAAATCCATTGTTTAAGCTCCACTGTTGCCTCCACCTCCTTGGCGTTGAGGCACGGCGGGGGGGGGGGGATATGTACAGGACGCTGTGGCTGGGTCCTGGGAGGATGCAATATTTCCCCTCTGTTTGGACTGTGGTCCCTTTAAGGGAACAGAAAGAGTTAACGCACCTGTCCAAGGAAGTGGCTTAAAGCAAGACAGGAAGCTGTAGGTGGGTGTGGAGGAGTATAGTGGAGACTGTGGATGTTGACAGGGAAAGCTGTAAAAGCACTTGGCAGTGTCCTGCCTGGAAGCCTGCTATCTGGGGAACTTACCTGCAACCTAAAGTAAGGACTGTTTAACTGCGATAGCAGTTCTGTGCTCTACAAGTTTGTGAGACTGTTATTTCTTTTGGTTTTGCTGCTGTGAATCCATTTAAGTTGAATAAACCTCAGTTTTGATTGAAAAGCCTGTGTCCTGCGATCTAGCTGCTTCCCCCAAACTTTACAATATATATACAGTACAGACCAAAAGTTTGGACACACCTTCTCATTCAAAGGGCCAGATTCAGCAAGACTTGCGCTGGAGTATTTCGATATGCGCCGCGTAACTGTGAAGATGCGCCGTCGTATCTATGTGGCCGTACCCACCAAACTAGATGCGACAGAAAACGGGCCATTTCCGATCGGCTTAACTTTCCGACGCCAGAGTCTCGTCAGCGCATAATTTCGCTTGGCGCATCAGTCGCGCCTATTGATTTCCCCTGCAAATATGCAAATGAGGGAGATTTCCCGGTTCGCGAACGGATTAGCACCATACGCTGGCTACATGCGCCGCGCATATCTCGTCCGTCCGGCGCAAAGTTATTTCTACAAATAGCTGCTTTATCTTTACTCCAGACAGCCACAGGTCAGCAGGAGAGCAGCTACAGCAGTGTTACCGACGATAAGAGCTAGCTGAGCACCCCCACTTGCAGCACAACACCTCTGTCCCTGCTTGTCTGTCAACTTTTACAGCCATGGAGGAAGACATCATAGGTCTCCATAGCCAAGATGACGGCTGACAGCTCCTGGCCTTTAAAGTTCAGCTTTCTCCTGTGTTTGCGGGGAATGGGAGCAGCCATCTCAGAACAAAAGTAACTTCACTGCGGGGAGGGGGAACAGGATATACTTTAGTGCCGGAATGGCGCATCTACGGGCGCATTTAAACGTCCAACGGAACACATTGCGCTGTCGTTTCCAAGGAAGTGGTCCCGGCGGAAGTTGTGAGCATGCGCACTGGGATGCATTGACAGTCGACGCATGCGCAGTACGTTCGCCGCGGGATCGCGCCTAGTTTTAATAATACACGCCCCGTACCCGCCCAATTTGAATAACGCCGGCTCATTTTCGATACGCTGCCGCAACTTTAGGAGCAAGTGCTTCATGAATAACAGCACTTGCTCCTAAAATTTCGCCAGAGTAACGTAAATGAGAAACGTTACTCCAGATTAAAGATGCGCCCATCTACCTGAATCTGGCCCAAAGAGTTTTCTTTATTTTCATGACTATGAAAATTGTAGAGTCACACTGGAGGCATCAAAACTATGAATTAACACATGTGGAATTATATACATAACAAAAAAGTGTGAAACAACTAAAAATATATGTCATATTCTAGGTTCTTCAAAGTAGCCACCTTTTGCAGCAGACACATCTCTAGAACAACTTAAGAGGAGACTGTGAATCAGGCCTTCATGGTAGAATATCTGCTAGGAAACCACTGCTAAAGAAAGGCAACAAGCAGAAGAGACTTGTTTGGGCTAAAGAATACAAGGAATGGACATTAGACCAGTGGAAATCTGTGCTTTGTTCTGATGAGTCCAAACTTGAGATCTTTGGTTCCAACCACCGTGTTTTTGTGCGACGCAGAAAAGGTGAACGGATGGACTCTACATGCCTGGTTCCCACCGTGAAGCATGGAGGAGGTGTGATGGTGTGGGGGTGCTTTGCTGGTGACACTGTTGGGGATTTATTCAAAATTGAAGGCATACTGAACTACCATGGCTACCACAGCATCTTGCAGCGGCATGCTATTCCATCCGGTTTGCGTTTAGTTGGACCATCATTTATTTTTCAACAGGACAATGACCCCAAACACACCTCCAGGCTGTGTAAGGGCTATTTCACCAAGAAGGAGAGTGATGGGGTGCTGCGCCAGATGACCTGGCCTCCACAGCCACCGGACCTGAACCCAATCGAGATGGTTTGGGGTGAGCTGGACCGCAGTGTGAAGGCAAAAGGGCCAACAAGTGCTAAGCATCTCTGGGAACTCCTTCAAGACTGTTGGAAGACCATTTCAGGTGACTACCTCTTGAAGCTCATCAAGAGAATACCAAGAGTGTGCAAAGCAGTAATCAAAGCAAAAGGAGGCTACTTTGAAGAACCTAGACTATGACATATTTTCAGTTGTTTCACACTTTTTTGTTATGTATATAATTCCACATGTGTGTCCAAACTTTTGGTCTGTACTGTGTGTGTGTATATATATATATATATATATATATATATATATATATATATATATATATATTGTAAACGTTGGGGGTAATTAACTCTTGTGGCAGATGCGTTTTTTTGTGCAGTGAGTCAACACCAAACAGGCATATGATGTTAAGGGCCTGGTAGCCCATGTTTATTAAAGGAGAAAAAAGAAACAAAAGTCCATTCAGGAATCCCACGCAGGGGTTTAAACGTTATCCAAAGATAAATGAAAATACCAGCCCACCTGGCTACTCTTTAACAGCACTGCGGCTACAGGTACTGGTTCCTCAAACCATCACCTCCTCCAGACCCACAGTCCTGGATGCCCAAGCTTTGGGCTTCTTAAACGCACACAGCTTGAAGTCCCTTAATGCACACAGCTTTAGGCTTCTTGGGCACACACAGCTTTGAAGTCCCTTAATGCACACAGCTTTAGGCTTCTTGGGCGCACACAGCTTTGAAGCCCTTTAACGCACACAGCGTTTGTCCTCACACAGAGACACTCACCAGCAGCCACTGCTCCAACTCCACCTTCCTCTTCATCTGCTCTCCCCAGCCCTTCCTTTAATGAGCTGTCTGCACCTGGGAAGGCAGCTTGCAGGCTACCTTAAAAACCTGGACACAGGTTGGAGATCCCGTGTAGCAATAGGAAAAATATGAGAAAACTGCCAGCGCTGTTTTTAAATTTACCCTCTGCAATCTGGCTATATGCAGACCGTGTGTCCATTTCATATCATTTTTATAGTGACAGAGCCACGCTCTGCCACAATATATATATATATATATATATATATATATAAACAATAGACACCATTGATGAAGGATAATACCAAAAAGATGCCTTATGCACCCATAATGAAAGGACCTGAAACCAGGGTGTGCCATAGGTATACTACTTTGTCTCAGGTACTGCATACACCAGGATTATAAGTGCGAGGTCATACACAGTGAATGGTCGGTCACGAAAATAGTACCACAATTGAAAAGACACAGATAAAAACTTCCAGAAAACAAATGCGGCCCTAACCCACCCGGCCCGCAAACCCAAACACTTGAGAGCTTTCATCCCATAACAGAAACTGCATAGCAGAGGGGACATAGATCAATACATCAACAAAAAAAAATCAATAGGATAGTTCCAAGTTTGTGAAGGTAGGCACAATAAGGCAAGGGATTTTATAACAAGAAAGTTCAGTTTTTGCCCGTTTCCTAAGAGGAAGTAGGTATTCCGAAAACTGAACAGATGTTAAAGTCCACCTAAATGGTTGAATATTAAAATAATCGTATCTCTACTCTAGTCATTAACAGCTAGGTGTTAGTACCTTTAATCCCAGTTCCATACTTGTCCTTTCAAATTTGAAATTGTGGACAATAGTCTGACTGATTTAGTAAATTATCTGTAATACCACCTGATGTATAACACCAGGAATGTGCAGTCAGGGGAGGCAGGGCCTCGCCTTCCATTAACATAAAAAAATGATCTTCAAGGGTCGTAGTTCAGTGATCTGAGACCCCAAATGGGGGGGTATGTAGTGTAGCCTAAGTCCTACCCCACCCCTGGGGCTCCTACAACCTATGGTTTCAGAGATGAGGGGCTCCATGCAGCAGACTGAGAGGGTAAGCTCACAGTGCCTCTCACTTCTTGTCAGAGGCACTGAGCTCAATGAACAGCTTGGAGACTTGGACCAATGGTAAAGTGCCATTAGCCCGAGCTGTCCAATAAAAATGCTGCTGTGGAGGCACGCCTCTCACTGCAGTGTCATAGAGGGGGCATGTGTCTAAAAGGCAAATGCTCTCTTCCAGCCCAGGAAAACACAATGGCGCCACTCTGAGGCCGCGTACACATGAGGAGACATGTCCGCTGAAACTGGTCCGCAGACCAGTTTCCACGGACATGTCCGATCGTGTGTACGGCCTAGAGGACAGGTTTCCAGCGGACAAAAGTTTCTAAGCATGCTTAGAAACTTGTCAGCTGGAAACCTGTCCGTCGGACATGTCCGATGGTTAGTACGCCTAACCATCAGACCGAAATTCCACGCATGCGTCGAATTGATTTGACGCATGCGTGGAAGCATTGAACTTCCTGGTTTGAGGACGTCGGTGTCTTCTACGTCACCGCGTTCTCTGTCCGCAGGGATTTTGGTCTGATGGTGTGTACACACATCAGACCAAAATATCCCTGGAGACATGTCCGATGCCCCCCCCGGGAAGGAAACTGCAAAGCCCGGGCCCCCCCCCGAATGTAAAAGAGCTTATAGGGGTGGTGGGCCCCCAGCAGAAGACCCCCCAGCTGACTAATAAATTATTTTTAAAATCTGCGTGGTGTTTTTTTGTAACTTTACATTTTTCCCCCAGGTGAATGGGTAGGGGTACAATGTACCCCATACTCATTCACATAGGGTGGGGGGCCAGTATCTGGGGGCCACCTTATTAAAGGGGGCTCCCAGATTCCGATAAGCCCCCCGCCCGCATACCCCGACAACCAACGGCCAGGGTTGTCGGGAAGAGGCCCTTGTCCTTATCGACATGGAGACAAGAGTGCTTTGGGGTGGAGGGAGCAGTGCCCCCTGCCCCAAAGCACACACTCCCCCATGTTGAGGGCATGTGGTCTGGTGCAGCTCAGAAGGGGTGGGGGGCGCTCGCTCGTCCCCACCCCATTCCTGTCCGGCCAGACTGCATGCTTGGATAAGGGTGTGGTCTGGATCTTGGGGGAAAACCTACGCCGAAAAAACAGCGTAGGTTTTCCCCCTTACGTTCCAGGCCAAGCCTAAGGGCCTAATGTGCCCCCAGAGGGAAACCTATGCCGTTTTTTTTTTTTATTTGGTCTGGAGTTCCCCTTTATGGTCAGTTTCCTCTGCTCACCCCTGGTCCCGACGCGGGTACCCGGCGGGTGCGATCATTGCCGTGCACCCGCGATCGCTCGTCACAGAGCGAGAACCGGGATTTGTGTGTGTAAACACACAGCTCCCGGTCCTGTCAGGGGAACAAATGCCTGATCGTCTGTTCATACAATGTATGAACAGCTGTCATTTCCCCAAGTCAGTCCCACCCCCCCTTCAGTTAGAACACACACAGGGAACATAATTAACCCCTTCCTTGCCCCTAGTGTTAACCCCTTTCCTGCCAGTTCCATTTTCATAGTAAGCAATGCATTTTTATAGCTATAAAAATGCCAATGGTCCAAAAAATGTGTCAAAAGTGTCCGATGTGTCCGCCATATTGTCGCAGTACCGATAAAAATCACTGATCGCCGCCATTACTAGTAAAAAATAAATATTAATAAAAATGCCATAAAACTATCCCCTATATTGTAAATGCTATAACTTTTGCGCAAACCAATCAATAAATGCTTATTGTGGGTTTTTTTTTAACCAAAAATATGTAGAAGAATACGTATCGACCTAAACTGAGGAAAAATTTTTTGTTTTTATATAATTTTGGGGATATCTATTATAGCAAAAAGTAAAAAATATTATTTTTTTTAAATTGTTGCTCTATTTTTGTTTATAGTGCAAAAAATAAAAACCGCAGAGGTGATCAAATACCACTAAAAGAAAGTTCTATTTGTGGGAAAAAAGGACGCCAACTTTGTTTGGGAGCCACGTCGCACGACCACACAATTATCAGTTAAAACGACGCAGTGCCGAATCGCAAAAACTGGCCCGGTCATTGACCAGCAATATGGTCCGGCACTAAAGTGGTTAAAAAATAACAAAACAGTAAAGTTAGCCAATTTTTTTGTGATAATGTGAAAGATTATGTTACACCGAGTAAATAGATACCTAACTTGTCACGCTTTAATATTGCACACACTCATGGAATGTTGCAAAAACGGAAAATTGTATACTCACCTTTCCGTAATTTTCCTTTCCTGACGCATCTTCATGGCAGCACACACTGGGTTGTGACTCCACCCCCACAACCTGACAGGATTGGTTAGCTATAAATTTGAAGGGGAGACGCCCCGCATCATTCTCTGTATATATCATCATAAAACAGCAGGGTGGGCATCTGTGTGCTGCCATGAAGATGCGTCAGGAAAGGAAAATTACGGAAATGTGAGTATACAATTTTCCGTTTTCCTGACGCATTCATGGCAGCACACACTGGGATATAACTCGCCAGTCGGGAGGGTGCAAGAAAACAGTAATATTTATTCTTTATAGCGCTGAGGAATTGGCTCTAAGAACAGATCTGCCGAAGTCGACGGTAGCCAGGAGAGCAGAATTCACTCTGTAGTGAGAAATGAAGATGTGTTGGGAAGACCGAGTTGCTGCTCTGCCTATGGTTTCCGGTGAAGTCCCGCAATATGCTGCCCAAGAAGTGGCCTCTGCCCCTGTCGAATGAGCCCTAATGCCCTCTAGGAGTCGTAAGTTGCTGGATGGAATAGGTCTCTTTGATAGCTTTAACAACCAAGAGGTAATGGTACGGGAGGTAGCTGGCTGACCTCGTCTGCTCCCGTGTGGGATAATCAAGAGAGAATCCGTCTTCCTGAGATGTAGCTGTGACGTAACTGGAGATGGTAGACTTGACATCCTAGTCATGGGACTCGCCCCTCTCATTAGTAAAAGACGAAAGGACGATGTCCTGTTATAATGAAAGTAGGAAGTTACCAATGGATAAAAATGGTCTGAGGGCTTCAGAACCACTCTGTCAGGAAAGAACACTGAATAGGGGTTCCATAGCCATAAGTGCTTGTATCTCCGACGCCCTCTCAACTAAGGTGATAGCAATACGGGAAGCCATCTTCAGAGCTAGGTTCCACGGTGAGACTAAGTTGAATGGAGAAAAAGGTGGATTGGACAGGGCCTCGAGTACTACACAGAGATTCCCTGTTGGAAAGGCTGGCCTCCTAGGTGGTCTGATCTTACGTAGGCCCTGAGGAACAGAGTGACCGGATGATGAAGAGTCCATCTAGTACCCTTCATGGCTGAAAGGGCAGATACTTGCACCTTCAGGGTACCCAAGCCCGGGCCCTTGTTAAACCCTGACTGAAGAAATTCAAGAATTTGAGATGGGATTCCAATCTCTTTGCTGCGATGACACGAACCTCTCCCAGATCCTAGTATAGGTGACATCAGTGGAGCTCATTAGAGCTTGTACTAAGGTTGATATTACCTCCTGAGAGTATCCTAGTTCCCCTAACCTAGCCCTCTCAGCTTCAAAGCTGGCAAATACAGCTTTTCTGGGCTGGATGGAAGAATTGCCTCTGATGTATGAGATCCCAGGTTACTGGAAGTTGTATTGGAGGCCGCCTACCTAGTTGTAGCAGGGTCGTAAACCATGGCCTCCTCAGCCGGAACGGTATTAGTACAATAACTGTGGCTGAGGACTTCCGAAGTCGGGACAGGAATCTTGTAATCCGAGAAGTTGGAAGAAAAATGTACCCTAGCTCGCAGCTCCATGGAAGAACTAGGCAGTTTGTCCCTTCAGGTAATGGAAAGTGGGCTCTGGACAGGAACCTCTGACACTTGGAGTTCTTTGGCGTGGCCGCTAGGTCGACTTCTGGTACTCCACAAGTTTTCGTAAGAATGGAGAATACCTGTTGGTTCAAGGACCGTTCGTTGTTTGAAAGTGTCTCTCGGCTTAGGTAGTTGGCCAATGAATTCTGTGTTGCTGGGACGCATACTCCCCACAGATCTAACAGGTGCACTTGTGCCCCTTCCATTATGGGTGAACTTCCTCCTGAAGCGTGCGACTCCTGATGCTCCCCTGTCTCTCTGGATACATGACACCGCTACTTGTTGTCCATCCTGATCAGGACACTCTTCCTCTCTAGAAGAGGCGCAATGGCCAGGAGGGCCTCAAAGGCTGCTCTGAGCTCTAAAATATTTGACACTATGCCCTGTGCCCGAAAATGCCACTGTCCTTGGGCTACTCAGTCTAGATAGTGTGGACCCCATCACCCCTGGCTGGCGTCCGATGTTACTACTTCTGGACTTGGGGGAACTTTTGGAATGGACTCCCTGAGGTCGGACGGTTTGTCCACCACCATACTAATTGCTTTACCCAGTTCAGGATGTGAATGGTTTGGAGTATTGACGTTCTATTCCACTGCCTGAGAAAGGAGTTTTGTAAGACTCGCATGTGCCACAGGGGCCACTGTATCAAGGGTATGGATGCTGACATGGACCCCAGGGTACTGAGGCAGGCTCTGACAGTTAGATGTCTGGATGATAGCAGACTCTGTATCTTCTGGAGCAAGGGCTTCAGCCTCTCTTGAGGGAGTTGCACCCGGTACAACCTGGTATTTTATTCTGCCCCTAGGAACACCCTAACTTGCCGAATGCTCCGGGTGCTGAGGCGATGCCGAATGGGGGGCACCAAAATTGGAAATGGGATTGATCGATTGAGAACCGAAGGGACCTCTGGAAGGTAAGATGAACTGGGATGTGAAGGTAAACGCCCGAAAAATCTAGAGATAGCATCCAGTCTCCCACGTCCACTGACAACAAAATGGACTGAAGGCTTTTCCAATCTGAGGGCGTCTATTTTGATCGTCTGTTGAACTTCTTTAGGTCCAAGACTGGATGTAGATCCCCGTTTTTTTTTTTTTGTACCAGAAATAAAGGGGAATAAAACCCCCTCCCTTTCTGGTGCGGAAGTACTTGGTAGGCTGGAATGTGTTCCCTGGCAATGTGTCCATGAATTTCCAATTGTGACCGGTCTTGATAGAGGATAGTGTTCATGGATCTGTTATACGAGTTGCCCATATCCGAGCGAATCTCTTGAGTCTGGTGCTCACCTGAGCTGGGTGGGCAGACGGACCCTCAAAAAGGACTTCTGCTGTTCCCCAGCTGTGATTGGCTTACTGTATCTACATGAAGGAGGGTCGAGTCTTCCAGTCCCTCCTAAATTCCCTGCCAGGGCGGTAGGATCTAAGATCCCTGTACTTGACAGGAAGATCACGCCTGTAAGCGGGGCCCTTCTGGGGCTCTGGTTTTCCTATCGGAGAAATCAGCCCAGACTTTCCCCCGGTAACCTTGGAGATGGCCGAGTCCATCTTTGTGCCGAATACACTTAAGCCGCCATATGGAATTTTGCACCAGTTAATTTTGACGCTGTCTTCGCTATCCAGGGTCTCAGCCATAAGGCTCTTCCCAGCCATGAAGTCGCCCCCTTAGGAGCCGTAAGCCAACTTAATTTTCCTGCAGGGAGGAGAATATCTTCCCCTGGTCGGCTCCTTCTAGAATGGGATTCTCAACATTAGCTGCCTACGCAGCGATAGTTTTAGCGACTGCCGCTGTGGTGATAGCCAGCCTACAAGCGGCTCCTGTCGTGGAGCAGGCTTTCTTTAGTTCTATATTGATTTTACGATCAAGAGCGTCCCGGAAGGTAACTGCGTCTTCAATCGGTAGAGAAACGTCTCTAGCGAGTCGCATTAAAGATGAATCGACCGTAGTTGCATTGATCAAAGAATCGATCTTAGACTCCCACAAGGGGTACAATCTGCAAACTTGTTGCTCATACTGGGCCGCTTATGCGACCCCCCCACTTATCCTTTATGAGGTTCTCCAGCTCTTCGATGAAGGGAAATGATTCAGGACCCCCTTTTCAGCACCGGGAAATATTTCTGAACCTTCAGAAGTTCTGCCATAACCTCCTCCCAGCCGATCGCTTCCTTGACTGAATGGGCAAATGGTTCAACCAAAAAGGGACAGTCCGACGCCTGCTCACACTCCTCATTCTTAGAGAGGGTTACTGCACCCTGGCGTAACGGCCGGGCGATGTGCTTGGGGAAGGATCGCCCACATATGATCCCTGTGGCGATTCTCCTAGGAGCTCAGTAGTGGCCTCTGAATCCTTGGTTAATTCAATGAAGCACGAGCGGCAGGCCAATTCCCCTGGCAAGGCTGGCGCCCCGCATATTTGGCAAACATTTGCCGTGGTGCGGGTAAGATAGCTCTGTCTGGGATGAAGGTAATCGTCTGCGGTGAGACCGACTATGACGGGAGTGCTGTGACGCAAGCGGCTATGCCTTGATTGAAGAAATCAAGAGGGTAACCTTGAGCGATTTCTTGCGCCTTCTGCCGGAAGCATGGCTAGAATCTCCCTCTGTGCCGCAAACTTGCGTCTCTTGACCCGATAGGGCTACCAAAACTGTAGCGTCAGTGGCCAGGCTCTCTTTTTTGTCTCCCCTCTACTTATTACCTTCTGGACGGCCTCTATACCTGGTCAGCTGATGGTGGTCTGCGAGGGCAGTGGCCCCCATGAGGATAGCAGAGAGACAGCCCGAAAGGTGGGAAAAAAAGAGAGAAGGGAAAACATTACAATATGCCCCCCCCCCCCCAACATTTCTATTTATTAAATTAATATAATAATTTTATATACATATATCTATCCTTTTTTTTTTGGATTATATTAATTGTTTAATTATGGATACACTTTCTCCTATGGTATGTTATAAATTAATATATAAATGTATTGAATGAATGAATGATGAAAACGTATATAGCGCGGCACATGCAAACTGAATCGCCTCTGGGCGCTTGTATTATATCTTCTATCCTATTTGTTCCTTCTTTTTTTTTTGTGTGTGTAATCAATTAGCCCAGGCTGATCTGGGACATGCCTGCACACACCTGGTGCAATCTTCACTCTGAGTAGAGCAGAGCAGCAGGGCTGCAGCCAGAACTACAGAGCAATAGGACTGTTTCTTTTTTCCATCTTTTTTTTTTAATGACGCGCGCATGTGCAGAAGCGTCACGCTCGCCCGGCGCCATTTTGGAAGAGGGCAGAGGAGACAGGCGGCGTCATCACTGAGCTGCGCGCATGCGCAGAGCGCCAAGGGGTACGCAGCTGTGACCCCGAGAATATGGGGTGTCAGAGAAACCACAGGGCTCAGCAAAGCTGAGAAAAAAACAACAGGCAGACAAAGGTACAAAACGGACTAACCTTAGGTGGTAAATGTAATGATACAAATACCTTTGTGGAAGCACACACTGCACTGGAAGAAAAGACAGAGCGAAAGTGGGGGCCACTGCGAGATTTGAAGCTTTTTTAAAGCTTGCTACAGATGCCAGTATAATTCCAGAGCCCCTGAGACCACCAGAACGGGGTTCCCACCATAAAGCTCATTTAGAGACTGTACAGGAGGGACTTCCAAACAGGAGAGGCTGAACCTGCTGGGGCGATTTGCGGTAAGAGGCATGCTTCTTCCTTGTTCGTCCAATCTTGTCAGGTGAGGATAAAAAAAGAGAATGATGCGGGGCGTCTCCCCTTCAAATTTATAGCTAACCAATCCTGTCAGGTTGTGGGGGCGGAGTCACAACCCAGTGTGTGCTGCCATGCGTCAGGAAACTTCAGGACTTTAAAATCTCCATAGGCGACGCTAGTTTTTCTTTACAGGATACCAGTATAGAGTTACAAAGTAGATCTAGTGGTAAAAGTATTGCTCTCGCTCTAACGCACGTGTCAATACCTCATGTGTGGTTTGAATGGTGTTTACATATGTGGGCTGGACTTAAATATGTGTTCGTTTCTGAATGCGAGCTACTAGGGACAGGGGCGTTTTAATTATTAGTGGGAATGCTTTAATAAGCATTCCCAGTATTGTTATTCGTTTTTTATTATTAGTGGGAATGCTTTAATAAGCATTCCCAGTATTGTTATTCGTTTTTTATTATTAGTGGGAATGCTTTAATAAGCATTCCCAGTATTGTTATTCGTTTTTTATTAGTGGGAATGCTTTAATAAGCATTCCCAGTATTGTTATTCGTTTTTTATTATTAGTGGGAATGCTTTAATAAGCATTCCCAGTATTGTTATTCGTTTTTTATTATTCTTATTAATTTTAATTTTATCCTTTATTCCGTACGTTTTTTGGCTCTGCGTAACTTCGCCATACTTTCAGCGATTGAGACCATTCAACTTTTAAAATGTTCATCTCATTTAGCTAACGATGGGACTTCTTCAAGTTTTTTTGTGCTATTTATACTTTTTAAAATATTAAGCTTTTAGTCGCTTTTTTTTAACATTGAAGTCAATGAGAACATGCTTTTCCCTGCTTCAAAACTCATGCCGTTCAAAATGTATCTCCTCCTTCATACTTTCACTGACAGACACCAAACAAACTTTACCACGGTCACAAAATATTCAGCTATCCGGCTATGACTTTTCAGATCGAAATCTTTTATAGTTTTTTGTGAAAAAGCAATTTACGTTTAGTGATTTTTTCAGAAAATTTTATCGATTAAACAGTCTTCCTATGGACATGGCTCAGAGTGAGTCATGTGACCTCTACAGTGTGAGTTTTGAAAAGAATCGGATTATCTATAAAAAAGGGGGAACAAATTGCTCTCACGCCCACAAGATCTACTTGTCATACACAATTTATATATCAAATGGAAGGTATTTTTGTCTGCTTTCAGGCAATGTGATCAGTTTTGTGATGCGCATTTTACTTTTCGTTGCTGGAGCTTCTAAAGGACAAGAGTTCCACATTTTTCCCCATAGACCTTCATTATAACCGACTTTTAAAATTTGTTAGTAAGACACACAAAGATACTCTTTTCTAAATCGCTGACATGGCCACATTTTTAAGTTTATCAACATAAATTTCATATTGATGCGTTCACAAGAGTCTTGTCTTTTATACGGTGAAGTCGCTGTATCGATCGCATGTACGGTTGTGGATTTATTAAGGTTTGTTTGAAGGGTTATTTCACTTATTTTGTGTGTAGATAAAAAGCGTTTGTAATGGTAATTCTTTCCCTAAATAGCTTCCTTTACCTCAGTGCAATTATCCCCCTCACACACCTGGGGGGAGGGGAGAAAACCTCTTGAGGGGGAGGGGCGACCAGGAAGTCAGGACGCTCTGTACTTTGCAGATAGAGAAAGGAGCTGTGTGTTAGTGGGCGTCCTGCTCACCCCTCAAGAGGCTTTCTCCACACCAGGGAAAAAGCCTTGCATTACTGTGTGGAGTTACAGACAGAAGAACAGGAAGTGAGGGTTTCTCAGAAGAAATAAGGACATTTAAAAGCAAAATCAAAGGATGAGGTAAGTAAAGGAGGACTGCACAAAGGTAAAGGAAGTTATTTAGGGAAAATGATTTTACCTTTACAACACCTTTAATGATTAAAGAGAGGCTTTATAAGTACTGAAGGAACACTGCTTGTATGTCCTAAAGATAGTATAGTGGTTATGGTGAATGGGATTTGTGCGGGCTTAGCAATTCAGCTATTCAGCATTCCCACGTATTTTCCTCAGGAAATGCATTTTCTAGTTATTCTTAATTTTATTCCATACGTTTTTTGGCTCTGCGTAACTTCGCCATACTTTCAGCGATTGAGACCATTCAACTTTTAAAATGTTCATCTCATTTAGCTAACGATGGGACTTCTTCAAGTTTTTTTGTGCTATTTATACTTTTTAAAATATTAAGCTTTTAGTCGCTTTTTTTTAACATTGAAGTCAATGAGAACATGCTTATTCCTGCTTAAAAACTTACGTGATTCAAAATGTATCTCCTCCTTCATACTTTCACTGACAGACACCAAACAAACTCTACCACGGTCACAAAATATTCAGCTATCCGGCTATGACTTTTCAGATCGAAATCTTTTATAGTTTTTGTGAAAAAGCAATTTACGTTTAGTGATTTTTTCAGAAAATTTTATCGATTAAACAGTCTTCCTATGGACATGGCTCAGAGTGAGTCATGTGACCTTTAGAGTGTGAGTTTTGAAAAACCTCGGATTATCTATAAAAAAGGGGGAACAAATTGCTCTCACGCCCACAAGATCTACTTGTCATACACAATTTATATATCAAATGGAAGGTATTTTTGTCTGCTTTCAGGCAATGTGATCAGTTTTGTGATGCGCATTTTACTTTTCGTTGCTGGAGCTTCTAAAGGACAAGAGTTCCACATTTTTCCCCATAGGCCTTCATTATAACCGACTTTTAAAATTTGTTAGTAAGACACACAAAGATACTCTTTTCTAAATCGCTGACATGGCCACATTTTTAAGTTTATCAACATAAATTTCATATCGATGCGTTCACAAGGGTCTTGTCTTTTATACGGTGAAGTCGCTGTATCGATCACATGTACGGTTGTGGATTTATTAAGGTTTGTTTGAAGGGGTTAGGTAACTCATTTGGTCTGTGAATACAGGTGTTTGTCATGGTAATTCTTTCCCTAAATAGCTTCCTTCACCTCAGTGCAATTATCCCCCTCACACACCTGGGGGAGGGGAGAAAACGTCTTGAGGGGGGAGGGGAGAAAACCTCTTGAGGGGGGAGGGGCGACCAGGACACTCTCTACTTGCAGATAAGAGAAAGGAGCTGTGTGTTAGTGGGCGTCCTGCTCACCCCCTCCCCCCTCAAGAGGCTTTCTCCACACCACCTCTCCTGTCACTGGGCAGTCATATAAGGTCAGGTCTGGACTCGCCTTTGGATTCTCCTCAGCCTTCCTTCTGGATCTATTAAACTTCTCTCAGTCCATATTCTATTCTACCTCAGTAACTACTTTAAAGGACTAAAAAAAGTAAAAAAAAAAAAAATATGAAACACATAATCAGTGGGAAGAATGTCCCTTACATTGGTGGTCAGTGAGAAGAATTTCCCTTACATTGGTGGTCAGTGGGAAGAATGTTCCTTACATTGGTGGTCAGTGGGAAGAATCTCCCTTACATTGGTGGTCAGTGAGAAGAATCTCCCTTACATTGGTGGTCAGTGGGACGAATACTCCTAACATTGGTGGTCAGTGGGACGGATGTTCCTTACATTGGTGGTCAGTGGGAAGAATGTCCCTTACATTGGTGGTCAGTGGGAAGAATGTCCCTTACATTGGTGGTCAGTGGGAAGAATGTCCCTTACATTGGTGGTCAGTGGGAAGAATGTCCCTTACATTGGTGGTCAGTGGGAAGAATGTCCCTTACATTGGTGGTCAGTGGGAAGAATGTCCCTTACATTGGTGGTCAGTGGGAAGAATGTCCCTTACATTGGTGGTCAGTGGGAAGAATGTCCCTTACATTGGAGATCAGTGGGAAGAATGTATCTTACATTGGTGATCTGTGGGAAGAATGTCCCTTACATTGGTGATCAGTGAGAAGAATGTCCCTTACATATGTGGTCAGTGAGAAGAATGTCCCTTGCATTGGTGATCAGTGAGAAGAATGTCCCTTACATTGGTGGTCAGTGGGAAGAATGTCCCTTACATTGGTGGTCAGTGGGAAGAATGTCCCTTACATTGGTGGTCAGTGGGAAGAATGTCCCTTACATTGGTGGTCAGTGGGAAGAATGTCCCTTTACATTGGTGGTCAGTGGGAAGAATGTCCCTTACATTGGTGGTCAGTGAGAAGAATGTCCCTTACATTAGTGATTAGTGGGAAGAATGTCCCTTACATTGGTGGTCAGTGGGAAGGATCTCCCTTACATTGGTGGTCAGTGAGAAGAATCTCCCTTACATTGGTGGTCAGTGGGACGAATGCTCCTAACATTGGTGGTCAGTGGGACGGATGTTCCTTACATTGGTGGTCAGTGGGAAGAATGTCCCTTACATTGGTGGTCAGTGGGAAGAATGTCCCTTACATTGGTGGTCAATGGGAAGAATGTCCCTTACATTGGTGGTCAGTGGGAAGAATGTCCCTTACATTGGAGATCAGTGGGAAGAATGTATCTTACATTGGTGATCTGTGGGAAGAATGTCCCTTACATTGGTGATCAGTGAGAAGAATGTCCCTTACATATGTGGTCAGTGAGAAGAATGTCCCTTGCATTGGTGATCAGTGAGAAGAATGTCCCTTACATTGGTGGTCAGTGGGAAGAATGTCCCTTACATTGGTGATCAGTGGGAAGAATGTCCCTTACATATGTGGTCAGTGAGAAGAATGTCCCTTACATTGGTGGTCAGTGGGAAGAATGTCCCTTTACATTGGTGGTCAGTGGGAAGAATGTCCCTTACATTGGTGGTCAGTGAGAAAAATGTCCCTTACATTGGTGGTCAGTGGGAATAATGTGCCTTACATTGGTGGTCAGTGGGAATAATGTGCCTTACATTGGTGGTCAGTGGGAAGAATGTTCCTTATATTGGAATTCAGTGGGAAGAAAGTCCCTTACATTGGTGGTCAGTGGGAAGAATGTTCCTTATATTGGAATTCAGTGGGAAGAATGTCCCTTACATTGGTATTCAGTGGGAAAAATGTCCCTTACATTGGGGGTCAGTGGGAAGAATGTCCCTTACATTGGGGGTCAGTGGGAAGAATGTCCCTTACATTGGTGGTCAGTGGGAAGAATGTCCCTTACATTGGTGGTCAGTGGGAAGAATGTCCCTTACATTGGTGGTCAGTGGGAAGAATGTCCCTTACATTGGGGGTCAGTGGGAAGAATGTCCCTTACATTGGTGTTCAGTGGGAAGAATGCTCCTTACATTGGTCTTAACTTCGATAGGGTCTCCTATCTATACAGTGTGGGGCTGGTCTCCACCACCCACAAAATAAACAACAACGCAAACCTTTTTCTTGCAATGTCTTTAGAGAGCTCCTCACACTCAGGTTCCCTCCTCAGTGTCCCAAAACCAGAGAGCTCCCGTCTGATCTATTCCTGGTTGTTTTTAAGGTCCACCTGACATTGAACTCCAGTGGACCCAAATATCCTGACCGGAACACAAGAGGCCGTAAAACCCGGCCCGGATTCCGGTTCAGCTTCTCAAAATAGAACGTATGCGTGGTGAAATATATCTATGGTCAAGTATCTCACCTCGCATACCGTCACAACATTTAAAAGCAAAATCAAAGGATGAGGTAAGTAAAGGAGGACTGCACAAAGGTAAAGGAAGTTATTTAGGGAAAATGATTTTACCTTTACAACACCTTTAATGATTAAAGAGAGGCTTTAGAAGTACTGAAGGAACACTGCTTGTATGTCCTAAAGATAATATAGTGGTTATGGTGAATGGGATTTGTGCGGGCTTAGCAATTCAGCTATTCAGCATTCCCACGTATTTTCCTCAGGAAATGCATATTCTAGTTATGTCTTAATTTTATTCCGTACGTTTTTTGGCTCTGCGTAACTTCGCCATACTTTCAGCGATTGAGACCATTCAACTTTTAAAATGTTCATCTCATTCAGCTAACGATGGGACTTCTTCAAGTTTTTTTGTGCTGTTTATATTTTTTAAAATATTAAGCTTTTAGTCGCTTTTTTTTAACATTGAAGTCAATGAGAACATGCTTATTCCTGCTTAAAAACGTACGTGATTCAAAATGTAACTCCTCCTTCATACTTTCACTGACAGACACCAAACAAACTTTACCACGGTCACAAAATATTCAGCTATCCGGCTATGACTTTTCAGATTGAAATCTTTTATAGTTTTTGTGAAAAAGCAATTTACGTTTAGTGATTTTTTCAGAAAATTTTATCGATTACACTGCGTGTCTATGGAGCTGGCTTAGAGTGTGTCATGTGACCTTTAGAGTGTGAGTTTTGAAAAGAATCGTATTATCTATAAAAAAGGGGGAACAAATTGCTCTCACGCCCACAAGATCTACTTGTCATACACAATTTATATATCAAATGGAAGGTATTTTTGTCTGCTTTCAGGCAATGTGATCAGTTTTGTGATGCGCATTTTACTTTTCGTTGCTGGAGCTTCGAAAGGACAAGAGTTCCAACATTTCTCCCATAGGCCTTCATTATAAACGTCATTTAATTTTTGCCAATAAAATGCACAACGACACTCTTTTCTAAATCGCTGACATGGCCACATTTTTAAGTTTATCAACATAAATTTCATATCGATGCGTTCACAAGGGTCTTGTCTTTTATACGGTGAAGTCGCTGTATCGATCGCATGTACGGTTGTGGATTTATTAAGGTTTGTTTGAAGGGTTATTTCACTTATTTTGTGTGTAGATAAAAAGCGTTTGTAATGGTAATTCTTTCCCTAAATAGCTTCCTTTACCTCAGTGCAATATTCCCCTCACACACCTGGGGGAGGGGAGAAAACCTCTTGAGGGGGAGGGGCGACCAGGACACTCTCTACTTTGCAGATAAAGGAGCTGTGGGTTAGTGGGCGTCCTGCTCACCCCCTCAAGAGGCTTTCTTCACACCAGGGAAAAAGCCTTGCACTACTGTGTGGAGTTACAGACAGAAGAACAGGAAGTGAGGGTTTTTCAGAAGAAATAAGGACATTTAAAAGCAAAATCAAAGGATGAGATAAGTAAAGGAGGACTGCACTAAGGTAAAGGAAGCTATTTAGGGAAAATTATTTTACCTTTACAACACCTTTAATGATCAGAGAGGCTTTATAAGTACTGAAGGAACACTGCTTGTATGTCCTAAAGATAGTGTAGTGGTTATGGTGAATGGCATTTGAGCGGGCTTAGCAATTCAGCATTCCCACGTATTTTCCTCAGGAAATGCATTTTCTAGTTAGTGGGAATGCTTTAATAAGCATTCCCAGTATTGTTATTCGTTTTTTATTATTAGTGGGAATGCTTTAATAAGCATTCCCAGTATTGTTATTCGTTTTTTATTATTCTTATTATTCCGTACGTTTTTTTGGCTCTGCGTAACTTCGCCATACTTTCAGCGATTGAGACCATTCAACTTTTAAAATGTTCATCTCATTCAGCTAACGATGGGACTTCTTCAAGTTTTTTTGTGCTATTTATACTTTTTAAAATATTAAGCTTTTAGTCGCTTTTTTTTAACATTGAAGTCAATGAGAACATGCTTATTCCTGCTTAAAAACGTACCCGATTCAAAATGTATCTCCTCCTTCATACTTTCACTGACAGACACCAAACAAACTTTACCACGGTCACAAAATATTCAGCTATCCGGCTATGACTTTTCAGATTGAAATCTTTTATAGTTTTTGTGAAAAAGCAATTTACGTTTAGTGATTTTTTCAGAAAATGTTATCGATTACACTGCGTGTCTATGGACCTGGCTTAGAGTGTGTCATGTGACCTTTAGAGTGTGAGTTTTGAAAAGAATCGTATTATCTATAAAAAAGGGGGAACAAATTGCTCTCACGCCCACAAGATCTACTTGTCATACACAATTTATATATCAAATGGAAGATATTTTTGTCTGCTTTCAGGCGATGTGATCAGTTTTGTGATGCGCATTTTACTTTTCGTTGCTGGAGCTTCTAAAGGACAAGAGTTCCAAATTTTTCCCCATAGACCTTCATTATAACGCGCTTTTAAAATTTGTTAGTAAGACACACAAAGATACTCTTTTCTAAATCGCTGACATGGCCACATTTTTAAGTTTATCAACATAAATTTCATATCGATGCGTTCACAAGGGTCTTGTCTTTTATACGGTGAAGTCGCTGTATCGATCGCATGTACGGTTGTGGATTTATTAAGGTTTGTTTGAAGGGTTATTTCACTTATTTTGTGTGTAGATAAAAAGCATTTGTAATGGTAATTCATTCCCTAAATAGCTTCCTTTACCTCAGTGCAATATTCCCCCTCACACACCTGGGGAGGGGAGAAAACCTCTTGAGGGGGGAGGGGCGACCAGGAAGTCAGGACACTCTGTACTTTGCAGATAGAGGAAGGAGCTGCGTGTTAGTGGGCGTCCTGCTCACCCCCTCCCCCCTCAAGAGGCTTTCTCCACACCAGGGAAAAAGCCTTGCACTACTGTGTGGAGTTACAGACAGAAGAACAGGAAGTGAGGATTTCTCAGAAGAAATAAGGACATTTAAAAGCAAAATCAAAGGATGAGGTAAGTAAAGGAGGACTGCACTAAGGTAAAGGAAGTTATTTAGGGAAAATTATTTTACCTTTACAACACCTTTAATGATTAAAGAGAGGCTTTATAAGTACTGAAGGAACACTGCTTGTATGTCCTAAAGATAGTATAGTGGTTATGGTGAATGGGATTTGTGCGGGCTTAGCAATTCAGCTATTCAGCATTCCCACGTATTTTCCTCAGGAAATGCATTTTCTAGTTCTTATATCTTAATTTTATTCCGTACGTTTTTTGGCTCTGCGTAACTTCGCCATACTTTCAGCGATTGAGACCATTCAACTTTTAAAATGTTCATCTCATTTAGCCAACGATGGGACTTCTTCAAGTTTTTTTGTGCTATTTATACTTTTTAAAATATTAAGCTTTTAGTCGCTTTTTTTAACATTGAAGTCAATGAGAACATGCCTTTTCCTGCTTCAAAACTCATGCCGTACAAAATGTATCTCCTCCTTCATACTTTCACTGACAGACACCAAACAAACTTTACCACGGTCACAAAATATTCAGCTATCCGGCTATGACTTTTCAGATTGAAATCTTTTATAGTTTTTGTGAAAAAGCAATTTACGTTTAGTGATTTTTTCAGAAAATTTTATCGATTTAACAGTCTTCCTATGGAGACCTGTTAGAGTGAGTCATGTGACCTTTAGAGTGTGAGTTTTGAAAAAACTCGGATTATCTATAAAAAAGGGGGAACAAATTGCTCTCACGCCCACAAGATCTACTTGTCATACACAATTTATATATCAAATGGAAGGTATTTTTGTCTGCTTTCAGGCAATGTGATCAGTTTTGTGATGCGCATTTTACTTTTCGTTGCTGGAGCTTCTAAAGGACAAGCGTTCCAAAATGTTCCCCATAGGCCTTCATTATAACGCGCTTTTAAAATTTGTTAGTAAGACACACAAAGATACTCTTTTCTAAATCGCGGATATGGCCACAAGTTTATCAACATAAATTTCATACCGATGCGTTCACAAGGGTCTTGTCTTTTATACGGTGAAGTCGCTGTATCGATCGCATGTACGGTTGTGGATTTATTAAGGTTTGTTTGAAGGGTTATTTCACTTATTTTGTGTGTAGATAAAAAGCGTTTGTAATGGTAATTCTTTCCCTAAATAGCTTCCTTTACCTCAGTGCAATTATCCCCCTCACTCACCCGGGGGAGGGGAGAAAACCTCTTGAGGGGGAGGGGCGACCAGGAAGTCAGGACGCTCTGTACTTTGCAGATAGAGAAAGGATCTGTGTGTTAGTGGGTGTCCTGCTCACCCCCTCCCCCCTCAAGAGGCTTTCTCCACACCAGGGAAAAAGCCTTGCACTACTGTGTGGAGTTACAGACCGAAGAACAGGAAGTGAGGATTTCTCAGAAGAAATAAGGACATTTAAAATCAAAATCAAAGGATGAGGTAAGTAAAGGAGGACTGCACTAAGGTAAAGGAAGTTATTTAGGGAAAATGATTTATAAGTACTGAAGGAACACTGCTTGTATGTCCTAAAGATAGTATAGTGGTTATGGTGAATGGGATTTGTGCGGGCTTAGCAATTCAGCTATTCAGCATTCCCAGCATTCCCACGTATTTTCCTCAGGAAATGCATTTTCTAGTTAGTGGGAATGCTTTAATAAGCATTCCCAGTATTGTTATTCGTTTTTTATTATTCTTATTAGTGGGAATGCTTTAATAAGCATTCCCAGTATTGTTATTCGTTTTTTATTATTAGTGGGAATGCTTTAATAAGCATTCCCAGTATTGTTATTCGTTTTTTATTATTAGTGGGAATGCTTTAATAAGCATTCCCAGTATTGTTATTCGTTTTTTATTATTCTTAATTTTAATTTTATCCTTTATTCCGTACGTTTTTTGGCTCTGCGTAACTTCGCCATACTTTCAGCGATTGAGACCATTCAACTTTTAAAATGTTCATCTCATTCAGCTAACGATGGGACTTCTTCAAGTTTTTTTGTGCTATTTATACTTTTTAAAATATTAAGCTTTTAGTCGCTTTTTTTTAACATTGAAGTCAATGAGAACATGCTTTTCCCTGCTTCAAAACTCATGCCGTTCAAAATGTATCTCCTCCTTCATACGTTCACTGACAGACACCAAACAAACTTTACCACGGTCACAAAATATTCAGCTATCCGGCTATGACTTTTCAGATCGAAATCTTTTATAGTTTTTGTGAAAAAGCAATTTACGTTTAGTGATTATTTCAGAAAATGTTATCGATTAAACAGTCTTCCTATGGACATGGCTCAGAGTGAGTCATGTGACCTTTACAGTGTGAGTTTTGAAAAGAATCGTATTATCTATAAAAAAGGGGGAACAAATTGCTCTCACGCCCACAAGATCTACTTGTCATACACAATTTATATATCAAATGGAAGGTATTTTTGTCTGCTTTCAGGCAATGTGATCAGTTTTGTGATGCGCATTTTACTTTTCGTTGCTGGAGCTTCTAAAGGACAAGAGTTCCAAATTTTTCCCCATAGACCTTCATTATAACGCACTTTTAAAATTTGTTAGTAAGACACACAAAGATACTCTTTTCTAAATCGCTGACATGGCCACATTTTTAAGTTTATCAACATAAATTTCATATCGATGCGTTCACAAGGGTCTTGTCTTTTATACGGTGAAGTCGCTGTATCGATCGCATGTACGGTTGTGGATTTATTAAGGTTTGTTTGAAGGGTTAGGTAACGCATTTGGTCTGTGAATACAGGTGTTTGTCATGGTAATTCTTTCCCTAAATAGCTTCCTTCACCTCAGTGCAATTATCCCCCTCACACACCTGGGGGAGGGGAGAAAACGTCTTGAGGGGGGAGGGGAGAAAACGTCTTGAGGGGGGAGGGGAGAAAACCTCTTGAGGGGGGAGGGGCGACCAGGACACTCTCTACTTGCAGATAAGAGAAAGAAGCTGTGTGTTAGTGGGCGTCCTGCTCACCCCCTCCCCCCTCAAGAGGCTTTCTCCACACCACCTCTCCTGTCACTGGGCAGTAATATAAGGTCAGGTCTGGACTCGCCTTTGGATTCTCCTCAGCCTTCCTTCTGGATCTATTAAACTTCTCTCAGTCCATATTCTATTCTACCTCAGTAACTACTTTAAAGGGCTAAAAAAAGTAAAAAAAAAAATATGAAACACATAATCAGTGGGAAGAATGTCCCTTACATTGGTGGTCAGTGAGAAGAATTTCCCTTACATTGGTGGTCAGTGAGAAGAATCTCCCTTACATTGGTGGTCAGTGGGAAGAATGTTCCTTACATTGGTGGTCAGTGGGAAGAATCTCCCTTACATTGGTGGTCAGTGAGAAGAATCTCCCTTACATTGGTGGTCAGTGGGACGAATGCTCCTAACATTGGTGGTCAGTGGGACGGATGTTCCTTACATTGGTGGTCAGTGGGAAGAATGTCCCTTACATTGGTGGTCAGTGGGAAGAATGTCCCTTACATTGGTGGTCAGTGGGAAGAATGTCCCTTACATTGGTGGTCAGTGGGAAGAATGTCCCTTACATTGGTGGTCAGTGGGAAGAATGTCCCTTACATTGGTGGTCAGTGGGAAGAATGTCCCTTACATTGGTGGTCAGTGGGAAGAATGTCCCTTACATTGGTGGTCAGTGGGAAGAATGTCCCTTACATTGGTGGTCAGTGGGAAGAATGTCCCTTTACATTGGTGATCAGTGGGAAGAATGTCCCTTACATTGGTGGTCAGTGAGAAGAATGTCCCTTACATTAGTGATTAGTGGGAAGAATGTCCCTTACATTGGTGGTCAGTGGGAAGGATCTCCCTTACATTGGTGGTCAGTGAGAAGAATCTCCCTTACATTGGTGGTCAGTGGGACGAATGCTCCTAACATTGGTGGTCAGTGGGACGGATGTTCCTTACATTGGTGATCTGTGGGAAGAATGTCCCTTACATTGGTGATCAGTGAGAAGAATGTCCCTTACATATGTGGTCAGTGAGAAGAATGTCCCTTACATATGTGGTCAGTGAGAAGAATGTCCCTTGCATTGGTGATCAGTGAGAAGAATGTCCCTTACATTGGTGGTCAGTGGGAAGAACGTCCCTTACATTGGTGATCAGTGGGAAGAATGTCCCTTGCATTGGTGATCAGTGAGAAGAATGTCCCTTGCATTGGTGATCAGTGAGAAGAATGTCCCTTGCATTGGTGGTCAGTGGGAAGAATGCCCCTTACATTGGTGGTCAGTGGGAAGAATGTCCCTTGCATTGGTGATCAGTGAGAAGAATGTCCCTTACATTGGTGGTCAGTAGGGAGAATGTCCCTTACATTGGTGATCAGTGAGAAGAATGTCCCTTGCATTGGTGATCAGTGAGAAGAATGTCCCTTGCATTGGTGGTCAGAGAGAAGAATCTCCCTTGCATTGGTGATCAGTGGGAAGAATGTCCCTTACGTTGGTGGTCAGTGAGAAGAATGTCCCTTACATTGGTGGTCAGTGAGAATAATGTCCCTTACATTGGTGGTCAGTGAGAATAATGTCCCTTACATTGGTTGTCAGTGAAAAGAATGTCCCTTTACATTGGTGATCATTGAGAAGAATGTCCCTTACATTGGTGGTCAGTGGGAATAATGTGCCTTACATTGGTGGTCAGTGGGAATAATGTGCCTTACATTGGTGGTCAGTGGGAAGAATGTTCCTTATATTGGAATTCAGTGGGAAGAAAGTCCCTTACATTGGTGGTCAGTGGGAAGAATGTTCCTTATATTGGAATTCAGTGGGAAGAATGTCCCTTACATTGGTATTCAGTGGGAAGAATGTCCCTTACATTGGGGGTCAGTGGGAAGAATGTCCCTTACATTGGTGGTCAGTGGGAAGAATGTCCCTTACATTGGTGGTCAGTGGGAAGAATGTCCCTTACATTGGTGGTCAGTGGGAAGAATGTCCCTTACATTGGTGGTCAGTGGGAAGAATGTCCCTTACATTGGGGGTCAGTGGGAAGAATGTCCCTTACATTGGTGGTCAGTGGGAAGAATGCTCCTTACATTGGTCTTAACTTCGATAGGGTCTCCTATCTATACAGTGTGGGGCTGGTCCCCACCACCCACAAAATAAACAACAACGCAAACCTTTTTCTTGCAATGTCTTTAGAGAGCTCCTCACACTTAGGTTCCCTCCTCAGTGTCCCAAAACCAGAGAGCTCCCGTCTGATCTCTTCCTGGTTGTTTTTAAGGTCCACCTGACATTGAACTCCAGTGGACCCAAATATCCGGACCGGAACACAAGAGGCCGTAAAACCCGGCCCGGATTCCGGTTCAGCTTCTCAAAATAGAACGTATGCGTGGTGAAATATATCTATGGTCAAGTATCTCACCTCGCATACCGTCACAACATTTAAAATCAAAATCAAAGGATGAGGTAAGTAAAGGAGGACTGCACTAAGGTAAAGGAAGTTATTTAGGGAAAATGATTTTACCTTTACAACACCTTTAATGATTAAAGAGAGGCTTTATAAGTACTGAAGGAACACTGCTTGTATGTCCTAAAGATAGCATAGTGGTTATGGTGAATGGGATTTGTGCGGGCTTAGCAATTGAGCTATTCAGCATTCCCACGTATTTTCCTCAGGAAATGCATTTTCTAGTTCTTATTAATTTTAATTTTATCCTTTATTCCGTACGTTTTTTGGCTCTGCGTAACTTCGCCATACTTTCAGCGATTGAGACCATTCAACTTTTAAAATGTTCATCTCATTCAGCTAACGATGGGACTTCTTCAAGTTTTTTTGTGCTATTTATACTTTTTAAAATATTAAGCTTTTAGTCGCTTTTTTTTAACATTGAAGTCAATGAGAACATGCTTTCTCCTGCTTCAAAACTCATGCCGTACAAAATGTATCTCCTCCTTCATACTTTCACTGACAGACACCAAACAAACTTTACCACGGTCACAAAATATTCAGCTATCCGGCTATGACTTTTCAGATTGAAATCTTTTATAGTTTTTGTGAAAAAGCAATTTACGTTTAGTGATTTTTTCAGAAAATTTTATCTATTAAACAGTCTTCCTATGGACATGGCTCAGAGTGAGTCATGTGACCTTTACAGTGTGAGTTTTGAAAAGAATCGGATTATCTATAAAAAAGGGGGAACAAATTGCTCTCACGCCCACAAGATCTACTTGTCATACACAATTTATATATCAAATGGAAGGTATTTTTGTCTGCTTTCAGGCAATGTGATCAGTTTTGTGATGCGCATTTTACTTTTCGTTGCTGGAGCTTCTAAAGGACAAGAGTTCCAAATTTTTCCCCATAGACCTTCATTATAACCAACTTTTAAAATTTGTTAGTAAGACACACAAAGATACTCTTTTCTAAATCGCTGACATGGCCACATTTTTAAGTTTATCAACATAAATTTCATATCGATGCGTTCACAAGAGTCTTGTCTTTCAAACGGTGAAGTCGCTGTATCGATCGCATGTACGGTTGTGGATTTATTAAGGTTTGTTTGAAGGGTTATTTCACTTATTTTGTGTGTAGATAAAAAGCATTTGTAATGGTAATTCTTTCCCTAAATAGCTTCCTTTACCTCAGTGCAATATTCCCCCTCACACACCTGGGGGGAGGGGAGAAAACCTCTTGAGGGGGAGGGGCGACCAGGAAGTCAGGACGCTCTGTACTTTGCAGATAGAGAAAGGAGCTGTGTGTTAGTGGGCGTCCTGCTCACCCCCTCCCCCCTCAAGAGGCTTTCTCCACACCAGGGAAAAAGCCTTGCACTACTGTGTGGAGTTACAGACAGAAGAACAGGAAGTGAGGATTTCTCAGAAGAAATAAGGACATTTAAAAGCAAAATCAAAGAATGAGGTAAGTAAAGGAGGACTGCACTAAGGTAAAGGAAGTTATTTAGGGAAAATGATTTTACCTTTACAACACCTTTAATGATTAAAGAGAGGCTTTATAAGTACTGAAGGAACACTGCTTGTATGTCCTAAAGATAGTATAGCGGTTATGGTGAATGGGATTTGTGCGGGCTTAGCAATTCAGCTATTCAGCATTCCCACGTATTTTCCTCAGGAAATGCATTTTCTAGTTAGTGGGAATGCTTTAATAAGCATTCCCAGTATTGTTATTCGTTTTTTATTATTAGTGGGAATGCTTTAATAAGCATTCCCAGTATTGTTATTCGTTTTTTATTATTCTTAATTTTATTCCGTAAGTTTTTTGGCTCTGCGTAACTTCGCCATACTTTCAGCGATTGAGACCATTCAACTTTTAAAATGTTCATCTCATTTAGCTAACGATGGGACTTCTTCAAGTTTTTTTGTGCTATTTATACTTTTTAAAATATTAAGCTTTTAGTCGCTTTTTTTTAACATTGAAGTCAATGAGAACATGCTTATTCCTGCTTAAAAACGTACGTGATTCAAAATGTATCTCCTCCTTCATACTTTCACTGACAGACACCAAACAAACTTTACCACGGTCACAAAATATTCAGCTATCCGGCTATGACTTTTCAGATTGAAATCTTTTATAGTTTTTGTGAAAAAGCAATTTACGTTTAGTGATTTTTTCAGAAAATTTTATCGATTAAACAGTCTTCCTATGGACATGGCTCAGAGTGAGTCATGTGACCTTTAGAGTGTGAGTTTTGAAAAACCTCGGATTATCTATAAAAAAGGGGGAACAAATTGCTCTCACGCCCACAAGATCTACTTGTCATACACAATTTATATATCAAATGGAAGGTATTTTTGTCTGCTTTCAGGCAATGTGATCAGTTTTGTGATGCCCATTTTACTTTTCGTTGCTGGAGCTTCTAAAGGACAAGAGTTCCAAATTTTTCCGCATAGGCCTTCATTATAACCGACTTTTAAAATTTGTTAGTAAGACACACAAAGATACTCTCTTCTAAATCGCTGACATGGCCACATTTTTAAGTTTATCAACATAAATTTCATATCGATGCGTTCACAAGGGTCTTGTCTTTTATACAGTGAAGTCGCTGTATCGATCGCATGTACGGTTGTGGATTTATTAAGGTTTGTTTGAAGGGTTATTTCACTTATTTTGTGTGTAGATAAAAAGCGTTTGTAATGGTAATTCTTTCCCTAAATAGCTTCCTTTACCTCAGTGCAATTATCTCCCTCACACACCTGGGGGAGGGGAGAAAACCTCTTGAGGGTGGAGGGGCGACCAGGAAGTCAGGACGCTCTGTACTTTGCAGATAGAGGAAGGAGCTGTGTGTTAGTGGGCGTCCTGCTCACCCCCTCCCCCCTCAAGAGGCTTTCTCGACACCACCTCTCCTGTCACTGGGCAGTCATATAAGGTCAGGTCTGGACTCGCCTTTGGATTCTCCTCAGCCTTCCTTCTGGATCTATTAAACTTCTCTCAGTCCATATTCTATTCTACCTCAGTAACTACTTTAAAGGACTAAAAAAAGTAAAAAAAAAAAAATATGAAACACATAATCAGTGGGAAGAATGTCCCTTACATTGGTGGTCAGTGAGAAGAATTTCCCTTACATTGGTGGTCAGTGGGAAGAATGTTCCTTACATTGGTGGTCAGTGGGAAGAATCTCCCTTACATTGGTGGTCAGTGAGAAGAATCTCCCTTACATTGGTGGTCAGTGGGACGAATACTCCTAACATTGGTGGTCAGTGGGACGGATGTTCCTTACATTGGTGGTCAGTGGGAAGAATGTCCCTTACATTGGTGGTCAGTGGGAAGAATGTCCCTTACATTGGTGGTCAGTGGGAAGAATGTCCCTTACATTGGTGGTCAGTGGGAAGAATGTCCCTTACATTGGTGGTCAGTGGGAAGAATGTCCCTTACATTGGTGGTCAGTGGGAAGAATGTCCCTTACATTGGTGGTCAGTGGGAAGAATGTCCCTTACATTGGTGGTCAGTGGGAAGAATGTCCCTTACATTGGAGATCAGTGGGAAGAATGTATCTTACATTGGTGATCTGTGGGAAGAATGTCCCTTACATTGGTGATCAGTGAGAAGAATGTCCCTTACATATGTGGTCAGTGAGAAGAATGTCCCTTGCATTGGTGATCAGTGAGAAGAATGTCCCTTACATTGGTGGTCAGTGGGAAGAATGTCCCTTACATTGGTGGTCAGTGGGAAGAATGTCCCTTACATTGGTGGTCAGTGGGAAGAATGTCCCTTACATTGGTGGTCAGTGGGAAGAATGTCCCTTTACATTGGTGGTCAGTGGGAAGAATGTCCCTTACATTGGTGGTCAGTGAGAAGAATGTCCCTTACATTAGTGATTAGTGGGAAGAATGTCCCTTACATTGGTGGTCAGTGGGAAGGATCTCCCTTACATTGGTGGTCAGTGAGAAGAATCTCCCTTACATTGGTGGTCAGTGGGACGAATGCTCCTAACATTGGTGGTCAGTGGGACGGATGTTCCTTACATTGGTGGTCAGTGGGAAGAATGTCCCTTACATTGGTGGTCAGTGGGAAGAATGTCCCTTACATTGGTGGTCAATGGGAAGAATGTCCCTTACATTGGTGGTCAGTGGGAAGAATGTCCCTTACATTGGAGATCAGTGGGAAGAATGTATCTTACATTGGTGATCTGTGGGAAGAATGTCTCTTACATTGGTGATCAGTGAGAAGAATGTCCCTTACATATGTGGTCAGTGAGAAGAATGTCCCTTGCATTGGTGATCAGTGAGAAGAATGTCCCTTACATTGGTGGTCAGTGGGAAGAATGTCCCTTACATTGGTGATCAGTGGGAAGAATGTCCCTTACATATGTGGTCAGTGAGAAGAATGTCCCTTACATTGGTGGTCAGTGGGAAGAATGTCCCTTTACATTGGTGGTCAGTGGGAAGAATGTCCCTTACATTGGTGGTCAGTGAGAAAAATGTCCCTTACATTGGTGGTCAGTGGGAATAATGTGCCTTACATTGGTGGTCAGTGGGAATAATGTGCCTTACATTGGTGGTCAGTGGGAAGAATGTTCCTTATATTGGAATTCAGTGGGAAGAAAGTCCCTTACATTGGTGGTCAGTGGGAAGAATGTTCCTTATATTGGAATTCAGTGGGAAGAATGTCCCTTACATTGGTATTCAGTGGGAAGAATGTCCCTTACATTGGGGGTCAGTGGGAAGAATGTCCCTTACATTGGGGGTCAGTGGGAAGAATGTCCCTTACATTGGTGGTCAGTGGGAAGAATGTCCCTTACATTGGTGGTCAGTGGGAAGAATGTCCCTTACATTGGTGGTCAGTGGGAAGAATGTCCCTTACATTGGGGGTCAGTGGGAAGAATGTCCCTTACATTGGTGTTCAGTGGGAAGAATGCTCCTTACATTGGTCTTAACTTCGATAGGGTCTCCTATCTATACAGTGTGGGGCTGGTCTCCACCACCCACAAAATAAACAACAACGCAAACCTTTTTCTTGCAATGTCTTTAGAGAGCTCCTCACACTCAGGTTCCCTCCTCAGTGTCCCAAAACCAGAGAGCTCCCGTCTGATCTATTCCTGGTTGTTTTTAAGGTCCACCTGACATTGAACTCCAGTGGACCCAAATATCCGGACCGGAACACAAGAGGCCGTAAAACCCGGCCCGGATTCCGGTTCAGCTTCTCAAAATAGAACGTATGCGTGGTGAAATATATCTATGGTCAAGTATCTCACCTCGCATACCGTCACAACATTTAAAAGCAAAATCAAAGGATGAGGTAAGTAAAGGAGGACTGCACAAAGGTAAAGGAAGTTATTTAGGGAAAATGATTTTACCTTTACAACACCTTTAATGATTAAAGAGAGGCTTTAGAAGTACTGAAGGAACACTGCTTGTATGTCCTAAAGATAATATAGTGGTTATGGTGAATGGGATTTGTGCGGGCTTAGCAATTCAGCTATTCAGCATTCCCACGTATTTTCCTCAGGAAATGCATATTTAGTGGGAATGCTTTAATAAGCATTCCCAGTATTGTTATTCGTTTTTTAGTGGGAATGCTTTAATAAGCATTCCCAGTATTGTTATTCATTTTTTATTATTAGTGGGAATGCTTTAATAAGCATTCCCAGTATTGTTATTCGTTTTTTATTATTCTTATTAATTTTAATTTTATCCTTTATTCCGTACGTTTTTTGGCTCTGCGTAACTTCGCCATACTTTCAGCGATTGAGACCATTCAACTTTTAAAATGTTCATCTCATTCAGCTAACGATGGGACTTCTTCAAGTTTTTTTGTGCTATTTATACTTTTTAAAATATTAAGCTTTTAGTCGCTTTTTTTTAACATTGAAGTCAATGAGAACATGCTTTCTCCTGCTTCAAAACTCATGCCGTACAAAATGTATCTCCTCCTTCATACTTTCACTGACAGACACCAAACAAACTTTACCACGGTCACAAAATATTCAGCTATCCGGCTATGACTTTTCAGATTGAAATCTTTTATAGTTTTTGTGAAAAAGCAATTTACGTTTAGTGATTTTTTCAGAAAATTTTATCGATTAAACAGTCTTCCTATGGACATGGCTCAGAGTGAGTCATGTGACCTTTACAGTGTGAGTTTTGAAAAGAATCGGATTATCTATAAAAAAGGGGGAACAAATTGCTCTCACGCCCACAAGATCTACTTGTCATACACAATTTATATATCAAATGGAAGGTATTTTTGTCTGCTTTCAGGCAATGTGATCAGTTTTGTGATGCGCATTTTACTTTTCGTTGCTGGAGCTTCTAAAGGACAAGAGTTCCAAATTTTTCCCCATAGACCTTCATTATAACCAACGTTTAAAATTTGTTAGTAAGACACACAAAGATACTCTTTTCTAAATCGCTGACATGGCCACATTTTTAAGTTTATCAACATAAATTTCATATCGATGCGTTCACAAGAGTCTTGTCTTTCAAACGGTGAAGTCGCTCTATCGATCGCATGTACGGTTGTGGATTTATTAAGGTTTGTTTGAAGGGTTATTTCACTTATTTTGTGTGTAGATAAAAAGCGTTTGTAATGGTAATTCGTTCCCTAAATAGCTTCCTTTACCTCAGTGCAATATTCCCCTCACACACCTGGGGGAGGGGAGAAAACCTCTTGAGGGGGGAGGGGCGACCAGGAAGTCAGGACGCTCTGTACTTTGCAGATAGAGGAAGGAGCTGCGTGTTAGTGGGCGTCCTGCTCACCCCCTCCCCCCTCAAGGGGCTTTCTCCACACCAGGGAAAAAGCCTTGCACTACTGTGTGGAGTTACAGACAGAAGAACAGGAAGTGAGGATTTCTCAGAAGAAATAAGGACATTTAAAAGCAAAATCAAAGGATGAGGTAAGTAAAGGAGGACTGCACAAAGGTAAAGGAAGTTATTTAGGGAAAATGATTTTACCTTTACAACACCTTTAATGATTAAAGAGAGGCTTTATAAGTACTGAAGGAACACTGCTTGTATGTCCTAAAGATAGTATAGTGGTTATGGTGAATGGGATTTGTGCGGGCTTAGCAATTCAGCTATTCAGCATTCCCACGTATTTTCCTCAGGAAATGCATTTTCTAGTTCTTAATTTTAATTTTAATTTTAATTTTATCCTTTATTCCGTACGTTTTTTGGCTCTGCGTAACTTCGCCATACTTTCAGCGATTGAGACCATTCAACTTTTAAAATGTTCATCTCATTCAGCTAACGATGGGACTTCTTCAAGTTTTTTTGTGCTATTTATACTTTTTAAAATATTAAGCTTTTAGTCGCTTTTTTTTAACATTGAAGTCAATGAGAACATGCTTTTCCCTGCTTCAAAACTCATGCCGTTCAAAATGTATCTCCTCCTTCATACTTTCACTGACAGACACCAAACAAACTTTACCACGGTCACAAAATATTCAGCTATCCGGCTATGACTTTTCAGATCGAAATCTTTTATAGTTTTTGTGAAAAAGCAATTTACGTTTAGTGATTTTTTCAGAAAATTTTATCGATTAAACAGTCTTCCTATGGACATGGCTTAGAGTGTGTCATGTGACCTTTAGAGTGTGAGTTTTGAAAAAACTCGGATTATCTAAAAAAAGGGGGAACAAATTGCTCTCACGCCCACAAGATCTACTTGTCATACACAATTTATATATCAAATGGAAGGTATTTTTGTCTGCTTTCAGGCGATGTGATCAGTTTTGTGATGCGCATTTTACTTTTCGTTGCTGGAGCTTCTAAAGGACAAGAGTTCCAAATTTTTCCCCATAGACCTTCATTATAACGCGCTTTTAAAATTTGTTAGTAAGACACACAAAGATACTCTTTTCTAAATCGCTGACATGGCCACATTTTTAAGTTTATCAACATAAATTTCATATCGATGCGTTCACAAGGGTCTTGTCTTTTATACGGTAAAGTCGCTGTATCGATCGCATGTACGGTTGTGGATTTATTAAGGTTTGTTTGAAGGGTTATTTCACTTATTTTGTGTGTAGATAAAAAGTGTTTGTAATGGTAATTCTTTCCCTAAATAGCTTTCTTTACCTCAGTGCAATTAACCCCTCACACACCTGGGGGAGGGGAGAAAACCTCTTGAGGGGGGAGGGGCGACCAGGAAGTCAGGACGCTCTGTACTTTGCAGATAGAGAAAGGAGCTGTGTGTTAGTGGGCGTCCTGCTCACCCCCTCAAGAGGCTTTCTCCACACCAGGGAAAAAGCCTTGCATTACTGTGTGGAGTTATAGACAGAAGAACAGGAAGTGAGGATTTCTCAGAAGAAATAAGGACATTTAAAAGCAAAATCAAAGGATGAGGTAAGTAAAGGAGGACTGCACTAAGGTAAAGGAAGTTATTTAGGGAAAATGATTTTACCTTTATAACACCTTTAATGATTAAAGAGAGGCTTTAGAAGTACTGAAGGAACACTGCTTGTATGTCCTAAAGATAGTATAGTGGTTATGGCGAATGGGATTTGTGCGGGCTTAGCAATTCAGCTATTCAGCATTCCCACGTATTTTCCTCAGGAAATGCATTTTCTAGTTCTTATTATGTCTTAATTTTATTATTCCGTACGTTTTTTGGCTCTGCGTAACTTCGCCATACTTTCAGCGATTGAGACCATTCAACTTTTAAAATGTTCATCTCATTCAGCTAACGATGGGACTTCTTCAAGTTTTTTTGTGCTATTTATATTTTTTAAAATATTAAGCTTTTAGTCGCTTTTTTTAACATTGAAGTCAATGAGAACATGCTTATTCCTGCTTAAAAACGTACGTGATTCAAAATGTAACTCCTCCTTCATACTTTCACTGACAGACACCAAACAAACTTTACCACGGTCACAAAATATTCAGCTATCCGGCTATGACTTTTCAGATTGAAATCTTTTATAGTTTTTGTGAAAAAGCAATTTACGTTTAGTGATTTTTTCAGAAAATTTTATCGATTACACTGCGTGTCTATGAAACTCCCTTAGAGTGTGTCATGTGACCTTTAGAGTGTGAGTTTTGAAAAGAATCGTATTATCTATAAAAAAGGGGGAACAAATTGCTCTCACGCCCACAAGATCTACTTGTCATACACAATTTATATATCAAATGGAAGGTATTTTTGTCTGCTTTCAGGCAATGTGATCAGTTTTGTGATGCGCATTTTACTTTTCGTTGCTGGAGCTTCGAAAGGACAAGAGTTCCAACATTTCTCCCATAGGCCTTCATTATAAACGTCATTTAATTTTTGCCAATAAAATGCACAACGACACTCTTTTCTAAATCGCTGACATGGCCACATTTTTAAGTTTATCAACATAAATTTCATATCGATGCGTTCACAAGGGTCTTGTCTTTTATACGGTGAAGTCGCTGTATCGATCGCATGTACGGTTGTGGATTTATTAAGGTTTGTTTGAAGGGTTATTTCACTTATTTTGTGTGTAGATAAAAAGCGTTTGTAATGGTAATTCTTTCCCTAAATAGCTTCCTTTACCTCAGTGCAATATTCCCCTCACACACCTGGGGGAGGGGAGAAAACCTCTTGAGGGGGGAGGGGCGACCAGGACACTCTCTACTTTGCAGATAAAGGAGCTGTGGGTTAGTGGGCGTCCTGCTCACCCCCTCAAGAGGCTTTCTTCACACCAGGGAAAAAGCCTTGCACTACTGTGTGGAGTTACAGACAGAAGAACAGGAAGTGAGGGTTTTTCAGAAGAAATAAGGACATTTAAAAGCAAAATCAAAGGATGAGATAAGTAAAGGAGGACTGCACTAAGGTAAAGGAAGCTATTTAGGGAAAATTATTTTACCTTTACAACACCTTTAATGATCAGAGAGGCTTTATAAGTACTGAAGGAACACTGCTTGTATGTCCTAAAGATAGTGTAGTGGTTATGGTGAATGGCATTTGAGCGGGCTTAGCAATTCAGCATTCCCACGTATTTTCCTCAGGAAATGCATTTTCTAGTTATTATTTATTTTTTTACGTAATAATTCAATAAGACCTCACATCTGTCCTTTAGGCTGGAAAGCATGCGATTGGGAAAAAAACACAGATCTCATGCTTTCAGCCACGATTGCAGCTTTGTTTATGTTGCTGCTTCTGCATTTCTGGTGACCTGAGCATGCCCAGGGACTTAGAATTTTTGATGTTGCTTTTTGTGTGTGAACATCACTTGGATGTCTCTGAGCATGCTCATAGAGCATGTTTTTTGGGTTAGTAATTTAAGGACATCCTTAACAGGTGTAACCACTTACAAGTTCACCCAAAGCAGAGACTGAACTTTGTCCATGTGTTTTCAATTGCATCATTAGCACACAAGCCTATGTTATATAAAGCGTCTATAGCTCAGTTGCCCCTGAGAAGAGGGCATTGTGTGTGGGGCTGGCTGGCAAGAATGTCTTTGCTAAACAGATATGTTTTTGATCAAGGTTTTTTTTTTGGCAATGTAAGTTTTTTTTAACAGTGTTCACTTTGATGTATTTGTCTGTGCTGCATTATTTTGCTAAATATTTCTCAAGATGTTGTGACTAATGTTTCAATCCTGTATCTGTGGGTCTATCCTGTTATTAACAAAGCATAACCCATATGCTGTTTACTGTCTCAAACAAACCTATGTTTATGTTTATTTTAATTTGTTATATTTATTTATTTTTGTTTGTGGTTTTTTTTTTTTTTTGCTTTCCTTGTTTGTTGACCAATAAAATTACTTTCAAATTTTGAAGTTTGTTTTTTGTTACTTTTTCATGCTACAGATTTTGACAGCTGCAGCTGAAATAGGTTTGGCCTAATCAATCAGTTGTGATTTGTCTCAAAGCTCCTTTCCTGGTGTGTATGCATGAAATGTTTGCTGCCATGTTTAATCACCAGGAAAGGAAGAATACAGAGTGGTAAGTATTGTTTCCTTTTTACTGCAGTGGTTCTCAGCCTCAGTCCTCAAGTTCCCCCGACAGGACATGTTTTGTGGATTTATCTTATCAAGAATTGCTGTCCAGACTGTCTTTTAAAGCACATGTGCAAGATGAAGGAAAACCTGCAAACATGGCCTGTTGTGGGGGCGGGGGGTGTATTGGCGGACAGGCTTGAGGTGCTGATTTACAGCACTGTGCTTAAATATAGCGCAAGGCAATCCTATTCTAATTGTAGGTTTTTGAGGGAAGCCAAGTAAGTGTTAGAACCCCTGCTTGTGTTTTTTGGGTTGGGCTTTGTGTCCCTTTTCTTAAAATTGGCTTTACTTCCTGTCACAAAAACCTACCAATGTCTTTTCTTGGGGACACACGGGTCAATCTAACTAGTGTCCCCATTAAGCAAATTGCACTGCTGTGTACACCCCAAATGATTAGTTAGTTTGGGGTCTAGTAAAGGCAAAGCCACTCTGCAGTAGAGGCGTAGTCGCTGAAAATCAGAGGGGAAGCACTGATGGTTTTAACATCCAATCCTGTAGAAGCAAAGTTTTTTTTTTTTTTTTGTTCTTTTCTTCCTTGCTTGTCCACTTGTAGTGCAAAGTGGATTTGCCTTTAGTAAATGGACCCCAGAGTCCAAGATCCCTAATAATTTGGGGTGTACACAGCAAAATGCTAGAGTGCAATTTACATCATGGGAAACTATTTAGATTGATCTGTGTGTCCCCAAGAAAAGACATTAGTAAGATTTTACCCTCACTTTCTGTTTGGCTATGTGACAGGAAGTGAATGAATTTGAAGTAGTAAGTGACAACATTTGTCAGGGGTGTAGACATCCCCAAAAAATGAGCAGATGATACTTATTTGCAAATTAAGAAAATAGTTTTTTTTAACATTGGGTGGTGTTTGGGGGGGTCCCTAACACACATTCATACATATTAGCAATGCTGTATCCTGGCCTATTGGCATGGTTAGATTTTCTTAGGCCTCTCAATAAAATTATCATAAATGTGTGCTTAAACTAGAACTATAATCAACACATTTTGGATAGAGTGAGGGAGGGAGGGTTATAGGCCCTGTCAGTTTATTTTGTACCATCCCTGTCCAATTGGGGAGATTTGCCTTCACTTCCTGCCCCATAGCCAAAAATTAAGGGAATCCGGTGCCCCCCCCCCCCCCAGAACTAGTGTGTGTGTGTGTGTGTGTGTGTGTGTGTGTGTGTGTGTGTGTGTGTGTCCTGAAAATTTCTGGGCGGGTCATAAAAAAAAGGGTGAGGCCTTGACAGGAAGGGTGGGTCATTTTTCTATTAGGGGGTGCAGAAGTTTAGTCAGGCCTAGGGCAGCACAAAACCTAAATATACTACTGCATATTAGGGCTTATTTAGACAGGATCCGATTTACAGCATATTTTTAGATTGTGGGAGGAAATCCATGCAGGCACAGGGAGAAAAGTGCTATACACTACACCATTGTGCTGAACGAACATGATTGCGGCTGAAAGCATGAGATCAGTGTTTTTTTTCCGATCTCATGCTTTCCAGCCTGGAGGACAGATGTGGGGTCTTATTGACCCCACCTCTCTCCATGAAGAGGACCTGTCACACACTAGTCCTATTACAAGGGATGTTTACATTCCTTGTAATAGAAATAAAAGTGATATAAAAAAAAGGGACAAAAAAGGGCAAAAAATATTACGTTAAAAAAAAATAAAAAATTAAAAAGCCCATGTCCCTAATAGCTCGCATTCAGAAGTGAACACACATGTAAGTCCCGCCCACACATGTAAACACCGTTCAAACCACACATGTGAGGTATACAAAAAGACAAAAGGGGGCAGCCCTGGGACTTTGAATGAGGTGAGAGAGGTTTAGCCAATGTTCACAACCAACAAAATCAATTTATTATTTCCAAAGTGTTATGTAACGAAGTGGCAACAACGATTGTGAGTTACCATATCTTGGACGTTCAGCACGGCTGGAACTTTGTTTCACAACTTGATGGTTGGATAGAGCAGTCACATCTTTAAGAACTAACTGAGGTACAACTTATATGCCGCGTACACACGGTCGTTTTTTGCGATGAAAAAAAACGAAGTTTTTTAAAACGTCATTTAAATTGATCGTGTGTGGGCAAAAAAACATGCTTGAATTTTTTGTGTCGTTTTTCAAAACGTCGTTTTTTGTTTCACAAAAAGTCACCGTGTAGCAAAAACGTCGTTCAAAACGACGTTTTTCAACCCGCGCATGCCCAGAAGCTAGTTATGAAGCGAGCTTCAATGGAAGAGTGGTGAACGTAACCTTGCTTTTTGTGAAAAAACGATGGTGTGTATGCAAAATTGTCTTTGAAAAGTGACGTTTCAAAAACGTCGTTTTTTACTTCACAGAAAACGTCGTTTTTTTTTTCATCGCAAAAAACGACCGTGTGCAATATACTTTCCTTACCCCTATTGGGTCTATTATATTGTTCTTTTATACATGTAATATTTATCTTTTTTACATTGTTCCGTAGTCTCCCTGCCCATACCAACTTTGTAACCATGTTGGTTTGCATTCATACATATACCATAACTCAGATAGTCTTTCATGTTAACATACTTTAGTAAGCTTAATTTATTTACTTACATCCTTATATATAGATCATACTCCATCTAGTATAACCTTACACATTAAGCTCATTTTGCAACCATGATGCCTTCTGATACATGTGCATCCTTGCAGATAGATTCTTTCTAGACATGATCACAAGGGGCTTAGTGGAGACTGCAGTCAGAAATACCTCCATCCACACCATGCTGATCCTCCGGATGTTCCCCTGTTGTGGCTTATGTTTGCTCTGTCTCCTCAGCTCCCGAGCTGGATGCACTACACGGCCGCTATCCGGATATCCAGCGTTTGGCAATTAATTTCAGCCCTTGGGTAAGTATGAGGTGCCTCTTCAGACCTCTCTTGCCAATCATTCCGCCTGCCCCCCATTTAACAACATAGATCTATTGATTTTATCACTTACATTGCAGATACAACATTCATGCATCTGCCCCTGAAGAAGCGCGCAGGGTTTGCAAAACTAGTAGGGCTTTATCGATGCTTGTTTTATGCCTATACATGCTGGATAATATTGATGTCTGTATTATGTCTACATACTTCTGTTTATACGTATGTACTTTTTATTTGTTTATGTATATGTGCATTTTATTTGTTTATTTGTATATGTGCATCCACTGGCCCTGCAACTTTCAAGTTTTACTGTTGCCCATTGATGTGTAACAATTGCAATAAATCTTTATATATTTACTTTCATTTGTGCTGTGTACATTGGCTATTATGCTGGGTAACTCACAATCATTGTTGTTGCCACTTCGTTACATAACACTTTGGAAATAATAAATTTATTTTGTCTCATTGTTGGTTGTGAACATTGGCTAAACCTCTCTCACCTCATTCAAAGTCCCAGGGCTGCCCCCTTTTGTCTTTTTGTGTACTAATAGGAATGGAGGTCACACCAGACCTTTATTTTCTTTTTCACATGTGAGGTATTGGCGCGTGCGTTAGAGCGAGAGCAATAATTTTAGCACTAGACCTTCTCTGTAACTCTAAACTGGTAACCTGAAAAAAAATTCAAGCGTCGCCTATGGAGAATTTTAAGTCCCGAAGTTTGGCGCCATTCCACGAGTGTGCGCAATATTAAAGCGTGACAAGTTAGGTATCTATTTACTCGATGTAACATCATCTTTCACATTATCCCTAAAAATTGGGCTAACTTTACTGCTTTGTTATTGTTTAATTCATGAAACCGTTTTTTTTTTTGGCCAAAAAAAGGCGTTTGAAAAATTATTGCGCAAATACCGTTGGAAATAAAAAAAAATAAAGACTGCCACTTTATTCCCTAGGGTGTCTGCTAATAAAATATATATAATGTTTGGGGGTCCTGAGTAATTTTCCAGGAACAAAATATAATATTGAGAAGTGCCAGAATAGGCGCGGTATGGAAGTGGTTAAAGTGAAACAATAAAAGTTCATACAGGGGGAGGGGGGTATAACATGCCTGTGAAGTAGTTCATGTTTCCCCTGCTTTGAACTGTCCCTGTACAAGATGTAATTTCTGAAGTGAAAAAAAAGTTATTTAAAAGTAATCATGGCTATAAAGAATACAGTCATTGCTCATTAAAAAAAAAAAAATGTTCAATCACCAGGCCCCTCAGGTCTGGTCTGGTATGGATATTAAGGGGAACCCCGCCGTAAAAAAAAGTAAATGACGTGGGGTTCTCCCCAAATATCCATACCAGGCCCTTCAGGTCTGGTATGGATTTTAAGGGGAACTCCAACCCAAATAAAAAAAAAAATTGCGTGGAGTTCCCCCAATAATCCACACCAGACCCTTATCCAGACAGAGTGAGCCCCCCCCATCTCCTGAACCATCCCAGACCACATGCCCTCAACATGGGGAGGGTGCTTTGGGGTCCCCCCCAAAGCACCTTGTCCCCATGTTGATGGGGACAAGGGCCTCATCTCCACAACCCTGGCCAGTGGTTGTGGGGGTCTGCGGGCGGGGGGCTTATCGAAATCTGGAAGACCTCTTTAACAAAGGGGACCCCCAGATCCTGCCCCCCCTGTGTGAAATGGTAATGGACTACAAGTCCTTTATTAATACCTTCTTTCCGCGCTTCTTCTTCCATCTTCTTCTTTTCTTCTTTCATTCCAGATTCTTCCTCCATCTTCTTCTTTCTCTTCTTCTTTCATTCAGGTTTCTTCCACCAGCTTTTTCTCCCTCTGCTTCTTTCTTGGGTCTTCTCGTCCGCATGTTGACCGGCGTATTCTTCCATTTTCTTCTCCTTCCGTTGGCTTTCTCATCCCGCATCTTCTTCTTCTTTCACTGGACGCTGCGTTTGAAATTGAATTCCCCGCTGTGTGACGCTCCTGTGACCCCGCCCCCGTCTGACTCCACGGGTAAACTCCTAAGAAAGTCCCCGTGTGGTACATGTGCGTCAGAGGGAGGCGGGGTCACAGGAGCATAACACGGCGGAGAATTCAAATGGAAGGGGGGGCTGCACTCTGTCCCCCCCTCTTTTCTGCGAACGGCCAGGTTAACGTGCTCACATAAGGGTCTGGTGTGGATTATTGGGGAGACGCCACGCCATTTTTTTTTAAATTTGGGGTGGAGTTCCCCTTAAAATCCATACCAGACCTGAAGGGCCTGGTATGGATATTTGGGGAGAACGCCACGTAATTTTTTTTACGGTGGGGTTCCCCTTAATATCCATAACAGACCTGAAGGGCCTGGTAATGGAATTTGGGGGGACCCCACGTTTTTATTTTTTATGAATGAATTTGCAAAGAATTGCTGGAGCCGACGATTCATTATTGCTGCGAGTGAATTTTTAAATGACTTTTTTTCCTTCAGAATGTCATTTTGTGCAGGGACAGTTCTAACCACGGGAAACATGCGCTTTTTCACATGCTGACTTTACACCCCCCCCTAGGTATGAAATTTAAAGGAATATTTCACTTTTATTGTTTCACGTTAAGCATTATTAAATTCTCTGCTCCCGAAAAAACGGCCGTTTAAAAAAATAAAAAAAGCATTGATACATGTCCCCTGGGGCAGGACTCCAAGCAGGACAAAACTTTCATATTAACCTTTAAAATGAACACTTTTGATTCCTCCCATAGACTTCTAAAGGGAGTTTCGTGGCGGCTTTACATATTAATTGCATTGCGCCCGCTGCTACGCTGTTAATGCGCCTAATTAAGGATTCATCCGGACTACTAATTAAGCCATGAACCGGAGCAGCGCATTGATAATAGTAAATCAGCCCAGGTGTCTTGCCCTTTCATGCATTTGTTCATTGTTAGTTTTTATACAATTGTATATTTGCTTGCTTTGTAATTTGCCATATTGCTGTATTTGTAAACTGTGCGACCCCCCCCCCCCCCTCACGATAACAGTGAGGACTTTAGGACCCAGGATTACTGGTGCTTATACTACAAAAGCCCAGAGCAAATATGGCCCCCGCCGGGCTTGAGGAAGGAGCACATGCTCCGCAATCACGTCGCCTACTGGCTCCCCCACATCACCCAGAAGTATTGCCATTCATCTGACTCGCCTACTGGCTCCCCCACATCACCCAGAAGTATTGCCATTCATCTGACTCGCCTACTGGCTCCCCCACATCACCCGGAAGTATTGCCATCCATCTGATCCAGCGTCCATCTGGAATTGATGTCACAGCTCGGCTCCCAGTGTGTCAGAGACAGAGGAAGCAACGGCATCCACCACCGCCAACCGCTTCACAACACAGCCGCATACAGTGACAGCTGGGGACGTTTTTTTGGTGATACATGCCTAATCTCACCAACGCTTGTAAGCTTGCTGTTGTTTCTATCCAATAAATGTTTCACTACTTATTCCACTTAGAGTGGCGCCATTGTGTTTTCCTCTTCTGCCTTCAGATTCGCTTCCAATCTTCACTAGGCTGCCTGCAAGTGTTTTATTACGAACTTAAAGGACTGTATCAACAGTCTAAAGTTTTAATTAGCTTTCATGAGCGCACCTGTTTTTATTTGTTTTAGCTGCATTTCCATTGCTGCTGGTGCTAGCGCTTACTCTCTCTTACGTGTCTCTTCCAGCCCAGCCCTCCTAAATACAAGGAAAAAAACATAGGTTTATCTGCATAAGACTTACCCACAATCCCATGTTTTGTCACATAGTTAAGAGGGAGAAACTGATTCTGCTGAAAAGGTACGGTAATGTTCATGCAAAATCATATATTTATATGCTATATGTTATAAGTAGGGATGAGCCGAACACCCCCGCGTTCGGTTCGCACCAGAACGTTCGAACAGACCACTTGTTCACGCGAACATTTAGAACCCCATTGAAGTCTATGGGACTCGACCGTTCGAATTCAAAAGTGCTCATTTTAAAGCCCAATATTCAAGTTATTGTTGGAAAACGTCTTTGAGAACCCGGGTCTTGCCCCAGGGAACATGTATCAATGGAAAAAAAAGTTTCAAAAAAGGTTGTTTATTCTGGAGCAGCGATTTTAATGATGCTTAAAGTAAAAAAAAAAATCCTTTAAATATATATTAAATATCGTACCTGCTGGGTGTCTATAGTAGTGGCACATGTTTAGAAATGTCCTTGCACAACATGAGATTACTCTCAGAAAAAAAGAAATTTAATACTGCTTTAATGTAATGTTTGGTCCCTGCAATATGGATACAAATCAAAAAAATAGCATGCGTTTCCCTGCCACCACTCCCCCCAGGTCATTACAAGACCCAGTGCCAATCCTGACCTCCCTGGGGCCCTAAGCAAAATGACGTGGAACATTAAAAATGAGAAAAAAAAAAATAATGTATATGTATGATTTTATCTTTGTATGGAAAATTAGAAAATTTAAATAAAGAGATTTAATTAAAAAAAAAACAGGGGCAGGAAAATTTGGCCTTAGGCACAAGACAACACTGCCATTCCTCACAGATACTGTAATTGGAGCGCAACAAAGAGCCACATGCAAAGTATTGCATCAAAAATTGTTATTAGACGCCCCTGTTAAACAGGGGCAGAAAAATTGGGCCTTAGGCACTGGTGGCGGAGCCCAGAAACAAAAATGTTCTTACTAGCTATCAGCAAGATCAGTGAGGAGGAAAAGGATATTCCATTAGCAGCATAACAGGACAGTCACTCAGCATCAGCATAGGCAGTCTCAAAGGGATCTGACATTCCAAAAAAAATATTCAGTTACATCAGCATCGGGTGCTTGGTAGCTGGTGTTGATCCAAGCCTGATTCATTTTGATGAAGGTCAGTAGATCGACGGAGTCGGTGGAGAGGCGCACCCTGTGATCGGTCACAAAGCCTCCAGCAGCACTGAATGCTCGTTCTAAAAGAACGCTGGATGCAGGGCAAGCCAATAGCTCAATAGTATACTGTGCAAGCTCTGGCCAGTGATCCATCCTCAAGACCCAGTAAGCCAGATTATTTTTGGTGGGGAAGGTGTCCAAGTCGGATCTTGCCCCTAGGTATTCCTGCGCCATGTAAACCAGACGCTGGCGATGGTTGCTGGAACCGGTCAGACCTTGGGGCTGCGGACTAAAAAATTGTCTGAACGCAACGGTCAGATGGCCACCTTCTCCACCGCTCCCTTCTGTGACTCACCGAAGCCTCAGCAACACGTTGTCCAGGACCAGGATTTGGTAATCCCCCAGGTTCTGAGAATGCGTTGCACAGACCCTTCTGCAAGGCCTCCCGCAGAAGTTTCATCTTCTGCTCCCTCTGCGACGGCAAGATAAGCTCCGCAACCTTACTCTTGTAACGTGGATCAAGTAGAGTTGCCAGCCAGTAATGATCCCTCTCATTGATACCACGAACACAGGGATCCTTACGCAGGCTTTGCAGGATCAGGGAGGCCATGCAGTGTAGGTTTGCTGAGGCATTCGGGGCACAGTCCTCTGGGTCACTGAGGATGACAGGATCCGCAGCCACCTCATCCCAGCCACGTAAAAGTCCATGGGTTCCTTTCGACTGTAAGTGATCCCTTGAAGACTGCTGATGCTGAGTGCTAGGCTCCACCTCCATGCTGCTGATACAATCATCCTCCTCCTCCTCCTCCTTCTCATCCTCTACCTCTTCCTGTGTGCTAGGTGGGCAAGGAGGACCACTGTCTGGATAAAGGGGGCCTTGAGAGGTAAGGAAGTCCTCCTCTTCCTCCCTCTGTTCTGTCTCAAGGGCCCTGTCCATTATTCCACGTAGCGTGTGCTCCAACATGTGAATAAGAGGGACAGTCTCACTGATGCATGCACTGTCACTGCTCACCATCCTCGTGGCCTCCTCAAATGGTGACAGGACAGTGCATGCATCCCTGATCAAGGCCCACTGGCGTGGGGAAATAAAACAAACTCCTCTGACCCAGTTCTGCTGCCATATTGGCACAGGTACTCATTGATGGCCCTCTGCTGCGTGTGCAGCCACTGCAGCATGGCCAATGTAGAGTTCCATCTGGTGGGCATGTCACAGATTAGGCGGTTCTTGGGCAGGTTGTATTCCCTTTGGAGGTCTGTCAGCCGAGCAGTGGCATTATATGACCTCCGGAAATGCACACAGACATTCCTGGCCTGCTTCAGGACATCCTGTAAGCCCGGGTACCTGCCCAAGAACCGCTGCACCACCAAATTCAGGACATGAGAAAAACAGGGCACATGGGTCAGTTTTCCCTGTAGCAGGGCAGAGAGGAGGTTGGTGCCATTGTCGCTAACCACCATTCCAGGCTTAAGCTGGCCACCTCTGAGCCTGCCCCTGCAGAGCTGACAGAACCTCGGCCCCAGTTTGGCTCCTATCTCCCAAGCACACCAGCTCTAGCACTGCATGGCATCTCTTGGCCTGCATTCCTACGTAGCCCCTCGTACGTCTACAGAGCACGGCTGGTTCCGAGGAGACATCAGCACAGGAAGAGGCCACAGAGGAAGAAGAGGAGGGGGCGGAGGAGAGAGGTGTGTCACAACCAGTAGTAGTGTTTTGGAGGCGTGGTGGCAGAACAACCTCCAACACTACTGTACCTTGCCCTGCGTCCTTCCCAGCTGCCAACAGAGTCACCCAATGCGCCATGAAAGAGAGGTAACGTCCCTGTCCATGCCTGCTGGACCATGAGTCAGCGGTAAGATGCACCTTACCACTGACCGCCCTGTCAAGCGAGGCATGGACATTGCCTTCCACATGCCGGTAGACAGCCAGAATCGCCTTCCGTGAGAAAAAGTGGCGTTTTGGTACTTGCCACTGAGGTACTGCATATTCTACAAACTCACGGAAGGGGGCAGAATCTACCAACTGAAAAGGTAGCAGTTGAATTGCTAGCAATTTCACTAAGCTAGCATTCAACTGGTGGGCATGTGGATGGCTGGGAGAGTACTTCTTTCGGCGCTGCAGAAGCTGGGGCAGGGAAATTTTGTCTGGTACTATCAGTAGATTGCCCGCATTTACTACTAGGTTGTGACACACCTATTTCTACACCTTCAGTCCTATCAGTGCAGGCTTCAGAGAGGACTGAGGGTCTAGTGGGGGTGGAGGTCCCAGCTGATGAGGGACAAGGAGAGGTCCGCTTTGTTCTTTTGTGTGGGTCTTTCTGGTATGCTTGCCAACGAACTGCATGGCAGGTCAACATATGTCTGGTCAAGCATGTGGTGCCCAAGCGGGTGATGTTTTGGCCACGCGAGATACGCTTGAGACATATGTTTCAAATAGCAACGGTGCGATCTGATGCACATGTCTCAAAAAAGGCCCACACCAAAGAACTTTTGCAGTAACGTTGAGACACAGCAGCGCCCTGCACAGGCGTAGCTCTGCGATGTAATGCAGTTGGTGTGCTGCCCTTAAGCTGGCCCCTGGAAGGCATCCTGCCTCTTTGGAGATGTGCCTGTGCCTTGTCCTCCTCCTCCTCCTCCTCCTCCTCCTCCTCCTCCTCCTCCCTCCTATCAGGCACCCACGTAGAGTCAGTGACCTCATCATCCCCTCCCTCCTCATCACTGTCGAAAACCTGGCAGTATGCTCCAGCTGGGGGAACATCACTGCCAGATTGCTGTCTCTTTCGGGCACCCCCTCTCTCTGGGCTCACTGCCTTCCTCTATCTGTGTTCCATTATCGGAGCCTTCAAAACGCTGCGCATCTTCATGCAGCGTGTACCCAACACTGTGTTGAAACAGTTCGGGGGACAGCTGCTTTGCCAGACAAACTAAGCTTAGCCTGGGTGAGAGAGGATGAGGAGGATGAGGACGGCTTGGTCATCCACTCTACTAATTTCTCTGCATGTTGAGGCTCAACACGGCCAGCTCCCCAAAAGAAAGACGAGCGTGTCAAACGGTCAAGTGCTGAAAAGGATGCACCGTGTCCACCACCAGCGTTGCCTCTAGATGCAGAGCCTGCTTGCCCTTGTGACTCTCTGCCTCTCTTTGTTGTCCTTCCAGACATTTTAATGGCCTGCACAGGACAAAATCAGTACACACGCCTCGTACCTTTAGGTACAAACTGGAGAGGACAAGTGCAGTAAACTCCAAGTAGGTTTAAGTGAAAACTATAAAAAACAAGTGCAGTAACACAACTACGTTTAGGTGCTAATAAACAGCACAAGTGCAGTAACACAAAGGAAGTTTAAGGTGCCACTTGAAGAGCACAAGTGCAGTTACACCAAGTACGTTTAGGGGCTAATAAACAGAACAAGTGCAGTAACACCAACTACGTTTAGGTGCAAATAAACAGCAGAAGTGCAGTAACAAAAAGTATGTTTAGGTGCTAATAAACAGAACAAGTGCAGTAACACAAAGGAAGTTTAGGTGCTATTAAACAGCAAACATGCAGTAACAGCAACTGCGTTTAGGTGCTATTAAACAGCACACGTGCAGTAACAGCAAATGCGTTTAGGTGCTATTAAACAGCAAATGTGCAGTAACAGCAACTGCTTTTAGGTGCTATTAAACAGCAAACGTGCAGTAACAGCAACTGCGTTTAGGTGCTATTAAACAGCACATGTGCAGTAACAGCAAATGCGTTTAGGTGCTATTAAACAGCAAACGTGCAGTAACAGCAACTGCGTTTAGGTGCTATTAAACAGCACCCATGCAGTAACAGCAAATGCGTTTAGATGCTATTAAACAGCACACGTTCAGTAACAGCAAATGCGTTTAGGTGCTATTAAACAGCAAACGTGCAGTAACAGCAACTGCATTTAGGTGCTATTAAACAGCACACGTGCAGATACAGCAACTGCGTTTAGGTGCTATTAAACAGCACACGTGCAGTAACAGCAAATACGTTTAGGTGCTATTAAACAGCAAACGTGCAGTAACAGCAACTGTGTTTAGGTGCTACTAAACAGCACACGTGCAGTAAAAGCAAATGTGTTTAGTTGCAAATAAACAGGACAAGCGCAGTAACACCGAGTACGTTTAGGTGTAAACTAAACAGCACACAGGCAATACAACACGTTAGAACACTGCAGCTAGCACAATCTCCTGCCTGACAAGTAGGAATAGCTAATCTAGCTAAGCTATACAGTGTATAAATATATGTACAACTCCTAGAGATGTATATATATCCTCTACAAACTGTAAATTAAGCTAAACTGACTAGACTGCCTGCTCTATCTATCTATCTGGTAGAAAAGACACCGGGGGTCATTTACCAAGCCTGTGCGCCATGACTCATGGTGCACAAGCAGGAGTAAAAGTGTTTTTGACATTTACAAAAGAGATACGCTGCCAGTGCAGTGTATTTCCTCATTTACTAAAATGCCTAATGCGCCCAGGAGAGGGCGCATGGCACGCCAGTATAGACCTAGCGTATGGCACTTAGTAATGTAAATATCGGGGATTTGGGCGGGAGTTTATTAGGGGAGGGAGGGGGGTGATGCAGGGGAAGTGTAGTGACATGTGTTTGAATGTGTGTGGCGGGCCGAATTGAAAGTGAAAGTGACTTTTGAGAACCGATCCCCGTGCTCTTGCAAATTCTTGGTAAATTCCATGCCGCGTAGCTGAAATTCCTATGCGTGGTGCTGCGCACGGGAATCTCCGAACGGTTTTCAGCCTGCGCTGAACATGAAGGGGAACTCCGCGCCAAATTTCAAACTGGAAACCGACGTGGGTCCCCCTCCAGGGGTACAGTAGGCTCTTCGGCTTGGTCTGGAACGTGAGGGGTTAAACCCATGCCAAAAACGGCGTGGGGTTTCCCCTAGATCCAGACCAAGCCCTCATCCCAGGCACGAGCAGGCATCCCCCCCCCCTGACAGGACCGGGATAAAGGGGAACTCCACATCAAATAAAAAAAAAAAAAAACGACGTGGGGTCCCCCACCAGGTGCACAACAGGCTCTTAGATTTGGTCTGGAACGTAAGGGGTTAAACCTACGCCAAAAAAATGGTGTGGGGTTCCCCCCCAGATCCAGACCAAATCCTTATCCCAGACACGCAGTCTGGCCGGACAGGAATGGGGTGGGGACAAGCGAGCGCCCCCCCTCCTGAGCCGTACCAGACCGCATGCCCTCGACATTGGGGAGTGTGTGCCCCCCACCCCAAAGCACTCTTGTCCCCATGTCGATAGGGACAAGAGCCTCTTCCCGACATCCCTGGCCATTGGTTGTCGGGGTATGCGGGTGGGAGCCAATCGGAATCTGGGAGCCCCCTTTAATAAGACGGCCCCCAGATTCCGGCCCCCCACCCTATGTGAATGAGTATGGGGTACATCGTACCCCTACCCATTCACCTGGTGGAAAAGTGTAAAAATAAGACACCACACAGAATAAAATAATTTATTAGTCAGCTCCGGGGGTCTTCCGCCAACCCACCCCGGTCTTCGCCGCCGCCTTCCGCCGTGGCCCCCTTCACCACGAAGCTTCCTGCTTATTGGGGGAGGGCCGCGGGCTTCGACTTTTTACTGCCGGGGGGGCTCTCGATGGCCTCTTCTGCCTGGCTCCTCCGCTGGGGCCAGGGCTTCTCTCCGCTGTCTTCCGCCGCGGGGCGACACCCGCGGGCTTCTCCGGTGCGCTCCGCTTCTGCCTGGCTCCTCCGCTGGGGCCAGGGCTTCTTCTTCCATTCGATGTTGACACGACGAGGTCCGGCGCTGAAATGCCGACAGAGCGGTGGGCACTGACTTATATTGGCATAGGGCGTGGGCGTGGTGATGCCACCATGTGACCTTAACCCATGTGACATCACATTCCCATCATGCCCAGTGATGTCACATGGGTTGAGGTCACATGGTGGCATCACCACGCCCTATGCCAATATAAGTCCTTGCCCACCGCTCTGTCGGCATTTCAGCGCCGGACCTCATCGTGTCAACATCGAATGGAAGAATACAGCGACGAGAAGCCCTGGCCCCAGCGGAGGAGCCAGGCAGAAGCTGAGGCCACCAAAGTAGCCCCGGCAGAAGGCGGCTAGAAGCCCTAAGGGGGGCGACACCCCCGGTGTTCTCTGCCATTTCCTGCCGCCCCCCCCGAATGAAAAAGAGCTTAATTTGGGGTGGGGGCCCGGCTGAACATGGCGGAGAGCATCAGCGGGTGTCGCCCCCCCCGGCGGAAGACGGTCAGAAGCCCACGGGAGGCAGGAGCCCCCCCGGCAGAAGACGGCTAGAAGCCCGAGGGGGGGCGACACCCCCGGTGTTCTCCGTCATTTTCCGCCGCCCCCCCTCCCCGAATGTAAAAGAGCTTAATTTGGGGTGGGGGCCCGGCCGAACATGGCGGAGAGCATCGGCGGTTCACGGCCAGAAGCCCAGGGGGCGACACCCCCAGTCTTTTCCGCCGGGCCCACCCCCCGGATGTAAAAGAGCTCTATGGAGTGGGGGCGACGGCGGAAAGGACATACAATGTATGAACAGCGATCTGTCATTTCCCCTAGTCAGTCCCACCTCCTTTACAGTTAGAACACACCCAGGTAACATAATCAACCCTTTCCTCACCCCTAGTGTTAACCCCTTCCCTGCCAGTGACATTTTTATAGTAAGCAATGCATTTGTATACCATTGTTCGCTAGAAAAATGCCAAAGGTCCCAAAAATGCCAAAGGTCCCATAATGTCGCAGTAGCCATAAAAATCACTGATCGCCGCCATTACTAGTAAAAAAAAATATATTCCTAAAAAAAACATAAAACAAACCCCTATTTATAACTTTTGCCCAAAACAATCAAACGCTTATTGCGATTTTTTGGAACCAAAAATATGTCGAAGAATACGTATCGGCCTAAACTGAGGGCAAAAAAGTTTATTTATATATATTTTTGGGGAGATTTAACAAAGTAAACACTAAAAAAGTTGTCTTTTTATTTACAAAATTGTCGCTATATTTTTGGTTCGAGCAAAAATCAAACGGTGATCAAATACCACCAAAACAAAAAATAAAATGTTGTGGGGTAAAAAAGAGGACACCAATTTTGTTTGGGAGCCATGTCGCACAACCGCGCAATTGTCAGTTAAAATGACGCAGTGCCGAAACGCAAAAACTGGCCCGATCAGTGACCAGTAATATGGTCTGGGGCTTAAGTGGTTAAAAATTAAGAAAACACTAAAGTTAGCCCAATTTATGGCCATAATGTGAAAGATGATGTTACACCGAGTAAATAGATACCTAACATGTCACGCTTTAATATTGCACACACTCATGGAATGGTGCCAAACTTCAGTACTTGAAAATACCCATAGGCAACACTTTTCTTTTCTTTTCAGGTTACCAGTTTAGAGTTACACACGAGGTCTAGTGCTAAAAGTATTGCTCTCGCTCTAACGCACGCTATGATACCTCACATGTGGGGTTTGAACGGTGTTTACATATGTGGGCGGGACAAAAAAGGGCAAAAATAAAAATATTACGTTAAAAAAAAAAAAAATTAAAAAGCCCCTGTCCCTAGTAGCTCGCATTCAGAAGTGAACACACATTTAAGGCCCGCCCACATATGTAAACACCGTTCAAACCACACATGTGAGGTATCATAGCGTGCGTAAGAGCGTAACTCTAAACTGGTAACCTGAAAAAAAATTGTGCTTGTTCGCTTCTGACTGCGAGCTACTAGGGACAGGGGCGTTTTAATTATTATTATTTATGTTTGTTACGTAAAAATTCAATAAGACCTTCCCTTCAGGTTGGGAAGCATCAGTTCAGGGGGGAAAAACTAAAAAAAAACAGCTCTCATGCTTTCATCCGCCATTGCAGCTTTGATTATGTTAATGCATCTCGAGTGAACTGGGCATGCTCGGACACTTAGAAAATTTAAGCTTGGTTTTTGTGCCTCAAAATGACTTGCATGTTTCTGAGCATGCTCAGAAAGCTTGTTTTTTGGCCTAGTAATTTAAGGACATCCTTAACAGGTGTAAGCAGTTACAAGTGCACACAAACTAGAGGCTGACATTTCTTCATGTGTTTCCAATTTGTTCATTAGCACACGTATTATAAAAAGCGTGGATAGAGCACATGTCAGCTGCCCTGAGAGGGGGCAGACTTGCTGGCTGGCAAGAATGGCGGGGCGAAACAGAGATGTTTTTGAGCAAGTTTTTTTTTTTTGGGGGGGGCAATTGTTTTATTTAACGATGTTCACTTTGATGTTTTGGTCTGCTGCATATATTAGCAAAATGTTTCTCAAGACGTTAATGACTAATGTTTTAATCCTGTGGGTCTATCCTGTTATTTCAAAAGCATAAACCATATTCCAATTACTGTCTGAAATAAACCTAGGTCTATTTTTGTTTTTTATGTTTTTTTTTGTTTGTGTGTTTTATTTTTTATTTTTTGTTTTGCTTTCCTTGTTTTGTGGACCAATAAAAATACTTTCAAATTTTGAAGTTTGTTTTGTGATATTTTTTCATGCTACTGATTTTAACAGCTGCAGCTGAAATAGTTTGGGCCTAAACAATCAAGTGTGATTTGTCTCTAAGCGTCTTTGCTGGTGTGTATGCATGAAATGTTTGCTGCCATGTTTAGTCACCAGAAAAGGAAAGACAAAGTGGTAAGTATTGTTTCCTAGAATTGATGTCCAGACTGTCTTTTTAAAGCACATGTGCAAGATGAAGGAAAACCTGCAAACATGGCCTGTTGGGGGGGGGGTGATGGTGTATTGGTGGACAGGCTTGAAGTGCTGATTTACAGCACTGTGCTTGAATCTAGCACAAGACAATCCTATTCTAATTGTGGGTGTTTGAGGGAAGCCAAGTAAGTGTTAGAACCCCTGCTTGTGTTTTTAGGTTGGGCTTTGTGTCCCTTTTCTTAAAATTGGCTTCACTTCCTGTCACACAGCTGAACAGGAAGTGAGGTTAAAACCCTACCAATGGTCTTTTCTTCGAGACACAGGTCAATCTAACTAGTGTCCCCATTAAGCAATTTGCACTGCTGTGTACACCCCAAATGATTAGTTAGTTTGGGGTTTAGTAAAGGCAAAGCCGCTCTGCGGTAGAAGCGTAGTCAATGAAAATCAGAAGGGAAGCACTGATGGTTTTAACATCCAATCCCGCCAAGTATTTTTTTCTTCCTTGCTTGTCCACTTGTAGTGCTAAGTGGATTTGCCTTTAGTAAATGTACTCCAAAGTCCAAGATCCCTACTAATTTGGGGTGTACACAGCAAAATGCAATTTCCATAATGGGAAACTATTTAGATTGATCGGTGTCCCCAACAAGACATTAATCAGGTTTTACCCTCACTTCCTGTTTGGCTATGTGGCAGGAAGTGAATGAATTAAGTAGAAAGTGACAACATTTGTAAGGTGTTTTTACCCTGTCAGGGGTGCAGGCATCCCCAAAACAAACAAGACAATTGTTGATTTAACATTGGGTGGTGTTTGTGGGGGTCCTTAACACACATTCATACATATTAGCAACACTGGATCCTGGCCTATTGGCATGGTTATATTTTCTTAGGCCTCTCAATAAAATTATCTGACATTTGGGGTTAAACTGGAACTATAATCAACACTTCTTTTTTTGTTTTCTTTCATTTTGGATAGAGTTGGGGGGAAGGGTTATAAGCCCTGTCAGTTTATTTTGTATTATCCCTGTCTGTTTGGGGAGATTGGCCTTCACTTCCTGCCCCATAGCCAAACAGGAAGTGATAGAAAAACTAGCCAAATTAAGGGACTCCTGTGCCCCCCCCCCCCACAGAACTTGTGTGTGTCCCCTGAAAATTCCTGGGCGGGTCATAAAAAAACAGGGTGTGGCCTTTACAGGAAAGGTGTGTGATTTTTCTATTAGGGGGTGCAGAAATTTGGTCAGGCCTAGGGCAGCACAAAACCTAAATATCCTACTGCATATTAGGGCTTATTTAGACAGGATCCAATTTACAGCATGTTTTTAGATTGTGGGAGGAAGCCCACGCAGGCACAGGGAGAACATGCAAACTCCAGGCAGATGGTGTCACGGGCGGGATTCGAACCAGCAACCCTAGGTGAACAACGTGCTATACACTACACCACTGTGCTGAACAAACATGATCGCAGCTGAAAGCATGAGATCAGTGTTTTTTTTTTTTTTTCAATTCCATGCTTTCCAGCCTGGAGGACAGATGTGGAGTCTTATTGACCCCGCCTCTCTCCATAAAGAGGACCTGTCACACACTAGTCCTATTACAAGGGATGTTTTACATTCCTTGTAATAGGAAGAAAAGTGAAAAATAATACAAAAAAAGGGACAAAAAAGTGCAAAAATAAAACAAACAAATAAAAATCTAAATTTAAATGCCCCTGTCCCTAGTAGCTCGCACTCAGAAGCGAACATGCATGCAAGTCCCACCCACATATGTAAACACCGTTCAAACCCCACATGTGAGGTATCATAGCGTGCGTTAGAGCGAGAGCAATACTTTTAGCACTAGACCTCCTCTGTAACTCTAAACTGGTAACCTGAAAAAAAAGTCAAGCGTTGCCTATGGAGATTTTTAATAACACAATTTAGTGCCATTGTGTGCGCAATATGAAAGCGTGACAAGTTAGGTATCTATTTACTCGGTGTAACATCATCTTTCACATTATCCCTAAAAATTGGGCTTGTTATTTTTTAACTCATAAAACAGGTTTTTTTTTAAGCAAAAATCAAAAAGGCGTTAGAAAAATTTTGGCGCAAATACCGTTGGAAATTTTTAATAAAAAATGTCCGCCACTTTATTCCCTAGGGTGTCTGCTAATAAAATATATATAATGTTTGGGGGTCCTGAGTAATTTTCAAGGAAGAAAATATAATTGTTACATGAAGGAGAGAAGTGCCAGAATAGGCGCAGTATAGAAGTGGTTAAAGTGCAACAATAAAAATGAAATATTCCTTTAAATTTCGTACCATGGGGGGGAGTAATCAGGGCCGCCATCAGGAATTATGGGGCCCCTTACACAGTTTCAGGCATGGGCCCCCTGGAGCAGAGAACCGGGGGGGGTGCTGCCGCCTGAAATTGAGAAAGGGGGGGGGCTGCCGCGATTTGATAAGCGGGGGGTTCTTTTACAAAAAGTAAATAAAGAAAAATATATATTAAAAAAAGGGTGGTAGCCATCCGGGGGCCCTGGGGACCTCTGGGCCCTTTAATAAAAATAAACCTCTGGGCCCTTTAATAAAAAATAAATTCAAATATATATATATATATAAAAAATAAATAAACATTTATAAAAAAAACAAGGGGGTTGCCTGGGGACCTCTGGGCCCTTTAATAAAAAAAAAAAATATATATAAACAAAAATAACATGGGGCCCTGGGGACCTCTGAGCCTTTTACTAAAAATATATCTATATATCATATATACAATATATATATATATATATATATATATATATATATATATATATATATATATATGTATATATATATATATATACAAAAAATGTAAAACATTTTTATAAGAAAAAAGGTTCTCATCTGGGGCCCTGGGGACCTCTGGGCCTTTTAATAATAATAATAAATGTATGTATATTTATATAAAAAATAAAAATAAAAGTAATAAAAAAAATATATATATTTTTTTTTTTATATAAAAAAAGGGGGGTTGTCATCTGGAGCCCTGGGGATCTCCGGGCCCCTGCGGACCTCCAGACTCCTAAAAAAAAACATTGGCCCTTTAATAAAAAAAATTAAATAAAAATATATTAAATATATATATATTTTTTTAAATAAATGAAAAAATGGGGGGTTGCCATCCGGGGCCCTGGGGGCCTCTGGGCCCCTGGGGACCTCCGGACTGCTAAAAAAATAAAAAAATTATTGTTATTGTATTTTTTTAGGGGGTTCCCATCCGGGCCCCTGGGGACTCCCGGGCCCCTTACAGGTGTACTGCCTGTACCCCCCTGATGGCGGCCCTGGCTGTAATGTCAGCATGTGAAAAGTGACATTCTGAAGGAAAAAAGCGGTTTAAAACTGACTCGTGGCTATAATGAATTGTCGGCTCCCGGCAACTGGGAGAAGATTCATTCATAAAAAAAAAAAAAAAAAAAAAGCGTGGGGGTCCCCCAAATTCCATTACAGGCCCTTCAGGTCTGATATGGATATTAAGGGGAACCCTGCCGTCAATTTAAAAACAAATGACGTGGGGTTCCCCCCAAATATCCATACCAGGCCCTTCAGGTCTGGTGTGGAATTTAAGGGGAACTCCACACCAAATAAAAAAAAAATGGCGTGGAGTCCCCCCCAAAATCCACACCAGACCCCTTATCCGAGCACGTTGACCTGGTCGGCCACAGAAAAGAGGGGGGGACAGAGCGCGGCCCCCCCTCTCCTGAACCGCACCAGGCCACATGCCCTCAACATTGGGAGTGTGCTTTGGGGGGCACCCCAAAGCACCTTGTCCCCATGTTGATGGGAACAAGAGCCTCATCCCCACAACCCTTGCCCGGTGGTTGTGGGGGTATGCGGGCAGGAGGCTTTTCGAAATCTGGAAGACCCCTTTAACAAAGGGGCCCCCCAGATCCCTGCCCCTCCCCCTGTGTGAAATGGTAATGGGGTACATTGTACCTCTACCATTTCACAAAAAAAACAAGTGTCAGGTGTAAAAAAAAGACAAGAGTCGGTTTTTGACAAGTCCTTTATTAATATCTTATTTATTCTTCCATCTTCTTCTTTTCTTTTTTCCTTCGGGTTTCTTCCTCCATCTTCTTCTTCTTCCTCTGCTTCTTTCTTGGGTCTTGTAGTGCCGCATCTTGACCGGCGTGTTCTTCCATCTTCTTCTCCTTCCGCTGGCCTTCTCGTCCGCATCTTCTTCTTCTTCGCCGGAGGCGCCGCTTCCAATTGAAATCCCCGCCGTATTCCAGACCACGCCCCCTCTGACGCCACGGGCAAACTCTTATGAAAGTCCCCTTGTGGTGCATGTGCGTCAGAGGGGGGCGTGGTCACATGAGCGTCAGCCGGCGGGGAATTTAATTGGAAGCTTGTGCGTGGCTTTTCCTTCGCCGGAGGCTCGGCTTCCAATTGAATTGCCCGCTGTCTGACGCACATGCAGCACACGGGGACTTTCCTAGGAGATTACCCATGGTGTCAGAGGGGGGCGTGGTCCGGCACACAGCGGGGAATTCAATTGGAAGGTGCGCCTCCGGCGAAGCAGAAGAAGATGCGGACGAGAAGGCCAGCGGAAGGAGAAGAAGATGGAAGAACACGCCGGTCAAGATGCGGCACTACAAGACCCAAGAAAGAAGCAGAGGAAGAAGAAGAAGATGGAGGAAGAAACCCGAAGGAAAGAAGAAAAGAAGGAGATGGAAGAAGAAAGAAGATATTAAAAGACTTGTCAAAAACCGGCTCTTGTTTTTTTTGTACACTTTTCACTTTTTTTTTGTGAAATGGTAGAGGTACAATGTCCCCCATTACCATTTTACATAGGGGGGGCAGGATCTGGGGGGCCCCTTTGTTAAAAGGGTTTTCCAGATTTTGATAAGCCTCCTGCCCGCAGACCCCCACAACCACCGGGCAAGAGTTGTGGGGATGAGGCTCTTGTCCCCATCAACATGGGGACAAGGTGCTTTGGGGGGCACCCAAAAGCACCCTCCCAATGTTGAGGGCATGTGGCCTGGTGCAGTTCAGGAGAGGGGGGGCCGCACTCTGTCCCCCCCTCTTTTCTGCGGCCGGCCAGGTCAACGTGCTCGGATAAGGGTCTGGTGTGGATTTTGGGGGGGACTCCACGCCATTTTTTTTTACATTTGGCGTGGAGTTCCCCTTAAATTCCACACCAGACCTGAAGGGCCTAGTATGGATATTTGGGGGGAACCCCACGTCATTTTTTTTTTTAAATTGACTGTGGGGTTCCCCTTAATACCCATATCAGATCTGAGGGGCCTTCTAATGGAATTTGGGGGGACTCCCACGCTTTTTTTTTGTTGTTTTATGAGTGAATCTCTCACAATTGCCGGGAGCCGACACTTCATTATTGCCGCGAGTCAGTTTTTTTCTAAATCAGAAAAGTTTTTATTGCTCACATAACATACAGGAAAAGAAAACCAATATGACATAATAGCCGCAGCATATATAGTACACTCTCCATCCAGCATCTAGCACATTCTAGCAATATCCAGTAACATGCCCTCTAATCCCACCGCCCCTTAACTGGCAAGTCTAATTACCACCCAGCAACCTCCCCTGAACAAGTTCCATAGGGCTCAAGCCAGGCGTGGCCAGCCATGCATCCCAAAGCCTGTCAAATTTGCCCGCATTTCGCCTGTGCTGATAAATGTACTTCTCCATGACAAGCATCCTGCCCATATGCATCACCCAAGATTTAAGCGTGGGGGGGTCCTCCAGTTTCCAATTCAGGAGAATGGCCCTCCTGGCCTGGAACAGTGCCCTGTTTAATGCCATCCGAGTCAATTCCTCTGTTACCACTCCCTCCAACACTCCAAGCAGGCAGTATATCGGCTGCAGGGGCACGGCTACCTGGAACACAGAGTTAAGTGTGTCCACAACTCCCTTCCAGAACCTGTGGAGCTGCGAGTCAGTTTTAAACGGCTTTTTTTCTTTTCAGAATGTCATTTTGTGCAGAGATATTTCTAACCACAGGAAAAGTGCGCTTTTTTACATGCTGCACCCACCCCCCCGGTGGTACGAAATTTAAAGGAATATTACACTTTTATTGTTGCACTTTTAGCATTATTAAAATCGCTGCTCCCGAAAAAACGTCTGTTTTTAAAAATGAAAAAAGCATTGATACATGTCCCCTGGGGCAGGACTGAGGTCCCCAAACACTTTTTAGGACAAAACTTGCAGATTAGCCTTTAAAATGAACACTTCAGATTTCTCCCATAGACTTTAACAGGGAGTTCGGCGGCGGCTTTACTTATCAATTGCATTGCGCTGCTGCTGTGGCCGGTTCATGCGCCTAATTAGGGATTCATCCAGCGCACTAATTAAGGCATGAACCAGCGCAGCGTAGTTACAATTGTAAATCAGCCCCTTTGTGTCCCAAATTAGAGGGACTCCTGATGTTGTTGATCATGGTGGAATGTGCCTTTGGTGTCCAAAGTCTGCATATATTTGGTTGATTGGGCAATTGTTGCCCTTCATGTTTATTTTTATTTTTTTAGTTATCCAGAATAAATGGAGATTTAATTTAAGTTAAATACTTGTCTATTGCGTTTTTCTGGTGAATAGCCATCAAACATTTCCGAAATACAATGTGTAATTAACAAAGGACACAACCTCCTTGGTGAAACAAAAACATTGGCCCAGATTCACAGAGCGATTACGCCTGCGCAACTGGTGTTGCGCGTGCGTAAGTCTAAATGTGCGCGTGCGTTTAGATGCGCGCGATTCAGAAAACGAATTACGCCAGAAATCTACTTTTTTTTGTTCGGCGTAATTTCGTTAGACAGACGCATCCGTCCGCGCAAAAATGCGCTAGACACACCATTGATTTGCTAGTCAAATATGCTAATGAGGGAGTTGCGGGGATCCACAAAAAAACGCAGTTGCTGCGCAGGCTACGCGATGTGCGCAACAGCAAAATGTCCTGTCTAAAGTTAGAGCACCTAAAAGCTGGTCTAAAAAATGAAAAAAAGTCTACTTGTCAGATAAAGCAACACTGTTAGTGAGGAGTTCAGCAGTCACACGTGTTGCCCAACAATCTGTATGCCAACATGCCAGGGGCATCGTCGCGCATAGCTATACTACTGACTTTAGATGAACAAAGAAGGAGGAGGGCACGGAGGATAGCACTAAGGAGGGCACGGGAGATGTTTTTTTTTTTTTTTATTTGCTTATATAAAATTTACAATTTAAATTAATCTAATACAATATTCTTATCTGATACAAGCCCCTCACTCTTCACTTGATGTATCACACACGCATAGACATCTTTGGCATGAGTGATTCTGAGGTGTCACGCATCTTCAGATTCACCCCTCATGCCATCATGGAATTACCACAACCTTGCAGGAGGACATCACCAGCCCAACACATGGCACCACCCATGACACCCATGACAGCTACATATACAATCAGAGCCCCATCCCCACAGATTTCGAACAGAACATGTATGGGGACAGCTGGCTGGTTGGTGAGTGACATGGGAGTCAGGCATGACTATCCCCTCCCGTGATGCACACCTCACAAGTGGCACATGCATGACTAACATCCTCCTGTCTTTTCCCTTCAAGGTGACTCTGCATATGCACTGGTACCCCATCTCATGACCCCATCTCATGCCTGCTCACATTATGCATCTTTGCACGTTAAACACACACATTAATCATGGCACAATGAGAATGCATGCATGCACACCACTGTGGTCCCTAGCACACACACCCCACATCCTCATCACATTGGATTGGCACCAGTCCACCATGCAGGACTTGTGAGCTGCAACGCCATGCCACGGCTCCAATTATGTCACTGTACATTCATACACCATTCACACAGACCTGGGGATCACTTCTCCACCACAAATGAGGGTGACACCCCTTTTCCCGCAGGAATATCACCCCCACATTCCAAAATCATACACAAACAGAACCAAAAAAATTAAATAAATGACGAGCAAAAATAAAAAATGCCCAGCAAAAATATAATTTAAACAAAATAACAACAAAGAAAACACATAAAAGACAAAAATCACTCTGCAAAACAGTCCTCAAATATCTCAAAGACACGTCACAAACAAACAAAAGCACCTTGCTGTAGAGGGAGGGATACAAAGGGATGTATTTTTGCAAAGGAAGTGCATTTGTGTCTGTCTATTTATGCTGTCTGCGTAGTTCATAAAGTTGCCCTAGTCCATTTCCAATTTCACTGATTGCGCCGCTCTCGAGTTGTGAGCATGCGCACATCGGAGCTGACCATGGTCTCCTTCAAGCCGGCCGGCCCTTCATTTGCATGGGGTCACGGCTCATTTCAATGTAACACGCCCACGTCCCTCCCAATTTGTATTACTCCTCCTTACGCCTCTGGAAAAAATCTTACGCTTGCGCAATTTCCTGCGCAAAAGCTACGTGAATCGGGGGATTACGCGGCTAGATGGCGCAAGTCTAACGTAATGGCGGTGCGCTACGCCGGACCGATAATGCGCCGATGTACGTGAATCTGGGCCATTGTTGTGATAACTTGAGAAAAAAAAATTCTCAAAATTTTTTTTTTTCCAAAAAAAAAAAAAACATTGCTGTGATAACTTGAGAAAAAAAACGACATTTCTCAAAAAAAAAAACATTGTTGTGATAACTTGAAAAAAAACATGAGATCACAAGCAAAAAAAAAAAGAAGTCAATATGGGAGAACTCTGTCTAAATAGCATCAGCAAAACAACGGGCCAGATTCACGTACATCGGCGCATTTTTGGACCGGCGTAGTGCAACTCCTTTAAGTTAGACCGGATTAATTTCGAGGAGCAAGTACCGTATCCTCGTAGTATTTTCGGCCAAATTTGCACCGGTGCAATGTAAATTCCGAGGCGTAAGGCGGTGTAATTCAAAGTGGGAAGGACGTGGGCGTGTTCCATTGAAATGAGCCGTGACCCCATGCAAATGAAGGGCCGGCCAGACTGGGCATGTGCACATGAAGCAGACTATGGTCAGCACCTCTCTGAGCATGCTCAGAACTCGGCACGGCGCAATCAGTTAGATAGGAACTAGACCCGTCAGACTTAGTGAGCTATGCACTGTGGTAGATTCATGTAGATCAGCGGATCTTTTGATCCGCGTGATCTATCTGTTTTACGATCCGCCTGCGCCAGTTTTTGAGGCAAGTGCTGTATTCAGAAAGCACTTGCCTCGTAAGTAGCCCTGGCGGATCGTAAATCCCCCGGCGGAATGCAAATTCCGCGGCTAGGGGGAGTTTACTATTTAAATTGCGCGCGTCCCCGCGCCGATCGTACTGCGCATGCGCCACCGGCTAAATTTCCCAGCGTGCATTGCTTTAAATGACGTCGCTAGGACGTCATTGTGTTCGTCGTTAACGCTATTAACGTATGGCCGTATTCCCGGACGACTTACGTAAACGGCGTAAAAAATTCAAAATTCGACGCGGGAACGACGGCCATACTTAACATAGGATCCGCCGCACTTACCCCGCATATAGCAGGGGTAACAATCCGACGGAAAAAGGCGAACGCAAACGACGTAAAGAAAAAAAGTTGCCCGGGCATTCGATTCTGAATCGGCGTTTCTGCTCATTTGCATATTCGGCGCGAAGAAGAACGGAAGCGCCACCTAGCGGACGGCGGGAGAATGCAGCCTAAGAATCGACAGTGTAACTCAGTTACACCAGTCGGCTCTAAAGGAGATCTATGCGGAACCTGATTCGAGGAATCAGCCGCATAGATCCGAGCGTCGGATCTCACAGATCCGACGGTGTATCAGTAGATACACCGTCGGATCTCTACATGAATCTACCCCACAGTGCTTAAATAGATCGAGAGAAATGCCCTTCCATTGCAAAAGTACATCCAATTTTTTTCCCTTCCTGAAGCAAGGTGCTTTTATTCCGTTGTCTGTTGCTGTTTTGAGGCTTGTGTCGTGTCGGTGTGTGTGTATATATATATATATAATATTAAATAAGATAATTATAATAATATTAAAATTAGTAAATTTATATTAGTTAAGAAAATAAAAATATATATTTATTATATTAATTATTATAATATATATACTAAACAGAAAAAAATGTAAAATATATATTTACCCATTATAGTGAAAAGAGAGCTGTGGTGGCTCAACGTGATTGGCACTGCGCTGACAAGCCGTTCACCTCTGCAGCCAAGGGTTCGGATCCCGGTCTCGGCTACATGTGAATTGAGTTTGGTGTTCTCAGCCCGGCTCCCGGTGGGTGTGCTATGCAAGGTACGCCTGTGCTTAGTACGCCCACCCCCCCCCCCCCCACAAAAACCACCACACTTGCACGCACACAAAATTGGTTTAATACGCACGCACTTTGGCTATGCGGTCTCCTAAAGAGAGGCGAAGGACCTACGGGGCTGGCTTGGTGGGTCAGGCCCCCTCACTCCCTCATAGGGGGAGTCCCTCTGCCCCGATGGGGTCCTGTTGGGCCCCAGTTGGGCTCCCAAGTGGAGCAGGTAGGGCGGGGTGAGTGGGAGGCCCCCCCTCACACCCGCCATTGCCACCGGGGGCATGGAGAAGGATGGCGATTGCCTCCGGGGGGAGGGTCTGCCTACTCCCAACTCCTGCAGTCCGGCTCCTCTCTCTCGAGTTCACGCACAAAATACACTTTAAAAAAAAAAAAAAAAAAAAAAAAAAAAAAAAAGAAAAGAGCCACTGGCAAGGAAATGGAGTGTTGCCAGTACCTTGCCCAGTGGCGGTCGGCAGATCCTCTCCCGTGTAAGAACAGGGGAGTCCACGCTATGGGGAATAAAGTAGCTGTTGCCTCCCAGTAGGATCCCTATGTGGGGAGCTAATATAAATATGAATAGTAGTAAGGGAAATGGTGCTGCTAAATTAATACCTTTGTCGGGTATATCCGTGGGGTGAGCCCAATGGTAATAGGCCCCCCTTTTGGCTGGAATTAGGGTGCAATTGGAGAGATACCCTGTGTTAATAGGAGGGTAGATGTTGGTTCCTCAGCTTCCACTAATTTTAGTGAAATTGAGTAAAGGTGGATTAATTAGGTCAGGAGCCTCTGCAGGCCAGCAGGCCCAAAGATTGATAAAGTAAAATGATCCTATGCTGCTATAAGGATGCCAGTTGTGACCGATGCACCCTAAACCATATAAAACAAAGAAAAAAATGTGTCTCTAGAGTCTAATAGGTAGGAATCCCTACTAGTGTGGTTACTAGTGTAATCAACCACACTAGTAGGGATTCCTACCTATTGGACTCTAGAGACCAGGGGCGGACTGACAACTCATGGGGCCCCCGGGCAATAGAAGATCATAGGGCCCCCTGTGTCCCCCACCCACCCCTACACAAAGCCCTACCTACCTAAATCATGGGTCACGCAGTAAGGCACACAGCAGGGCACAGGCACATCACAGGGTGCACAGCAGGGAACAACACAGGGTATGGGGCACACAGTAGGGTACATCATAAGGCACACAGGAAAGCACATCATGGGGCAAAGGGCACATTAGGGGGTACACAGCAGGGCACTGAGAACATCGAAGGGCATGGGGCACATCACAGGACACACAGCAGGGCGCAGGGCACATAGGGTTTTTTATGCTGTACACAGCAGGGCACACATTATAAAGCACATCATGGTGCATCACAGGGGGCACAAGGAACATCAGGGGGTACACAGCAGGGCATGCAGCACATCACAGGGCATGTGACACATAGTAGGGCACACAGCACATCAGGGAATACACAGCAGGGCACAGAGCACATCACAGGGCATGGGACACACAGGGCACACAGTAGGGAACATCGGGGAGTACACAGCACATCACAGGTCACATCAGGTGGTACACAGCAGGCCACTGGGCACAAAGCAGGGCAAATGACACATCATAGGGCATGTGGCACACAGTATGGCACATCTGGGGGGTACACAGCAGGGCACATCACAGGACACAGGGAACGCAGTAGGGCAAATATAATGGCACAAACCAAAACACAGGGCACACAGCAGAGCACTGGCATCCTCCAGACACAGGACAGTGTGTGATAGGAGAAGGCACAGGGTGACACTTTGGGTGGTTGGAGGATAAGGGAGGAACAAGAGACTATCACCGAGGGGCCTCCTGCGGTCCTATTGGGGCTGAGCCCCCTATACCGGTACTCATCATGGTACCTCCAGAAAGGGATATACCTAGAGCATTTGGCACCCAGGGCGGACTCTATATCTGGCACCCCCTCACTTTAAAATGTAAACACACCCCACTGTGCCCCCTGCTTACCTCTGCACTCCCCAATATCTCATTGTCACTATTTTGTATCCCCTCTTCACAACTGGACCCTTTTACATTGCATAGCACCCTGCACCTCTGGGCCCCTTTACATTACGCAGCACCCTGCACCTCTGGGCCCCTTTACATTACGCAGTACCCTGCACCTCTGGGCCCCTTTACATTACGCAGCACCCTGCACCTCTGGGCCCCTTTACATTACGCAGCACCCTGCACCTCTGGGCCCCTTTACATTACGCAGCACCCTGCACCTCTGGGCCCCTTTACATTACACAGCACCCTGCGCCTCTGGACCCCTTTACATTACACAGCACCCTGCACCTCTGGACCCCTTTACATTACACAGCACCCTGCACCTCTGGGCCCCTTTACATTACACAGCACCCTGCACCTCTGGACCCCTTTATATTACACAGCACCCTGCACCTCTGGACCCCTTTACATTACACAGCACCCTGCACCTCTGGGCCTCTTTACATTACACAGCACCCTGCACCTCTGGGCATCTTTACATTACACAGCACCCTGCACCTCTGGGCCCTTTACATTACCCTGCACCTCTGGGCCCCTTTACATTACACAGCACCCTGCACCTCTGGGCCCCTTTACATTACACAGCACCCTGCACCTCTGGGCCCCTTTACATTACACAGCACCCTGCACCCCTGGACTCCTTTAAATTACAAAGCACCCTGCACCCCTGGACTCCTTTACATTACACAGCACCCTGCACCTCTGGGCCCCTTTACATTACACAGCACCCTGCACCTCTGGGCCCCTTTACATTACACAGCACCCTGCACCTCTGGACCCCTTTACATTACACAGCCCCCTGCACCTCTGGACCTCTTTACATTACAAAGCACCCTACACCTCTGGACCCCTTTACATTACACAGCACCCTGCATCTCTGGATTCCTTTACATTACACAGCACCCTGCACCCCTGGACTCCTTTACATTACAAAGCACCCTGCACCTCTGGATTCCTTTACATTACATAACCCCCCCCCCCAGCATGCTGAACAGTCACCTCTCCCCCCAAATGTTACACAGTCACCTGACCCCCTGCATATTGGACAGTCTCCCCGCCCAGTTTTGGACCCCCTGCATATTGGACAGTCCCCCCCCCAGCTTTGGACCCCCTGCATATTGGACAGACTCCCCCCCAGCTTTGGACCCCCTGCATATTGGACAGTCCCCCTCCCCCCCAGCTTTGGACCCCCTGCATATTGGACAGTCTCCCCCCCAGCTTTGGACCCCTTGCATATTGGACAGTCCCCCCCCAGCTTTGGACCCCCTGCATATTGGACAGTCCCCCCCAGCTTTGGACCCCCTGCATATTGGACAGTCTCCCCCCCAGCTTTGGACCCCCTGCATATTGGACAGTCCCCCTCCCCCCCAGCTTTGGACCCCCTGCATATTGGACAGTCTCCCCCCCAGCTTTGGACCCCTTGCATATTGGACAGTCCCCCCCCAGCTTTGGACCCCCTGCATATTGGACAGTCCCCCCCCAGCTTTGGACCCCCTGCATATTGGACAGTCTCCCCCCCAGCTTTGGACCCCTTGCATATTGGACAGTCCCCCCCCCAGCTTTGGACCCCCTGCATATTGGACAGTCTCCCCCCCAGCTTTGGACCCCCTGCATATTGGACAGTCTCCCCCCCAGCTTTGGACCCCCTGCATATTGGACAGTCCCCCTCCCCCCCAGCTTTGGACCCCCTGCATATTGGACAGCCCCCCCCCCCAGCTTTGGACCCCCTGCATATTGGACAGTCCCCCCCAGCTTTGGACCCCCTGCATATTGGACAGTCCCCCGTCCCCCCCAGCTTTGGACTCCCTGCATATTGGACAGTCCCCCCCCAGCTTTGGACCCCTTGCATATTGCACAGTCACCCCCCCCCCCTTTCCTACCTTACTGGCACAGCCAGAGAGACACACCAGCGCTGAAGAGAGGGCGGGAACTACTGAAGTTAACTTTTCATAACAATGCTAATGATTGGTTGCTAGGACCACCTAGCAACCAATCACCTGTTAGTTTGCTCCAGAATTTCCCATCTTCTATTCAGGCTGCACCACTGTCTCTCTCCCTACCGTGCTGTACCAGAGAGAGAGATCGTTTTTTTTTTTTTTGCTGCTGCTGCTGTTGTGTCAGTGTGGTGTGGTGGCGTGTTACATGGGTACAGTCCGCACCCAGCCCGAGCACCTTGTCACACTCAGAGTCAGAGCCATCATCTAAAAATGCCTGAGCATTGCACCTAGTGTGTTGCACCCGGAGGCGGACCCCACTGCCTCCAGCAAAAACAGCACCTCACCCAATGCGCTGAATACTTCTCACATAGCGCGCTGCTTTTTGCCGACCCCTCCTCTCCTCTCCTCTCGTCCGTCCCAGGTGATGTCATGTAAAAAGCACCTGGGGTGGACGGGAGGGAAGGAGGAGCTGGCAAGGAGCAGCGCGCTATGTGAGAAGTATTGTCACAGCCGCATCCTGCTGAATCTATGCGAGTTATGCAGAGGCTCTCACGGGCCCCCTAGCGGCACGGGCCCTCGGTCCGTGCCCGAATGACCGAATGGTCAGTCCGCCCCTGCTAGAGACACATTTTTTTCTTTGTTTTATATGGTTTAGGGTGCATTGGTCAGAACTGGCATCCTTATAGCAGCATAGGATCATTTTACTTTAGCAATCTTTGGGCCTGCTGGCCTGCACAGGCTCCTGACCTAATTAATCCACCTTTACTCAATTTCACTGAAATTAGTAGAAGCTGAGGAACCAACATCTACCCTCCTATTAACACAGGGTATCTCTCCAATTGCACCCTAATTCCAGCCAAAAGGGGGGCCTATTACCATTGGGCTCACCCCACGGATATACCTGACAAAGATCCTCTCCAGTGCCCTCCTCCGTGCCCTCCTTCGTGCCCTCCTCCTTCTGCGCTCATCTAAAGTCAGTAGTATAGCTATGACCAAGGATGCCCCTGGCATGTTGGCATACAGATTGTTGTCCTGCAAGTGTGGCTGCTCAGCTCGGCCCTAATGGTGTTGCCTTTGCTGACATGTAGACGGATTGTCTAATTTTAAGCAAGCTTTTATATGGTCTAATTTTAGACCGGCCGTGTAGCTGATAAGCACATCGTGTAGACTGCACCGCACAAACTTACTTTTGTGAATCGGCGTATCTCCCTCATTTGCATATTTGCATAGCAAATCAATGGTGTGTCTAGTGCAGTTTTTCACGTACGCTGCGCTGGTCTATCCAAATTACGTCGGTCTAAAAAATTTGGATTTCAGGCGTATATCGTTTTGGGGATACGGTGCATAGATAAGCGCGTGCATTTTTAGACTTACGCGTGCCTAACTCGTGATACTCCGGAGTAAGTGCTTTGTGAATCTGGCCCAACGTGTTTATTCTAGCAATGGAACGAAGAAAAAAATGTGCTGCAAGAAACGAGGCACTAATTTTCAAAATGTAGAATGTGCCATCTCCAAAACGAACGCTAGTTTTACAAGAACGAGCGCTCCCATCCCCTAATTTAGTCTAAGCATGCGTGGATCGGTTGAATTTTAAAGCAAGTTGGCTTTTTTTTAACCAAAGGATAAATAACCTATGGGGCCCACAAACGATCGGTTTTGACCGATGAAACCGGTCCATCAGACCGGTGTCCTCTGGCTATCCTATCCTGTGTACGAGGACTAAAACATTCATTGTCATATTTCTATGTTAAATTAACTGAATTGGAAGCCCCACAGGAACTCACCTTCCTACTGGAGTGGGAGAGAGACCTTGGGGTAATATTCTCCCAGGCACAGATAAATAGGATTTTGACATACAATCAAAAGGCATCAGTGGCGAGTAGATACCAAAAAGGGGGATACAAAATCCTTACCAGATGGTATAGAACACCAATGAAATTACATTGGATATACCCCCAAATATTGGAACTTTGTTGGAGATGTAAGGAAGCAGAAGGAACTCTACTGTACATTTTTTGGGAATGTGCGAAAATGAAAGAGTTTTGGAGACTGGTAGCTGAAACTATTGAGTGCAGCAAGGGTGTGTATCCCTGTCTTGTGGAAATGCGATAGTCCCCCATCAAGAGCGCAATGGTTTGCGAGGATTTCAAAAATCCAACAAATGGAGAATCTTACTCTGGCAATGAAGGATCAAGATGACAGGTACCGTAAGACATGGGCTCCCTACATGACATACAGAAAAGAGACGAGAGTTGACGGGAAAGCGGCGGTGGGCGGCGTGGGGAGGGAGATATGGGGCACGGCTAGAGGTCGAGGGCTTTTTTTTGGGGATGGGAAACGGGTGGGGAAGAAACGGAAAGAGGAGTTTGTAATACGTTGAGTGGCAAAAGAATATATATAATTAATAGGATGAAAGGATGTAATATAAATGTTGAAAAAATAAAGAATAAAAAATAAATAAAAAAATAGGTAACCTAGTTCATGTATTATGGCAATGTCCCAATATTTATAGCTTTGGAACTCAATCTCACGTTTCTGGCTTTTGGTGATGGGCTTGTCTATTCCATTTGCGCCCTGGTTTTGGAGGCCTAACCTCAATATCTTCAAACAGTTTTAGCCCACATTCTCTATGCCTCACGCATGACACTTGCTCAAAATTTGCATGTTGTCTCATGGCCTAGTCTATTATCCGTGGTTTCTAGACTAAATTTACAATGCCAGTATGAAAAGATGTTAGCCTTTAAGGAGTAGAGGGCTCATAAGATTCCCAAAAGCAGGTCACCTTGGTTGGGCCAACTTTAATATAGGCAATATAATATGTGTAACTGTCCACTTGTCATTGTGGATCTTGTTCAGCACTTGCTGCTGGGAGGAACCTTTCTGCCTCCCTTTTAGTTCCCGGGGGGAATGTTTAACTAGCAGGATCACAAAACCACTCCTTTCTTCCTGTCTTAGAAAGAAAGTCCTTTCCTGTATCAGAGGCCACATGTTAGCTTTATGCATAGGACTTCATGGAAAATGTTTGCAGAAAATCCCTAAAGCTTAAAGTTTTGTACCCCCTTTGGCAAGTGGATCGAGGTATGCAGAAAAGTGTGCATTGTTATAAAGATGTATATGTTCTAGATGTAAACCGTGTTCATGCTGTTTGGTTTTAAACACAATATAATCCAAAGCACCTTGCATGTAACCATGTTTCTTTGAATGTTCAATGTAATTAGATGTGTGTGCAGACAACTGCAATTAACCCTGTAACCCCCTTTTGTGGTGATAACTGTAAATAAGTGTGTTGTATGTCATTTACAGTTTTCACGGTGCAACAGTGCGATGGTGCTACGGTGCTTACGATATTCATGTTTACGGTGCTCAAGGAGATAAAGAGAACAATATTCAACCCTGCTGCGCACCTTTGTCGCCAAAGAATAAAACTACTGCACCCGTCAGAAGCTCTCCTCTTGTTATTTATTCGATGCCATAGGGGCCGTAACAGTGAAAACTCGTCGCTGCGGTGGAGACTCGTCGCTGCGGTGGAGACTCGACATCACCGGCTGCGTCGCTGTCCTCATCAAACCGTGAGTAAGGCTTCCCAACGCCTCGCAGGACACGTGCGGACGCCATCTTGGCGACAGAGACTTGGCTGAAAAGCAAACACGCCACGTGGACTTTTAAATATAGCGGGCTCTTTATATGTGATCCGGAAGCCGCCCTTAACTAGTATGCGAGCCAAATAGTTAATATTTTGCTAAATCAAGTTATTATATTCGTGTTTAGAGGCCTAGTGTCAGATTTAAAGCAATGCTATCTTCCAAGTTCCTAATCCACTAAACTGCAGTTAGTTACGTAAAGGGTTAATTGTCTGGTTAGAAAGTGTCAGCAGTATATTCGTTTAAAACATTTTGTCATACTGTGTGCATTGGTTGCTAATCTTTAGTTACAAGGGTAAATGCCTGTTTTCTGTCGTAGCCCTTAGGAGCAAGTTTGAGCCAACACTCATTCAAGTTAGGTTTCAGGCACACACACTATTGAAAGGCACAGGCACACTAGAACAAAATGCTGTCACCTGCTGAAGAAACAGACAAACCCACAGAGTCACAACAGGTGCGATCCAGCTCCAGAGAGCGAATCCTAACAGAAAAAGGCAAAGAAATGCACGAAGAAACAGTTAAGAGAAATGAAAAGGCATTCAACAAGGTGTACAACTCCTGGAAGGAGATAGCAAAGGAATTTAGGAAAAAGTTACAGGATTTCTGCTCAACTGAAGACCTTAATACAAGATTGAAAGAGATTAAAGCCAAAGAAGCGTTAGTACACCAACAGTATGAGTCCATGTGCCGAAATAATTCCACTACCCCGCACATTGTTAAGAGAATGGATGCATGCACCGCGTTAACAGCTGAAATCTGCAACCTCATCAGCAAGCGGCTAGAGAACGTAGATGAAATCTTTAACGATCAACTTGAGAAGGAAAAGGTGAGGATGGTGCTTAATAAAGAAGAGCATGAGTCAGTCTTTGGAAACTCAGAAACAGAAACTGTCCTCTCAGAGTCATTACCAGACTCCAGCGCAAGCTCGAGAGCCACTTCCAGATCTAGCAAACGCGCAGACGCAGAAGCAGATCTTGCAGCCAAGATAGAACAGGCAAAGGCGATGCAACAGATGCGCGAGGAGCAAGCTAAGCTGAACAAACTAGAGGCAGAAATTAAACTGAAGTTGGATGAGGAAAAGACAAGACTACAACAGCTACAAGCAGAAAATGAAGTCAAGGTAGCTGCAGCTAGAGTGAAAGCCTACGACGCCTATGATAGTCTTGAATTTTACGAACAGGAGACAGACCACCAGGTGCAATACCTCTACCAAAATAATGAACCTCGAACCTCATTGAATCCAAAGGCTGTGCCATTTAAACCTTCAAATACACCACTTGAGGTGTCAAGACCAAAGGAAGAAATTAGTCTGACCCCAGAACTTGCAAGTCTGCTTATCTCCAACCGTCTCCCTATACCTGAACCGACTGTATTTACAGGTGATCCTTTGAAGTTCATAGATTGGAAGATATCCTTTATGGCGCTGATTGATCAGAAACCAATCCCTGTGTGCGAAAAAATGCTGTACCTGAAGAGATATCTCGGTGGTGAAGCTCAAAAGGCAGTGGAAGGGTTCTTCTACCGAAATTCAGAAGACGCCTATCTGGGTGCTTGGGGAATCCTACAGGACAGGTATGGAGGTCCATTCATAGTGCAAAGAGCCTTCAGAGAAAGGTTGGCTAAATGGCCAAAGATATCAGCAAATGACCCTGTAGCATTAAGAGAGTTTGCGGATTTCCTTCAAGGTTGTGTGGAGGCCATTCCTCATGTTAAAGGCCTAGCTATTCTAAATGATTGTGAAGAAAACCACAAGCTTCTCAAGAAACTGCCTGAATGGATCGTACGCAGATGGAGTCGCATCGTTGTGGACGAGCTTGACAAGTCTCAAGAATACCCAACCTTTGCTCGTTTCACAGAGTTCCTGCAAAGGGAAGCTAAGATTGCATGCAACCCCATTGCCTCTCCTTTCCTCCTCAGTACCAAGTCTACAGATGAGAGAATCCCCAAGAGAGCCAAGGCGCTCAACACAAGCACTCAAATGAAGCCCTCTACCTTCAACGTTCCAAAGATTTCAGCTTCAAGACCAAAACCACCTTGCCTAGTCTGCAAAGACGAAACACACGGTGTCGCTAAATGTCTGACCTTTGCTGCAAAGACCATGGATGAAAAGAAGGCCTTTATTCACGAAAACCATCTCTGTTTTGGTTGCCTAAGAAAGGGCCACACTACAAAGGACTGCAAAGGAAGGCACACGTGTAGCATATGCAGTCGACGTCATCCAACCTGTTTGCACATACAGAGAAACACTGAGCCTGTCAAAACATCAAACGATGATCCAGTAGACATGGAAAGTAAAGCGAACGACAATGTTCCCAAAGTTATGTCCCATACCTTGACAAGACATACTTCTGCCACATCCTGCATTGTTCCAGTTCTGCTGTCAGCTACGACGGAGCCTCAGAGGGAAATCCTCACTTATGCCCTACTTGACACACAGAGTGATTCAACCTTTATTCTGGCAGACCTGGTATCGAAGTTAAGTGTGAGCACCAAGCCATTACAGCTAAAGCTCAGCACAATGACAGCTGTTGACACAGTTATATCAAGCCAAATTGCTCACGGTCTGCAAGTGCGTGGCTTCAACTCTAAAGCTCAAGTCCAACTCCGTCAAGCCTATACAAGAGATTTCATTCCAGTAGATAAGTCTCACATCCCCACTAAGGAGACTGCACTCCAGTGGTCACACCTCAAACACTTGGCAAACAAGTTACAGCCACTTCAAGACTGTGAAGTAGGACTACTGATCGGTTATGACTGCCCATCAGCACTGGCTCCCTTGGAGGTTGTTATCGGCTCCGAAAATGAACCCTTCGCTCAAAGGACTATGCTCGGCTGGAGCATTATAGGATCAGCAAATCCACATCTTGATAGACAGGGTAGCCAGAGCTTCGTACACAGAGTCGCAGTAAAAGAAATGCCAATGCCGACGGTCACTGATGTGTTAAAGGTTTTAGAAATGGACTTCATTGAAAGAAATTATGAAGATAAGTACGTGTCTCAAGACGATGTTCGCTTCTTGCAGTTTCTCTCGGAAATTATAATGAAAAGGAAAGATGGACACTACGAGATGCCATTACCCTTCAAAGACAACAGTCAACTGGCTCTACCAAACAATAAGAGGCTGGCCCTTATTCGACTTCATCATCTAAAGAAAAGACTAAAGGCAAATAGACAGTACCATGAACACTACACTGCATTCATGGAAGAAACAATCAGAAAGGGTGACGCAGAACCAGCCCCTTCATTATCAGAGGAAGAGACAGCGTGGTACATCCCACATCACGGGGTTTATCACCTCAAGAAGCCAGACAAGTTAAGAGTTGTCTTCGATTGTTCAGCAAAGTTCAAAGGCATCTCCCTAAACGATACCTTGTTGACAGGTCCTGACCTGATAAATTCTCTAGTGGGAGTCCTCTGTCGCTTCAGGAAGGAAGCAGTTGCTGTGATATGCGACATTGAAAAGATGTTCCATCAATTCTACATCCCCACAGAAATGCGCAATTACTTAAGGTTCCTTTGGTGGGAGAACGGTCAGTTGGAAACAGAACCAAAAGAATTCAGAATGGCAGTCCACCTTTTCGGTGCCAGTTCCTCTCCAGGATGTGCCAATTTCGGCCTTAAGTATCTTGCACGACAATATAAGTCAGAATATCCCTCAGCATCAGCCTTCATCGAGAAGAACTTTTATGTCGATGACGGCCTAACCAGCGTTCCAACAGTCAGTGAAGCTTCGAATCTAATCCTTGAAACTCAAAGATTATGTAAAAATGCTGGCCTACGACTGCATAAGTTCAACTCTAATAGAAGGGACGTCCTGTCCTGTATAGCTCCGTCAGAAAGAGCAACAACTAGTGTACCTGTCAAACTTGACCCAGACTCAACAACAGAAGGACAAGTACTGGGCATTCAGTGGTCAATTGAAAACGACACCTTCAGTTTCAGTGTTGACATAAAGGATCAACCCTCAACTCGTCGTGGTATCCTGTCAGTCGTAGCTTCTCTCTATGATCCTCTAGGCTTCATAGCCCCCTTCATACTGAGTGGCAAGTGCATTCTCCAAGAGCTTTGCCGCAGGGGCATCAGTTGGGATGAACCACTTCCTGAGAGCTTATGTCCACGGTGGGAGGCTTGGATGAGTAGTCTGCAAGCTTTAAGGGAAATCAAGATACCCAGATGTTACCATCCCCCAGACTTCGGTAACAGAATGAAAGTGGAACTACACCACTTTTCCGATGCCAGCAACATAGGATATGGTGCCTGTTCGTACCTTAGGTACAAGAATGACAGAGATCAAGTCCATTGCAGCCTCGTAATGGCTAAAGCGAGAGTCGCACCAACGAAGATTGTGAGCATCCCAAGGCTTGAACTCTCAGCTGCTGTCACCGCAGCAAGGTTGAGTGTCATGTTGAAGGCAGAACTTGAGATAGAAATTGACAAAGAATTCTTCTGGACAGATTCCCAAGTAGTCTTAGCCTATATCAATAATGAAGCGAGAAGAGAGATTACAGACCCAACTCAGTGGCACTATGTGGATACGACACAAAACCCAGCCGACCATGCATCTAGGGGTCTACATGTAGCATATATCCCCCCCTCAAGCTGGTTATCTGGCCCTAGTTTCCTTTGGAAAACTGAAGTGCACGCATCTTCAAGATCTTCGGCAGAACTAATTGTAGGTGACAGAAGATTGCAAGATAAGAAACACTATGTATCAAAACCTTCACTTATTGAACGTCCTATTCAAAAGCTAGTAGTCCTCATAGAAAGCAAATAAGTTCAGTTTTAGTGATACACTAGCATACCACCACACGAGACGGTAGCCAGTTACAGAGGTACCTATAGGCTAAATTGTGTATGATGTACCAAAGTCCTTTCCTGTATCAGAGGCCACATGTTAGCTTTATGCATAGGACTTCATGGAAAATGTTTGCAGAAAATCCCTAAAGCTTAAAGTTTTGTACCCCCTTTGGCAAGTGGATCGAGGTATGCAGAAAAGTGTGCATTGTTATAAAGATGTATATGTTCTAGATGTAAACCGTGTTCATGCTGTTTGGTTTTAAACACAATATAATCCAAAGCACCTTGCATGTAACCATGTTTCTTTGAATGTTCAATGTAATTAGATGTGTGTGCAGACAACTGCAATTAACCCTGTAACCCCCTTTTGTGGTGATAACTGTAAATAAGTGTGTTGTATGTCATTTACAGTTTTCACGGTGCAACAGTGCGATGGTGCTACGGTGCTTACGATATTCATGTTTACGGTGCTCAAGGAGATAAAGAGAACAATATTCAACCCTGCTGCGCACCTTTGTCGCCAAAGAATAAAACTACTGCACCCGTCAGAAGCTCTCCTCTTGTTATTTATTCGATGCCATAGGGGCCGTAACAATATGATTGATGGTTTATTGAAATAGTAATGAATAGGATAGGACTAATGTAAATGTACATTTTTAAAACATTTATTTTTTGCCTAATGACAACTTTCTCTAAGGGTGAACCTTCAGTTCTGGTTTAAGTTTACTTCGGACCACTAGCTGTAGTTTTTAGGTTTAGGGACTATTAGAGTCCCATTTGGTAGAGTACTTTGGTGAGGTCAACCTGTCCACGATCAGATCCCTTTGGGGTGGTGTGGTTTGAACACCATCAGGTTTTCAGGACTAATGTAAATGTACATTTTTAAAACATTTACTTTTTGCCTAATGACAACTTTCTCTAAGGCCTCGTACACACGAGCGGATATGTCCGCTGAAAACGGTCCGATGGACCATTTCAGCAGACATCTCCGATCGTGTGTATGGGCTAGCGGACAGATTTGTCCACCCGACAGATTTTAAAGCATGCTTTGAAATCTATCGGGTGGGAATGTGTCCGCCCGACATGTCTGCTGGTTAGTACACTTACCAGCAGACATGTCGTCCCGCACCGCCGCCGCGCCGCCGCCGCCGAATGGATTCGGCGCATGCGCGGAAGTGTTTTACTTCCTGGTGCGGTGACGTGGCGTCGTCAACGTCACCGCCACGTCACCGACACGTCAGCGCGCCGTCTGCTGGCAGGGATTTTGGTTTGCTCGTGTGTACACACGAGCAAACCAAAATCCCAGCAGACAGATTTGTTCAAATCTGTCGGACGGACAGATTTGAACAAATCTGTCCGCTCGTGTGTATGGGGCCTTAGGGTGAACCTTCAGTTCTGGTAGAGTACTTTGGTGAGGTCAACCTGTCCACAGTCAGATCCCTTTGGGGTGGTGTGGTTTCAACACCATCAGGTTTTCAGGACTAATGTAAATGGTGAGGTCAACCTGTCCACGGTCAGATGTGGACAGGTTGTGGTTTGAACGCCATCAGGTTTTCAGGACTAATGTAAATGTACATTTTTAAAACATTTTTTTTTTTTTTTGGCTAATGACAACTTTCTCTAAGGGTGAACCTTCAGTTTGGTAGAGTACTTTGGTGAGGTCAACCTGTCCATGGTCAGATCCCTTTGGGGTGATGTGGTTTCAACACCATCAGGTTTTCAGGACTAATGTAAATGTACATTTTTAAAACATTTATTTTTTGCCTAATGACAACTTTCTCTAAGGGTGAACCTTCAGTTCTGGTTTAAATTTACTTCGGACCACTAGCTGTAGTTCTTAGGTTTAGGGACAATTAGAGTCCCATTTGGTAGAGTACTTTGGTGAGGTCAACCTGTCCACGGTCAGATCCCTTTGGGGTGGTGTGGTTTGAACACCATCAGGTTTTCAGACGTTGTTCTTTTTGTTTTCAAGTTGTATTTTTACCAAAATGTGTAATACTTGTGTATTCAATATACTGGTAATCTACAATGCTGTACTACTGGTATATGCTTTGTACCTGATGAACATATTTTTTATTTAATAAAAAGTAATTTCCAAATGTATTTTTTATGCATATGAACTTATTTTACACATTTTATCATTTTATACCATATACATTATTTCATTGTCATATTTTCCCCTGGGACCTTTATGATAAACATGTAGATATTTAAATCCCTATAGATTAATTATTGTTTGTTTTAGATGCTATAAATATGAAGCAGCAAAGCTTACACTCTGTGCTGCAGCTGTAGGCTTGACATTATATGCCATTTTTTAAGAGCCTCAGTTGTAAATAAACAGAAACTTTTTACTTCCTAAGGTTGTAACATTTTTGTTGTTATGGTTTTATATTCAAATACATAGAAGTATTTTAAACAGCTTATAGACTACAAAAAAACATATGTCTGGTAGTGAACTAAATTATTAATTATTTTGAAGTGCCAATTTACGTGACAGCATAAAAGGTAAGAGGTAAGATGACAAACTTGTCTTAATCGACTAATCATTGAATTATTCTATGAAAATCTATATTATATGAGTTTACAAGTACATGAGTGGTGTCATAGGAGAAACAACTATAAAATGTATCTAACAAGTTATAATCATATTGCATATTTTGGCATAATTGTAATGAAATTTGGCATTCTGTCTAGGAAGAGGGTCATTCACTATTTTTGCACATCTAAACAAGAATTGCACAGCTGCATATCACGTTATAAGGAAAGAAAATTGTTATAAATGTTTTCAGGAAATCCAGCTGATGTCACATGACATATGGTGGTGGCATACTTTCTGTCCAGTTGTCTTAAAAATGCATTCAAATGGTTCATATTTAAAAATATTTTTATCAAGTGAGTGTGAATTTATTGAAATATATTTTTGTTTCTGGCTTTGGCCAAATAGGCAAACATATTACTGCTAAAAGTTAGGAACATTTCATTACAGATGTGCCTGGGAGCTTTCTATATTATTTGTGGTACAAAAATCTGATTGCTCAGACTTTTTCTATGTGTTTTCCAAAAGTTAAGTAGTAAGACTACTCGCAATAAATTTACACTAAACATATTTGTAAAAAAACATAATACATATCGTTTTAGAGATATTCAAACTCATATTTGCAGATTTGGAATGCAAATTTTTTATTTTGTGTTTGTAATCAATCACTAAATGCATAACTATTTTTTTAAAAGCATTTAAATATATAATCACTTTCTACTAGTGTTGAGCGGACACCTGGATGTTCGGGTTCGGCCAAACTTCGGAAAAAAGTCTGGGTTCGGGACCCGAACTTGACCCTGAATCCGAACCCCATTGAAGTCAATGGGGACCCGGACCTTTGACTACTATAATGTCTCTAAAAAACGAAGGGCTAGAGGGCTGCAAATGGCAGCAAAATGTCAGTAAGAGCATGGCAAGTACTCTGAAAATAAACGTGGATAGGGAAATAACTTAAAATAACATAAAAAAAATAATAATAATAATCTTGACAAGCAAGAACCTTCCCCTAAAGCAGTGCGGCCCTTTGCATGCCTTTATCCAGCCCTTGGGAATTCCTCCTACAGATATGAAGCGCTATTCCTCCCACTGACACCAATGATGGGATACTATTCCTCCCACTGATACCAATGATGGGGCACTATTTCTCCCACTGACACCAATGATGGGACACTATTCCTCCCACTGACACCAATGATGGGACACTATTCCTCCCACTGATACCAATGATGGGGCACTATTCCTCCCAATGATTGGACACTATTCCTCCCACTGATAACAATGATGGGACACTATTCCTCCCACTGACACCAATGATGGGGCACTATTCCTCCCAATGATACCAATGATGGGACACTATTCCTCCCACTGACACCAATAATGGGACACTATTCCTCCCACTGATACCAGTGATGGGGCACTATTCCTCCCAATGATACCAATGATGGGACACTATTCCTCCCAATGATACCAATGATGGGACACTATTCCTCCCACTGATACCAATGATGGGACAATATTCCTCCCACTGACACCAATGATGGGGCACTATTCCTCTCAATGATACCAATGATGGGACACTATTCCTCCCAATGATACCAATGATGTGAGACTATTCCTCCCACTGACACCAATGATGGGAGACTATTCTTCCCACTGACACCAATGATGGGACACTATTCCTCCCACTTACACCAATGATGGGAGACTATTCCCCCTAAATGATTTGCCCTAACTGGGTGTTTTTTTGAATAGAACAACAGAAGAACAGTAGCTAAAGTGTTTATCTCACACTTACAGATATGGAGGAAACACGGCAAACACTGGAGGAAACACTGCAAAATATATTTTTGCACCAAACTGGGTGTTTTTTTAATAGAACAACAGAAGAACAGTCGCTAAAGTGTTTATCTCACACTTACAGATATGGAGGAAACACGGCAAACACTGGAGGAAACACTGAAAAATTAACTTGTTTGTCCTAAATGGATGTTTTGTGAATAGCACAGTAGAAGAAAAGTATCTTGCAGAGTATCTTATAGTAACATATGCAGTGCTGGTGTATTTAGAAATAGGACAGACTCCTATATATTTCTATTCCCTACAAGCACAAACAGGAAGCTTCCCCTAACCTATCTTGCAGAGTATCTCACAGTAACATATGCAGTGCTGGTGATTCTGAAGCAGGACAAGACAGTCTGACTCCTATCTAAATCTCTCCCTACATATTCAATCGGGAACCTTTCCCTAAGCTTCCCCTAACCTATCTTGCAGAGTATCTCAGAGTAGTATATGCAGTGCTGGTGATTCTGAAGCAGGACAGTCTGACTCCTATCTAAATCTCTCCCTGAGAGCAGCAGCAGCCTTTCCCTAGCCTAACTAAAGCAGAGTGCAGAGTGACGAGCTGCACTGTGTGCCTTTAGCTTCTATAGAGGCTGGGTCACATGCTGCACTGGCCAATCACAGCCATGCCATTAGTAGGCATGGCTGTGATGGCTTCTAAGTCACACGAGTAAAACAAATGGCGATTGGCTGCCGTGCAGCGCGCCATACATTGCCGAACTCTGAACCCCATCAAGAAACTTTCAGCAAATTGTTCGGGTTCGGGTACAAAAAAAAACAAAAGTTTGGTAAGAACCTGAACTTTACAGTTCAGGTTCGCTCAACCCTACTTGCTACTTAAAGCGGAGGTTCACCCAAAAATCAACTATCTGCCATTAGATCCAGCATACTGCTGACATCTGCAGTATGCTGTTTTTTTTTTTTGTACTTATCGTTTTATCAGCCTTTGTTATCCGGCTCTGAGCGGGGATTCCTGTGGGGAATAGGTGTTCCTAAGACCACCGTAGTTGATTGACGGGCTGCTAAAGCGTGTGACGCCTTCCGAAAATACCCGAAGTGACACTCGGGTGTTTACGGCGCTATACGGCGCCTGCCGTGTAAAGCTGACTGCACAGGCGCTGTAAACACCCGAGTGTCACTTCGGGTATTTTCAGAAGGCGTGAAGCGCTTTAGCAGCCCGTCAATCAACTACGCTGGTCTTAGGAACGCCTATAACCAGAAGGAATCCCCGCTCGGAGCTGGATAACAAAGGCTGATATAACGATAAGTACAAAAAAAAAAAGCATACTGCAGATGTCAGCAGTATGCTGGATCTAATGGCAGATAGTTGATTTTTGAGTGAACCTCCACTTTAATAAAGCTGTGGCTGCATTTTTACTATAATACAAAAATGCCCAAACACAAAAAATAAATAAAATTAAAAAGATTTAAAAAAAAAAAAGACTAAAAAGGCAATTTGTGTCAAAAGGGAGACGCTCCAAAGTATACTTTCTCACAACCCTGTTTTTGTGAAAAATCTGACTTTTCTTAAAACCCAACTTCACAAATCTTGTAATTTTATTTTGGATAGAGCAGGTAAGAGTTAAATCCTCTATCTGGTTTGTTTTGATACTGGTTCTCAACAGTACCCCCATTGACCATGTAGGACAGATGCTTTGCCAGTTTTGTATTGCTGTCTGAGATCTTTGTAAAAGAATTTCCTTCACATAATACAGGAACTGATGAGAAAACAGGAAACAGGAATTGGACAAAAACATATCTTTAGTAGAGTGAGCAAGGGTGAGAATTTTTGACATTCCTTATTCCTTTTAAAAGATGTCACAGGTACAAAAAAAAATTAGAAAATATCTCCTCAGTGGGGCAATGGATAGCCATAAAATCTGACAGAGCATTTAAAGTGTAACTATAGGCAAAATATTTAAATTACGTACAGTATATGATACAGTCTGTTAGTAAGATAACTCAACTGTAACTCAATCTCATGTGTAACACAGTTTATTGCCTGTCAATAGTACCAATAGATCCCTCTTTTTTATTTAACATCCTAGCAATTTCCTGGGAGTATTTCAGTCAGGTTTCAGGAGGTACGTAAATGACCTACACCTCTAGCAAGGACAATATTCAACTTTAGTCAGAGTTGCACATTCTGGGCCAGATTCAGAAAGAATCGCCTATCTTTCCGGCGGCGTAGCGTATCTCATTTAAACTATGCCGCCGTAACTTTGAGAGGCAGGTACCATTTTAACAGAGAGCTTGCGCCCAAAGTTACGGCGGCGTAGTGTAAATGTACAGGCGTAATTTCGTGTCATTTAAAGTAGGCTGGTATGAAAAGTGTTGTATGTAAACTAATCATGACCCCACGTAAATGACGTGCTGAACGAACTGCGCATCCCCCGGCCGTGGACGTATCCCAGTGCACATGCTCCAAAATCACGTCGGAAATATTCATTGATATCGACGTGAACGTAACTTACGCCCAGCCCCATTCCCGAACAACTTACGCAAACGACGCAAATGACGTAAACGACGTACAACATACTTAACATGGGCTGCGCCTCATAAAGCAGGGATAACTTTACGCTGGTCGAACGCCTACGTGAACGATGTATATCAATAAGACAGGCGCAACTACGTTCGTGAATCGGCGTATCTACCTAATTTGCATATTCAACTCGTAAATCTACGGAAGCGCCACCTAGCGCACAGCGTAAATATGCAGTTAAGATCCGACAGCGTAAGAGACTAACGTTGGTCGGATCTTGCCTAAATTCCGGCGTATCTGATTCTTTGAATCAGGCGCCGAGATACGACGGCACTCATTCGGACTTACAAGGAGTGTCTGGAGATACGCCGTCGTAAGTCCTTTCTGAATCTGGCCCTCTGTTTTTATCTACAGGCACCTTTTACCTGCATAGACAGTTTTTTGTAAATGTGAAATTTTCCTTTAACCACTTAAGGACCGCCGCATGTACATTTACGTCGGCAGAATGGCACCGACAGGCACATCAACGTATATATATACGTTGGTGCCTTGGGGGGATCGGGGGTCCGATCGGACCCCCCCCCCGTACATGCGGCGGTCCGCGCGGCTGCAGGAGCGATCCGACAAGTGGGGGCGGCTATCCGTTTTCATCCGCCCCCTCCGGATCGCTCCCAGCCAATGCGCGCGCCCGCCCGCCCTGTCACTTCCTCCTCCTGTGTAAACACAGGAAGGAGGAAGCGACGTGATCTCTCCCTCGGCGTTTGTTTCAAGCGCCGCTGAGAAGAGATCACAACACACCAAGTAAGTCTGCACCAACAGCACACTTACACACACACACAAACACATTTAACCCCCGCGATCGCCCCCCCCTCCCCCCTGTCACAGTGTCACTGAATGCAGTAATCATACATGTATGATTACTGTATTTAGTGTCAGTGTGACAGACAGTGTGACAGTCAGTCAGTGTTAGTGTCAGGGTAGCCCCCCCACCCCCCCAATAAAGTTTTAACCCCTTGATCACTGCCCTAGTTAACCCTTTCACTCCCTATTGCCAGCGTCACTAAGCGATCATTTTTCTGATCGCTGTATTAGTGTCGCTGTTCCCGCTAGGTAGCTAATTTTTTTTTAATGCGATTTTTTTTTTACTAAAGACATGTGGCTAAATAAATTTTGGCCTAAATGTTTTACTAAAATTTAGTTTATTGGTTTTTTATTATAACAAAAATTAAAAAATATTGATTTTTTTTCAAAAATGTCGCTCTATTTTTGTATATAGCGCAAAAAATAAAAATCGCAGAGGCGATCAAATACCACCAAAAGAAAGCTCTTGTTTGGGAGCCACGTCGCACGACCGCGCAATTGTCTGTTAAAGCGACGCAGTGCCGAATCGCAAAAACCCCTTGGGTCATTTGCCAGCGTATTGGTCCGGGTCTTAAGTGGTTAAAGAGCGCAGGGTTAGTGGTATGAGAAAGAAATATGTTAGAGAGTAGGGACATATTAGTTAAGGTTTGGCAGTTTGTTGGCTCCTGTTGTGCTTTGATTTTACTTTTGGAAAAGGCTTCATAATCATCATGACCCAACAAAAATCCTTTTAAGGACTGACATTAAAGTGGTGTCCAATGCACTCCGATGCTTTATTTTGACAGTTTTTTTTGTATTTTTAAGGTACCGTACTTTAATTTGTTTTCTTCATGTATTTCTGTATTCTGTTGTATTTTAATTTTATTTGTGTACTTTTTTTGACTGCCTTCTTCCTTTTTTGCTTATATTTTTAACTGTTGCAGGGTTATCTGTAGCAACATTTGCAGGACTCCCAACACCACTGGGATGCCAATACAGATGCAGCCGCAGCACACCAATTCCCTACTGGCTTATCTGTAACATGCTAACACATTGTATGAGCAGTTTGGGCAAACAGGCAATACTTTCAGGAGCACAGCACCAAGGGGACACATGTCAGAATGAGCTATATTAATAAAGAGTAATGTTAGAAAATGCTAAAAATTTATTTTTATGAGTGGCCCCCTTTATCCTTTTCCAGGACTAGGCCAGCATGTGAACAGAAGGGTGGATAGTAGGAAGCAATATGCACATGTAACGAATGAGTGCCTGGAGAAGAGAGGAAAATGATGGAAACAGACTAGGGGATTGCACAGCAGGTTTATTAAGCTCTCAGGGAGTCTAGGTCTTATCCGGTTATGGAGGGCATTAACAGCCAGAAGGAAGTGGGATGTGACTGCTCATCTAATACTCTACTTGTGGGGGTACCCCCACATAAAAATTAAAGAGTGGGCAACTGTTGTCTTATTACATTCTTAGACTGCTAGTACAAGGGCAGTATTGAAGAATAGCTAGGAAGAGGTAAGAATGCTTTTCTGCAATCCAAAGAGTTTATCTAACTGAGGCCTTCCCCAGGCTGTTCACTCAGAAGTGGTTTCTCCTCCACACAGCCATTTTAGAGTTGACGTAAAGAATTTCAACCATGGTGGCACCACTGCCCAGCCTAGAAACAACAATCAACAGCAGCTGATAGAGGACTTCATAGGGACAAAATGCACAAAAACCCCATAGACTGCTCTGGAAGTTCATGCTTGTCCAGCATCCTGTGTGCTCTCCGAGCAAACTAGCTGCTTATAGAAAGTTTGGACAAACTGAATTTACTTACCATTAATTAGTCCTCGATTGGTTAGCTTTTTTGCCCTCCCCCACTGCTGATTCCATAGACCAGCCAGGTGCATTGTGTGCCTATATTTTGCTTTATCTTGCTTTATCTCCTGCTAGAAGGAACCCAGTCATCCTCTTAGTGAAGTCTTTACTTGCTGCAATGTGACCTCCTCAAAATCATCTTTACAATTGTATTGTTTTTTTTAGAACATGGAGTCTGGTTATTCACTTGCTGCTGACTGCTGCCTTTGTGTCTGTTTACTATAATGTCTGTAGAGTTTTGTTGTAATTCAACCACATTGAGACATGCAGAGGTGCTTTTACCATTTTGTCTGGGTTCTTAAAATTACATTACAATTAATTTTTTATAGCTGTACAAGTAAAAGCCTGGTCATATGCTCCTGGTCCTAATCATCTACAAAGGATCTGTAGCTGGTGGCACGTAACATGCTTGGGATATTCCTTAAAGCCATGGTGTTACAGATAAGTATATTTTTCAATGACTTTTTCAGCAACAGCATACAATGGTAGTATTTACCATATATACTTGAGTATAAGCAGAGTTTTTTTTTGTGCTGAAAATACCCCCCTCGGCTTATACTCGAGTCACCCTTTTTGCGCCTGATCTCCCGGACCCGGTACTGGCTGGGTCCCCTGGACCCCAAACCCCCCACACATGTAGCCCCACTCTTTTTCTACAAGTGTGCAAAGATTATTATCTGAGGGAACTACGGACAGGGAGAACACATTTTTCAAACCGGGCAACCCTTCCATAGACTCCCATGTTAAACGGTAATTTTCCAGTGACTTGGGGGACCCCTTACCAGCCTGTCGTAGATCCCCTGGTCGACCCAGAACTTTGCGCCCCACTCCTCCTCTACAAGTGTGCAAATTTTATTGTCTGGGGAAACTACGGTTAGGGAGCACTGATTTTTCAAAGCCAGGCACCCCTTCTATAGACTCCCATGTTTAATGTCAGTCTAGTCATGGACACAGTGAGGCATGGGCACAGTGAGGCATGGACATGGACACAGTGAGGCAAAGTGAGGCATGCAGATGGCCACTCTACTGTAGGCTTATACTCGAGTCAATACGTTTTCATTTTTTGTGGTAAAATTAGGTGCCTTGGATTATATCCGGGCCGGCTTATACTCGAGTATATACAGTATTTGACTGTGTAATTGATTTTTTTCTTCTTTTACAATTAACTTGGCTTACATACAGCAGCAGGATGCAATCTGATTAATTTCAGTTAGATTAAAAAAAAACTTTTTTATGTAGCATTTTCATCAAATGTTAAAAAACACACTTTGACCAGCAGATAGAACATAGCCAGTAACTCTCCTGCCACTGGCCAAGTATTATCAAACCGCCATTAAGAATTAAAATACCACAGATCATTCTGCAGTGTAAAAGTGGCCAACAGCAGAACATTTTGAATGAGGAAAAATTCTAGAGAAAAGGAGTACAAGCGGGTGTTTTACTATAAGGCCCTGTACACACGAGGAGACATGTCCGATGAGACAGGTCCGATGGGATATTTTGGTCTGATGTGTGTACACACCACCAGACCAAAATCCCAGCGGACAGAGAACGCGGTGACGTAGAAGACACCGACATGCTCAAACAAAGAAGTTCAATGCTTCCATGCATGCGTCAAATCAATTCAACGCATGCGCGGGATTTCGGTCCGACGGTTGGGCGTACTAACCATCGGACATGTCCGACGGACAGGTTTCCAGCGGACAAGTTTCTAAGCATGCTTAGAAACTTTTGTCCGCTGGAAACCTGTCCACTAGGCTGTACACACCATCGAACATGTCCGCGGAAACTGGTCTGCGGACCAGTTTCAGCGGACATGTCTCCTTGTGTGTACGTGGCCTAAGAGTTAGGGAACAGCAGATGACACAGCAGTGTAAAATTGGCTCGTTTGAACAACAAGGCTAGGCCCAAATAGACAAAGTAAAAAGGCAGGGATTTACTTAAAAAAATAAACTATTGCACAGAAAACAGCAGTGTAAAATTGGTCAGCAGCCAAACATTTTAAGCAGGGATAATAAGCCTAACTTTATTACATATATAAGGATTGGGGGGGGTGCAGTGAATGGAAGTGACATAACAGGAGGTGGTACACAGTGTTCTTGCATTTTGCTTACAATGCAGCAGTGTGCACACAAAAGACAGTTTCCAAAACTGATGGTCAGTAACAAGTGATTGCTGCACTTTGAACACCCCTATTACCATAAAAACCATACAAATTAAATTGAAAAATAAAATGCAAAATAAAACCCCAAAATACCACCACTAAAACAAATGCCCATGTTTCAAAGGAAAGCCTTGCAGCAAAAACAAAAATACATGTTTACCATGGTTTGGATAGCAGCTAAAAGGTCCCAAAAATAAAAGACAGCATAGGAGGTGATTGCCCAATGAGAAAGCAATCAGAATTAAGGTCACGCTATGCATTATGGTCTAAAAAGAGTCTCCTGGGCAAATATGCCCATACATTTTCCAGGAATGCATATCACAATCTCACAGTATTCACCTTGAACCCATTGTAATGGCAAAATTAAATTCACAGAGCGATTACGCCTGCGTAACAGGAGATGCGCGGCGTAATTCTAAATGTGCACGTGCATTTCGATGCACCGCATCCCCAAAACGAGATACGCAAGAAATCTACTTTTTTTTGTCCAGCGTAATTTCGTTAGACAGGCGCATCCGTCCGCTCAAAACTGCGCTAGACAGACCATTGATTTGCTAGTCAAATATGCTAATGAGGGACTTACGGGGATCCACAAAAGAATGTTGGGGCAGCGCAGGCTACGCAGTGTGCGCAACAGCAAAATGTCCTGTCTAAAATTAGACCATATAAAAAAAAAAGAAAAAAATTGTCTACATGTTAGATAAAGCAACACTGTTAGTGAGGAGCTCAGCAGTCACACGTGTTGCACAACAATCTGTATGCCAACATGCCAGGGGCATCGTCACGCATAGCTATACTACTGACTTTAGATGAGCAAAGAAGGAGGAGGGCACGGAGCATGGCACGGGAGAGGATATACCACACACGCATAGACCTCTTTGGCATGAGTGATTCTGAGGTGTATCGCATCTTCAGATTCACCCCTCATGCCATCCTGGAATTAACCACAACCTTGCAGGAGGACATCACCAGCCGAACACACCGCTCACATGCAGTGCAGCCACTGGTCAAGGTCATGGCAACACTCCATTTCCTTGCCACTGGCTCTTTTCAGTGTACAAGTGGAGTGGTGGCTGGGATGTCACAATCCTCCATGAGCATATGTGTGCACCAGGTTGTCCCTGCAATCCTCAGACGCATGGCCAACCAAATCATCAAACCCACCACTAAGGACCTGCGGCTGAAGGCAATGACAGATTTCTACAGAATTGCCAGATTCCCACGCACCGTGGGGGCCATTGATTGCACACATGTGGCACTCCAGCCCCCCCAGGAGACAGAGCACATATACTGCAATCGGAAGCATTGGCATTCCATCAACGTACAGGTGATAGTCGATGCCCAAGGCCTCATATGGCACGTCCGTGCCAAACACCCAGGGTCCAGCCATGACAGCTACATATACAATCAGAGCCCCATCCGATTGGAATTCGAACAGAACGTGTATGGGGACACCTGGCTGGTTGGTGAGTGACATGGGTGGCAGGCATGACTGCCCCCCCCCCCCATGATGCACACATCACAAGGGGCACATGCATGACTAACATCCTCCTGTCTTTTCCCTTACAGGTGACTCTGCATATCCACTGGGACCCCATCTCATGACTCCTTCCCGGAACCCCCAAACCCCAGGAGAAGAAAGATACAATCAAGCCCACGCCCAAACACGTGCAGTGGTGGAGCGCACCTTTGGCCTCCTGAAGTCACGTTTCCGATTCCTGGATAAGTCTGGGGGTACCCTCTTGTATTCCCCAACTTTTTGTGTGCCATATCATCGGTGCCTGTTGCCTGCTGCACAACTTCGCAGTGAGAAAGGGCCTGCAGATTGACCTACGTGATGACCTGACCCCCCAACCAGAGAATCCCCCCTAACCGAGGTTACCCCGTCTTCTGAGGGAAGAGCAGCCAGGAGACAGCTCACATTGGGCATCTTTTCACGTTAAACACACACATTAATCATGGCACAATGAGAATGCATGCATGCACACCACTGCGGTCCCTAGCACACACACCCCACATCCTCATCAAATTGGATTGGCACCAGTCCACCATGCAGGACTTGTGAGCAGCAACGCCACGCCAAGGCTCCAATTATGTCACTGTACATTCATACTCCATTCACACGGACCTGGGGATCACTTCTCCCTGGTCCTGGGGAACCCTTCTCCACCAAAATTGAGGGTGACACCCCGTTTCCGGCAGGAATGTCACCCCCACATTCAAACAGCATTCACAACCCCAAAAAAAAAAAAAAATTACCAGCAAAATCAAAAAATTTACAGCAAAAAAAAAAAGTCCAAAAAAAAAGGGAAAAACAAAATGAGTGCCCTTGACGTGAGCCACGCCTGGGGCGCCCCCGGCCACGGCCCCGGCTCCTCAGGGGAGACTCATGGGGAGGGGGGTGTAAACCTGGGAAGGAGGAGCAGCCCCTGGTCTCTGCCCACCTGGCGGCCTGCCCTCCAAGGCCACGGCTATTCTGTCCAGGGCAGCACCTAGTGTTGCCGTGTTGGCCTGGATAGCCTGGGTGAGGGCCCTCACATCCTGCCCAAAGCCTGCTGATGTAGTCTGCAGGTCGTTAAGGCAGTTTGTGAAAGCCCGGGAGTGGCAGTCCAGGTTCCCAAGCGTATCCTTGATGGAGGACAGGCTCTCCTCCATCCGCACCAATGTCTGGCTGACCTGTCCCAGATGGCGGGTCTGAAGGAACTGGTCCCTTCTCAGAGTGACGGGCAGGAGATCGGCCACCCCCTGGTCTTCTGGGTCGCCTTCCTGCCTCCAGCTGATGCTTGTGGCCGGGGAGAAGGGGAGGCTCTTGGGAGGGGAGCCATGTTGGGGGAGGAGGGGGGGCTCCCCCTTAGGGAGGGATGGCTGCTGCCAGTCAAAGGGGGGAACAGTCCTCCAAGAACAATAGGCCAGTGCCTGACATGGACTCCACCTCCTCTTCAACCTCCTCCTCTTCAACCTCCCTCGGGGGCCTCATTAGGCTGCTGTCCTGGGGATGGTGCGGTCAGGCCAGATGGCCCAGCACCCTCCTGCACATCTGTGGATGACACAAAACATTCCCAGGTTGGAGGATCCACACACTTGCCACATATTTCCTTTCACCCCCTCCCCCACACATGCTACACACCTGATAGGGCAAAAAAACCTTACCTGGCATCACGCCTTCATGACTTGAGTCATAGCCGGGCAGGCCCTCCACTTCTTGCCTATGAAAGGTCTGGGCCATCACACGCTCCTCCGCTGTCAGCCTAACAGGGCATGGTGGGCCCCCTCCTGTTCCCCTGGCATGGGCAAGCATTCTGGCCAGCTTCTTTTTGACCAGACGCCGGAGGTCATTTATCTTTTTCTCAATCCCCGACCATGTCCGTGTCTCCCCCTCCCCTGCTGAATTCACCTGGTCAGTGATCATGTCCAAAATCTCTCTCCTCCTGGCCGGGGTGGTGTTGGCACTGTCCGGGCCATGGAGGAAACGCCCATAATCGCAAATGGCCCGGGCAAGAATTTGTTTCTCCCTCAAAGAAAAATTTAATTTCCTCTTCCTCTCAGTCATACTGAAAAAAAATCACTCCCAGTCAACAAAAATCACTCACAAAAACAAGCACGACCAATCAAGCAAGAAAACAAACAAACAGAAAAATATCAAACAAAAACTCTCACAAACACTCAGCAAAAAGCAGTCACAAAAATAAACAGGAACAATCAAGCAAGAAAACAAACAAACAGAAAAATATCAAACAAAATATCTCACAAACACTTAGCAAAAAACACTTTCAAATATCTTCTAACAAAACTAAAGATCACACAGTACACAAATCTGACAAATACAAATCACAACGCAACTAACAACGTAACAAAAGCACCTTGCTGTATAGGGAGGGATACAAAGGGATGTACTTTTGCAATGGAAGTGCGTTTGTGTGTGTCTATTTATGCTGTCTGCGTAGTTCATGATTTTGCCCTAGTCCATTTCCAATTTCACTGATTGCGCCGTTCCCGAGTTGTGAGCATGCGCACAGAGGTGCTGACATGGTCTGCTTCAAGCACGCATGCGCGAGCCGGCCGGCCCTTCATTTGCATGGGGTCACGGCTCATTTTAATGTAGCACGCCCACGTCCTTCCCAATTTGTATTACTCCACCTTGCGCCTCAGAAATAACGTTGCGCAGGTGCTATTTTCTGCATAAAAGCGTCGAGAATAGGGTGATTGCGCGGCTACATTGCGCAAGTCTAACGTAAAGGCGGTGCGCTACACCGGTCCAATAATGCGCAGATGTACCTGAATCTGGCCCCTAGTTTCTAGTAGAAATATTGTGACCAAAAAGTTTTTTCTTATTGAACCAATTGTTATTCTAAGTATATATACAGTAACTGCAAGACTCGGCTTTTGCTATTTCGGTTTCTCTTTTAAGGAAGCATTCAGTGAAGGTAAATAGAACATAGTTCAAGTTTGTATTTTAAATGTTACACTTAAAAATAAACCACTTCATAAAAACTTAAGAATTCCACATACTTTTCTGTTTCTACAGGTCAAGAAGGACACTCACTTAAAAAAAAGCATGTGCCAGAGCAATCAGACCAAGTTTGCTGAATTTGTGCTTCTTGGAATAAGCAGCTTTAATGACTTCAGGATTTTGATGTTTGCTTTTTTCCTCATTCTCTACACTGTAATTTTAAGTGAAAATGTTTTTATTGTCCTATTGGTTTCGGTTAGTCACCATCTTAAGCGTCCCATGTACTTTTTCTTAGAACATTTAGCTATTGCTGATGTTCTGGCCACTTCAAATGTTGTGGCTCCCCTGCTATATGGTATAATAAGAGAAAGGGAAACCATATCTGTATCTTATTGTATATTTCAGTATTATCTTCTTTGTTTTTCGGGATTTGCACAGTCTTGTCTTCTTACTTTAATGTCATTTGACCGATATCTGGCCATTTGCAATCCCTTACGTTATGTTACAATAATGAATATGAAAAATTGCCTCTATCTTGTCTGTTTATCCTGGTTAGTGGCCTTTACATTGATAACATGTGAAATAATTTTAATGTACCAGTTGCAGTTTTGTGACTCCAATATCATTGACCATTTCATCTGTGATATTGGTCCAGTGGCAAAAATTTCATCTTCAGATACATTTGTATTGTTATGTTTTGACTTTGTGCTGTCTATGTTCTTTATATTTGCTCCGTTTATACTTGTAATTATATCATATGCTGGCATAATCATTACTATCTTAAAGATGTCCTCTATTATTGGAAGAAAAAAAGCATTTTCTACTTGCAGTTCTCATCTGGCTGTTGTATGCACTTACTATGGAACACTAATAGCAATATATTTTGTGCCATCTTCAAGAAATTTGTCAGAAGAAAACAAATTTAAAACTTTGTTATACACTGTATTAACTCCAATGGTCAATCCAATTATTTACTGCCTTAGAAACAATGATATTAGAAGTGCCATTAACAACATTTTTCATATACAAAAGAAAACATAATATGAGAATATACTATACAACACAAATGTTTGCTTAATACTAGGGATGAGCAGAACACCCCCCCCCCCCCCCGTTTGGTTCGCACCAGAACCTGCGAACACATCAAAAGTTTGTGTGAACTTCAGAGAAAAGTCTGGGACTCGAATGTTTGAAATCTAAAGTGCTAATTTTAAAGGCTAATATGCATGTTATTGGGGACCTGGGTACAGCCCCAGGGGACATGTATCAATGCAAAAAAAGTTTTAAAAATGGCCGGGAGAAGTGATTTTAATAATGATTAAAGTGAAACAATAAAAGTGAAATATTCCTTTAAATTTCGTACCTGGGGGGGGGGGGGGGGGGGTGTATAGTGTGCCTGTGAAGTAGCGCTTGTTTCCCGTGTTTAGCACTGTCCCTGCACAAAGTGTAATTTCTGAAGGGAAAAAAATCATTAAAAACCACTTGCGGCTATACAGAGAAAGGGCACCCCAGATCCCGGCCCCCCCATGTGAATTGGTAATGGGGTACCCCTACTATTTCACAAAGAAAGTGTATTAAATTAAAAAAAAAACATAAAAAAAAAATTCCAGCGGTAGTAATCCACTCTCGGTCTCTGCACCAACGCTGTAGGTATCCTGCGATGGGTGATCTCCTCTCCAGGGTCCAGCAATGAGAAGGTCTCCTCTTCATCCAGGTCCAGGATCCAGTGATGAGATGTCCGCAGCGCAGCGCATCACCTGTCTCCACCAGAGACACCACGGGAATGACGCAATTACCTGCGTTACATCAGAGGGGGGCGAGGTCATCTGCACGTCACTGGGAAACCCTGGGCTTTCCCTTGCGTCAGAGGGGGACGGGGTCACGTGACAGGTGGTCCCACCCTCACCTTCATAAGAGCTGTCATTGGCTGAAGCTGCGTCATTCCCGGGGTGTCTCCCGTGGAGACAGGTGATGCACAGACATCTCATCGCTGGATCCTAAACCTGGAGATTCCGATAAGCCGCCCGCAGACCCCCAAAACCACCGGGCAAGAGTTGTGGGGCTGAGGCCCTCGTCTCCATTAACATGGGGACATGGTGCTTTGAGGGTCACAGACCCCCAAAGCATCCTCCCAATGTTGAGGGCATGTGGCCTGGTTCGGTTCAGGAGGGGGGGCGCGCTCTCGTCCCCCCCCCCCTCTTTTCCTGTGGCGCCATTTTTTTTATTTGGGGTAGAGTTCCCCCTAAAATCCATACCAGACCAGAAGTGTCTGGTATGGATATTTGGGGGGAATCCCACTTCATTTTTTTTTATTTGACACGGGGTGCCCCTTAATATCCATACCAGACCTGAAGGGCCTGGTAATTGAATTTGGAGGGACCCCCACGCATTTTTTTTCTCAATGACACTTTGTGCAGGGACAGTTCTAAGCACGGGAAACAAGTGCTGCTTTACGGCCATACTTTACACACCCCCTAGGTACGAAATTTAAAGGAATATTTCACTTTTATTGTTTCACTTTAAGCATTATTAAAATCACTGCTCCCCGAAAAACTTCTTTTCATTGATACATGTCCCCTGGGGCAGGACCCAGGTCCCCAAACATGTTTTATGACAATAACTTGCATATAAGCCTTTAAAATCAGCACTTTAGATTTCTCCCATAGACTTTTACAGGGTTTTCAGCAGCTTTTCTAATTTGCCGCAAACACCCCAAATTGTTCACTGTTCGCCGAACAGGCGAACATGCAATGTTCGAGTCGAACATGAGTTTGGGAACACTTAACCCCTTCATCACCCCCTAGTGTTAACCCATTCCTGCCAGTGACATTTATACAGTAATCCGTGGATACTTATAGCACTGATCGCTGAATAAATGTCAATGGTCTCAAAAAAGTGTTCAAAGTGTCCAATCTGTCTGCCACAATGTCGCAGTCCTGCTAAAAATCACTGATCATTGCCATTACTAGTATAAAATAGATATGTGCAATTAGTTTCGTAAAAAATCGAAATTCAACCAAAATTTGCATCTTTCAGATATTCGAGAGCATCCGAATGTCCGAAGAAAAAAAATAACGAATTTAAACTACTACGAAAGAAATTGTAACGAAAATAATGAATGAATTTGACATGATTTGTTCAATCGTTAAAGGTCTAATGAAACAAAAGATCAACCCATGCATTGCAATGAAACTATTCTAATAGCAGCGACTGAAGTCCCTCCAACTTAAAAAAGGTTACTGTACTACTTTGGGGAAACTTCGGAGAGGCTTGCATTGACTTCTATACAGAAGTCGTTTTGCAAGCCGCGCTAAAGTCGCACTGTACGGAGCAAACTTCAAAGTATGACGACTTTGAAGCCGCCCCTGTACAGTCCCGGTTGGTTGGATTTCTGGCAAAGTGTGAGCAGGGTGTTTTATTGTATTTGAGCATAGGAGAAAAGATCTTGTCATTGTGTGTGTTAATGGACTCAATAAACAAACGACTTTCCAAACTACAAATCGTTATCACGAATATAAATATACATACATAAATATCGAATCAATATATATACAAAACTAATCGATTTGGTATAACGAATATCGACACTACGAAAATAACAAATTATCCAAACATGAATTAACGTAAAATAAGGAATATAACAGAACGAAATTATGTATTTTACAAATGAAAATGAAACTAAACAACATTTTCCATTTTGCACAAGTCTAGTAAAAAAAAAAAAAAAAATTATAATAAAAATGCCATAAATATATGCCCTATTTTATAGACGTTATAACTTTTGCACAAACCAATCAATACACGCATTTTTTTTTACCAAAAATATGTAGAAGAATACATGTTGGATTAAACTGATGAAGAAATACATTTTTTACATTTTTTTTTTTGGGGGGGGGGGGATATTTATTATAGAAAAAAAATATTGGCTTTTTTTTTCAAAATTGTTGCTCTTTTTTTATTTATAGTGTAAAAAATAAAACTCGCAGAGGTGATCAAATACCGCCAAAAGAAAGCTATATTTGTGGGAAAATAAGACATCAATTTTGTTTGTGTACAATGTTGAATGACCATGCAATTGTCAGTTTAAGTGACGCAGTGCCGTATTGCAAAATTTTGCCAGGACAGGAAGTGGGTAAATCATTCCGGGGGTTAAAATGCTTAACAAATGACACCACAAAGTTAATAATTCATTGTTATCTTTCATCTTAACAAGTTCTCTTCCATCTGTTTTTACCCCTCCTTCAGTCCATTATGAATGCTGCTGCTAGACTCATCCTCCTAGTCCTTACCAACCATTCAGTGGCTGCAGCCCCTGCTACTCCCTCCTCTGGCTTCTGCTAGTCCAGCATATTACATAAAAAAATACTAACAATAACATATAAAGCTATCAAAAACTCTTCCACCAGCAAAATCATCAACCTCACTCAACACCTCCTAGGACCTCCTGCCCTCTAGCTTTCTCATCACTTCCTCCCATTTTCACCTCCAGGACTCTTCCAGATCCTATCTCACCTTCTAGAATGCCCTAACTCAATCTGTCCATTTAGGCGAATCCTGAAAACTCATCTATTCAGAGAAGCCTAGTCCACCTTCAACTAAAACTTGTACTTCTATTTTCTCCATTAAAAATATCTTAAAAAATGACAGCACTATTTTCATGATATATAGCAGCTACTGAAACTACAATCTGACAAAATTGTTCAAGTGATAAATCCAAGCATTAAAAATGCAATGTGCGATTAAGCAAATAAATCAATTAGCAGATAAATAAATATACTTAATTGATTGTAAGAGGTAATATTATCATATACAATTAATAAAGTGTATAAATGTCACAAATAAAATATTGAAAAGTCCACATATGGAAATTATAAAAGGTAAGGCAGCCACTGTGTATCGAAACAAAATAGAAAAGGTTTCAATTGTAATCAGTTATGCACGGATAGAGATTACCATGGTTCACTAAAGGAGTCACCAGGGAATGTGAACTCTATTGCAAGCGGCAAAGAGTCAAACAGGCAAAAAGATGGAACCGGTAAATGATTATCCAAAGAACAGTCACTGGAGATCTGTCACCACAATGGAAATTATAAAAGGTAAGGCAGCCACAAGATCCAGCAACTGAGTTAGATCTCAGACTCCACAGTTCATAAAAAAAAAACACAAAAGGCCTCCACATAGCATTAAACCATTACTCGCAAATTGTATTTAAAAGTAGAAAACTTAAAACAAGTCTGATGTTTACAGGCACATCAATAAATTAATAAAGTGATCACATAGGAAATCCAGAGAGTGCAAAAACATGGAGCAGTCTCAATTCACCCATTTTTTCCATTAGCTCATTAGTCACAATTATTTCCTTTGGTATCACTTGTCCCTCCCTTTTAGATTGTAAGCTTTTATGAGCAGGGCCCTCCTAATCTTCTTATACTGAACTGTATTGTAACTGTATTGTCTATTTTTATTTTGTAAATTGCTGTGCCCACTGTTGTCGCTATATAAATCCTGTGTAATAAAATCCTGGGAGAGAGTTGTGTGATATTGTGTAAAAAAAAATAATAAAAATGGGCCTATTTGTACAGTATGTGTGCCTATATGCATATGAAAAGTTGTACACTCCCTGAAGGGATTTACACAAGGCTTATCAGTTAAACGGTATATTTTTCAATAACTTATTAAAGGATACCCCACTACCACTGTATGCGCAACTTATAATTAACTTTGATTTATGCTAACCATCTTCTTGGTTATTGTGCACAATATATGCTTAAAGCGGAGTTCCACCCAGGAAAAAAACATTTGGCCAAAAGCCCCCAAAAAAAAAGTAAAAAAATAAAAAATTATACTCACCTGAAATACCTGTTGCTATGCGGAAGTCCATAATCTGCCTCATCCGCACCGCAATGTGTTTTCTTCTTCTCCTTCTCCTAGTGAATGGGGCGCACTGCTTTCTGGGAACTGTGTGTGTTCTCAGAGAGCAGCCGCCCATTTACAAGCCGGCACAAGACTCACGCAGGCACAGTAGGAAATGGGCAGTGAAGCCGTAAGGCCTGTTTCCCCTAGTGTGAATGGCGGCGCGGGACCTGCATTAGTCGTGGGATCGGCATCAGGGGGGGGGGGGCCCTCAGTGCGTGCAAGTAGGACAGGTAAGTGTCCTTATTAAAAGTCAGCAGCTACACTGTTAGTAGCTGCTGACTTTTAAAAAAAAAAAAATTGCGGGTGGAATTCGCTTTAAAATTACTACAAATTTCGACACTGAAGGGACTAGGGGACCAATATTGTTATCTTATCTTGAGCCCTCCAGGAGTATCAGAAATTAGGCAGTCTTTTTATTTTTTTATTTTTTAGCTCTTCTGTACTTTTTCCAAAACAAAGCACACATGGTTTAAGTTAAATTCAAACTATATATAAACGTTTTGGACACATTTTTTGTTTGTTTTGGATTGACATGTTCAGGACCAAAAAATGTGTTTTGTTTCAATTCTTATTTAACCACTTCAGCCCCGGAAGAATTTACCCCCTTTCTTACCAGAGCACTTTTTGCGATTCAGCACTGCGTCGCTTTAACTGACAATTGAGCGGTCGAGCGACGTGGCTCCCAAATAAAATTGACGTCCTTTTTTTTCCCACAAATAGAGCTTTCTTTTGGTGGTATTTGATCACCTCTGCGGTTTTTATTTTTTGTGCTATTTGAGCCTTGTGGGACTTGGGGTTAAAGTCAGTCATTAGGGCTTCATAGTAAGTAGAGATAAGTTTAGTGGGGTCTGGATGTCTCAGCAATTTCTCCAGTGGAGGCAGGTCAGTGGGGTCATTTAGGGAGCCAAATTGGGCGCGGATAACGTGCCTAAGTTTATAGTAATAGAATAGGTATGATTGTTGCAGGTCAAAATCTAGGCGTAGCTGATATTTTGAATTTTATGTTGTTTTTTTTTTTTTCATTTTTTCAGATTTTCGAAAATTCCAAAATTTAAAATTGGAACGGAAATTTGGAAAATTGGATTATCCAGTTTCCAAATTTTCAAATTTTTAGGATTTCCGAATTCTTCGAATTTCCGAATTCCGTTTGTGTGGAGTCCCCCCAAAATCCATACCTGGCCCTTCAGGTCTGGTATGGATATTAAGAGGAACCCTGCTTCTAATTGAAAAAAAATGGCGAAGGGGCCCCCTGCAGGAAAAGGGGGGGCAAGAGAGTGGCCCCCCTCCTAAACCGTACCAGACCACATGCCCTCAACATGGGGGGATGGGTGCTTTGGGTCAGGTGGGGCTCTGCGCTGATCTGAATTGTGAAGGTGTAAGAATTGGGGTGATCTGAGGACTGTTGTTGCAGGAAAATGTAATGGTGCAGGAATTAGGGTGATCTACGGCCTAAGGATGCAGGAATTAAAGCTCAACTGCAATGTGAAGGTGAAGGATTTGGGGTGATCTGAGGTGTAATGGTGCAGTAACTAGATTAATCTGAGGTTTGAAGAATCAGGATTTGGGGTGATCTGAGGTGCAAAGGTACAGGAATTTGGGTGATCTGAGTTGTGATTTGTGAAGATCTGTGGTATAAAGGTGCAGGTATTCAGTTAATCTGAGGCGTGAAGGTGTTGAAATCGGGGTGATCTGAAGGCTAAATGCACAGAAATTGGGGCTGATCTGAAGTGTGAAGGTGCAGGTTTTGGGGTGATCTGAAGTGTGTTATTGAAGAAATTTAACTAATCTTAGGAATGAAGGTGTGAGAATTGGGGTGATCTATGGTCTGAACGCACATAAATTGGGGCTGATCTGAGGTTTGACGGTGCAGGAATTCAGGAGAGCTGAGGTGTGAAGGTGCAGGATTTAGGGTAGTTTTAAGTGAGATGTAATAGTGCAGGAGTTGGGTTGATCTGAGGTGTGAAGGTTCAGAAATCAGGGTGATCTGAGGTGTGAAGGTGCAGGAATTGAGGTGTTCTGAGGCATGATTGTCAGGAAAGGTTCCTTGCGCTGGTGACACTACCTGATATTTGGCGTGCAGTACTGTGGTCCACCACCAGGTGTCTCCTGGCAGTCTAGAACTGCCAGGGGAGCTCTCCCCTGGTGGTATTATGTGATCTTTGGGCCGCAGTACTGGCGTCCACCAGCGGGGGGTTCCTGGCAGTGTGGGGCCGACATCTCCTGCGATCAGGCGTCACCTGAGCCTGATTGCAGGAGATGTGTACAAATACCTGGCAGTGACAATCAGATTTGCCTTGATATCGCTCTATGGGCCCTGACCAGCTCTGCATCTGATCCTGATCCTGATCTGTAACCTGAACCTCAACCTGGAATCCTGTACCCTGTGCTTTGTACCTATACCTGTCCCCCCTGTGATCCACCCTTCCTCTCCTTGTCCTGTTTGTTTTCCCTTACCCCAGCTGCTGACCTCCCATTGACGATCCTGGCCTGGCCCTGTTATGATTCTGGTTTTCCCCATTACCTGTATATATTGGTCTCTTATTATTTGTGGGTTCTGTTGGTATTGGGTGTTGTGCACAGTGTGGTATTGGAGGTTGTTACTTTACCATTATTTCACTTATCTTTAATAAATTATATTTTCACTTAAACACGTCTGGGTTTCCTCTGTTGCAATCCACACGGTTCTGGCCTCACCTGATACGTGACAATGATGATGCAGGAAAATGTGATGGTGCAGGAATTGGGGTAATTGGAGGTCTAAAGGTGCTTGAATTGGGAATAATCTGAGATCTGAAGGTGCAGGAATTAGGACTGATGTGAGGACATGAACATGCAGGATTTCAGGTGATCTGTGGTCAGAAGGTACAGGAATTTGGACTGATCTGAGGCATGATGGTGCAGGAATTGGTCTGATTTGAGGTGTAATGGTGCAGGAATTGGGGTAATCTGAGGTGTGATGTGCGATTCAGAGTGATTTGAGATGAAATAGTGCAGGAATTAGGTTGATCTGAGGTTTGAAGAATCAGTATTTGGGGTGATATGAGGTGCGATGGTACAGGAATTTGGGTAATCTGAGGAGTGAAGGTGCAGGATTTGAGGTGATCTTAGGTGTGATGGTGCAGGATTTGGGATGATTTGAGGTGTGAAGGTGTAGGGTTTGGGGTGATCTGAGCTGTGATGGTGAAGGAATTGGACTAATTTGAGGAATGATAGTGCAGGAATTGGGGTGATCTGAGGTGTGAAGGTGCAGGAATGGGGTAATCTGAGGATGTGAAGGTTCCGGGAATGGGGCTGATCTGAAGTATGAAGGTGCATCATCTGAGGTATAATGGTGCAGGAATAGGACTGATCTGAGGTTTAAAGGTGCAAGAATTGGACTGATCTGAGGTGTGAAATTGCAGGAATTGGACTGATCTGAGGTGTTCAGGTGTGGGATTTGTAGTGAAAGTGCAAGATTTGGGGTGATCTGAGGTGTAATGGTGCAGGAATTGGGTTGATATGAGGTTTGAAGAAGCAAGATTTGGGTGATCTGAGGTGTGATGGTGCAGGAATTGGGGTGATCTGAGGTCTAAATGCACAGAAACTGGGGTGATCTGAGGTGTGATAGTGAAGGAATTGGACTAATCTGAGGAATGATGGTGCTGGAATTTGGGTGATCTGAGGTTTGAAGGTGCAGGATTTGAGGACATTTGATGTATGAAGGTGCAGGATTTAAGGTGATTTAAGGTGTAAGAAAGGGGGTGATCTGAGGTGTATTGTTGAAGAAGTTGGTGTGAACTGAGGGGTAAAGGTGCATGGTTTGGTATCATCTGAAGTGATATGGTGCAGAAATTGGGCTGATCTGAATTGCAAAGGTGATCTGAGGTCTAATGTTTTTTGGAAAATGTGATGGTGCAGGAATAGGTGTGATCTAAGACCTAAGGATGCAGGAATTGGAGCGGATCAGTGGTGTGAAGGTGCCGGATTTGGGTTGATCTGAGATTTGAAGAAGCAGGATTTGAGGAAATCTAGGGTGTGAAGGTACAGGATTTGGGGTGATTTGAGGTTTAAAGAATCAGGATTAGGGGTGATCTGAGGTGCGATGGTATAGGAATTTGGGAAATCGGAGGTATGAATGTGCAGGATTTGAGGTCATTTTAGGTGTGATGGTGCAGGATTTGGGATGATCTGTGGTAAAAAAAAGTGTATAAATTGGGGTGATCTGAGGTGTGAAGGTGCTGGAATTGGGGTGGTCTGAGGTCTGAATGCACAGAAATTGGGGCTGACCTGAGGTGTAAAAGTGCAGGATTTGGGGTGATCTGAGGTATGATGGTGAAGGAATTGGACTAATCTGAGGAATGATGGTGCAGAAATTGGGGTGATCTGAGGTGTGAAGGTGCTGGATTTTAGATGATTTAAGGTGTGAAGGTGCAGGAGTAGGGAAGATGTGAGGTGTATTGTAGAAGGAATGATAGTTTTGCTTTTCACAGTTATTTTTAACAGTGAACTCAACTTATAGTTTACTATATAAGCTGAGTTTATTGTTATAAATACCTGTGAAAAGCAAGACTCCGGTGGGTGTATAAAGATGTCTGCTTACCGACTTCTAACTCTAGGCTTACTGCGGCAAGTGTGAGTATACCAAGATGGCCTCAATGCAACGTCACTTTGGTTGCATATTCTGATGGGTAGCGGCTTTCAGACATCATCTCTCACCGCCCACCCCTTCAACACCACAGCTCAGCTTCTGTCAGAACACCACCATCACTGTGCAGGTGCGGGCAGCAGAGAGATTACATGATGGTGTACCTGCACAGTGTACAGTGTACCTGCACAGCCGCTACCCATCAGAATATGCAACCAAAGTTGCATATTCTTACTGCCCGCTCTCAATCTGGGACACAGCCACTGGCAAGTGAAAATCCTTGACACGCTGCATCTGGGGGGGCGGTGGCAGGCGACAGTAGCAAGCGACACACTCAGGGCTCCCACTGATTCGGCACTATGGTGAGTTTAACTATTTAATTCTATATTACAATGTAATAAAATAAATAATGCACTTCTCCTCCCCCCAATCACTAGTAGACAGACTGAAAAAGCACTTCCCCTTCTCTTGGAAAGACACGTCCATTCCATGCCTAGGCATCCACCTGGCGAACAATATAAGTCAGTTATAGAAACGTAATTACCCGCCCATGTACAAAAAGCTTAAAGAAGACCTGGACCAATGGTCATTATATAGGATGTCCTGGCTGGGCCGAGTTAATGTGGTTCAAAATTACACTTTTACCAAGAATCCTCTACCTTATCCGCTCTCTCCCCATCATCCCTATTACCAAACTCCATTTAAATAACCTTCAGTCGGCCATAATCCACTTTATCTGGGAAAATGTTACCACCGCCTTGCGACAAAAAAGTCCTTTTTAGACCTAGGAAGGGGAATTAGGGCTACCAAACCTCTGGTGGTATTACCAGGCAGCGCAACTTAGGCAAATTTCAACCATTTACACCAGGGGTCTAAAACCCAATTGGATACGGATGGAGAGACAGGCAACCCCTAACTTCACTATAAACTTCTTACTCTGGCGACCTCCTAGAAGTAGAGCTCGGATTCTTTCACCTATGTTATCCCACTCGGTAGCATTATGCGATTCCTTACACAAAAGGAACTTAATAACTTCCAACTGGCAACCCCTGGCTCCCATTTTCCACAACTCCTATTTACCCCCAGGGATGGACATTAAGGCCTTTTAGTGGTGGCTGGATAAAGGCCTCTATCGCATAGGGCTTTTTTTTTAACTCATCTGGAACTTTTTTTTAAATTAATTTATCTTTTATTGATTTTTCCAATACAATGACATTTACATTCCAAAACAAAACCATTCTTATATACAAATACATATAATGAGAGGTAGCCCCCCTGTTGTTTTCCCTATTGCCTCCCTTCCTTAACCACTTGCCTACTGGGCATTTTCACCCCCTTCCTGCCCTGGCCAAACTCAGCTTTCAGCACTGTCTCGCTTTGAATGACAATTGCACAGTCGTGCGACTTGGCTCCCAAACAAAATTGACGTTCTTTTTTTTTCCACAAATACAGCTTTCTTTTGGTGGTATTTGATCATCGCTGTGGTTTTTATTTTTTGCTCTATAAACAAAAAAAGAGCAACAATTTTGAAAAAAACACAATATTTTTTACTTTTTGCTATAATAAATATCCCAATAAAAAAAAAAATTGCATTTTAGGCTTTTACGTATTCTTCTACATATTTTTGGTAAAAAAAATCGCAATAAGCGCATAGATAATTTTTATTTTTTACGAGTAATGGCGATTATTTGTGATTTTTGTCAGGACTGCAATATTGCGGCAGACAGATCGGACACTTTTGACACTATATTGGGACCATTCACATTTATACAGCGAACAATGCTATAAATATGCACTGATTACTGTATAAATGTGACTGGCAGGGAAGGGGTTAACACTAGCGGGCAATTAAGGGGTTAATGTGTTCCCTAGGGAGTGATTCTTACTGTGGGGGGAGGGGACTGTCACAGCATCAGTCTCCTCTCCCTGACAGGACATGGAGCTCTTTGTTTACACACAGAGCTTCACGACCATGGCTCTGTAAATGCCGATCGCAGGTACCTGGCAGACATTGCGGCCGCCAAGCACGCGCATTGCATCGCGCATGGCGGATACAGCTTTTCCCCGATGTGCGCCCGTCGTGGCGCCCAGGGAACTCATAAACAGGACAAAGTCCAGGGACGTCCTCCCGGCAATTGAGCGCCACGCTTGTAGATGTCTTTTGTCTATAGCGCAGTCGCAAAGAGGTTAATAAAAAAAGGGAGGGGGAACTTTTTTATTCCTTCCTACTCCCACTCACTATTACCGGGGAGAGGGATGGGAGGAGTGTGGACCATATCAATTTTGACCCATTGTGGATCATTTGGGTTTTGTGTCAATGCCATCCCTATTATGCAGCATTTCAGTCATTTCAAACACAGTGTTAAAATGAGTATACCAATAGTAAACAAGATGGCAAATAGCAATGTTGCGCTATCAAAGTGACTGTTAAGGCCCAATCACTTCCCAAAAATGCATTAAAGCGAGCATTGAGCTAGCAGTTCCATTATTTCCTAATTATACCCCCAAACATGGCTAGCAGACACTCATTTTGTCAAGCAACAAAACACATGTAAAATGCACCAAACTGTGCTGTACATACTATGCTCACTTCCAAAAAAAGTTGGCAATGCTACTTTGGCATGCATAATCAGTCCGTTCAAGTGAATCACTTGCCTACACCAATATTTCTCATGGAGATATGGCAAAATTGAAAAATTTACTTTATAAATTCAGAACTGTGACTGAAATTTTTTTTTTTTTTTTTATTAAAAATGTTTTTTATATATATATATATATATATATATATATATATATATATATATATATATATATATATATATATATATATATATATATATATTTGATAACCTTCATACAATGTTGTTGTTATGTTGTTGTTTACAGGATCTGTTTCAAGATAATTTAAACTTTTAATTATCAGCCTAATTGCACATTATGTTTTCTTCCCAGATGTGTATACTCATTAGAGTTCCTCACAGTTATACTGTATCAGGGTATAAAAACAATGCTCAGTAGACAAGCCAAGTAACTGTCAGGAGATCACAACAACTCATCATTCTGTACAATCAGTTTCAATTATTGCTACATATGTATATATATACATGCATTACATTTGCTAGCTTTTTATCTTATGTAAAACAGTTATTTAGATACAGAAAATATAATTATATTCTATTAAACGTATCATCTCAGCTTGGTAACCTACTTATAATAAATGGTAAGTGTATATTGAATATGCAAGTTTTTTGGGGGGGAATGTTTAAAACATATTTTTTTTTCAGATTTTTTTTAAATCACAGCTGTTTATTTTATTTTTTTTTGGGGGGGGATAACATATAGCCTTCTCACTACACATTTGAGAAATGTTAATAGTGTTAGAATATAGCTTTAGATCAAATTAATAAAAGCTATTTTTTTCTTACAAAAAGTTGCGCTTAAATATTACAAGAAACATTTGTGGCCATGCTATAAGCCTAACTTCAGATAAAACTTTTTTTTAGTTTTGGAAAAAGTAGGGAAGGCATAGAACCATTGTCAGGTTTGTATTACAATATTTATAGAGAAAATGCTGCGCTATCTGGATGTTAACATGAGTTCCTAGATGCAATGACACTAAATAAAAAATGTGTACATTAGAAATATACGATTCATCCCTGCATCGACACATGTTGGGGAGGGGACAGGAGGAAGACCGCTAAACTGTCTCAGAAAAGGATACACACACCTTTTTAGGCTTTTTTGGCATTTTGTTTGGCTTTCTTTTTTTCTTTTTTTTTTTTAAAGTGTATTTTTGTGCGTGAACTCGAGAGAGAGGAGCTGGACTGCAGGAGTTGGGAGTAGGCAGACCCTCCCCCCGGAGGCATTCGCCATCCTTCTCCATGCCCCTGGTGGCAATGGCGGGTGTGAAGGGGGGCCTCCCACTCACCCCGCCCTACCTGCTCCTCTTGGGAGCCCAACTGGGGCCCAACGGGACCCCAATGGGGCAGAGGGACTCCCCTATGAGGGAGTGAGGGGGCCTAGCCCACCCAGCCAGCCCCGTAGGTCCTTCGCCTCTCTTTATTTTAGGAGACCGCATGGCCAAAGTGCGTGTGTTTTAAACCAATTTCGTGTGCGTGCAAGTGTGGTGGTTTTTGGGGGGGGGGGGGTGGGCGTACTAAGCACAGGCGTACCTTGCATAGCACACCCACCGGGAGCCGGGCTGAGACCACCAAACTCAATTAACATGTAATTGTTTGGCTTTCTATAGAGTGGAGCACTGAAGCACCCAGCAAATTTGAGTACCCTGTCAGAGGAGTTATGGTTTATTAATAAAATTATTTTATAAAACGGTATCACACTATCAAGTCCCTTTATGTTTTTTCACGATAGTGGAATCAGTAGAACCGAGTAGCCCAGGACTCTATTACCGACACTGAACCCAGGGGTGGTTCACAAGCGTGTTCTGACCGAACTTAATTGTGAGGTCAAACGCTCCAAGGTGAGCGTACACACATAATGTTTTTTTGCGATGAAAAAAAAACGGTGTTTTTTAAAACGTCATTTAAATTGATCGTGTGTGGGCAAAACGTCGTTTTTTGTCTTCCAAAAAACGACCAAAAAAAAATTCCAACATGCTTGAATTTTTTGTGTCGTTTTTCAAAACGTCGTTTTTTGTTTCACAAAAAGTCACCGTGTGTAGCAAAAACGTCGTTTGAAACGACGTTTTTCAACCCGCGCATGCCCAGAAGCTAGTTATGAAGCGAGCTTCAATGGAAAAGAGTGGTGAACGTAACCTCGCTTTTTGTGAAAAAAAACGATGGTGTGTATGCAACATCGTCTTTGAAAAGTGACGTTTCAAAAACGTCGTTTTTTACTTCACAGAAAACAGTCGGGTTTTTTCATCACAAAAAATGATCGTGTGTACGCGGCATTAGGGGGAGCACCTGAGTGAACACAAGGACACAAGTTTTATCACCAGTACAAGCTGTAATTAATTTTGGAATGGACTGCAATATTTAATGATATTATTTATATGACAATTTGACATGTGTGTGTGCACTCGGCACTTTTGATCACTTTATAAATATATATCATTTTATTAAAAAAATTCTACGTGTATTTGGATCACTGTATTTGATACATGAAGTTTTTGATTTTATATGAACTTTTTGGAGTTTTCACGAAAATACTTTATGTACTTATTTACCAGCACAGAGTCAGTTTATACATTTCAACACATATGTGGAGTATAAGGTTTGTGAACCTGTGATCACACGCTCTCTGGTAAAAAAAAAAAAAACCGTTGTTTGCACGTCAACACATTTTTTATTTAGTGTCATTGCATCAAGGCACTCATGTTAACATCCAGATAGCACAGCATTTCCTCTATAAATGTTGCATTTGCACAGTCGTATGGGACATGATCAGTGCTAGCAGCGGCCCTGATAGGAGGTGTTACATATGTACAGATTTTGGGTAGCTCGCAAGATTTCTTGGTTTTTATTACAGTCTGTATCCCCAAAAGGGGAAATTTCTCCTTCATTTCACACAGAACAAGAAATATTGGAGAATCTCTCCTGTGGGCTTAAAGATTTAATCAAAACTCATTATTTTAAGTAACAAGATAAAGGGTTAGAGTCTATGTCAACCCATTACTACTATGTGTATCTTCCTGTCCTTTATGCATTATATACACCTGGCCCCTGCATTCTGTGTGGTATGTATTTCTCACCCTTGTGTTCTGTACTTTACATATTCCAGACCCTTGTGCTTTGTGCATTACAGTACTTACTTCCAACCGTCCATGCTCAGTACATTATGTACTCCTAACCCTGCGACTTACATACTCCTGACACTTAGGCCGCGTACACACCATGAAATAAATCCAATCAAATCGGTCTGACAGACCGTTTTGATCGGATTTGTCTGCTGGGATAGATTGGTTTGATCGTGTACACACGATCAAACCAAAATTCCCGCCGGCAGACAGCGCGTGACGTGGCGGTGACGCCGCCACGTCACCGTCACCAGGAAGTAAAACACTTCCGCGCGTGCAGACAGATATGTCTGCCGGTTAGCGTACTAACCAGCAGACATGTCGGACGGATGGGTTCCCAGCAGACAGATTTTAAAGCATGCTTTAAAATCTGTCTGCTGGAAAAATCTGTCTGTCTATCCGTACACACGTTTGAATTTGTCTGCTGAAACGGTCCAGCTGTTGTTAAAATACAAAGTCTGGGGTCCATTAACAGCCTAGTTGCGTATATTGTATTTATGGTATTGAGGACCTCTGTCTAGTATCGTAATAGTTTCGGGCACCCCCATACCATATGTAGCAGGTCACCCGTACCCTGGCATCTGGGGCATCTGGCATTCATTCTCTGTCTGAACAAAAACAGTCTCTTAGGTGTATAGTATGTCCTATGTATCAGCATCAGTTGTGAGACCTTCTGTGCGGATGAGACCGATACCAAGTGCCCCCTCTGTAATATCCTCCTCCATTGCCAATCTGATATTATCCCTAGGTCTTCTTCCCATTTTCCCCTACTTTTTATCAGTTCCGGACCCTCAATTTTCCGCCGCATATATGTGGGTATATTTCTGATATTAATCCCCCTCTCCTACTCAGACTACCTTTACTTTGGTAGATAGGGGTATTACTCCAATCGGGTGTATCGTCATACTCCGCTCCCCATCACAGACTGCTCCGGAAGTGCTGGGCGGCCAACTGCGCATGCGCGATGCGTTCCAAACGCAGCATCTGCGATGCGTTCCAATGCATTTACGGCAGTGCACACCAGCGAAACCTCGTTCGGCATCCAGGCTCTTTCCTTAACATCCCCGTGGATTGGAGGATGTTAAAAAAAGAGCCAGGAGGCCGAGCGAGCGACTGGCCACTTACCTCTAAGTCCACGTCGCTCTGAATGAAGGCTTTGCTGGTGTGCAGTGTCGTAAATGCTTTGGAACGCATGCGCAGTTGGCCGCCGTAGCACTTCCGGAGCAGTCTGTGATGAGGGAGCCGAATATGACACGTCACCGGGCCTTGTTTCTCAAACTGAACATTTAATGCATGTCTGATTTGTAAATATTTATAAAATGAGTGTTTGGGTATACCGTATTCATCTCTCAGTGCTGTATATGGTTTTTAAAGTACTTCCCTCATATAGCTGGGCCAACCTATTTATCTTCTTTATTTCCCATTCTTTGATCTTTCCTATCGTAGCCAGCTCCCAAAGATTCCTATTATTCCAAAGGGGAGTGTTTTCTGTCATACTACCATGGACCCTTAGTGACTTTACTGCTTTCCATACCTTTATAGCCATCTTTACTGTGGGGATTCTATTAGCAAACGAGTTTGCCTCCAATACCTCCACTACTGTCTTATGGGGTGCCCCAGTGTCATTAATCCCCCAGTCATGCCCCCCTGGATCTTTACTGACTCCTAGGTGTTGCAGTCGTTCTGCCAGAAAGTAGCTCCAAGGGGTGTGGCACCGCCATGCCCCCCTCCCTTGTTGGTAACTGTAACGTTTGTAAGCTTGACCTCCTTCCCATATTAGTTCTCGAAGCAATGTATCCGTTTTTTTTTTTTTTTACCATTTCTTATGTATCCAAACCTGGGAGTCATGCAGTAGATATAATAATTGTGGCATCCATAACATTTTGTTCAGATTGCATCTCCCTGCTACCGATAGGGGGAACCAACGCCAAATCTCGATTTTACCTTTGAATTTGGCCAAAAGGGGTACCTTTCTTTTTTTTTTTTTCCATGAAGATTTTATTGAGAAAAAGTATATATTAACATACATCTTAAAAACATCAACAGGAGTAACCATAAGATATAGAGACCAAGGGGGCCCCGGTAATACATGAGTTACAACATATGGCATACTCTTAAAGAGGCCCGAATAACACTTACAGCCAGTGTAAAATCGTCAGCAGCCTAAGTAAAAAGGGAGATTATGTTCCCCAACTATCACGAAAGGCTCAAGATGACACGGGCATTTCGCAGTGAATCGAGGTTCTCCGACCCATAGATGGGGGGAGACGCATAGACGTACAAGGAGCCCTCATCTAGATGGGATAATAATGCAGGTTGCCTGTTACGCCAGGACAGGGCCTTTGGTTTACTTTCGCCTTAGTCCTAGGAGGACCGTTTCCTCTAGCAGGGATGGTCGGAGAGATCCGCCTAGCGCCGACCCATCCGCCCATCTCGTTAAGATTGCTAATGCCAGGAGAAGAAGTAAAGAAGAAGAAAGATACTAGCGGGGAGAGAGGGGAAAGAAAAAAGAAGAAAGAAGAAAAAAAAAAAAAGGGAGGAGGGGGGGGAAGGGGAGGGGAGCGAGGATCAACTGGACTCAAATGCCCGGAGAGGGGGTGGGGAAACCACCAGCTACCCTCTCTGTCTACCATGTTGGTACATAAACAGGTCTACCTTATCGTACAACACATGCAAGGCCGACTCACCGTGTGCACTAATATTCATCATAGCGTCTTGATAAGGTCCTGATAGGTTGCCGTAGTCCTAAATGTAAACCAGTCCTCCCAAACATAGGAAAAGCTAGAGATTCTATCTTGTGCAGTATGTATCAGCTCCTCTATCGCAGCAATACGGTTAATGCGTGCCACCCACTCTTTAGGAGACGGGGGTGTCGTGTCTCTCCAGTGAACAGGCAAACACAGTCTGGCCGCGTTAATCATATGAATCGCCACAGATTTGCAATACCGTTTTTTAGGAATTCCTGAGAGATGAAGAAGATACTGTGCTGGTGAGAACTCCAGTGGTAGCGATGATACTGCCCTCGTCACGTCATGAACCCTCCGCCAAAACGTTTGGATGAGCGGGCAGTCCCACCAAATGTGAAGGAAAGTACCCGAGGTCTGTCCACATCTCCAGCAACGGTCCGGCACAGTTGGACAGAATTTGTGTATCAGGTCTGGCGTCCGGTACCATCGTGTTCTAATCTTGTACCCATTTTCCTGAATGCTCACGTTTTGCGATCCTTTATGTATGCACCAGTGGACTCGCTCCCAACTTTTAGCTTCGATGGATTTCTCCAGACGGGTCTCCCAAAAGGCCTGTTCTGCTTGCATAGGGGTACAAAGATTTGGAAACATGGATGCATAAAGCACCGAGATTACATGCCTCTGACGGGCGGGGCTGGAGCACAGCAACTCAAACACTGTGGCCTGTTTCGAAAAGTCACCTCTGGTCTTGGGGTTATCGAGAAAGTGTTTTATCTGAAGGTATGCCAGTGGGGGAAAGGTCTTGGTTAGGGACAACGATGACACCTCTCTTAGCGTAAGGAATCTATCCCCCGAAAAGAATTGTTTGGCTAGCACGTCCCCATGTGGCCATAATCTCGTCAGGTAGGAACTCTCTAGCCCCGGTGGGAAATCAGGGTTCCCCCTAAGGGGTGTCATGCCACAGGCCGTATGCGAAACTGCATGGGTTCCACAAGCCTTTGCGTATGCCAGCAAAGTTGCCCCTACTAGTGGGTGCGATTGAGCACTAGACATCCAGTGTTTCCTAGAGAACCATGGCATCTTACAGAGGTCGGCTCCAGTTATCAAACTTTCCAGATGGACCCAGCCTTTATGTGGAGCGTGCACCTGCCAATCTACTACCCGCGTTAAATGGATAGCCCAGTAATATCTCTGTATGTCCGGGAGGCCTATGCCCCCGTTTAGCTTTGGAAGCACTAGTTTTGCCCAACTAATCCGCGGCGCTTTAGTCCCCCAAAGGAAGTTCGTGCACATCCTCTTATACGTCACAAAGAAAGAGGATGGCAAGGAGATCGGGATTGTCTGCAATTTATATAATAATCGGGGTAGAACCGTCATCTTTAAGATAGCAGCTCGCCCAAACCAAGAAATCGCAGGAGTATCCCAACGAAGCAAGTCTTGTCGTATGGCTGCCAATTCACTCAAAAAGTTCTTCTCATAAAGCTCTGACAATTTGCTCGGAAGCCTAATGCCCAAGTAGGTAATATCGTCAGTTTTCCATCGAAAGGGAAAATTCTCCTGACATAGGGCTACTAGCGACTCGGGAAGCGTCACATTTAGGGCAAACGATTTGGAGTAGTTAATTTTCAAATGGGAGATCTTTCGAAACTGTTCAAGGATTTGCATCAAATTAGGCACGGAAATCAAGGGGGTAGAAAGAAAAAGCAAAATATCGTCAGCGAAAGCTGCAAGCTTATATTCCTGTTGCCGTATTCTAATGCCTTTTACGTCCGGGTGTGCACGAATGCATCGAAGGAGAGGTTCCAACGTGAGAATATACAGAATAGGGGAAAGGGGGCAGCCCTGTCTAGTCCCATTGTGGATGGGGAAGGCCTCCGACAAGTGGCCATTGACCCGAACCCGGGCCCGCGGATTTGCATACAGGGCCCCAATATAAGCCCTCATTCTGGTCCCTAAACCCAAGGCCTCCAAGACCGAGCCCATATAGTCCCAGGCCACTCGGTCGAAGGCCTTCTCCGCATCCATGGATAGGAAAAAGCCTTCATGCTTGGAAGAAGTGAGCCAGTGATGTAAGTTAAGAGCCTTGATTGTGTTGTCCCTGGCCTCCCTGCCAGGGACAAAGCCCACCTGATCAAGACCCACCCACGCCGGGACATAGTAAGCCAGACGGTTCGCAAGAATCTTTGAGAAGATTTTGACGTCGACATTTAGGAGCGAGATCGGTCTATAACTTGCTACATCTGCGGGGTCTTTGTTGTCCTTGGGTAACACAGTGATGTATGCTTCTAATAAAGTATTAGAAGAGCAAGGAGAGTTCGAGAGAGAGTTAAAGGCCCTAAGAAAACCCGGCGATAAAAGGTCTGAAAAGCATTTATAATATTGTGTTGAGAAGCCATCCGGCCCCGGGCTTTTGCCAGGTTTCATGGCTTTTAGAGCTTCAACCCATTCTTCAGAGGACAGTGGGGATTCCAAAGATTGCCTATCCTCCCTAGCTAGTGCCTGTGGGCAATGTTCGTGTAAAAAGGCCCTTATCAAATTGGCCCTCTCCTCAGCTGGACACCTACTCGCTTCACTCGCTTTAATGTTATACAAGTTGCTATAAAACTCTTGGAACTGACGAGCAATGCGGTCAGTTTTGGTATGGATCTCCCCCTGTCTGTCCTTTATATGATGGACTGTAGAGACAAGAGTCTTCTTCTGAGTGAATTTTGCTAGGAACCTACCCGGCTTGTTCCCGTGCTCGTAAAACAATTTTTGAGATAGCATAAGTCTCTTCCGTGCTTTTCTGTACAGTTCCTCTCGCAGGAGAGTTCTCGCTTCAGCTAAGTCAGCCGCTGCCGCAATGGCCAGTGAGCTTTTATGGTGTTTTTCCAGCTTGGCAATCTTACTCGCCAGGTCCCGGACAAGAGCCAAGTGTTCCCTCTTCCTCCTCGCTGCAATAGACAGCAAGTGACCACGAACCACACACTTGTGCGCTTCCCATTGAGTCACGGGGGACACTTCCGGGGTGTTGTTTAGAAGGAAGTAATCCTTTATGACCTGCTTGAGAGTAGCCACATCAGCAAGATCAGTAAGCAGGGATGCGTCCAGCCTCCAGATCTTGGTGGATACCACCTTCTGTGGGAAACACAGGGTCATAGTAGTCGGGTGATGGTCAGACAAGACCATACTTTCAATCGTCGCTTCTGTGAGATACAGCAAATCTTTTTGAGATACGAAAATATAATCCAACCTCGAATATCTTTGATGCGGGGATGAAAAGAATGTGTAGTCTCTTCCCCGGGGATTCAGGGTGCGCCATGTATCATGCAACGCTAGAGAGGCCAATCCCAGTTTTGCTTGTCTTAAGGCTGAGAACGGGAGGGATGAAGTGCCCGTGGATGTATCAAGCAACGGGTCTAGTGCCATGTTCAGATCCCCACCAAGAATCACGAGCCCAGACTGAAACAAGGTGAGTTTCAAAAGTGTATCTTTCAGAAAGGACACCTGTTTGGAGTTGGGGCAATATATATTAGCCAACGTTACCGGTCTGTCCTTCCAGGTACCTTTGAGAAAAATGAATCTGCCCTCCGGATCAACTACCTGATCCGTAAGGTGGAACACGAACGACTTTGCAAGTCGAATCGCCACCCCCTTCGTCTTAGAGTCAGCACAGGCCGCGTGAAAAACCTCTGGATATCGTTTGTTGTTAAGGCGTTGAATAGCATTAGACTTGAAGTGAGTTTCCTGAAAGAAAACGATTTGAGCTCTTTGTTTGTGAGCTTCTGCCATAAAGCTTGTGCGTTTCTCCGGGAGGTTAAGGCCCTTTGCATTAACTGAAAAAACCTTGAGAGACAGAGGAGCTGCTGACTGCTTAATGGATGCCATGGGAGCGGAATTAATGTAACGCCACCCACTCCTATCAACTATAGGCGGAGAGAGTAGCTTCAGGGGGAGGGAGGGGGAGGGGGGAAAGAGAGAAGGAAGGGAGAAAGAGAAGAAAGAAGGAAGGTAAGAAGGAAGAAAAAAAAAAAAAAAAAAAGGGGAAGGGGGGGGGGGGGAGAGAAGCACGTAGAGGAAAAAGTGCAAAAGCAAAAAGAAAGAAGGCCCCAATACCTATCTGTGTCTATATGTTAGGTATCCGGGAATTTAAACCCACAGGGACCCAGGAGAAAACCGGAGGTAGTCAAGTCCTGCTGCACTACCTTAAGTGAGTAAGGATTTCCTTGTAACGGGAAGATCCAGTACTATGCCGGAAGGTACAAGAGGGGAACCTGCCTCTCCTGATGTGGGGAAGTAAACCTGAACCTAGAACTATCTAATTAACTCGCCATCCAGAACCTACGGACCAAAATTTAGCTACCTGAAGAAACCCTCAAAGCTTAATGAGGGCAGGGTGACACCCTGGGGTTTGCCTATCTAACTACGACAGACTCCCCACCGTTTCCCCCCCTCACCACACAACCCTCTCCCAGGGAGACATCTAAAGTAACATTAAGCATTAAGCATGGTAACGTAGTTTACTTTTTTTTTTATACTCATCGGCCCCCGCCAGCGGCCACCCGGGTAAAAGGGTCTCATAGTGTCCTCCGCATTCCTGGGCAAAACACCCAATATAAGCAGCCCATGTATACAGACCCAATGGGCCCTATCAACAGCTCCAGCTCAGACTATCGAGCATCTTGGGGAGTGCGGAGGACAATCAACAGCTTACACTATATCGCGCCATCCTAAGAGCAAGGGGTATCTTTCTTAGTGTATACCTAGGTATTTCATTGTCTCGACTACTTCCAATTGGGGCATCTCTAACAATATTTGGTTCCCAATGGGGTCCACCAGCATAAGTGCTGATTTCTCCCAATTTATGACCAGTCCCGAGAGTCTTCTAAATTCTCTAAAGATGTTCATCACCTGTCTGAGGGATTGCTCTGTATCCCCCAGGAAGAGGAAAACATTGTTCGCATATAATGCAATTCTCTCCTCCCCTGTCGCTCTCATAAATCCTTCCATATTTGTACTTGATCTTATTGCTATAGCCAGTGGTTCCATTGCAAGCGCAAATAGCAGGGGTGACAATGGATGCCCCTGTCTTGTCCCTCTTTCCAATTGAATCTTACATGAGCAATCGCTGTTTGGCGCTTGGTCCATTATACAATATTTTTATCCACCTGATAAATGAGGACCAAAAGCCAAATTTACCCAGTACTCACCAGATTTACCCCCACTCTAGACTATCAAAGGCCTTAACCACATCTAAGGACATGACCTCCCTTGGACCCGTGTTCTCAGTTGGTGTCTGCAGATTAAGAAATACATTTCTTATATTTATGCTGGTCGATCTGCTGGGAATAAACCCTGTTTGATCTGGATGTTTGAGTTTAAAAATAATTGTATTCAGCCTAGCTGCCATCACTCTGTCCAATATTTTGGTGTCTGAGCAAAGTAGGGAAATTGGTCTATAGGACTTAGTTTCTAGATCTTTCCCCTCCTTATGCAGCACTATTATTGTTGCCTCTGTCATCAAAATAGGCAATTTCCCCTCCATCTCCGCCCAGTTCAACACTTTAAGAATCTCCGGGAGCAATACTTTCCCATAGTATTTATAGGTTTTCACTGGGAGACCATCTGGCCCAGGGGATTTCTGATTAGCCATCTCTGCAACTGCTAACTGTATTTCCTCCAAAGTTATCGGGAGCCTCTATTCCCTTTTTATCGACTTTTGTATGGGTCGGTATTTCAATATTCCTGAAGAATGTATCCAATTTCTACCCCTCCTGCCACCACCTGCGACCTATACAGATTGCCATAATATTCTCTAAATGTGTCTGTAATCTCTGACACCTGAGATGAGATTTCTCCCTTTGCCGTCCTAATCGTAGGGATTGCAGAGGGGGAGGAATTGGTCCTGACCAGGTGGGCCAGCATACCTTTCAACATTTTCCCCCTCTTCTCTGATTTCCTAGTCCCTGCTACTTTATATTCCTGCTGTTTATTCAACCACACTCTTTGTTTCTGTGGGGATGGGTCTTCCACATATTCCCTTTCTGCATTCGCTAACTTCTTCCTAATCCCACTCTCCTACTCCCTTGATGCTTTTTAAATTTTTGCCACCTGTTAAATAAGTATACCCCTGAGGAATCCCTTGTCACTGTGGCATCAGACAGTCCCCCCACAGCTGCTGACAGCCTCGCTCTGACTGACTGCAAGCCTGCCTGTGTTAATCCCGGCAACGGCTGGTGGGAGGTATGGGCCGTAGTTGGCAAAGTGGCATCTGCTACATATAACTAAAAGCAAGTAGTGCTAGTACCAAATTAAACTATTCCCTACGCTTTTAAAGAAGCTCCACCAAGGGCCAGTGTGTAAACACCACCATAACAATAATGCATATAGCTGGGTACATACTGTCCAAAAATTGGCCGGTTCAGTAGAAACCATCCGACTCAGTGTGTGTCTACAGCAGTTTGTCTGACAGAAAGGACATGCTGGAAAACCAGAATCTGATCAGCACTTGCAGCCAATGGCTATGAGCACTGATCAGTGTATTCTGGCATTGGGGAGTGCGACAGACCCAACCAGAACAGGGGCTTTTGGCGAGCACTATAGGCAAGCCTCCTACCCACTGTATGAGTATGACCCATTAAGAAAGCAGGTAATTCTATAATGATGGACAACCACCTAAGGGATGCTGAGAACGTAGTTTGGATTACTTATCTGAAAAAGGACAATAAAGCGTCCCATCTGGAGAGGGTAGATAGAGGTAATATTAATCTTGTACATGCTAATGGTCAGAGGGAATATGGTGGCCCTCCTGCAGACTGGGTTGGAGAGGCTCCTTCAAATGGGACAGAAATAATGATCAGTAATATCCCTTAAGAAATCTATAATGCCAAGTACACACAACAGTTTTTCATGACGTGGAAAATTAAATTTTTTTAAATGATCATTAAAAACGACCGTGTGTAGGCTCCAGAGCATTTTTCTCGACGTGAAAATGGGCATTAAAAATTTAGAACATGCTCTAATTTTTCTCGTCATTTTTCACGTTGTTGTTGTTCACGTCGTGAAAACGGTCGTGTGCAGGCTTTAACAACGGGAAAAAACATGCATGCTCAGAAGCAAGTTATGAGACGCGAGCACTCGTTCTGGTAAAACTAGCGTTTGTAATGGAGATAGCACAGTCGTCATGCTGTAACAGACTGAAAAGCACGAAGACTGAAAAGCGTGAATCGTCTCTTACCAAACTTTTACTAACACAAATTTAGCAAAAGCAGCCCCAAGGGTGGCGCCATCTGAATGTAACTTCCCCTTTATAGTGCCGTCGTACATGTTGTACATCACCGTGCTTTGCTGCGAGCATTTTTTTTTTCACGATCGTGTGTATGCAAGGCAGGCTTGACAAAAATCACGTTGAGAAAAACGTTTTTTCTAGGACATTAAAAATGGTCGTGTGTGAGCGGCTTTAGGATACAATAATGGCACCTTTTCACACTGCTAGTATTTCTCCAATGGTGCTTCCTACTGATAAAATTGTCTACATGCTCAGTTACTGATTGAATTATTTTTTGAAAAGATTGAATGTACTTGTGTCTCATGTTAGTGAATGTACAGTTTACCCCACCCTGTGTCATTATGCAAAGATGGGGCATTTTCTCAGTAATGTCTCTTTGTGCCTGTGTTTTAAATTATTTTTATGTTTTGTGCCACCCTACGCTTTGTTCCAACTGTTCTGACTGGGTGAGCTACGTGATCTGGGATTGTTCCGTTACCGAGCAAGAGAAGCTTATACGATGAACATACTCCTCTTTAGTATCGGGGTCCATCACAGGGAGTCCCTGTCAGAATACAACAGCACAGTGGGGGAGATTGCAACAACATCACTTGTGTTGGTACATCAATCTGTCATTTTTTGTTTACAGTCTAACTTGACATGTTGGGTATGATCGCTTCCTCAGGAGTATGGTGATAGGAAAGTAAATTGCTGTTGCAAATCAGTTGGTGGAACAAAGACTTCGGTATGTGGTGTAAAGGCTCCCCAAAAAATTCTAAGAGGCCTCAGCAAGGGGCCAGACAAGGGAGACCATAGGAGGTGGAAAAGTAGCATCAGTATAACATAACTGTATCATCACTCAAACAGGTTGATGAAAAATAAAGATGTAGATGCAGTATGCCACAAGAAAAAATTCAGGGCCCCAATCATCCAAAAGACAGGTAGGTTACAATTTCCAATCTGTAACAGTGCAAAGCATCTCACAAACCAAACAGGTTGTGACCTACCCATCTTTTGGATGTTGTCAGATTTGGATGTTGCTGCTGTATAGGGATAAGCCGAACACCCCCGCGTTCGGTTCGCACCAGAACCATCGAACGGTCCGATCGTTCGCACGAACATTTAGAACCCCATTGAAGTCTATGAGACTCGAAGTTCGAATTAAAAAATGATCATTTTAAAGACTAATTTTCAAGTTATTGTTGGAAAACGTCTTTCAGAACTCGGGTCTTGCCCCAGGGAACATGTATCAATGGAAAAAAGTCTTAAAAGCGGTCGTTTTTTCAGGAGCAGGACTCCTGAAAAAACAACCGTTTTTAAAACTTTTTTTCCATTGATAGTAGTATCAATGGAAAAAAAAGTTTAAAAACAGTTGTTTCGTTTCATTCGAATTTGCCGTGAACGATCGTTTTTGTTCGAAATTAGACGAACGGCCAATGTTCGAGCCGAACATACGTTTGTTTCGAACGCGAAGCTCATCCCTACTGCTGTACATAAACCAAGCAAAAATAAATAAAAAATGAACTCCACAACCAAAAAATAGTAACTATGTAACAAAAAAACATACATTTCCAATGTATACAGTTGCTGTGATTGTCCATGAATATTATACAGATTTAAGGCATCCCCCAGCCTTGTTATTTAAAGGATTTGTGTATTTTTAATATTTCCCTGGAAGCTGCATATGAAGATCTTCACCCCACTTTATGGTATTTAAAAAAAATATCCATTGATATATAGTTAGATGGTAGGTGAAGTTGAAAAAAGACACATCAAGTCCAACCTATGCGTGTGATTAAATGCCAGTATTACCTTGTATATCCATGTATGATGTGGTCATTCAGGTGCTTATCTAATAGTTTATTGAAACCATCAATGCTTCCTGCTGAGACCACCGCCTGTGGAAGGGAATTCCACATCCTTGCCGTTCTTACAGTAAAAAAACCCTCTACGTAGTTTAAGGTTAAACCTCTTTTCTTCTAATTTTAATGAGTGGCCACGTGTCTTGTTAAACTCCCTTCCATGAAAAAGTTTTATCCCTATTGTGGGGTCACCAGTATGGTATTTGTAAATTGAAATCAAGCGTCTCCAGAGAGAATATGTTCAGTGCTTGCAACCTTTCCTCATAACCAATATCCTTCAGACCCTTTATTAGCTTTGTTGCCCTTCTTTGTACACCACTGGACAGCATACTCTAGGTGCAGCTGGACCAGATTCTTATAGAGAGGAAGAATTATTGTTTTATCTCTAGAGTTAATATCCTTTTTAATGCATGCCCCTATTCTGTTTGCTTTGTTAGCAGAAGCTTGGCATTGCATGCCATTGCTGAGCCTATCATCTACTAGGACCCCCAGGTCTTTTTCCATTCCAGGATCCATGTCCGTTATGCCATGTATCAACTTCACCATGCTTTTTTTTACACTCAGTCTGTGTTAGTGACAAGGGACACCTCATCGAGAAGCACATAATGGTTCATGACATTTATATTCTATTGAAATGCTCTGTTTTTAGTTTATTTTTCTCATGTTCCATAATATTTGACAATAATTTTCTGTATCCATACAGATTACAAAAGTAAGTTATCTTCAAGAACCATGTGTGAGGATAATAACACTAGAGTCACTGAAGTTGTTTTCCATGGATTTCAAAACCTCAACAACTCTAACATAGTATTATTTTGTGTTTTACTTCTAATATTTATGGTTATCTTGGTTGGAAATGTTTTAATCATTACATTGATATCGCTTATCCCTCTCAGACATCCCATGTACTTTTTTCTTAAACATCTTTCCATAGTTGACGTTTTGTTCACTTCAAATATTGTCCCAGCATTGCTACATGTCATATTGTGGGGCGAAGGCCACTTATCTATAACTGGATGTATTTTCCACTACTATGTACACAGCTTCCTGGCATTTATACAGTCTTTCCTACTGACAGTTATGGCATACGATCGCTATGTTGCCATCTGTGACCCCTTACATTATTCTACTCTCATAAATACTAAAACCTGTTATTACCTTGTCTGCTCCTCCTGGATCCTCTCCTACATTCTTATTTCAAGTGAAATAATCTTTATATATCAATTGCAGTTTTGTAAAACAAATTATATTGATCATTTCTTTTGTGACATTGCTCCGATTCTTCAAATTTCATCCTCAGATACTTTCATCATTATCTGGATTGATTTTGTGATATGTTTCCTTACCATATTTTTCCCTTTTTTGTTGGTCATTGGGTCATATACATGTATCTTTATTAATATCCTAAAAATGTCTTCTGTAGTAAGAAAAAAAGCATTCTCAACCTGCAGCTCACACTTGCTCATTGTTTGTTTGTATTATGGCACTTTGACTGCTATATATGCTGTGCCATCAGGGGACAATTCCCACAATGAAAACAAGTTCAAATGTCTTATATATACAGTGTTAACACCATTAATTAACCCAATAATATACAGCCTACGGAATCAGGAAATAATAGGAGGCTTGAGAAAGCTTATTAGTCAACATATTTGGGCAAGAAATGAATTACATCATACATCATTTAAATTCTAGAAATACTGTAAATATACAACAATGATGTACAAGAACATGTAGGCAAAAACATAGCCTAAAAAGTCAACTTTTAAATAAAATCTTTATTCCATTTTTTATTTGTTTTTGTTTTTTATATTTTAGCTTTTCAACTTACACACTATGTAGAGCATTGTGGATAATGTCAATGTAATGCAGCATAAATGTCAATCAGCCCGCAGTATCCTGAGCCCTAGCAATGGGTCAGTGACTCAGATATTACCTGACATTAGCGTTTACTTGAGATGCGGAAGAGTGTCATCAATGATGCGCTTGCTTAAAGCAGTATTAAACCCAAAAGCAAACATTTATTATATTTCAGCTTACAAATTCTTAGGTGTAAATATGTGAATGAATGAGCTTGTCAAGCCCAGACAAACTACAATGCTCAGGAGAGGTTTGATACACCAGGCATAATGTGGAAGGTCATTTTAATGAATCTACCAAATGAATGGATCATACAAAATGGGTAAAAAACTAAAAGTACCAAATAAAAAATGAGGGATGAAAATTGTGAAAAATAATCATTGGTGAATGACAATACTAATGATATGTACCAAGAGTATTAAAAGGTTTGCGTAGGATAACCAGAGTGCTAAACATAACTAAAACTAGAAACTGCAGCTAGAAGACCAGAGAGGGTGCTCACTTTCCAACCACTGGAAAAAACAACATGGCAACCTCATAATATAGCATTAAAAAATAAATGAAAATTTATTAAGAATTGAAATGCATTAACAAAGTACACGTCATAAAAGTGACTTGGGAGCCAGAAATGTCTAAGGGGCAGGCAGAGAACTACCAGTCTCGGCCACCGGCTGGGGATGAAGTGTGCTGGAGACCACTGAAACTGCAATTGGTGTTCAACCCGTGACTGGAATCTCTGACATCACTATAGATAGACACATGCATTGCAGACACAGATAGCTTTTCAAAGCCAATTTGGCTTCTTCATCAGCCTGTCTATGCTGGCTGCCTAGGCTATAGATAGGCTGACGAAGAAGCTAACCAGCTTTGAAATGCATCCCGTGTGTACAGGGCATTTATTTACAATGGTGTCAATTTTCTTAAACTTTTTTTGTGGTGGTTGACCAAGGATAGCAGTCCTAACACTGCAAAGTGCAACCATTTAGCAGTTGTTTAGGCATGGAGTAAGGTCTCTTTTTGCAAAATGTATTGACTTTGATACCCAAAACAGCATAAAAAATTCCCTCAACTCAGCAGCATCTTCTAGCATCTTTATGGCTCTGTCACATTCAATTGTAGAACTCCTTGAGCATCTGTCATAGGCTAATGTGAGCTCTGTAGGCCCAAATGCATGATAATATATAAGCATATTCTGTCTCTGCCATGAGCCAGATGAGGACTCTTCACACCTCTTTCTAATAGGCCAATTTTGTGGACCATTATGCCTAAATGGGGAACTATCTCAATATAACATTTCAGCTTATGCTTCTTCCCTGAATATATAAGCATCTTCTATTTCTTCCATGAGCTAGGTTAGGACTCTTCAGGCCTCTCTCATAGGCCAATTGTGGACCGTTAAAGGGGTTATAAAGGTCAGTTTTTTATTTTCTAAATACCGTATTTATCGCGGTATAACGCGCTCCCGCGCATACCGCGCACCCCCAAAGTGCCCCCCAATCCTGTGGAAAAAAAGTTATTTTGTACTTACAGTTTTGGTGTCTTGCGTGGCGTCCATCGGCGGCCTCGTCGGGTTCGGCGTCCTTCGGCGGCTTCGGGTGTCCTTCTGCGGCGGATCCGGTGTCCTCTTCGGCGGGTCCAGTGTCCTCTTCGGCGGGTCCGGCGTCCTCGCGGCGTCCTCGCGTCCTCCCCGCTCGTTTCCCGCGCCCAGTTTTGAATACTGCGCCAGCATATACTGAGCGCAGTACACTCGGGCAGGCTCGGCAACTTTCGCGCTCACGTCCTGTACGTCCAGGACGTGACCGCGGAAGAAGACGAGACTGGCCGAATATACCCGAGTGTACTGCGCTCGGTATATGTCGGCGCAGTATTCAAAATTCGGCGCGGGAAAGCGGGTATCGGCGTATATCGCGCACCCACGATTTTGCCCTGATTTTCAGGGCAAAAAAGTGCGCGATATACGCCGATAAATACGGTAGGTTCCTTTAAGCTAGTGCATTGTTGGTTCACTTACCTTTTCCTTTGATTTCCCTTCTAAATGTTTTTTTCTTTGTCTGAATTTCTCACTTCCTGTTTTTCCTCAGTAAGCTTGCCCCCATCATCCATGGGGGTTAGTCAGCCAGAACGGCTTACTGAGGAGGAACAGGAAGTTAGAAATTTAGACAAAGAAAACAAAGAAAAAAACATTTAGAAGGGAAAATCGAAGGAAAAGGTTAGTGACCCAACAATGCACTAGCTTAAAGGAACCTATTTAGAAAATAAAAAACTAACCTTTACAACCCCTTTAAGCCCAAATGGGAACAGAATATTTCTCAACAGAACTCTTCAGCTTATGCTTATTCCCTCAGGCTAAAGTCAAAGGTCAAATACTGGACCACCCTGAAGCTAAACCTGGACCCTGCTAAACACACATCCTCATCTGGGCCAGTCCTGAGAGGGAAGAACCTCTGCACTCATATTCTCTCCAAGCAAAGCCCGAGAAGCATGGAACATTCTAGAAGTTCTCTCTAAATATTTATCCTTTTCCTCAGCCCATGTCACTGGCATAAACCCCTCAGTGATTGCCCAGGACAGATCAAATATTCATACCTACATACATTGTATTGTCTTACGCTATATTCTGGAGAACACTCCCTAGTAGTCTGCAGAAGCAAACAATGTCCTTGGGCTTAGGAAAAAAAAATAATGAATATAAATAAATAAAGCTCAGGCTGGCTGTAAACATTCATCTTAGACTAGGTACACTCTAAGGCCGCGTACACACGATCGAATTTGTCCGCTGAAAACGGTCCGATGGACCGTTTCAGCAGACATCTCCGCTCGTGTGTATGGGCTAGCGGACAGATTTGTCCATCGGACAAATTTCAAAGCATGCTTTGAAATTTGTCCGCTACAAACCTGTCCGTCGGATATGTCCGCTGATTAGTACGGGAAACCAGCGGACATATCCTCCCACACATGCGTCCAGTGGCGTAACCAGAGTTATGGGCGCCCGGGGCAGATTTTTTTTTTTCGCCCCCCCCCCCCCGTATAATCATCCACTCTGTAGATGACCGACCCTGAAACTTGCTTGTTGTGCACTGAGATTGGGGCCTTTTTTATTTTATTTTTATAATTTTTGCAGCAGCAACTTTAAGGGGCAATTTATAAAAAAAATGTTCGGAGCTACCTGGAAAACTGCACGTACATTTGTTCACATGCGAATGGAGGCAACAATGGTGATGGCATTGGTGCCTGGTGGCAGCACGGAGGTCTGAGTCTCCTCCTCTCTCCCCCAACTAGGTGCTGCTGGTGTGGTGGCGGTGCAGTGCCGAGTGTCAGTGACCGTCACTGACACTCGGCACCGCACCACACCAGCAGCACCTAGTTGGGGGAGAGAGGAGGAGACTCAGACCTCCGTGCTGCCACCAGGCACCAATGCCATCACCATTGTTGCCTCCATTCGCATGTGAACAAATGTACATGCAGTTTTCCAGGTAGCTCCGAACATTTTTTATTATAAATTGCCCCTTAAAGTTGCTGCTGCAAAAATTATAAAAATAAAATAAAGAAGGCCCAAATCTCAGTGCACAACAAGCAAAGTGTGCCTATAAAATATGATTAGATTAATAAAATATGAACCTAGCTTATCTTAAAAGTGGACACTGTCAGTCAGTGGGGCAGTGGACGGTGTCAGTGGGGCAGTGGACGGTGTCAATAGAGGGTGTCAGTGGGGCAGTGGACGGTGTCAGTAGAGGGTGTCAGTGGGGCAGTGGACGGTGTCAGTAGAGGGTGTCAGTGGGGCAGTGGACAGTGTCAGTGGACGGTGTCAGTAGAGGGTGTCAGTGGGGCAATGGACGGTGTCAGTGGACGGTGTCAGTGGGGCAATGGACGGTGTCAGTGGACGGTGTCAGTGGGGCAGTGGACGGTGTCAGTAGAGGGTGTCAGTGGGGCAGTGGACGGTGTCAGTAGAGGGTGTCAGTGGGGCAGTGGACGGTGTCAGTAGAGGGTGTCAGTGGGGCAATGGACGGTGTCAGTAGAGGGTGTCAGTGGGGCAATGGACGGTGTCAGTGGACGGTGTCAGTGGGGCAGTGGACAGTGTTAGTAGAGCGTGTCAGTGGGGCAGTGGACGGTGTCAGTAGAGGGTGTCAGTGGGGCAGTGGACGGTGTCAGTAGAGGGTGTCAGTGGGGCAATGGACGGTGTCAGTGGGGCAGTGGATGGTGTCAGTAGAGGGTGTCAGTGGGGCAATGGACGGTGTCAGTGGACGGTGTCAGTGGGGCAATGGACGGTGTCAGTGGACGGTGTCAGTGGACGGTGTTAGTAGAGGGTGTCAGTGGGGCAGTGGACGGTGTCAGTAGAGGGTGTCAGTGGGGCAGTGGACGGTGTCAGTAGAGGGTGTCAGTGGGGCAGTGGACGGTGTCAGTAGAGGGTGTCAGTGGGGCAATGGACGGTGTCAGTGGACGGTGTCAGTGGGTCAGTGGACAGTGTTAGTAGAGCGTGTCAGTGGGGCAGTGGACGGTGTCAGTAGAGGGTGTCAGTGGGGCAGTGGACGGTGTCAGTAGAGGGTGTCAGTGGGGCAATGGACGGTGTCAGTGGACGGTGTCAGTGGGGCAGTGGACGGTGTCAGTAGACCAGAGGACTTTTAATTGCCAAAAAAATAAAAATACAAGCAATCCACAGAAAAAAGAAGATATTAGATAAAGACTACTGAGTGAGCACAGGAGAATATAGTAAATATGCCAGGATGGGACTGCAGGGAGAAATATACTGATCTTTAATTAGCAGCCATGTCCCTGGAAAGAGCAGCATGACAAGTCCCACACTGGAGAGAGACTGTGAACTGATTTGCAGGAATGTAAAGACCCCTCAGCTCTGCACTCACCCATCTGTCGTGTCCCCTTATCTCACACAGCAGGCATTGTGTTTGTTCTTGCCGCTGTCCAGACAGGTCACATGCTCGTCTAGCAGAGGGGAGAGGGGAAGAGTCCGAGGCTGTATCTCTGCATGGAGAAGGCAGTGGAGTGTCTCTCCCCCTCACAGCACAGTCACTCCTGCAATGTGTCCACGAGGAATCCTGTACGGGTAGCAACCCTATGACCGGCGCGCTGGCAGTGAGGCTCACTGAGTGAGCACATGACCACATATGCCCAATCACAGGGTGGTGGCCTGGCCGTACTCGCCTCGGGAGTCGGGACATTATGACTCCCAGTCTCCCACATATTGATTAAATAGTGACACGCACCGTTGCGCACCGCACGGTCCCGGTCCGGACGCCGGGATTTCGCCCCCCACAATTTTTCGCCCGGTGCGTGAGCCCCCCCTGCCCCCCCCTCCGCTACGCCAGTGCATGCGTCGTATCCTGTGAATGGATCCGACGCATGCGCGCGGAAGTGTTTACTTCCTGGTGCGGTGACGTGGCGGTGACGTGGCGGCGTCAACGTCACCGCCGCGTCACCGCGCTGTCCGCCGGCGGGGAATTTGATCCGATGGTGTGTACAGCCATCGGATCAAACAGTCCAGCGGACATATCCGATGGAAACGGTCCGTCGGACCGTTTCCATCGGATAAATCCCATCGTGTGTACAAGGCCTAAAGCCCTGTACACACAGGCAGAATGTCGAGAGACATTTGCTAGTTAAAAAAAAAAGGGCCAACATTCTGCCCATGTGTATGTTAGTCTGTCAGACAGAAGCCGTCCATTCAGCCAGCTTCTGTCAGACGTGGACTCTGGGAAAAAACAACTCCCGTTCAGCGCTCTCAGCCAATAGCAGAGAGTTTTGATCTGAATGTTCTTGTGGGGGTTTATCCCCCTGTCAGAGCACAGCAGCTCAGTGGGGGAGAACGCTGTACTAACCTTGCATGGTTAGTACAGTGGTTCTGACCGGAGCTGACAGTATTTTTTGTGCAACCTACTGGGTTGCATGGAAAAAAAAAACTGTTAGGCCGCGTACACACGATCGGTCCAAACCGATGAAAATGGACTTAAGTTCAGTTTCATCGGTCCAAACCGACCATGTGTACGGCCCATCGGTCCGTCGTCCATCGGACCAAAGCTTTAAAATCTGACCGATGGACGCCTGACCATCGATCCAAACCGATGGTTAGTAAGCAAAAGCATCAGTCCAAAAACCCGCGCATGCTCAGAATCAAGTCGACGCATGCTTGGAAGCATTAAACTTCATTTTTTTCAGCACGTCACTGTGTTTTACGTCACTGCGTACTGACACAATTTTGGGTATTCTGTTTTAACAATAAGACAAGTAAAGGGTTAAATAGCATTAAAGTAGAATTCCGGAGGGCGCATGCGCGGCGCGATGCTGGGAAGACTCGCCTGAGACGAGCTCCGTCGGTCCCGGACCTTCCAGGCTTAACACCCAGGGCTAAACCACACTTTCAGCGGCGATTTCTCACAGCAACCCTGTGGGAACACTTTGTGCATGCCGGGGAGCAAAAAGAGGAAGAATCGGCATACCACACACTGCCTAACAAACTTCCTCATTGATATGGAGCAGAGACACAGCATGGGATCCCAAGATGGCGCCGGCCACAGCGTGGAGCCTCATCCCTGCATGGACTTTGCCCCAGTCCACCCTCCCTCACACACAAGCCAGCAAAACAGTGAGTACGGATCTCCATTATCTAAAGCAGATCTGGATGCCAGTTTGACCAATATCTTTAATAAACTGGTGGATAAGATTGAGAGGGAGATCCACAGCTCCACAGCAGCCCTCTCCCAGGAGATAGCCAGCATAGGCAGCCGCACAGATTTATTAGAGACTAAACATGATGAACTCTCCTTAGCTCATAATGATCTGAGAAAGGATTATGAGAATTTAGCTGACAATTTTGCTTTTATGCAAGCACAAGTTGAGGACCTCGACAACAGAAATCGCAGACATAATATTAGGCTTCGCGGGGTCCCTGAAACAGTCACAGACCTCATGCCTGCAGTCGCAAAATTTTTCCATACTCTCCTCCCAGACAAACCCACAACTGCCTTCACCTGCGACAGAATACACAGAGCGCTCCGTCCCAAGCCCCCTCCTGATAACCCTCCCAGGGACATTATCATGTGTATGAGGGACTTTCTAATAAAAGAAGAAATCATGCGCGCTTCAAGAAACACCCCCAACCTTACTATGGAAGGCAGGAGAATACAGATATATCCAGATATATCTCCCGCCACCCTTGAGAGAAGACGTAGGATGAAGGAAGTCACCAGTGTGCTGCAAGCTGCCAGAATTAAATATCGCTGGGGTTTTCCCTTTAAACTCACTATCCCTCACAACGGATCAACATACACTGTGTATAATATTATTGAAGGGAAGGAATTGCTGATTAAACTGGGACTGATAGCCCAAGACCCACATATCCACCCTCCTAACACACCTAGACCATCTCCAATTTGGTCCACCCCCTCTACCAGGCGAAACCAGAGGGATCAGAGAAGATTGATTCATTCCTTTCAGAATCCACACTCCTAGATTCTACTCTGCATCTCTGAATTCCTGCCCTTTCGTTCTCTCACCCAGTTTATCTCCGGATCACTTTTTTTTGACTCACCACTAGATGGCGATCCAAGCTTAAAAATAACATTAAACTGCCTCACTGAATTTACTCATCCAAGAAACCATGCAGGCTCTCCAGATTGCTTCATTATAGTAATCATACTAATACTGTGTACCAGATGCTGTTCTTTTGCCTTCTAGCCCCTTGGATGATGTGCAACTTCTGCAAGATGACCCCCCTGGTCTTGATCCTTACCGTGTACCTACAATCAAGATCAAGACAGCTCTATCTGTGCTTGGAATGAACTTCCATCGCTGAACCCACACAATATGGACTTGGTAGGTCCTCACACCTTCTGATACTTTTCATTTCCAGGGACTGGCCTCTCTTTATCATTTATTGTCTGGTACCCACATCATAATGTCATTACCTCTGCCCTCGCCTCCCGCCCCACGTATTGACTCCACCCGGAGCCTATGACACCCTCCTCTGCCTCCCCTCGTATCTGAGGGGGGTATATTCAAATGTGGGATGTGGTGAGACGGTGAATTTGTGATTTTCAGTTTTGCACCTGGTCACAGGTTATGTGTTGCTCCGGAATTGTTTTACCCCCACCAAGTTCTCTGCTCCACCCCTTGTTCCTTCCTTTGTTATATTGTTCCTCCTCACTTCCTTAGGCTGTTTTTATTTTCTCAAAATGCCTGGAGCATCCACCGCAGCTAGATTGACCCCACTCTTGTGCATGGATCTGGTCGCGAATTCGCAGGTTGGCGATGCGCGACCTACCCATGTTGCAAGAACGGGACTTTATGTCCCATGGTTTACTGTTTTTTGTTCAACCGACAGGAATTTACCTGTCCTTTTTGATTTACTAAATTTTTTCATCCCGTATCTAATGGTGTTGTTGGTCCCATTGGCCAACATTGTAATGTTTTCAATCCTTAAGAGTCACAGTTTATTTGTCATCTTGTTAGTTATTCATCTTCACAGGTCCTGTTACACATCTGATTCTAGTCTTAAATATAGCAAATGTAATTCTTGTGCCCGTCTCTGTTTTGCTCTCCGGGCTGCGCCGCCGATCATCACCAGTTTGGTGGTTGACCGGGGGCTTAGTCTGTGCTCACAACTCCCCAAAAAAGGTGGGTACTTTGTGGTAACTTATATTTATCAGGTGTGCTTCCCTCCAATACCTTTTTTTTAATGGCCCTTAAAATAATTTCACATAACACACAAGGCCTAAACTCCCCTCACAAGCGCAGAAAGGCGTTCCAACATTATAAAAGGCTAGGGGCAGACATTATCTTGCTTCAAGAAACACATTTTGCCTCCCCTAACCACCCCAAATATTTTGACAAATCTTATAATCAATTCTATTTCACTACCTTCTCAAACAAAACCAGAGGTGTTGCGATCTTCATCCGCAATTCTATTATATTTGACATTCAAAATGTATATAAAGATCCAGACAGTAGGTTTATTATCCTTAAAGGGACCATTAACAACCGCACAATCACTATTGCCTCTGTATACGCACCAAATGAATCTCAGTCCACTTTCTTTTTAAACTTTTTTGACACCCTTGACAAATACCACTCCTCTCACATTGTAATTGGTGGAGATTTTAACTTAACAGCTCACCCGACCCTTGACCGGAGCAGAATCTCCACTTCATCCAAAGCCTTCTCCAAGACTATCAATCGCTGCATAAATAAACTCCAGCTTCTGGATACATGGAGAGCTCACAACACGGGTATCAAGGGCTACACCCATTACTCCCACCCACATGACTGTTATGCTAGACTAGACTACATATTCTGCACCCCAATATTATTAGCCAACTCCTCCCATGCAAATATTCACCCATGCCCCTGGTCAGACCATGACATCACATCATTTGACACATCATATGTAGGCCTCTCCCCCTCCCCTTATAATTGGCGTCTTAATGATTGCCTTCTAACTGATCCAGATAATATAAACAAAATCTCCACTCATGTTGAAAATTACTTTGCAGAAAACAACATTGCAGAAACCCCCCCACCTCTCTCTGGGTTGCCCACAAAGCTGTTCTTCGTGGTCATATCATCAATTTAGCTGCCACTAAGAATCGAGAGAGGCTATCTAATATCAAAAACCTTACCAACGAATTAAATAAACTATACCACGAATTAAGACATTCCCCCACACGCGAAATTACTGATCAGATACAAACTAAACGTAGGGCCCTCGACCTCATATTATCATCCAACTCGGAGAAATCCCTTAGGTTTTCCAAAGCCAAATTTCTTCTCCACGGTAATTCAGCTTCAAGTATGTTTGCCAGGAAGCTGAACCAGGACACTAAACCCACACACGTCTACAAACTTAGAGATAACAACGGTAACCTAACCACACACCCACAAGAAGTATTAAAAACCTTCACCTCCTTTTACAAAGAGCTTTTGTCTCCTCCCCTTAATCAACCCAACGCCTCCTCTAGATCATGGCTTGACACCCTTCATCTCCCTACCCTGAACCATGAACAAATAGACTCTCTAAACAAACCATGCTCTGATGAGGAAATATCCCAAATTATCAAGTCCCTGAAGTCGTCCACAGCCCCAGGCCCAGATGGCTTTACATCCTCTTATTACAAAAAATTTGCCCCTCTTTTGACACCATACCTAAAAACTCTGTTTAATCATGTTTTAGAGGGTAACTATTTTCCAGAGGAAATGTTGTTAGCGAATCTCTCACTGATCCCCAAACCCAATAAGGACCATACACTCCCCCAAAATTACCGTCCTATCTCAGTACTAAATAATGACCTGAAAATCTTCGGTAGAGTTCTTGCAGATAGACTTGCGAATGTTATCTCCCCTCTGATACAGGCAGACCAAACTGGCTTTATTCCGGGCAGACAAATTAGCGACAATATTAGGTTAGTCACCAACATTGTTCAGGACGCCAACTTACACACCAGACAGGCCTGTCTTCTAAGCCTAGACATACATAAGGCTTTCGACAGTGTTAGTTGGTCGTATATGAACAATCTTCTCCCCAGATATGGAATCTCGGGCAATTTCCTCCAAGGCTTTAATGCACTCTATCACTCCCCTCATACCCGTATCAAAATCCCTGGCAATAATTCAGAATTTTTCCCTCTGGGTCGCGGGACAAGACAGGGATGTCCTCTTTCCCCACTACTGTTCGCTTTGGCTATTGAGCCCTTAGCTCAAGCCATAAGATCCAACCCAGACATCAGGGGTTACTCTAAAGGTCAACACGAATTTAAGATCAGTTTATATGCTGATGACGCCCTTGTCTTCCTCACTGACCCCCTCCTGTCCATCCCTGTCCTTCTGACCATACTCAACACTTTCCAGGATATCTCGGGTCTCAAAGTTAATCCCAATAAATGTTCTGCCCTCCCTTTAAATCTCGACCATAATTTACAACTCCTCCTACAGGCTAACTTCCCATTTGTGTGGTGTCCCATATCTTTTAAATATCTAGGAGTTAATATTACTTCCTCACATAAATTCCTATTTAAAGCTAACTACCCCCCCCTAATAGCTCACATTAGCTCCCTCCTAGATACCTGGTCATCATACCACATCTCCTTTTTGGGTAGATTATGCGCCATCAAAATGAACATCATACCTAAATTACTTTATTACTTCCGTACCCTACCCATCAATGTATCCAAATCTAAACTGGACCATTTGCAAAGAATAATCAACAAATTTATATGGGCAAATAAAAAGCCCAGATACAGCTATGCCCTGATGCATAGGCCACAATCCAAAGGTGGCCTGGGCCTCCCTAACCTGTGGTACTATTTTCTAGCTGCGAGACTCTCACAACTATCACAGTGGTTTTCCCCCTCCCAAAACATACCGTGGAGGAAATTTGAATCTACAGCAGTGCATCCATTTCACCTCCAAGGTATTCCATGGTCCAATTATGTTCTATATCGCCACCTCTTAAAACACAACATCATAGTGGCCCACCTATTCCAACTATGGCAAAAAATTAAAGACACACATTCTCTTTCCTCCCCAATTTCCCCTCTGACCTCCTTCCTAGGTGACCCTAGGTTTAATTTAGCTTATACTAATAAATCGTTATTCACACCCTGGATTGACAATGGCCTTACCACACTACGTTCCCTACAATCTAAATGGGTCTTTAGATCCTTCGATTCGATACGAAAAGAATATAATCTTCCCAGTGCGGAAATAGAACACTATCATATGATCAAATCTTATTTTGACACATATTACTCATTATCCACACCCTCTACGAATACACCCTTTGAGAGGATCTGCATGGTAGCATCCAGAGACAGAGGTATTATCTCCAGATTATACCACTGGATTAACAACTTAAATCTCCAAGAAAAATCTAACACAATGTTACAGTGGGAAAGAGAATTGGAATATGAGGTCTCTGTTGAAACATGGTACAATATGGCTGAAAATTTGCGTAAATGCAACAGAGCTATATCATTTAGAGAGACCCCCTTGAAGATTTTTTCCAGGTGGTATCTCACCCCCTCCAAATTAAGTGTGTTTTACCCCTCAATTTCACCCAACTGTTTCAGGGGCTGCCAAGCTGAAGGTACTCTGTTACACACATTTTGGAGCTGCCCCATGCTGGGGCGGATCTGGGACATGGCCGTCTCCAGATTTGAGAGTTCCTCTGGCCAAAAGATCTCTATCTCCCCCCAAATATGTGTCCTCTATTCCAAAATCCCAGATATTCCTGCCCCATGTTCTAGGCTATTCCACTCCCTCTGCAGCTCCATCCAATGGATGATAGCCTTTAATTGGAAATCAGACAATCTACCTTGGTCTCAGGTCCTTGATAGAATGGAAATGCTCAAACTCTCTGAAAGGATATTCCATACTCTAAATGATACAATGCATATCTATAACACTAAATGGTCTTACTGGTATGTTGCCCAGCAGGTATAGTGTCACTCCCTCCATCTTTCCCTTCTCCTTACAGAAAGGTTTTATTAACCCTCCCCTTTATGTATACAATTGCATCCTTACTTATTGTTACCTCATTCTTAATACTATACTCGTGTATTTACACATATTGTTATGTTTGACCTGTTTTCTTACAATACTCTGACTTTTTGAACTATGTTTTTGACTACAATGACTCTGTATGCTTATACAATTTTCAATAAAAAATTTTGTAAACAAAAAAAAATAAAGTAGAATTCCAGCCTAACACTAAGTATGCTTAAAAAAAATCTCTCCCCCTCCTGCTACTCATCCTGCCAAACCTTTGTAAAATAGATCTGTATGCTTAGTTATTTTAAGTTTGCTCCAGTCCGGCCATGTAATCACATAGTTCTGACTCCCTTGTGTCAGTAATCAGTGGCTGCAGAGAGAGGAGGTAGCGCTGACAATAGCTGGTCCATAGAAGCCTATGATTGACATTGCAGCTCCCAGAATTCCCAGTTGTTGTTGAGCGCTCCTTTCTCTCCCCTGCAGACTCACTCACTGACGCAGGGGACTTTGTGACCAGACTGTAGTGGGCTAAAAATAGGTAAATATAAACATATTTTTTACACAGGTTAGGCAGAGAGGTAGCAGGAGGGGGCATTTTTAGGCATAGTTAGAGTTAGGCTGGAATAACCCCTTGCCGACCAGTGCATGACTATTTGTGGGGGGTGTATAATAATAAGGCGGTGCTAATAGTAGATGATGTATAAATTCCAAATTCTAGCTTGAAACAATATATTAACTATAAGGTCAACAATATAATAGTGATTTAAAGTGCAAGTGCTTATATAATAACAACATAAAAAAAAAGGTGCAAACAAGTTAAAAAAATGCAGCAATGGTCACTAAATTATGAGCATTGGTAAGTCCATGCATCAAATGTTTGACTTGAGAGTAGACACCATCACCAAGAAACAGATATCAAACTGGCGACACCCGGTGAAAGGTAGAGGTAAGTGCCTACTTACCAGACCACTATGACCCTTCATTAGAAAAAAGGATCAGATAGAGCTTTAGTACAGTTGGTGGCCTAAGGTCTGTACTGGTACCTGGATGGGACTGGCCAGGAATGGACTCCAACAGAAGAAATGACTATGAATAAAATGAAGAAAAACGGGCCATAGTGAAGTTCTGCGATTAAAAACAAAAGCCAAATGGCCGCTTACTTGTGCAAGTACCGAGACCTTGGAACTAAGGAATCAAGCGTGTTACAGCTAGGATGTGATGTGGAGCACCGGCTGCACTGTTTTTCACTCTTGTGGGTAGGTGTAGCGTGCGTTCTACCGCCTCTCTGTGCCAAATCGGGAAGTAGCTAAACGTGAGCAGGAACGCCTCCACGTACGTTTCATCTTTTAGTGTTATCAGGAAGCACAACTATTTACGTCGGAAAAATGGCTCGGCTAGGCAAATGGGCATACCTGTATGTCCACTTTAAATCGCAGGATAATGGGCACACACGCCCGCTGCATACTCCGTGAGCGTGCCCGCGGGTCCTATGGACTCGATGTCCACTAGGGGCCTGCGATCGTGTCATGGAGCGGCAGAACGTGGAGATGCCAATGTAAACAAGGCATTTCCCTGTTCTTCCTAGAAACATGGCAGGGATCTACTGCTCCCCGGGAACAGTGATCTCTCATGTTCTAGTGAGACAATCCCCCCTACCGCTAGAATCACTCTCTAGGACATGCTTAACCACTTACCTACTGTGCACCTACACCCCCTTCCTGCCCAGACAAAATATAAGCTTCCCGCACTGCGTCGCTTTAACTAACAATTGCGCGGTCGTGCGACGTGGCTCCCAAACAAAATTGGCGTCCTTTTTTTCCCACAAATAAAGATTTCTTTTGGTGGTATTTGATCACCTCTGCGGTTTTTATTTTTTGCGCTATAAACAAAAATAGAGCGTCAATTTTTAAAAAAATGCAATATTTTTTCCTTTTTGCTATAATAAATAACCCCAAAAAATATATAAAAAAAATATTTTTTCCCTCAGTTTAGGCCGATACGTATTCTTCTACATATTTTTGGTAAAAAAAAAAATGCAATAAGCGTTTATCGGTTGGTTTGCGCAAAATTTATAGCGTTTACAAAATAGGGGATAGTTTATGGCATTTTTTTATTTATTTTTTTTACTATTAATGGCGGCGATCTGCGATTTTTTTATTGGGACTGCGACGTTATGGCGGACATTTCGGACACTTTTCTGACATTTTTGGGACCATTTACATTTATACAGTGAAAAATGCTATAAATATGCATTGATTACTGTATAAATGTGACTGGCAGTGAAGGGGTTAACCACTAGGGGACGGGGAAGGGGTTAAATGTGTGTCCTATGAGTGTTCTAACTGTAGGGGGAGGGGGGGGTGACTGGGGGAGGTGACCGATTGTGTCCCTATGTACAAGGAACACAATCTGTCACCTCTCTCCCTGACAGGGACGTGCAGCTCTGTGTTTACATACAGAGCTGCACGTCCCAGCTCACTTACAGAGCAATCGCGTGTGCCCGGCGGCGATCGTTGCCGCCGGGCACTCGCACGGGATCCCCGCGGAGCGGCGGGTGCGCGCGCGCGCCGCCGGCGACGCGCGCGCCCGCCCGCGGCTTTAAAGGGACATCACGTCATATGACGTGATGTCAGAACAATGGAGTCGTCTGCCCGCCGTCATTTGACGGCGGGCAGATGACAAGTGGTTAAAGAGGTTGTAAAGTCAAATTTTTTTCCTTTTCAAATGCAGTCTTGAGGCATATAAGAATAAAAAACGTGATGATTTTTTTTTAAAACATTGCTATACTTGTTAAACAGCATCTTGAATGTACCCCTTCGTCAGTCCTGTGTCTGATTTCCCCTCACTTCCTGGTTTGGCAGTGCGCGTTCATAGTGTAAACGTCACTTAGCGGTTCGCGCATGCGCAGAAGCGGTTTTTCGTTTTACACCGCCGGACGAGAACGAGCAATGTTCTCGTGAACTAAGAGCCACACTCCGCCCCTACCTCCCCCAGTATACACCCCTTCCCGCCCCTCTGCCTATACCCTTTCATTTCTCCTCCCTCCTCCCACACATATTGCCGCCTCCTCCTGTCAAAGGGTTGCCACCTGTATGGTTTTGACCCGGACAGTACGGGTTTAGGAGGCTGTGCCCGGGTTTCCCTCTGCCTCACACTCAGACACCATTTTTAGCTGACAGGGGGTACCATGGGGCCTCCTTTTAGGAGCCCCAGCACACAGGGGGACCCGGACAGCAGGGGGATCGGAGCAGCGGGAGGGGGAGGCAATTACAGAGCAATTAAAACATAAGGGAGAGAGAAGCGACAGGCAGCTGCTGGTACAGGAGTTTTTAATAAAATAGATGCTTAGAAACAATGCACTCACTGTACATGTCAGAGCTGTAGTAGGCATGTCGGTTGTGAAGTCGGCTGTCCCATTCTCCCCTCCGATCCACGCTGCTGCTTTACTGAATCGCTGGAGGAAGCCAAGGATACAGAGCCGTGGGGAAACTGCAGTGAGCTGTCAGCCTGGGATACTGTGACCAATCAGAGCGTTCCGGAGGCTTAACCACGCCTCCATCATCAGAGGCTGACAGTTCACATGAGTTTCCCGTGGCTCTCTGTTCCCTCCAGCGATTCAGTGATAACAGCAGCGTGGATCGGAGGGGAGAATGGGACAGCCGACTTCACAGACTGACATGCCTACTACAGCTCTGACATGAAGAGTGAGTGCATTGTTTATAAGCATCTATTTTATTAAAAACTTCCGTACCAGCAGCTGCCTGTCACCTCTCTCTCTTTCTTTTTGACTCCTCTGTGTTTGCCCCCCCTCTCTCTGTGTTTGCCCCCCCTCTCTCTGTGTTTGCCCCCCCTCTCTGTGTTTGCCCCCCCCCCTCTCTGTGTTTGCCCCCCCTCCTCTCTGTGTTTGCCCTGTCTCTTCTGTAATTGCACCCTCCTCCTCTGTAATTGCACCCTTCTTTGTATTTTCAACCCCCCTCTGTATTCCCCCCCCTCCTCTGTATTCCCCCCCCCCCTCCTCTGTATTCCCCCCTCCTCTGTAATTGCACGCCCCTCCTCTGTAATTGCACCCCCATCCTCTGTAATTGCCCCCCACGCCCGCTGCTCCGAACCCCCTGCTGTCCAGGCTCCCCTGTGTGCTGGGGCCCTGTGATACCCCCTGTCAGGCTGCCATGGGGGTATTGGAGGCAGGAGGATTTGTGCTGGTAGGGGAAGAAGATTTGTAATAGAAGGGGATGGGGATAATGGCACCCCAATCACGAAGAAAAACTTCTTTAGGATGACAGGCATCCCACAATTCTGTTTATGTGATTTTTGCCGCGATTTGTCGGGTGACAGTCACGGCAAAAATCGCACCGCGGTTGGGGTGCCATGTCGTGCGCCGCTAAAGTGTTCGGGTTTGGCTTGAAGAAAAGGTGGCAACCCTACTCCTCCAGCCCCTAACCTCCCCCAGTATACACCTCTTCCCGCCCCTCTGCCTATGACCATTCATTTCTCCTCCCTCCTCCCATACATATTCCCGCCTCCTCCAGCCCACTAATCCTCGAGGCAATGATAAATATATCATATGCCAATTTATTACATATAAATGAATGACTATATTTAGCTCTCTTGACGACCAGAATCTTGCTCTTGTGTGCCCCCTGCCCAATACTCTGCTGTAACAGTGTGCAATGCTCTGCAATACCGTGTGCAATGCTCTGCAATACCAGTGTGCAATGCTCTGCAATACCAGTGTGCAATGCTCTGCAATACCAGTGTGCAATGCTCTGCAATACCAGTGTGCAATGCTCTGCGTAACCGCGTGCAATGCTCTGCGTAACCGCGTGCAATGCTCTGCGTAACCGTGTGCAATGCTCTGCGTAACCGTGTGCAATGCTCTGCAATGCCAGTGTGCAATGCTCTGCAATACCAGTGTGCAATGCTCTGCAATACCAGTGTGCAATGCTCTGCGTAACGGCGTGCAATGCTCTGCAATAACGTGTGCAATACTCTGCAATACCGTGTGCGTAACCGTGTGCAATGCTCTGCTGTAACCGTATTGCACGCGGTTACGCAGAGCATTGCACAGGGTTACGCAGAGCATTGCACACGGTTACGCAGAGCATTGCACACGGTTACGCACACGGTATTGCAGAGTATTGCACACGGTTACGCAGAGCATTGCACACGGTTACGCAGAGCATTGCACACGGTTACGCAGAGCATTGCACACGGTTACGCACACGGTATTGCAGAGTATTGCACACGGTATTGCAGAGTATTGCACACGGTATTGCAGAGCATTGCACACGGTTACGCAGAGCATTGCACACGGTTACGCAGAGCATTGCACACGGTTACGCACACGGTATTGCAGAGTATTGCACACGGTATTGCAGAGCATTGCACGCGGTTACGCAGAGCATTGCACACTGGTATTGCAGAGCATTGCACACTGGTATTGCAGAGCATTGCACACTGGTATTGCAGAGCATTGCACGCGGTTACGCAGAGCATTGCACATGGTTACGCACACGGTATTGCAGAGTATTGCATGCGGTTACAGCAGAGCATTGCACACGGTTACGCAGAGCATTGCACACGGTTACGCAGAGCATTGCACACGGTTACGCACATGGTATTGCAGAGTATTGCACACGGTATTGCAGAACATTGCACGCGGTTACGCAGAGCATTGCACACGGTTACGCACACGGTATTGCAACACCTGATGTAAGGGGGGCTCTGCTGGGGACACCTGATGTAAGAAGAAGCTCTGCTGTGATTGTTTTATGTAAGGGGGGGGCTCCGCTGGGGACACCTGATGATGTAAGAAGGGTCTCCGATGGGGACACCTAATGTAACGGGGGCCTCCGCTGGGGACACCTGATGTAAGGGGGGGCCTCCGCTGGGGACACCTGATGTAAGAAGAAGCTCTGCTGTGATTGTCTTATGTAAGGGGGGGGCTCCGCTGGGGACATCTGATGTAAGGGGGGCTCTGCTGGGGACACCTGATGTAAGAAGGGGCTCCGTTAGGGGCGCCTAATGTAAGGGGGGCTCTGCTGGGGACATCTGATGTAAGAAGGGGCTCCGCTGGGGACACCTGATGTAAGAAGAAGCTCTGCTGTGATTGTCTTATGTAAGGGGGGCTCAGCTGGGGACACCTGATGTAAGGGGGGCTCTGCTGGGGACACCTGATGTAAGAAGGGGCTCCGCTGGGGGAGCCTAATGTAAGGGGGGCTCTGCTGGGGACACCTGATGTAAGAAGAAGCTCTGCTGTGATTGTCTTATGTAAGGGGGGGCTCCGCTGGGGACACCTGATGTAAGGGGGGTCTCCGATTGAGACACCTAATGTAAGGGGGGGCTCCGCTGGGGACACCTGATGTAAGGGGGGCTCTGCTGGGGACACCTGATGTAAGAAGAAGCTCTGCTGTGATTGTATTATGTAAGGGGGGGGCTCCGGTAGGGAAACCTGATGTAAGGGGGGGGGGCTCCGCTGGGGACACCTGATGTAAGAAGAAGCTCTGCTGTGATTGTCTTATGTAAGGGGGGGTCCGCTGGGGACACCTGATGTAAGAAGGGGCTCCGATGGGGACACCTGATGTAAGAAGAAGCTCTGCTGTGATTGTGTTATGTAAGGGGGGCTCTTCTGGGGACACCTGATGTAAGGAGGGCTCTTCTGGGGACACCTGACGTAAGGGGGGCTCTGCTGGGGACACCTGATGTAAGAAGGGGCTCTGCTGGGGGCGCCTAATGTAAGGGGGGCCTCCGCTGGGGACACCTGATGTAAGAAGAAGCTCTGCTGCGATTGTCTTATGTAAGGGGGGCTCCGCTGGGGACACCTGATGTAAGAGGGGTCTCCGATGGGGACACCTAATGTAAGGGGGGGCTCCGCTGGGGACACCTGATGTAAGGGGGGCTCTGCTGGGGACACCTGATGTAAGAAGGGGCTCCGCTGGGGGCGCCTAATGTAAGGGGGGCCTCCGCTGGGGAACCTGATGTAAGAAGAAGCTCTGCTGTGATTGTCTTATGTAAGGGGGGGGCTACATAAAACAATCACAGCAGAGCTTCTTCTTACATCAGGTGTCCCCAGCGGAGGCCCCCCTTACATTAGGCACCCCCAGCGGAGCCCCTTGTTACATCAGGTGTCCCCAGCAGAGCCCCCCTTACATCAGGTGTCCCCAGCGGAGCCCCCCCCTTACATAACACAATCACAGCAGAGCTTCTTCTTACATCAGGTGTCCCCAGCAGAGCCCCCCCCTTACATCAGGTTTCCCTACCGAAAGCCCCCCCTTTACATAAGCCAATCCCAGCGGAGACCCCCCCCTTACATAAGACAATCACAGCAGAGCTTCTTCTTACTTCAGGTGTCCCCAGCAGAGCCCCCCCTTACATCAGGTGTCCCTAGCGGACCCCCCCCCCCTTACATAAGACAATCACAGCAGAGCTTCTTCTTACATCAGGTGTCCCTACCGGAGCCCCCCCTTTACATAAGCCAATCCCAGCGGAGACCCCCTTACATCAGATGTCCCCAGCGAAGCCCCCCCCCCTTACATAAGACAATCACAGCAGAGCTTCTTCTTACATCAGGTGTCCCCAGCAGAGCCCCCCCCCTTACATCAGGTGTCCCTACCGGAGCCCCCCCTTTACATAAGCCAATCCCAGCGGAGACCCCCCTTTACATCAGGTGTCCCCAGCAGGGGCCCCCCCTTACATCACTCTGTGAGGGATGGATGAGCATACCAGGGGATGGAGGGATGGAATTGGGAGAAAAGTATATGTGGTGTGCATTCAAAATGGATAGTAAAAAAAATGGCTAAAATGGTGGTGGAGTGAGTGTTTGTATTGGACATGGGGGAACAGAAGACATACAATGGGGTCAATTCACAAAGCTTTATTTTCAGATTGCGAGTGTTATTTTAACGATTTTGCCCGTTATTGAAGCTAGTTCAATTCACTAAACGATTTAACGCTCTGAAAAATCATCAAATAACGTTTCACTACACAGAAACGATATTTTAAGGTGTGGATCCTTATTAAAGAGTCAAATCGTTATTTTAAAGATTCAAATCGTTATTTTAAAGATTCAAATCGTTATTTTAAAGATTCAAATCGTTATTTTAAAGATTCAAATCGTTAAATATGTACAGAAGTGCAATTCACAAAGATTTTTTGGACAGTTATCAATCGTTAAGCAATCGTTAAATTAACACCTCCCTCAGGGTGGCGTTATGACATTTCCCAGGCGATATTTTGTTGTTAGAGGAAGCTTTTGGCGATTTTTGTAGTGTAGTGTAGTGTTGGGCAAGCTAGAACCGTGCTCTATTTGAACTTAAAATTATCCAGAGGTGAAGAAGAACATGTTAGAATGTTGTTCAGATTTATAAACGTGTATTCCCTTCACATACTATTTTGGATGACTTTTCTGAAACCCAGGTGATAGCTAAATTCCGATTCTCATCTCCCATGATTTATTCTCTGTATGAGGAAATACACATGGCTTTAGAAAAGCACACACTAGAAGTTTTGCACATCACATGCTCAATCTCCATGTGTATTGCTTGTGTCTCTCTCTCTCTCTCTCTCTGCATCTGCTCTTTTCCACATGCAGCTGTTCTCCTCCCCTTCTGCTCCCAGAATGCATCTCTCCAGCATTATTTAACGATCTTAAGAGTTATTTTAACGTCCCGAATCTTAATAATAACGTCTGAGTAGTTAAAATAACGTTTGGATAAAGAGTCAGTTGAAAACCATAACGACTGTGTTAAATAACGATTATAGCTTTCGTGAATACCATGTTTGCTAGCGTTAAATAAGGAGTGCTAATTTAACACCTGAAGAAAACCAATAACGTTTCTCTTTGTGAATTGACCCCAATGCATGATATTGAATAAGCACGGTAAAGAAATGGATACAAATATATTGACTATATTTTAATTTTATTATAAGCATAATTTTTATTTTATAAGATCTTATTTAGATGTACTTTACCTTGAGTAGCAAATACTCTTTTTAGTTGCTGTTTTCCTGCTGTGTAGAAACCGAGTTTCAATTTACAGAGAACTAGGGGAGGAAAAATCAGTTTCACTTTCCACTTGTCAGAGAACTGGGGGAGGAGTGAAGGCGGGGCTGTGACTTGTTTCCCAAAACAATGAATGGGAGGGAGGCGGAGCTACAGCGTCCTAGAGACGCCCAAGAATTTACTGGTCTCCTCTGCTGTGAAAGACACAGAACGTTAGGACGCAGAGCTGTAGGCAGAGAGAGGGGGCGAGCACGTTGTGCACGTCATGCTTGTGAAGCTTTCCTCCATAAGAAACGGCTGGGACACAGGAGGAGAGGAATGAGAGGAGGCACAGAAAGTGGCACTTTTACAGATGAAATTCAATACTTTGCTGGGCAATTTAAAAGAAGAGGTAAGGAACTTCTAAATGCTCTGCAATATATCAATGATTTTAGAGGATAAAAAACGAACCTTTAGTGTTCCTTTAATCCCTTGATTGCTCCATAGTGTTTAACCCCTTCCCTGCCAGTGTCATTTACACAGTAATTATAGTACATTTTTATAGCACTGATCGCTGTATAAATGACAATGTGTCAAAAGTGTCCGATGTGTCCGCAGATCAACGCCATTACAAATAAAAAATAATAATAATAATAAAAATAAATCTATCCCCTATTTTAATATCAATCAATATACGCTTATTGAGATTTTTTACCAAACATATGAAGAAGAATACATAGCGGCCTAAACTCAGAAATAAATAAAAAAATATATATATTTTTTGGGGATATTTATTATAGCAAAAAGTAAAAAATATAGCTTTTTTCTTTCAAAATGTACCCTTTTTTTTGTTCATAGTGAAAAAGAAAAAAAAACACAGAGGTGATCAAATACTACCAAAATAAAGCTTTATTTGTGGGGAAAAAGGACATCAATTTAGTTTGGGAGCAACGTCGCAATTGTCAGTTAAAGTGACACAGTGCCGTATCGCAAAAAGTGCTCTGGTCAGAAAGGGGTAAATCCTTCCGGGCTGAAGTGGTTAAATCAATTTACATCACAAGTGCAACACAGGTGTTGTGTTTCTCCTGTTGCAACATGATGTCAGATATGTCAACCGCAAAAAAAAAAAACAGAAACTTCTAGGCAGCACTTGAACTCTGAAGCCACATACTCTCAAAAATTGAAACTGCAAGGTGTGTACTTTTAAGTAAATTAAAGTTCTAGTTATTTCTTAAGGCCGCGTACACACGATCAAATCTATCTGCTGGAAATGCTCTGACAGACCGTTTCAGCAGACAGATTCGATCGTGTGTACGGGCAAACAGACGGATTTGGCCAGCCGACAGATTTTAAAGCATGCTTTGAAATCTGTCGGCTGGGAACCCGTCGGACCGATATGTCTGCTGGTTAGTACGCTAACCAGCAGACATATCTGCTCGCACATGCGTCGAATGGATTCGACGCATGCGCGGAAGTGTTTTACTTCCTGGTGCGGTGACGTAGCGGCGTCAACGTCACCACCACGTCAGCGCGCTGTTTGCCGGCGGGGATTTTGGTTTGATCTTGTGTACACGATAAAACCAATACATCCCAGCAGACAGATCTGTGCAAATCAGTCTGTCCGACCGATTTGATCAGATGTATTTGCTCGTGTGTACGGGGCCTAAGAGTCCATCCCTGTCTGAACTTAGTCACCACCATCCTACGACCCACTCATGGGTAATTTTCAGTCCAGCACAGGCTTCCACAACAAACACCCTCTGAGTTCCCTCCTCATAGACATGAAGGGCCAGATTCACGAAAGACTTACGCCGACGTATCTCCAGATAAGACGCAAGTCCAAATGTGTGCCGTTGTATCTTTACGCAGATTCCCGACGCTAGATACGTAGAAAAATAGGCTTCCTCCGCCCAACGTAACTTGCCTACGCTGGGCGCAAGGGGTGCTTCCATTGTTTTATGCGTCGAATATGTAAATGACCTAGATACGCCGATTCACAAACGTACTTGCGCCCGTCGCTGTAATATACGCCGTTTATGTAAGGCGTACGTCCGGCGTAAAGTTATTCCACCTAAAGGTGGCGCAACCCATGCAAAGATATGGACGTCGGAACAGCCATCGTATGTTACGTAGTTTACGTAGTACTACGTGAATAGGGCTGGGCGTAGGTTACGTTCACGTCATAGGCATTGTTCGACGTATCTTAGGCAGCTATTTCGATGTAACTGTGAGCATGCGCACTGGGATGCGTCCAAAAGACGACGCATGCAGTTTGTTTTTTGAAGCTCAGCCCATTATTTGCATGGGGTCACGCTTCATTATAATATATCACGCCCACTTCCACCTACTTTGACTTATGTTGGCTTACGCCGACAACTATACGCTACGCCGGCGCAACGTTGAGTGCATATTCTTTGTAAATAGCATGCTTGCCTCTCAACGTTGCGTCCGCATAGTGTAAAGTAGATACGCTACGCCCACACAAAGATACGCCTCTCTACGTGAATCCGGCCCGAAATGTGTACCACAAGTTTTTGTCTCCACTAAGTTTGAACTCTCTCCAATGCCTAACAGACCCTGAGGCCCTGTATACAGGACCGCTTCCCTCGACGAGTTCCTTGTCAGGCTTGTCGAGAATCTCGCCATATATCACCAGGCAGGACACCGTTATGCGGAAAGCCACGTTACGCTATCTGGCAACTGGGAGAAGCCTGCAGGACTTGAAGTTCATGACGGGCATCTCCCCCCAGGCTCTGGGCCTCATAATCCTGGATACCTCCTTTAATATTACATTTAATGTATTTAATGTATGCTAATGTATTGTATTTTTTTCCTCCTTCCCTAATTACCATGATTGTAATATGCTGTGAATGTCCCCTTTGCCTCATGCATGCTATAAGCTTTAATGCCCCTTTTTTGGCCTACATGCATGTTTCGCTTCACTTACCTCCCCAGCATGCTATCCTGGGCCCAAACACACCTAGCCTAGTCACTTCCCAATGTATTTTGTAAGGTCCATTGTAATGACCCCCCCCCCCCCCCAAATGAGTTTCACAGTATAGCTTCACCTTTTTATTAAAACATTTTAGGGTCCCAGACTGATCTAGCCCCCCCCCCCCTAAATTTTTTACAATGGTCCATCAGAGGGGGTGAGGAATGTGATAATTGGGCCTTATATTTTTGGGGTGAAATGCTCCTTAAAATAAATGTTAGAATGATGTTGGCCAATAATGTTTTTGTATAACTTGCTTGCAATGTTATGTGCAAAAGTAAAAAAAAAATGTTTTTGTTTGATTCCACAGCTTCCGTCCAGGCCACAGGAATGACAGACTGTAGCATTGGAGTTTGCTACACGGTGGGACTTCCCCAACTGCGGTGGAGCCATTGACGGGAAGCACGTCTGCATCGTGCCACCACCCCGTTCTGGTTCCCAATTCTACAATTACAAGGGGTTTAATAGCATTGTGCTGATGGTGGTGGTGACAGCACAGTATGAATTCCTCTTTGTGGATGTGGGGAAGAACGACCGGATGACAGATGGGGGAGCCTTCAGGCAGATGGAGTTTGCTCTTTGTTTTCAGAGCGATGATCTTGCATTGCCACCGGATGCAGAGAATGTTGAAGGACTCCCCTTCATGTTTCTGGCTGATGAAGCCTTTGGACTGGGAAAGCATCTCATGAGGCCATTCCCTCAGCGGACCCTCACCCCAGAAATAAGGGTGTTCAACTACCGGCTGGCCAGAGCCCGAAGAGTTGTGGAGAACGCCTTTGGGATAATATCCAGCCGTTCCGGCTATTTTTAAGTTCAATGCATATGGTGGAATATAAATGGAACTATATTATTTTTTGTTGCTGCATATTACACAATTTTTTAAGGAGACAGTCTCCTAGATATATGACCACAGTTGGGCCTGAGGCCGGACTTACCTCAGGTGTAATCGCCTTGCCGGGCCTAGAACATACCCTTACTGGCTTGCCCCCCCAAAGTGCCCGTGCAGTCCGGGATAAGTACGTGAAATATTTCACGGGTAGGGGGGCCATTCCTATGCAAGCCAATCTGTAATTTATTATTTTGAGCCAAATCCTAAAAAAATCTGTTTGAATAAAATTTTTGATGTCTCGCTTGTGTTTATTTTAGCTGTCTCCTATTTTTTCGTAGTGTACTACTTGTAGTGTCAAGTGTATTTTTATTATACTCTAACAACCATTTTACTGGTAACACCAAAACTAAATACATCAAAAGTTCTAGGGTATTTAAGAAAGCCAAGACACACTTTCTTGTTGGTTTGACCAAAATTTGACTTGGTGCATATTCACACAAATGGTCTTTCTCAAATATTTGTGGTGTATAATTTTTTTTGTATTATTATTATTTGCCATAAACTGAATTTTTTTTTAAATAAAAATAAAAACATAATATTACATTGCACAAAATATAACAATGTAAACCTCTAGGCAAGAACTCGGACATTGTAATTTTTTTTTTATGTCTACCTGCCCATAGTAAGATGGGGTGTTGTCACCCCTGGACAAGCCAAAATTTGAAGCTGCACACAGTCTTTTTAGGGTTAAAAATGGTTATTTCCCTCCTGGTCCCTATTGTCAACATGGGTGATCAATGGACGTGTTTTGTGGGTGCAACCCCTTCTTCCTTTCACCTACTTGTTGCTGAGGTGTTGGTTCCTGGCGAGGTGGGCTCTGAGGTGTTGGTTCCTTGCGAGGTGGGCTCTGAGGTGTTGGTTCCTTGCGAGGTGGACGCTGAGGTGAGGGTTCCTTACGAGGTGGGCGGTGAGGTGAGGGTTCCTGGCAAGGTGGGCGGTGAGGTGATGGTTTCTGGCGAGGTGGGTGGTGAGGTGTGGGCTCCTTGCAAGGTGGGTGGTGAGGTGAGGGTTCCTGGCGAGGTGGGCAGTGAGGTGAGGTCTGTGTTTTCTTGGTTCGGAGGAGTGGTGACCTCCAAGTCTTCTTTCCCCTATGAGAATGAAACAAAAAGTACACTTAGTAGACATGTGCACAGAAAAAAAATTATTTTTTTTTTGTTCCGTTTCGTATCGTTCCGTAGGTTCGTTTCCGTTCGTTTTTTGTAAGACGCCCGTTTTCCTGTTCGTTCCCGTTCGTTTTTCGTACGACGAGATTTTTCCGTATTCCGATCGTTTCGTATTTTTGTGAATTTTCGTCAATGATTTGCATTCTGTATTTTGAATTCCCTTTTCTGTTCGTATTGTCAGTCGTATGTTCATATGACATCTATAACAAAAGATTTGCATTCTGTATTTTGAATTCCTTTTTTCTGTTCGTATTTTGGATTCAAAATACAGAATGCAAATCTTTTGTTATAGATGTCATTTTCGTTTTTTTGAATGGGCAGTGAGTGTAGTTAGTGAAGCAGCTTCTCTTTTGTGCTGAGTACAGTGAGTAGTACAGTAAAGCTAAATACACTTTTCTGTGGATTTTCATCTGAAGGGAGATCAGTTGGCCAGACTTTTGAAACCAAAAAGGGTTTTCTGATGAAGTTTAAAAATGAACACATTTTCTGAGAACGAATGGAAAACGATAGTTTTTATGTTTGTTGTTAAAAAAGTCTGACCAAGTGTATGGGGCTTAACAATAGTTAATATGGATGAGCCGCGTGTTGAAAGTGCCGCGAATCCCACGATATATTTACGAAAGTACAAAATTATGAAAATCCTTTTTCTGTTCGTATTTTTAGTTGTATGTTCATTGTTCATATGACATCTAACAAAAGATTTGCATTCTGTATTTTGAATCCAAAATACGAACAGAAAAAAAGAATTCAAAATACAGAATGCAAATCTTTTGTTATAGATGTCATATGAACAATGAACATACGACTGAAAATACGAACAGAAAAAGGATTCAAACAAAATAAAGAATACAAATCTTTTGTTATAGATGTCATTTTCGTTCTTTTGTCGTTTTCGTTTTGTCGTATTTTCGTTGGATCGTTCGTTCGTATTTGCTGTTGTTCGTTATGCGGCTCATTCGTAATCCCGTTGTTTTCATATTTTGGTGCTTTAATTTTTTCGTATGTACACATTATTCCGCGGGTACGAAAATAAACATTTTCGTCCGAAAATAACATTCGTACGAACTGGAATGCACATATCTAACACTTAGCACACACATATTTGAGGGCAAAAATAGGAATATTAAACATTGCTTGGAAGTGGAGTACAAGTGTCTGTTTGGGCAGAAGACATGTTTTTTGGCAAACACTATTCTTGACTACTCACCTTTTTGGGACAAGTTTCACACATGTAGACACCCTAGGAGCACCTGTGTAGGTCACCCTAAAAAGGTTGTTCTGGTGGCATACACTAGTGCTCTTGAGTGCAGATGTGTTAACAGCTGTTAAGTGCCCTCTCCTTTAGACGGATGTAATTTTGATTTGAATTCTAGTTACAAACACATCAGCTAGACACCTATATAATCAAACCTATATAAATGTATTTAACCCTGTATCTTCAGAAAACATTGTATGTAGTGAACGAACGGATGTGTCTGAAACGACTGTTATTTTCTAAGGTCCTATATGCAAAAGCAACAACATGGAGCAACATGCAAGTTCTGAAAAACAATAATAATAGGGACACAGGAGAAGTACTTACTTTTTTCAAGCATTCTCTTAATGCTCCTTAACTGTTCCGGCTCCCTGAGTTTGAGGTCTGACCGCCTCTTTCTGAGCTGCTCCTTCAATCGTTTCACCCCAAAATGACGATCCAGACTTCTTTGCACTTTATCCATAATTTGGCCCTTCCTTAAATTAGGGTGGGTATAGGGCCCATGCTTGCCATCGTAATCAGACTTTTGTAAGATGTCCACCATTTCCACGTAGGACATGTTAGATGCCTTGTATGCGCTCCGCGCTTCTGACGTTTCCTCATCAGGCTCTGGGCTTGTTGTGTCGTCGTTAGACGAATTTATAATTACAGACACATGCTCATCTGATTCCGCCATGTCGTAGTTTCTGGATGATCTAGGCCTAATTGGAGACACCTGCTCATCTGATACCGCAACGTTGTCTTTTCTGAATGATCTAGGACTCATTTCAGACACCTGCTCATCTAATGCCGCCATGTCGACGTTTTCTGGTGAACTTGGCCTAATATCAGACACCTGCTCATCTAATTTATGTCTAACATCATGTTGTTTTGCTCGCCAAAAGAGAAGGGGTGGGGAAACATTGAGTAAGAAAGTCATGGGCGGGCGACGTGTGCGGAGTGTCACGCATGTGTAGTGTATATAAAGCTTAACACACATGTGTCGTACGTACTATCGGTGTGTGCGGAGGAAGACGTTAAAGCGACGAACGTGTGAGCGAAGGTATGATTTAAACTTGGACCCGGTTCTTAAAGACGTTTTCACAGGCAAACTATAGACACCCAGAAGGTACAATATGTAAAGGAATCTTTAATCCAGGAGCAGTGATTTTAATATGGAAGAGCCCTGGGGCCATCATAAACGTGTGTTTTTATGGTCAGAACAGCTTGATCATAGCAATTACATGTCTGGACTATTCTGAGATTAAAAGTCAGAATTCTGAGTTTCAAAGTCAGAATTCTGAGATTAAATCTCAGAATTCTGAGATTTAATCTCAGAATTCTGACTTTGAAACTCAGAATTCTGACTTTGAAACTCAGAATAGTCCAGACATGTAATTGCTATGATCAAGCCGTTCTGACCATAAAAACACATTGTCCTTCTGCCTTCTAGCCATTCACAATTCTCTCATGTTGGGGTAACAGTGAAATGTTTCCTAAAAGTTGGGGTGCATTGTCTTCTGTTATCTATGGAAGCTGTGTCTCCCCCCCCCCCTACTCACACACAGAATACACTCGTTTTTAGCATGACTCTTTATGTTACAGCAGATGACAGCAAACTGAGGAACTATGAATACAGTAGAGGAACCAGAGAGCCCAGCACTGCCTGCTTCCCCATACTGTGTTCTGTAACTAAGATAGATTTACAGATCCATATATAGAGCACAAGACTTGTATGTCTGCAGAATGATGGTCTATGGGTGTTACTACATTATTGCTAATTGCTCCTAAAATCCTCCTAATATAGATAACTATGCTTAAAAAAAACTCAGAATTCTGAGATTTAATCTCAGAATTCTGAGATTTAATCTCAGAATTCTGAGATTTAATTTCAGAATTCTGACTTTGAATCTCAGAATTTTGTATATTTTTTTTTTATGATGGCCCCAGGGCTCTTCCATATAATGACTATCCGGTGTCAGGGCACATAAAAAAAGCTCGATATGGTGTGATACCATTTAAAAAACTTTTATTTTAACATGCTGTTAAAAAACATGCATACAAACAGCAACAAAAAAAGCTCCACAGAGCAGTAACTGATACAAGGTGTAATGCCTTTCAGCTGGTCATCAGCTCACAGAGTGTGATAGATAGTTTGTGGATGCGAGCGTTTGCCGTTGTATTTTATTGATAAAGACTTTTAATGATTTTTATCATTATTTTACTATGTGTATATGTTTTGTTTTATTTTGAGCAGCTGCTTTATTCATGTCCTAGATATAGGACATAGATAATTTTATTTGCACAACTGTAAATACCTATACCCCATTAGCGCCGAGAGTGTGAAATTAGGCCTATTTTTCCCACATTTTGATTCATCCACCATTGTATACACCTTGGGTCATCCAGGTGTTTATATATCTCTCTTCATTTCATTTTTTATTTATTTCATATGTTTCATCATTTTGAGCGTAACACTAAGGGCCAGATTCAGCAACACTTGCGCTGGAGTATTTCGATATGCGCCGCGTAACTGTGAAGATGCGCCGTCGTTTCTATGTGCCCGTACCCACCAAACTAGATGCGCCCGAAGACGCGGCATTTGCGACCGGCGGAACGTTCCTACGCCAGAGTATCGTCAGCGCATAATTTCGTTTGGCGCATCAGTCGCGCCTATTGATTTCCCCTGCAAATATGCAAATGAGGGAGATTTCCCGATTCGCGAACGGATAAGCACCATACGCTGGCTACATGCGCCGCGCATATCTCGTCCGTCCGGCGCAAAGTTATTTCTACAAAAGGCTGCTTTATCTTTACTCCAGACGGTCAGAGGTCAGCAGGAGAGCAGCTACAGCAGCGTTACCGACGATAGGAGCTTGCTGAACAACAACACTTGCAAGGACAACACCTCTGTGTGCCAACATGCCAGGAGCAATTGTGGTCCTCGAACTACTGATGGGTCCCCCGGAACGAAGGAGGCGGGCACGTGAGAGGATATACCGCACTCGTATGAGCCTCTTTGGCATGGGTGATGAGGAGGTGTATCGCCTCTTCAGATTCAGCCCTGATGCAATACTTGAACTAACCACAACCCTGCAGGATGACATCACCAGCAAGACACACCGCTCACAAGCAGTGCAGCCACTGGTGAAGGTCCTGGCAACACTTCATTTCCTTGCAACTGGATCATTCCAGCGTACAAGTGGAGTGGTGGCTGGGATGTCACAGTCCTCCATAAGCAGATGTGTGCACCAGGTTGTCCCTGCAATCCTCAGACGCATGTCCAACCAGTTCATCAGACCCACCACTGAGGAGCTGCGGCTGAAGGCAATGACAGATTTCTACAACATTGCCAGATTCCCACGCACTGTGGAGGCCATTGATTGCACACATGTGGCCCTACAGCCCCACAGTGCCACAGAACACATATACCGCAATCGGAAGCATTGGCATTCCATCAACGTACAGGTGATAGCTGATGCCCAACGCCTCATATGGCACGTCCGTGCCAAACACCCCGGGTCCAGCCATGACAGCTTCATATACAATCAGAGCCCCATCCCAGCAGAATTTAACCAGAACATGTATGGGGACAGCTGGCTGGTTGGTGAGTGACATGGGAGTCGGGCATGACTATCCCCTCCCGTGATGCACAACAGAAGTGGCACATGCATGACTAACATTCTCCTGTCTTTTACCTTACAGGTGACTCTGCATATGCACTGGGACCCCATCTAATGACTCCTTTCCGGAACCCCCAAACCAGAGGAGAGAGAAAATACAATGAAGCACACATCAAAACACGTGGAGTGGTGGAGCAAACATTTGGGCTCCTGAAGTCCCGTTTCCGCTGCCTGGATAAGTCCGGGGGGACCCTATTGTATTCCCCTACCTTTGTGTGTCAGATCATCGGTGCATGTTGTATTCTGCACAACTTTGCTATGAGAAAAGGCCTGCAGATTGACATACGTGATGACCTGACCCCCGACCCACACAGTCCCCACCTGCCAGAGGACACCCAGTCTGCTGATGGAAGAGCAGTCAGGAGGGTCCTCGCCGTAAGCATCTTTGGACACTAAACCAAAACATTAATAACACAGACAATGCACGCGTGTACACCACTGATGTCCCTAGATCACACACACCACATACACATCGCATTGGATTAGCCCAAGTCCAGCATGTAGGACTTGGGAGCAGCAACGCCAGCGTCAAGGCCCCAATGATGTCACTGTCCATTCATACACCTTTCACACGTCATTCATACAGCCGTGGGGTTAACTTCACCACCACGGCCGAGGGTGACACCCCTTACTGTCAGGAGTGCCACCCTCTCACATTCACACACCATTCACACTGTCCCCTGCACTCCTGACCGTGTGCAGTAAAAAAAGAAATACAAAATCTCATAACCTGAGAAAAAAAATAAACAAAAACTCATGACCTGAGTATAAAATAAAGAATACAAAATAAACAAAAACTCATGACCTGAGTCTAATTAAAAAAATCATAGAAACCAAAACAAAAAAAAAAGCCTCATCGGGGATGCCGGGGGCTTCTTCTGGGGGCCCCCGTCTGCCTCCTCAGCTGCCTGGATGGAGTGGGTGGGGGTGGGGGGGCATCTGGAGGTGGCTGATCCCCAGGTGGGCCACTCCTGGCAGGTGTGGCCTGCATGCCCTCCAAGGCCATGGCTATCCGGCCGAGGTAATTGTTCGTCTGGGCCTGCATCCGGAGCTGACGGGTGACCTGGTAATGCTGGGCCCGCCGACTCAGCCTCCCCTGGTCCCGGATGGCAGCACTGTTACCCTGGATGGCAGCAGTGTTTGCATGGACGGCTGCAGTGAGGTCCCTTATGTCACCCTGCACCTCCCCCAAACTGGTGACCACTGCAGCGCAATTACAGCTGACATCCTGGACTGCGTTGCTTATCTGGGCAACGGAGCCCAGGCTGTCAGACACTTTCTGTAAGTGGCCAACTATGGCCCCCATTTGTTCTGTCTGTCTGGCGTGATCCCTCGCCAACTGGTCCTAGACAACATCAGACACCCCCCTGGTCTTCTGGGTCGCCTTCCTGGGGCCAGAAGATGGTTGTCCCCGGGGGGAAGGAGTCACCCTTGAGGGGCTTCCAAGGATGGGGGAGGGGATAACAGATGGCCCAGGAGAAGGGGAGGAGACCTCCTCCTCAACGACCTCGGCAGGTGTGGTGTGGCCACTCTCCTCCACCACCTCTTCACCACCCAGGGGCTCGGGCACACGATGGCGTGGGGGGGATGGGGTGGAATGGACGCTGACCGATGATGGCCCAGCTCCGTCATCTGTGGATGACACAAAGCAGACACATGTTGGTGGTCCCACACACTTGGCACATGTACCCTCCCCCCCAAATGCAACAAATCAAATAGGGGATAAAAAACACTTACCTGTCCTGGAGCCTTCCTCCATGGAGTCATAGCCTGGGACCCCCTCCACCTGCTCCCTCTCCAGGCAGCGTGCGACCACCTCCTCCTCCGCGGTCAGGGTGACAGGACATGGGGGACCACCACCTGTGCCCCTCTCATGCCTCCTGATGGTGGACACCTTGCCCCTCACCTTGCGCCGCAGGTCATTAATTTTCTTCTGAATGTCCCCAGCAGTCCGGGTGGAGTACCCCAAAATATTGACCCGGCCAGCAATGGTGTCTAGGATGCCCTGCTTCCCCTCCCGGCTGGTCTTACGGCTCTTTTTCCCATGGAGAAAATGATTATAAGTCTCCATCGCGGATATGATCACTGAGACCTCCTGTGAATTAAAGTTCAGGTTCCTCCTCTCTCTGGGGGTAGCGGGAGCAGCCATCACAGCACAAAAGTATCTTCCCTGGGGTGGGGGGAAACGGATATACTTTTGCGCCGGAATGGCGTTTCCGCCTGCGCTTTTAAGCGCCCAACGGAAGGCATTGCGCTGACGTTTCCCGGGAAGTGGTGCCGACGGAAGTTGTGAGCATGCGCACAAGGGGGCGAGTGGAGCCGCACTCACTGCGCATGCTCCGTGGATGATGCGCTGAACGTAAGCCTCTGCGCTGGGCTCCGCCCATCATTTACATATGATCACACCCACTTCCACTTGCGTCGGGTTACACCAGCGCATTATCGTTACTCTGGCGCAAGTTTACGCGCAACTGCTATGTGAATAACAGTACTTGCGCTGAAAGGGTCTTCAGAGTAACGTAAATGAGAAGCGTTACTCTGGAGCAAAGATGCTCCCATCTACCTGAATCTGGCCCTAATTGTTTATATATTTTTGTATCTTAGTGCAGACTTTTGGGAAAATCAGTGAACCAATCACACGAGCAGAAAATGACATTTTTTTTTTTTTTCTTCCACATCAGCTTGTACCAGACCTTAGAGACCAGCTCATGGTTGGTTGCTTATATGTCTCCATTTGACTACTTCGCATCATCTGTGGTACTTGCTTTATGTTGTGGGTTTTATCCCCTCTTTTTTTTTTTTTTTTTATTAAAAGATTGTTGTTACAAAAAGGAACGATAGTTGCCACTTGTACCCTAAATGGGCTAGGACGACAGCTGGCTGCCATCTTCCCAACAACTGAAAATAATGCTTGTTGTTTTTCTACCCCCCTGCCCCCCCCCCCCCTGTAGAATACCTCCTCCCCCCTCCCTCCACCCATGGTCCCTGGTTCAGCAGGCGCACTAAACTGGTTATTCGTAAAGTTATATTTTTTCGTCGAGATTCCTCTGGGAATCTATATTGTTGCCTTATACTCGCAATTGCTCAGCATAACTCCATGTTTTTTTAAACAAGTTCCACTTGCTCCATTTTTCGTGAAAATCCCTACTTCTCTCCGCTATGCTCTCTTTCAGATCCTCCATTCTATAGGTTTCCTCGACTGCATCTATCCACTCCCAAATCCGGGGGCTCTCAGTGTCCTGCCAATTTTTTGGTATAAGCCGTTTCGCGGTATTCAGTAAATGTGGCACCAATGACTGCTTGTACTTTTTGACGCCCTCACAACTACCATGAAAAAGTACGGTCCAAGAGTCTCTCTTTAGCTCTATACCTGGAATGTTCTTTGATACAGGTCTGAACCGCCACCCAAAATTTCTGGATTTTCGGGCATGCCCACCACACATGCGCCATTGTACCCCTGTCAGCACATCCTCGCCAGCACTTGGCCGACAGGCCGGCCCTGAAATGGCGGATTTTATCAGGGGTAATGTACCAGCCCGAAATGCATTTGTAGTTGGTCTCAGCCGAACGCGTGTCAATGGCAGAGGAATGGGTCAGTTTTATTAATCTAGTAAATGTGTTTTCCCCTCTAAGTGTTCCTAATTCCCTTTCCCATTTCTGTACAAATGGGGGTTCCCCCTGTGCATCCACCCTTACCAACATCTTATAAAGTTTTGAAACCGTACCCTTTGGGTTCTCAAGATGACAAATTTTCTCAAGTGGGGTCAGCTCCTCCATATTCCGTAGTGGCTTAGGGAGGTGTTGGAAAAAATGATGGAGCTGGGTATAACGCCACTTATTGAGTTCCCAGGTGTCTATTTTGGATTTCAGCTCCTCGTATGTCCTAATTTTTCCATCCTTAATTATATCCCCCAGGTGTACTTTTTCTATTCTAATCCAATTCCCCCCAATTTTTTTTCCCCCGGTGCGAAATACGGATTTTCTTTTAAGTTTAGTAGTGGAGAGTTATATTTCTTGTCTGTTTGTGTCAGTGCCCTATCCCATATTCTCAAAGTTTCTTGTGTCAATTGGAAAGCATTTCTATTGAGTACTCTACATTGTGTAGGAATCCAAATAATATTGCCCAAAATTACATTGGCTTGTGTCATTTCTAGTTGCACCCATCTTTTCCCTGTTCTATTTCTGGCCCATTCCACCACCCGTGACAATACAGCTGGTTGGTGATATTTCCTGATGTCAGGCACTGCTAGGCCCCCATATTGCTTATCTTGTTTCAGGATTGAAAGGGAAATGCGATGTTTTTTATTTTTCCACATATAGTTCATGAGTATTGAATTGAGCATTCGGAGAAACTGTGGGGGTAAGGCTATCGGGATCAATTGGAATTTATAGAACATTTTTGGTATTATTATCATTTTCAACATGTTTATGCGGCCTATCCAAGAAATAGGTTTGTTTATTATTTTTTTTACTTCCCTTTTTATCTCATTTAGCAAGGGGATGTAGTTTATTCTGTAGATCTGTCTGTCCGAGTTAGCCAGATTTATACCCAGGTATTTTAATTCTTTTCTACAAGGAAAAGTACAGATCTCTTTTACCTGCCCTATTTCCATTTTATTAAGATTTATGTTTAATATTTCTGATTTAGTTATATTAATCTTAAAGTTAGAAATGGCCCCGTATTCTTGCAGTATCGTCATTAACCTAGGGATCGTACTAAGTGGTTTTAAAAGATAGAAAATTATGTCATCAGCGAAACCTGATAATTTATGTTCCTCCTTTCCTGCTGAACGCCGTTGATGTCTGGGTCATTCCGAATCGTGGCTAACAATGGTTCCAGGGATAGTTTAAAGAGCAATGGCGATAATGGGCAACCCTGTCGAGTTCCGTTCTTCATTTCAAAGGCCTCCGACAGTGTTCCATTTATTTTAATTTTTGCAGTAGGATGGTTGTACAAAGTTTTTATCCAACTGATCAACCTATTACCCCGACCCAACGTTTCCAGAGTTTGCAGCATGAGTCCCCAGTCTACCCTGTCGAATGCTTTTTCAGCATCTACGGACAGGAATAGACCTGGGGACCCGTCCCGCCTTATCTTCTGGATTAGGAGGAGTGCCCTTATGCCATTGTCCTTACCCTACCTCCCGGGGACGAAACCCACCTGATCTGGGTGAACTAAAAAATGCATGACCCCTTTCAGTCGCTCCGCTAGTATTTTCACAAAAAGTTTAATATCAGAGTTTAATAAAGCTATTGGTCTATATCCTGAACAGAGTGAACTATCTTTCCCTTCTTTTAATATTATCGCAATGGATGCGGTGAGAGCACCCTTGCTTGTTTCAAACTCGGATCCCAGGCCATTAAAATAATTGCAGAGCCTGGGAACCAGTATATCACTACATTTTTTGTAATAGAACACTGTGAACCCATCTGGTCCCGGGCTTTTCCCAACTGCCGTGTTTTTTAGAGCCCTGCTATGTCTTCCGTTATGGGCCTATCCATATGAGAGCTTTCGATGTCATCGATCTTTGGTAATCTAGCTTTATCCAGGAAGTCTCGGATTTTAACTTCTTTTTCACCCCCCTGCCATCCCATCTGATTTATGTTGTACAATTCCTCATAGAAATTCTTGAAAGTAGCAGCAATATCCTTGGTGGAATGGACCAGATCGCCATTTGATTTTTTAATTTTTTCTATGTAGTTTCTAGTTTTCTTTTTGTGGGCCATTTTTGCTAAGTGTTTACTGGGTTTATCTCCCCAAAGATACCTCTCTCTAGCAATGCAATTAAATTTTTTCTTAGTATCTTGCTCTAATATTTCCTTAAGTTCGTCTCTTTTTACAATTAGATTACAATAAGTCTCTTTAGAGGGTAGTTTTTTATGTTCTTGTTCTAACAGAGATATTTCATTAACCAGTATATCCCACTTCCTGCTCCTCTCTTTTTTTTTTCTCGCCCCTTCGGAGATTAAAATCCCCCTGATGTACGCTTTATGCGTCTCCCAGAGGATAGCACTGGATATCTCCCCCGTATCATTAGTAAGAAAAAATTGTTTAAGTTCCTCTTCCACCCTATGCGCCCCTCCTGCCTCACGTATCAGATTTTCATTTAAGTGCCACATCAGAGTTTGCTTCCGTTGTGGGGAGGTCTGGATTTTCATGGTAATTAGCGCGTGATCAGATATGGTCACTACTCCAATATCAGTTTCCGTAATCTTATCCAACAGCTTATGATCCGCTAATATGTAATCTAATCTTGAGTACGTTCCATGTGGGGGGGAAAAGAACGTATAATCCAGTGTGTTGGGGTGAGATGCCCTCCAGACATCTACCAGCTGGCACTCATGCATCCTTCTTTTAAGCTTCTGCAACTGCCCATTTGTTGTCACCTTCCCCCGGGACGTACTGTCTTCTCTCGGATTTATACATAGATTGAGATCTCCCATCACTATCATGTAGCCCTCTGAGAAGTTTTTTAACTTTCCAAGTATTCTCTCAGTGTAATTGATTGGGTTGGCATTGGGGGCATAAATATTTGCAAGGGTACAAGCCATGTTCCCAAGTTTTCCCTTGAGGAATAAATATCTACCCTCAGGGTCAGTCAGCCTCGTCTCAAGAACAAACCTTGCACCACTTGCAAACCCGATAGCCACTCCACATGCCCGTTTGGAGGTAGAATTCCCATTATACCATATTGGGAACGTAGGTGAGTATAATTTAATATTTGAAACATTAGAAAGGTGTGTCTCCTGTAGAAAAACTACATCCGCCTTATAGTGTTTGATCTCGTCCAGGACATTAGACCTTTTCCCAGCAGAGTTAAGACCCTTGACATTATATGATAAAAACTTCAACTCAGCCATACCTGCCTGCCTATGTGTTCTTTGTTCTCTTATAGAGCCCAGAGGAGCTACCCATCCTGTCCTTGTCGCCTGTCTGAACCATGGAGGACCCCCCACCCTGTTCTCTACATCCCCCCACCCTTTCCCCCCCCTCCCCCCCCCTAGAACCTCCCCCCACCCTCCCTCCCACCCCTGGCCCATTAGGGACCTCAGTACCGTGGACAACATAAATTCTGATGAGCTCATTTATGGATACCGTATAATAGACATATGCACTAGTTGTAAAGGAAAAGACACAACACACCATGAAGCTTCTCCCCATAACACTTTATAATACATTGGAAGCACTTTGTGGCATACTACACCACAATTCCTTCACACTGCTGGGGAGCCTTGCATTATACAGTATGTTCCACTGTAACATGATATGGTTTCATACAGTTTGTGAAACAGTTAGCTACGGGAATTTATTTACAGCATTTTGCACCCAGAAAGTGTATTTTCCATTGTTAACCCTCAACCCAATTAAACAAATTGTCCCTTCTCGACCATTGACTTTTTCAAATTGTACATTGTAATGTCACTTCTGTATACATATATCTATTTATTGTATGTTGTTGTTTATCACATGTGACAACCAATAAACTTTATCTTGGAAAAAAAAAAGAATATTGACATTTAGAACTTCCTATCATTAATCACTATTATCTTGATGTTGCTTTGATTATACTAAGCAGGTTCCAGAGTGTATGCAGCATTCACCACTCTCCTTAACAAATGGGCTTCACACTAGTTTTAATGGGTGTGTTTATCTTTTTAAATTATTGTGCAAAAAACTATATCACCTCTAACACAAATTTCTTTAATGCAGTAACTGTAGACAATGTAGAAATGGTATAACAGATGTAGTTAACAGATGTTGTTAAAATTAACATATGCTAAGTTTTTGTAAAGTGGTACTAAACCCAACGCAGTAAAATCAGCCTGTATATGCAGTAAAGCAGTGGTTCTCAACCTCAGTACTCAAGTACCCCCAGCGGGGAAGTTCCTAATACATGGCCGGTTGGGGGTACTTGATGGATGGATGTCTTCCACTGACACCAATCCATCTCCTGATAGAACAGAGGATGAGGGGACAAGCTGCACATTTTGAGTTTGGTGTGTATTGCTAGAGAGTTTCTTGAGAGAGTGCATGTGATAAGCACAGGGCCAATCAGCATTGTCCAGACTGAGGGTCAGGGGTTCTGCAGCCTTATAGGACAATCAAGGGAAAATGTAAACTCCTCCTACAAGCTTTAACCAGACACTGATACAAGTCATGAGACTGCTCTAACTGCTGATGAAAAAAGGTATTTAGCAGTTTATATTTACTAAAACTATTTCAATTCCATGTACTGTGAGTGACCAGATATAGTGAATGAAGGGTCCTGGGTTAAGTAAAACTTTAACTATGTATAAACACCCTGACAAGCAAACAAAAATCCCAGTCCATACAAAATTACACCAGATCACACCCTAAGGTGAACAAGGGCTATCACAATAAATTTGCTGCAAACATCTTAAACAGGTCTTACAGCTGGCAGTCCAGGACTAGCAAATTTCTCATTACAAGATCACATGTTGTTACCACCAGAAGCAAGTCATCAGCAGTTTTTTTTTCAGACAGTCTTCCCCTTTTGGTGGTGATGCAATACTGAGTGTAAAGCCTTTTACATACTGTCACAAACTCCTGTACTCAAGAAAAATCTGTCCGCTGCATATGCTTCCTTTGTCCAGTACCAGCATGATCCAAAACCCTTTAGCCCACCCAGTCACTTGTCGGGACATAGTGTACTGTGGAAAACATAAGACTGTTTATTCAAAAATAGTCACAAAGAGATATACACTCAGGGGACAACCCCCCTTCTTTGCATAATGACACAGGGTGGGGGTAAATTACATTCAGTAATAAGAGACACACGGCTGTATTCACTTATCAGCAGGGGGGGCTGTTTGAGAAATTCCCCCTCCCTCCACCCTGCCCCTGGTCTACATGCTAGAAACACATATACATCCCACAATAGGTTGCTCCCAAGGCAGACAGAAAAAATAGAACAATGGGATACAGTCACACCTCAAATGATCTAGTAAAAAGTCTACAGTTTAAGAGACAAAGCTCATACAATATCCCAGCAGTCGGAAAGGTGGATTTAATTTATATTCATACATTTCTTGAGTGATATTGTTCAGAAATATTACTGTCCCAAGTGAAAGAGCCCTTTCATTCTTTCAACACAAACCACACATATAAGACCCAGGATAACAGGGGTTTCCATAGCTCTCTAAGGTAAGCTGGGTTCCATAAGCCCTCCGCCAAAAGTGACTCACGTCACACATCTCCCCTTTCGGCAGAATACTAACACAGGAAGAGACCCCCAAACGGCTTGACTTAAAAGTTAGTCCATAGTTCCAGTCCCCCAATGCCCTTACCCAGTACCCCATAAACATTGTCCCAAACAGAGCATTACTCACCCAGCCAACCTCTGCCTCTCTTGTAGAACATACCCGCTGCTGGGGAGAAGTGCGGACTTATCCTTCCTCCATGAGTTCTTTCAGCCACTGGAGAGAACACAGGGTGGCTGGGCTCAGTCTGTCATGCTGTTGGGGATCTGGGGCAACTGCCCAGCATCCCTGGGGTATACAGGTGAAGACTGAAGTCCCATTCACTTTTACTAGATAAAAATCCCCTAGTGTTTGCAGAGCAAGGCTGACATCCTCCTGTTCCAATTCCAGATATTTTCTTGGGGTTGTGTCAGTGGAGACCAAAGTCCCATCCACTACCACAAGAATTCCATCTTCTTAGTTGAGGGCAGAGGCCAGCAGAACTCTGCCCTGTTGTTAGCTGGTGGGTTGCTGTCAGTGAAAACTGCAGGCCTATCCACTGATATCAGCTCAAGCTGCAGTTGTGAGGCACCAATTGCATTCTCTCCCTGGAGCTCCTGCAGGGTTGATTGTTGTCGGCAAAGGTCAACAGTGCCATTCTTTGAGGCCAGCTCTCCTGCTGAAATTAGGTTGCTCCTCCTCAGCAGAAAAGAGTAATAAATCCCCAGTCTCTGCAACTGGTGTCTGGAGATAGAGGTTCAACATCTCTTGTCCTTAGAACAAAGAAGATGTTACTGGTGCTGGGTAGAGGCTAGCAGAGCTCTGCCCTTTTGTCAGCACTTCTGGTTTGGGGTCAGAAATCTCAAGAGTTTCCACTACCGATTATGTGGCATGCTGCTGAACATGTTCTAATGCCACGTACACACGACCTTTTTTCGGGATGTAAAAAATGAATTTTTTTTTAATGTCATTAAAAACAATCGTGTGTGGGCTACAGAGCATTTTTTCACAACGTAAAAAATGGGCATTAAAAATTTAGAACATGCTCTAAATTTTCACGTAGTTTTTAACATTGTCTTTTTTAACGTCGTAAAAAATTGTCGTGTGTGGGCTTTAACGACGTGAAAAAAACACGCATGCTCAGAAGCAAGTTATGAGACGGGAGCGCTCATTCTGGTAAAACTAGCGTTCGTAATGGAGATAGCACATTCATCACGATGTAACAGACTGAAAAGCGCGAATCGTCTCTCACCAAAGTTTTACTAACACAAAATCAGCAAAAGCAGCCCCAAGGGAGGCGCCAACCGAATGGTACTTCCCCTTTATAGTGCCGTCGTACGTGTTGTACGTCACCGTGCTTTACTAGAGCTTTTTTTTTTACGATCGTGTGTAGGCAAGGCCAGCCTAACAGTAATCGAGTTGAAGAAAAACATTAAAAACAGTCGTGTGTACGCGGCATAACAGTTTCCTGTATGTCCTTTCCAGATACTGTTCTTTCCTTAGCAAATAGTCCAGATCTGGTTTAAGCTCTGAGACCCCTGCAAGATTGAGCATAGCCTTTCTGTATTCTCGCAGGTCCTCAAGGGTAGGTTCCCCTCCATCGCCAAACACAAAACCATCTGTAAGGCTCTCCCATAGCAATCCAGGGCTGCCAAAGTCATATCGCTCCGGAGAGCTTATTATCATCTCTAAATAATTCTTGCTCTGCGTGCCATTGTAGAGCCTGATATCGATTGTCCTGCTCTCCTGCTGGACCAGCCTGTCCCAGCAGGTTGAAGCAAAGAAGCAAAGAAAACTAACAGTTCAGGTTGGAGCCACTGTACTTACAATCCAATGTCAGTACATCAATCTCCCCTGATATTGTGTTCTGACAGGTGGATGTGCCCATCAAATGCAGCTACTGTGCCTATCAATTGCCGCCACTGTGCCATCAAACACAGCCACTATGCCCAAACGTAGCCACTGTGCCCATCAAACGCAACCACTGTGCTCATCAAACGCAGCCACTGTGCCATCAAACGCAGCCACTGTGCCATCAAATGCCGTTACCATGCCTGTCAACTGCCGCTACTGTGCCTGTTAACGGCTGCCAGTGTGGTCATAAACTGCCGCTACTATGCCCATCAACTGCTGCCAGTGTGCCCATCAACTGCCGCTACTGTGCCCATTAAATGCTGCCAGCCACCCGGCACTTACATTGTCTTGGTGGGGCAGCGGGACACGGCGGCGTTGTCCTCCACGCTCCTCTTCTCTCTTCTCCTGCCCTCTTCTATGATTGGAAACCTGATAGGCGGCATCCAATCATAGCGCCTGTCGTTTCAGCCAATCAGATGACAGCTAACAAACCAGAGCAACCTGATTGGCTGAGAGGTGGGTCAGTGTTAGGAAAGCGATTAGCTTTTCTAACGCACATCTGAGTGAACAGTGAACTTCCATCATGGCGCTCACTGTTCACCATTTTGGACGCCTATTAGAGCCTATGGCTCTAATCAGGTGCTTCCAAAAAATACACTGCCGCTGTAATTCAGGTGCCCAGCACCCAACACCCTAAATAGGTGCAATTCAATGAATCTATCTATGATGATAGACAGGTGGCAGGAGAGAGGAGGTGGCGTCCATGCACCCTTAATGGACACACCGCCACTGCTCCCTCATTAAAATAGTCCCGCTACTGATGATTTTTAACACTATTTTTCATCTGTGCTCTCTTAATGCTTAATAAAAATCTGAAATTAACCATTAGCGCTACAGTTTTTCATCATTGAAAACAGTGACAGTCACAGTGAGCCACTGGCCAGTTTCTATTTACCAGTCAAAGCAGTCTTAATAGGGGAATGTCCTATAGACTTCAGTGTGATGTGCCACAAAGATAGGTTTTCCAAATTTAAAACAGTATTCACCAGTGGTTCATCTCTGCTGGTGATCTCCTGTAGCTTGTTTGCAACAACTCTAATGATGCCTGCATGTAATTTCTCAGTGGACCATGGCAGTGTAATGTGTGCTGTAATTTCCACTTGTAGGACCATCAGAAGCCTATGTGACAGGGTGACAATGCATGAGCAAAGCTGGGAAATAGGGAAAGAGCATTCTATACCAGGTAGTGCCTAAAAGGGTTGCCATGGCAAGATCATTTGGTAATATTGAAAAGGATAAAGAAAAAAGTGCAGATTTAAAAATATTAAAATGGCACCTAAAAATGTATTAACATGTCACAGAGACTTTTGTGATTAGGTTTTCATATTCTCAGATGGAATTAGTACATATTTTAAATAGTTTTGTTTATAAATGACATGTGCATGTAAAATTCCTAGGGGTGGCTAGATAGATCCAAAACATTGGGGAAAATCTTATTCTCATTTTTGGAATGCGACCATTTTGCTAATGTATGCGGAGTGGACCTCTCCATAGCAAAAAAAAAACACTTAATACATCCACTTTATGTGCACCATAGCCTGTGCAAATGTCTGCTTGCAAATCTATATGATTTATATCATCAAACAAATGATGCAAAAGCATATGGTGAAAATCTTTAGTAAATCTGACTTATTGATGCTTATTTACCTTTTAACCACTTGACCACTGGGCACTTAAACCCCCTTCCTAACCAGACCAATTTTCAGCGCTCTCACAATTCGAATGACAATTACTCAGTCATACAACATTGTACCCATTTGATTTTTTTGTCCTTTTTTTCACACAAATAGAGATTTCTTTTGGTGGTATTTGATCACCTCTGGGTTTTTTATTTTTTGCGCTATAAAAGAAAAACGACTGAAAATTCTGTAAAAAATAAAATAAAAAAATCTTGTTTCTGTCATATTAGCAGGTTTTTTCTCACACACAGCATATGCATACCACAAATTACACCCCAAAACACATGCTGCTATTTCTCCCAAGTATGGCGATACCCCATGTGTGAGACTTTTACACAGCGTGGCCACATACAGAGGCCCAACATGCAGGGAACTCCATCAGGCGTTCTGGAACACCCAGACCAATTCTGACATTCCTCTCCTACATGTAAAAATCATCATTTATTTGCTAGAAAATTACATAGAACCCCAAAACATTATCTATGCTTGTTTAGCAAAGACCCTAGAGAATACAATGGCGGCGGTTACAAATTTTTATCTCGCATTGTATTTTCGTAGAAATTTTTTGAACGCGTGTTTTTAAAAAAAAAACAGTTTTGTGCTAAAAAAAAAAAAAAAAACAGTAAAGTTAGCCCAATTTTTTTTCATAATGTGAAAGATGACGTTACGCTGAATTAATAGATACCCAACATGTCACCCTTCAAAATTGCGCACACTCATGAAATGGCGCCAAACTTCGCTACTTAAAAATCCCTATAGGCGACGCTTTAATTACTTTTATTGGTTACATGTTTTGAGTTACGGAGGAGGTCTAGGGCCAAAATGATTGCTCTCGCTCGAACGTTCGCAGAAATACCTCACATGTGTAGCTTGAACACCGTTTTCATATGTGGGCGGGACTTACGTATGCGTTCGCTTCTGCATGCGAGCACACGGGGACAGGGGTGCTTTAAAAAAATGGGTATTGCAGAGTATTTGGATATTGCAGAGTATTGGGGTATTGCAGAGTATCGCGCAGGGTATTGGGGTATTGCAGAGTATCGTGCAGGGTATTGCAGAGTATTGGGGTATTGCAGGATATTGCACAGGGTATTGGGGTACTGCAGAGTATTGGGGTACTGCAGAGTATTGGAGTACTGCAGAGTATTGCGCAGGGTATTGCAGAGTATTGCGCAGGGTATTGCAGAGTATCGTGCAGGGTATTGGGGTACTTCAGAGTATTGGGGTACTGCAGGGTATTGGGGTACTGCAGGGTATTGGGGTATTGCAGAGTATCGCGCAGGGTATTGGCGTATTGCAGAGTATTGCGCAGGGTATTGCACAGTATTGGGGTACTGCAGAGTATTGGGGTATTGCAGGGTACTGGGGTATTGCAGGGTACTGGGGTACTTCAGAGTACTGGGGTATTGCAGAGTATTGGGGTACTGCAGAGTACTGGGGTACTGCAGGGTACTAAGGTATTGCAGAGTATTGGGGTATTGCAGGGTACTGGGGTATTGCAGAGTACTGGGGTACTGCAGGGTACTGGGGTATTTGCAGGGTATTGGGGTATTGCAGAGCTGGGATGGATGGAGGGATGGCTGGATCTGTGACTGCATTTGTCACAGATCCAGCCACAGCGCAGCTGCCGACACCCGCCCCCCCCTCTCCTCGCACACTGTACCGAACGGTACAGAGAGGAGACTCAGGAGAGGGAGGAACCGGCGTCATCAAATGACGCCGGTTTGTTTACAAGTGATAGCGCCGTCATTTGACGGCGCGATCACGTGGTAAACGGCTGCTATCAGCGGCAATTTACCGTGATCCGTGATGCGCCGGGTCTTCTAGACCCGGCGAGCATGGACACTTCCGCGAACGCGTCCCAGTTCCAAAATAACTCCACCGTGCCGTAGCAGTAAAATGCCTATGGCATCAGCTACCAGGCTGGATGTTCTTCTGGTACGCTCAGCTTTGGCATGCGGCTAGGGCTCAGTTCCCGGGCCCCCTAGAGCTCCGGTTTGACCCAGTGGAGGACCTCTTGTCGTGCGGTGCCCTGTCTAAACCCCTATCCGATCTCTATGGACTGCTGCTTCCCATCGATTCTCTTAAAATGGATAGGCTCTGGGACTCTTGGAAACTGGATATTCCAGACCTGGAGAGGGAGGAGTGGGAGGACTGTCTGGAGCGTGCTCCCGGGTTGGTAATCTCTGCGGGTGACAAACTCGTGCAAACGAAATTTTTGCACAGGGTGTAATTTACTCCAGTGCGTTTATCTAGGATCTACCCTGACCGGGATCCACTGTGTCCGCGGTGTCGGGTAGAGCGGGGCACTTACTTGCACATGTTCTGGACGTGCCCGGCCCTTAGGCCTAATGTCCGACTGGAACTCTCCGTTCCCGTGACGCCCGCACTGGCCTTGCTGGGTGTCGTTGACGATGAACAAAGGTCCCATCATACTAAATTACTGATCTCATACCTCCTGTTTTATGCCAAAAAAGAAATACTAGTCAACTGGACCTCTTCCATTCCTCCTTCTGTATCCTCCTGGGAAGGCAGGGTTAATGCAGCGTTGCCTCTGTATAAATTAACGTATATTAGTCGGGATGCCCCTGGAAGTATGATAAGGTGTGGCTGTCCTTGATGGAACACTAACTGTTCTGGTGGGGTTTAGTTTCCTGGGAGTGGTGGTGCCTGCTCTAGATCCCTAGAATATACCCTCTTTCTCCTGTCTGCTAGTTGTTCTAAGTGAACACCTGACTGTGCTGTTAAACTTCATTGTATGTAAAACACAGGTTTGGTATGCATTGCACTATTTTATTTGTATGACGAACTATCTGTATTGCTGAAGTATTGTATGTTTATTCTTCCTTCAATAAAGCACTCCTGATTATTAAAACAAAATGCCTATGGCGCGGTGGGAAAGAGGTTAAGGATCACCCTATGTACATTTACTGCCGCGGGGTGGCCTGTCCTTGTACGCGATTCATTCTTCCAGTTCTGGGCTGTGTGCCCCTGGAGACCCTCTTCCGCTGTGATTGGGCACAGCGGGAGGCACTTAGTGGAAACCCAGCGATTGTTCTTAGAGAGGCAGAATGGCGTTCTGCCCATGTAAACAAGGCAGATTGCCGTTCTGCTAGTAAGAAAGACAGAGTTGTTGAGTTTCTGCTAAGCAGGAACACACATCTCTGTCTTCTTACATAACCCCCACAGTTAGAAAGCACTAACAGGGAACAAATTTAACCGCTTGATTGCCCCTGATTTTAACCTCTTCACTGCCTCTTCCCTGCCAATGTCATTAGTACAGTGTATTGGTGTCACTGGGCCTCAAAAAGTGTCACTTGGGCCGTACACACGATCAATTTGGTCCGATGAAACTGGCCTTAAGGCTGGACCGGTCTGATCGTGTGTACGCGGCCTATCGGACCGTTGTCCATTGGACCAAAGCTTTAAAATATGTCCGATGGACACCTGACCGTCGGACCAAAATGATGGTTAGTACACAAAAGCATCGGACCAAAAACCCGCGCATGCTCAGAATCAGAATCAAGTCAACGTATGCTTGGAAGCATTGAACTTCGTTTTTTCAGCACGTCGTTGTGTTCTACGTCACCGCGTTCTGGCCCGGAGGCATTTTGGACTGATGGTGTGTACGCACATCAGACCACTTCAGCGGCGGCCCGATGAAAACGGTCCGTCGGACCATTCTCATAGGACCGATCTGATCGTGTGTACAGGGCCTAAGTGTCAGATTTGTCTGCCGCAGTGTTCTAGTTCTGCTACAAATTGCTGATCGGCACCATTACCAGTAAAAAAAAAAAAAAAAAGTCAATAAATCTTTACCATAGTTTGTAGACGCAATAACTTTGGCACAAACCTAACAATATATGCTTACTGTTTTTATTTTTTTACCAAAAATATGTAGCAGAATACATATTGGCCTAAACTGATGACGTTTAAAAAAAATTTAGGTATGTTTTATAGCAGAAAGTAATTTATTTTTTTCACAATTATCTGTTTTTTTGTTTATAGCACAAAAAATTAAGACCACATAGGTAATCAAATACCACCAAAAGATAGCTTTTGTGAGACAAAAAATACATCAATTTTATTTAGGTACATTATCACCCGCCCGCACAATTGTCAGTTAAAGTAACGTAGTGCAGTATCACAAAACATGGTCTGGTCAGGTGTAAAACCGGAGCTGGAAGTGGTTAAAATCCCCACAGTGGAAAAAACAAGCTAGAATCTAAAAATATACTCACTTTATAAATCAGACAAAGTCATTTATGAACAAATTGTAAAATTGTTTAGTTATATTATGTTAAAAAATGCCCAGTGTCAGATATAATACAGTCTATACCTGTACATAGCTTGCATATAACAAAGTTAAAAATAGCCTTAATTGGAGGTAAGCCAATGCTTTTAACAGTCTTGTTTTTCTTCCATTGTTCTTTCTAATAATCTCAAGGGATAATTATACATGTCTTTTCACAGATGTTTATACCCACAAATATTGTTGCTACTTTGTAAAAGTATATATAAATGCTGAGGAAAAAAGTTTAACATATAGAAGTCAATTTATGGTGTCACATCATGTTATTCTAGAAAGCTGTTCTCAAAATTATATGTATTGTATCTTTTACGAAATTATCACCATATATCAAAACTTTGCTTTATACTGCTTTATTTGCTTTATTCTCATCGATTTCATCATTGCAGTTTGAATTCTCTTTCTATATGGTAAGTGCTTGATATATTACCATAAATTTGTCAGTTTATTCAAAGAAATAAAGATGAAGTACAAAAAGCATTGTCCCCATATATTCAAAATGCTGCCTAGATGCCATAATAGATGGATTTTAATCCAACTAATTTGGGCTTTACTACTGACAATCTTCAAATATGCGGACATTTTAACACAAAGAGGTTAATTTATTAAAATTAGAGGGTTCAAAATCTGATGCAGCTCTACATGGTAGATTCTAATTTTAAGCTTGTTCAATTTAAGTGTTACTAAAGCCATGACACTGCACTATTTGTGGTCTCCCACAGCACACAGAACATGGAAATACAATTATTTTAGTAAATATAAACATATCTATCAATTTACAAATATATCAGTGCCTGGTTAAAGCCTGTAGGAGGAGTTTTCATACTGCACTAGCTGTCCTATCAGGATGCAGGACCCCTGACCCTCTGTTTGGACAGTGCCGATTGATCCTGTGCTGATCACATGCACTCTCCCAAGGAAAAACTCTCTAACAAGACACACCAAACTGAGCAGGTGCAGCCTGATTCTAAGGCTCTGTCTTATCCAAATATGTTTTGGAGTCAATGAAAGAAGAGGAGGATATGTGCATACAGGATCAAACAGCCTTTTTACACGATACAGAGGATGAAGCCCTTAGCTTCCACAATGAGTATAACAAACATGCTTTATTGCATATACAGTACAGACTCATATTACTGTTGTGGTTTTAGTAACACTTTAAGCTTTGATAAAAAAAAAAATGGATGCTGATTTCTGTGTAGAGCTGCACAAGATTTCGCACTCCCCAGTTTTAGTAAATGACCCCAAAGCTGGTTGGGGAGTTGTTCTCTTATGCATGATAGCAGTTAAATTATTTTGTTACAAGACATACCCCACTTTTAAGTACACAATGGGGTTTATTTATTAAAGCTGGAAATCAGGCTCACTTCTACATAGAAACCAATGAGCTTCCAGGTTTTATTACCAGGCTTAATTGAAAAAGCTGGGGTTAGAAGCTCATTGCTTTATATGCAGAAGTGAGCCTGATTTTGTGCTTTCCAGCTTTAGTAAATAAACCCAATTGTGTACTTAAAAGTGGGGTATGCCTGTATATGTAAAAATAGCCACGCTAACTTAAATTACACATCAATATACACTTCCAAATATTGTAACACTAATGTGTCAAATATTTAAATAATAATCAGAAATAATTATAAAGCAAACTAATATAGTGTAGAATGTCCATCTGTTCAGGATCATGATTCCATGTGTGTATCTACACACCTCTGTATATTATTCTTCAGTTCTGTGCTCATCAGCACCATGAATATAGTGCATAATCCTCCGACATCCAAAATTCTCACTCACCAGATAACCTCACGTTAAATGCGTGATAATCCAATCTAGCAGGGATCCTGTAGTCAATGGTTTGATCTTCCCTCTCATTCAATCATGTAATCAGAAAATGCCATCATTGCGCAACATATTTATTCAATATAAAATAGTACATCCAGTGTAAAATATTAACTCACATTTAAAAGTGCCCTCCGACCGGCATTAAGTCTATCCAGCAATCTGTATCTATGGCTGTCACGCCGCTCTGTGCAGTCAAGCCGATGTGTGTTCCAATCAGGGGCGGACTGACCATTGAGGCACTTGGGCACTGCCCAAGGGCCCCATGCCACTAGGGGGCCCCATCAAGGTTGCCAGGCTCTGTAAAAACAGGGACAGTATGTTAATATCTGTGTTTTTTTTACATCTGTACCTGATATGTCCGAAACTGACCTGCTTTTGATGTGAAAATCCAGAGATTTTAGCTGCCCCGCCTCTGCACTGCCTCCTGGGAGCCCCATGAGTTGTCAGTCCACCCCTGGTTCCAATGCTCAGATGTGGCATTACCCACTTTGAGGCTCCGCTATGCCTCAAAGTGGTTTGCATGAATGGAAGCTATCATCAGGAAGCTAGCGGCTCTTGCTAACCGAAAATCGCCCAATCATGTTCCGATTACCGGAAATACACGTCCCGCCATAATAACTAATCTCCGTTTGTGTGTTAATATCAGTGCATTTCCATTACTTTCCTGTGATTGGTGTGATGTTTTATTAACCCCTTTTAACACAATATATGCCCTGCTCTTTCAAAATTTATATTCCAAAGGATGTAACTCCAATCTCTCTAATAATAATGATACTCATGCCTATAATACTATCGGTGCAATTCTCATAGGTGCAGGTAACCCGCAGGTGATTAGTTTAAAGACAGCCCCATGTAGCTAGTGTACCAGTGTGGAGGACAGATATGCCCATTGTTGCTTGATTTTAATTAAAAACTGACCTCAATCTGCACTTCTTACTAAGAATTCCTTCAGGTATCGCTGGCTACTGCTAAGGAAAACAGGTGTATAGGCACTGCAACCTTCCCACATAGGCTTTTATAGCTTTGTACATGCATTTAATAAAGAAATACTATTTTGGATGTCATCCTGAGTGCCGACCATCCCTAGGCGGGTATGGCTGGCTGCAGCTGTCCCCTAGGCAGGTATGGCAGGCTGCTGCTGTCCTCCAGGCGTGTATGGCTGATGGTTCAGGCTCCTGTCCCAAGAGGCGGAGTGCATTTGGTATCATTCTGCCTGTGACAGGAGTCGGCGCTATATCAGAAGCATCAGCTCTGCTCCCTACTGCAGTCGAATGCTTAATAATACCGCCGACTCCATTCTTCACTTTGGATTGTCGGGAACCCGCAATCTGGGCTTGCTGACCCACCATCCCAGAGCAGGAGGCGGCGGGCACCTATTCCTTAGCCATGTCAGCAGTGTGGACATATCTAGTACATACAATATCTGAACAGGTTGAAAGAAGCCGCCCTCATTCCACCACCACACCCCAGCACAGTGATTCCTGTGTTTTTTTGATCCTCTTAGAGCCGGGTAGCTTTGTGAATAGGGAACCTGGATGTAGTCAGCACTAAGATTTTCCAGTTTCAGAGCTGTCAGAATTCCAGCTATAAAGTCAGGTGTACAGAAGATCAAGCACAGTCTGTTTCCTAATTGGCTGGAGCAGTAGATAGGGAAGATATTACCCCTGTGGCCCTGTGCACACACACAGCCAAACACAAATGCATGCATAGAGTGCACACATGCATTTCAACATTTGCACTATACATGTAATATAATGCTAGGCATGGTCGAGTGAGATGAACTGATGAACTGTAAAAGCAATTAACCACTTCAGCCCCAGAAGGTTTTACCCCCTTCCTGACCAGAGCAATTTTTACAATTTGGCACGGCGTCGCTTTAACTGACAATTGTGCGGTCATGCAATGCTGTTTCCAAACAAAATTTGCGTCCTTTTTTTCCCACAAATAGAGATTTCTTTTGGTGCTATTTAATCCCCTTTTGTGCTATAAACAAAAAAAGAGCGACAATTTTGAAAAAAAAAACAATATTTTTTACTTTTTGTTATAATAAATATCCTCAATTAAAAAAAAAAAAATCTTCATCAGTTTAGGCATATATGTATTCTTTCATATATTTTTGGTAAAAAAACAATCACAATAAGCATATATTGATTGGTTTGTGGAAAAGTTATAGCATCTACAAACTATGGGAAAGATTTTTGGCATTTTTATGGCTTTTTATTTTATTTTTTACTAGTAATGGCAGTGATCTGCGATTTTTAGAGGTATTGCGACGGATGGATCGGAGACTTTTGACACATTGGCATTTATAGAGTGATCAGTACTATAAATATGCACTGATTACTAAATGTTGAAGGGGGGGGGGGGAGTACCCCTAATTCATTGGAAAGGAAGTGGAAAAGGTACAGTACTTTAAATGAGGCACACAGGTGAAGAAGCAATGAATGAACTAAAAAAGCAAATTTAATAAAATGACCACAGGTTATACAAATATCTTGGCCAGCAGGCTCCGTATAAAGATATAGGTTAACATCAAATATCAAAATTGCTGAATTGATCATATATTATGTGATTCAGAAATGTTGATATTTGATGTTAACCTATATCTTTATATGGAGACTGCTTGCCAAAATATTTGTATAACCTGTGGTTATTTTATTAAATTGGCTTTTTTAATTTATTAATTTCTTCACCTGTGTGCCTCATTTAAAGTCCCATACTTTGTCCACTTCCTTTCTAATGCACTGATTACTGTATAAATGTCACTGGCAGGTAAGTGGTTAACACTAGGGGGCGATCAAGGGGTTTAATGTGTGTTCCCTCACTGTGTTCTAACTGTGTGGGGAGGGGAGTGATTAGGAGAGATGGCGGATCGCTGTTTCTACTTTGTAGAAACACGCAATCTATCTTCTCTCCTCTGACACAAATCCCTGTTCTGGCGCTCATGCACAATCGCACGTGGCTAGCGGTAATCGCACCCGCCGGCCATGCACATTGGGTTCTTTGCTGTGCAGCAGGCGCTCATGCGCCCTCTGGTGGCTCTCTTGGGCAAAGCCGTATATGTACGTGATTTCGCCCTGGAGAGCCATTCTGCCACAGTATATCTGCGTGAGCCGGTCGGGAACCGGTTAAAGTGCCCCCAACTTAAATATTTACTTGTTCTTTTAGAATATTTATGGCTAGGGATTTTGCCTATTGATACCTTAAAGTACCATCATTTTTTGCCATTTCATGGGCGCACACAGTTTTTAGGCCTGACGTAATTGCTATCAAGTTACTGAACACGATCTGCTACTTTATTGTGTTTGCATGAATCCAAATAAATTTTTGTGTATTTTTTCCTGAAAATATATATGTAATAAATAATTGCACACCTGTGCAATATATATATTTGCAGCTAATGTCTTCTTATACTACAAGGTATCTGTATTCAGAAAATATATAATGTTCCTGGGGATTTAAGTCATTTTATAGCAAAAGTTTAACACGCGCGTAAAATGAAAACAATTGTTTTAGAGGGGAAGTGATTAAAGTAGACCAGGTATAAGTCAACGGCCAGACAAATTGGATGTTCTCTTTATTTTGACTGGGGAATTATTCGATGAAAGCTAGAGTGCTGGTTAATATCTAGAACATTTATTTTCTTCTTATTTTACTGATAACATTCAGTCTACTCATTATTTCTTACTTTTATGCATAAATAATCACAGTGCTTTTGAGTTTTTTTGGGGTTCAGTAAGTAGTCTTTATGTTTGTTCACTGTCAGAACAGTAAATAGAAGTGGTGGGATGCGGATTCAGAAAGCGATACCACATCCCAAAGTTAGAAGGAGCAATTGGTACCTTCTAGACAGGACTTGCATGTTCCCCTGACCCACCAATTTGATCATGCTGTAAGGACAATGAACACTTTGGTCAGGTGTACTGTATATAATGTACAACACAACACGGTTCAGGAATTGAGGCAGTGAGCAATATGTAACATACTACATCAATAATACATATTAATAATATATATATATATATATATATATATATATATATATATATATATATATATATATATTCACTTTTGATTTAAACAGTCTTGTCTTCCAAAAATCCCAGCCAGGTGGCACAGAAAAGTAGTACTGGACCACTGCTCTCTCTACATGTAAGCATGTTTTTTGACAGCATTAGACAGAACAAGATAGCCTTGACTAGCTCAGAACATTATCTCCCTCTGTTACTCTCCTAGAATGCTACTTTGCAAGGGTTTACAGGTGGCTAATATAAACAAAGAGCATGGCCCTTATAGTAATTAAATGCACAAAAAAAGTTATACAGCAATGTGTATTATTTGTACATAACTTAGGTGAGTTTAGGACAGTTAAGCATTTTTTATGTCAGAAAGCTCAAATCAGAAATGCAAACTAAAAGGTTGTTCCTTCCTCTAAACGCTGAGCTCAAAATATTCCTGAAACCATCCTAATGTGCATGGACACACAGGGTAACATTGAGCTGCTCCTACAGGCATAACACACAACTCCTGGAGAAGAATTGTTAAGCCAGTGTGCATGGAGCCTAGGGTGAGTTGCTGTTGATTGCTATTGGTTACAACACATGGGGGTCGATTTACTAAAGGTAAATATACTGTGCATAGCAAGTGTACTTGAAGTTAATTTGCTCTAGATCTGAGGGGAAGCTCTGAAATGAGGAGATGCTATGATGATTTCTGTCAACCAATAATGTACAAGCAAAAATGCTGTTTTTTTATTTTCCTTACATATAATTAAGAATTCTTTGCAAAGTGAAGGTTTACCCCATTTACTAAACTCTGGAGCAAATGCACTTACAGTGCACAGAATATTTGCCTTTAGTAAATCAACCCCATTATCTCTCTTTGCATTGTTATCAAATGGACCCACTAGGTTGCACATTAGTCACACAATGATGGGACACTATAATTTGTTTGTTTCAGTATTTAAGGTGCTGCTGGGCCAAGCTGTTCACCATGTAAGAACATTTACCTTAGTGTAATTCTTAAAATATTTCTATCTAAATTCTTTTAAAAGTCTCTCTCACAAATGCCAAAGTGTGAAATGTTAGGCAGGTTTAATTAAGCCAAATGGCATTATACAGTTAATTTGAAACATTAGCTATGCAGAACAGAAGATTAGGGGCCTGTTCTCACCGTTTTATGGGAACTTAATAGGTATCCTGACCTTTACAAGTGTGTGTGGAGCCCAAGTTCTGGTCTGGGGAAGGGAAGGGGGGTAGCCATAATTGCATAACATTTTCATGTGTAACAATATTCACAGTAAATTTTAAAGTGATATTAAATACAATAAAAAAAAACTAACATGTTATACTTAAGTACTCTGTACAGTGGTTTTGCACACAGCAGACCTCCCCCTTCTTGAGTCCCCCGCCAGCGCACCTGGCCCCTCCCTTCTGCAGAGTGCCCCCATAGCAGGCTGCTTGCAAAGGGGGTTACCAAGCAGGCTTACTCCAGAGCCACTGCTCTGAGTATCCATTTACACACAGAGCCACGACTGTGCTCCGCCCCCTCTCACTCCTCATTGGCTCACTGGCTATGGCTCTCGTTGCTGTCTCAGCCAATGAGGGAGAGACTCTACTTTAATTTTGAATATAATACAGAATGTAACTATTAACCACTTCAGCCCCGGACCATTTGTCAGCTTAAAGACCAGAGGTCTTTTTACAATTTGGCACTGCGCTGCTTTAACTAGTAATTGCGCGGTCATGCAATGTTGTACCCAAACGAAATTTGCGTCCTTTTTTCCCACAAATAGAGCTTTCTTTTGATGGTATTTTATTGCCTCTGCAATTTAATTTTGTTTGCGATATAAAACGGAAAAACTGCAAATTTGGAAAAAAAATGTTTTTAATTTTTCTTATAACAAAAATCTAATAAACTCAATTTTAGTCATACACATTTTTATTTTTTATTTTTTTGCACAAAGTTGTCACTAAATTATATATTGCTCAAACATGCCATGGGCATATGTGGAATTACACCTCAAAATACATTCTGCTGCTTTTCCTGAGTACGGGGATACCACCAAGATAGCACAAACCCCCCCAAATGACCCCATTTTGGAAAGTAGACACCCCAAGCTATTTACCGAGAGGCATGGTGAGTATTTTACAGCTCTCATTTGTTTTTGAAAATGAAGAAAGAAAAATAAATGTTTTTTTTTCTTTTTCAATTTTCAAAACTTTGTGACAAAAAGCGAGATCTGCAAAATACTCACCATACCTCTCAGCAAATAGCTTGAGGTTTGTACCATCTGGGCATTCCATGGCCTCTGAAACTGTGATAGGCAGTGAGGTGTGAAATCCAAAATGTACACCTTTAGAAAGCCTGAAGGCAGTGATTGGTTTTTGGGGTCCAGTATGCGGCTAGGCTCCCAAAAAGTCTCACACATGTGGTATCCCCCATGTGTAACAGAATGTATTTTGGGGTGTAATTCCACATATGCCCATGGCATGTTTGAGCAATATATCATTTAGTGACAACTTTGTGCAAAAAAAATGTGTATTTTTTTTAAAATATAAAACATTCCATGGACTTGACATGCCTCTCAGCAAATAGCTTGGGGTGTCTACTTTTCAAAATGGGGTCATTTAGGGGGTTTTGAACTGTCCTGGCATTTTTTGCACAAGATTTAGAAGCTTATGTCACACATCAACCACTTGAAGACAAAGCCCTTTCTGACACTTTTTGTTTACATGAAAAAAAATTTGCAAGAAAATTAAGTTGAACCCCCAAACATGATATATTTTTTTAAAGCAAAAGTCCTACAGATTAAAATGGTGGGTGTTGCATTTTTTTCCACAAAGTATTTGCGCAGCGATTTTTGAAATGCATTTAAAAAAAAATCAAAAAACACTTTTTTTTAATTTGAATGCACTAAAACACACTATATTGCCCAATTTTTATATGAAATAAAAAAGATGATCTTAGGCCGAGTACATTGATACAAAACATGATATGCTTTAAAATGATTTATTTTGCTTTTTTATTTTATTTTTAAACTGTTCCTTCTATTTTTTTTTTTATAATTTTTATTGTTATCTCAGGGAATGTAAAAATCCCCTATGACAGCAATAAGTAGTGACAAGTACTCTTTTAAAAAAAAAATTGGGGTCTATTATATGCTTTCCCAATTTCCCAATGGCGCTGTTTATATCCAGCGAAATCTAAGTCATGAAATGCTCGTAGCTTTCAGTTTCTTAGGCCATAGCCATTCTGGTCTTTTATCAGCTCTATGGTCAGCTGGCAGAACCTCCGGTTGGATTCTCAGGTTCCCTGTTGGGACAGGAGAGCCAGAGAAAACCATGGAAGACGGTGGGGGGGGGGGGCATTCCCTCCCACTGCTTGTAAAAGCAGTCTAGAGGCTAATTAGCCACTGTTACATGAAAGCTGACCACTGGCTGAAAAGAAGGATACCAAGATGATACCTAAACCTGTCCACCATTAGAATACCTCCCTTCATCCACCCACTTCTAATGATGGGCATACATGCACCATTTGTATATGCCGAAGCATGGGGCATCTTCTCGCAAAAGTTATGCCGTGTACACACGGTCAGACTTTTCAACAGGCAAACCTCTGTCTGAATTTTAAACGTGTATACGCGGCATTAGGAGCAAATCACCCCTGCCCCTGCTGCCCCCATGCTTTGGCATATATGCTCTTTTTTTAATTATGATGGTGAAATTACGTCCTACAGCGTTGGAGTCACAGCTTTATGTATCGTGGGAAGAAATGCTGTCGCTGTCAAGATAAATAAATCCATGCTGCAACTGAATGACTTACCTGCTAAGCAAAAGATGGTTAACATTAAAACAAAATAACATTACAGTATAACGGTAAGACCTTATCATACCATACCTGCAAAGCAAATACAAAAAAAATTGTAAAAAATAAAAACAATTTTAACGCAACCTGTGCCTAAAATATATATATATGCCGAAGCATGGGGGCACCCTCCTGCAAAAGTTATGCCTGACTTTTCCAGGGGCAAGCCTCCGTCGGAATTTCGACCGTATGTATACCGCATTAGAAGCAAATCGCTCCTCCGCCCCTGCTGCCCCCATGCTTCGGCATATATGCTCTTTTTTTTAACTGTGGTGCTGGAGTCATGGCTTTATGTATCGTGGGAGAAAATGCTGTTGCTGTCAAGATAAATAAATCCACGCTGCAGCTGAATTGCGTACCTGAAAACAAAAAAATGGTCAACAATAAAACACAGTAAACAGTAAAGTATAAAATAAATGACATACCTGAAAAGAAAGCGTGATAAAACATAATAACAACAAAACAGTGCAGAATAGAATACAGTAAAAAAAAGAGCAGAACAATAGAGAGAGAATAGAGAGAGAGAGAGAGAGAGAGAGAGAGAGAGAGAGAGAGAACAATAAAACAACAACTATTTTTTTTATATTTTTTTGTGTTTTTTTTTTTATATTTTTTTTATACTTTTTTTCTAACTGTAGCTGTAACTGTTCGGTTCCAGGTTTGGGTCTCTCAAAATGAGATGGCATCTTGGGAGACCCTGTGTAAGTGTGTCCTAGTCTGTGAAATGCTGTACCTTATGCTAAAACTGTACTAGTGTGTGGTAGTGTTCAAAACATTTACCAATGCAAAGACAGACACAACATTTTCTTTGGTGGGCTTCTTGGTTAGGGGTACTAGGGAGGTAATACGGAAAATGCCTCTCATGCAACCGGCTTACTGCATTTGGTTGGGGATGGTGAGGTGCAGCATCGCCTGGATACAGGAGGTCTCGGACAATATCTCTCTGGAATTTAGGGAAAGATCCAGTCCATTCTGAAGCTTTGTATAGCACAAAAGCATTCAGCAAAGCCAATTGAAATAAATATACAGATACATTTTTGTACCAGTGTCTGGCCTCGGGCAACTAGTTACGGTGAAAAACAAATGGTCATTGAGGTCCACCCCTCCCATATTTTGGTTATATTCGTGGACACAGAAGGGTTTCTCCACAACACTAGTCGCCGTACGAATTTGGACTGTCATGTCTGCGTGAAGGGAGGAAAGAACAAAAACATTCCTATTATCCCTCCACTTCACAGCAAGCAAATTATTATTATGTCCACATACAAATGGTACCCCTTTCCAAATAAGTGTGACACCAAGTTCCACACTATCTTGCCAGCGTTCCCTATGTAATCTGGCCAGTTCTCCGGCTCTACGTGACTATCTTTTCCCTCATAAACCATAAAATTACATGTATAGTCTGTGGCCCTAACACAGAGCTTATACATCTTGAACACATATCTGGCACGCTTGCTGGGAAGGTACTGTTTGAAAGACAAGCGGACAGAAAATGTAATCAGGGACTCATCAATGCAGACAACTTGATGGGGAGTATACAAGGCTACAAAACGTTTGTTGAAGTGTTTTTGAGGGTCCGAATTTTGTAGAGCCAATCGAATTCAGGGTCTCCACGAGGACGACAAAGTTCATTGTTGTTGAAATGCATGAAATGCAAGATCTACTCGCATCGTGCCCTGGCCATAGAGGCAGAGAACACGGGCACATGGTAAAGTGGGTCAATGGACCAATATAACTTCAGCTCACTCAATTTAACTATGCACTAGGGATGAGCTTCGCTTTCGAAACGAACGTATGTTCGTACATTCAACGAAATTCGAACAAAAGCGGTCGTTCGCGGGAAATTTAAGTGACGCAAATCGGCCAATAATTCACTGCGGCATTGCGCGCTGATGATTGGCCAAGCATGCTGTATGTCGCGCATGCTTGGCCAATCACAGCGCACAAAAAACGAAGAGCCTGGGTGGCTTTGGCCAATTATGGCTCAGGGCTTTAGCCCCACACCTGCTGGGCGGCCTTGTGTAGTGTGTTCCGGCTTGTTAATGAGAGCAGTCAGAGAGACAGAGAGATTGTCTTTTTAGATAGCTAGATAGAGCAGGCAGGCAGGCTAGTCAGTTTAGCTTAATTTACAGTGTGTAGAGAATATATATACATCCCTAGAAGTTGTACATATTTATACACTGTATAGCTTAGATAGATCAGTTCTTCCTAATTTACTGGCAGGCAGGTGATTGTGCCATTTAACCACTTAAGACCCGGACCAAAATGCAGGTAAAGGACCTTGCCCCTTTTTGCGATTTGGCACTGCGTCGTTTTAACTGACAATTGCGTGGTCGTGCGACGTGGCTCCCAAACAAAATTTGCGTCCTTTTTTCCCCACAAATAGAGCTTTCTTTTGGTGGTATTTGATCACCTCTGCGGTTTTTATTTTTTGTGCTATAAACAAAAATAGAGCGACAATTTTGAAAAAAAATTAAATATTTTTTACTTTTTGCTAGAATAAATATCCCCCCAAAATATATACAATTTTTTCCCTCAGTTTAGGCCGATACGTATTCTTCTACCTATTTTTGGTAAAAAAAATCGCAATAAGCGTTTATTGGTTGGTTTTCGCAAAATGTATAGCGTTTACAAAATAAGGGATAGTTTTATTGCATTTTTGTCCATTTTTTTTTTCTACTACTAATATCGGCGATCAGCGATTTTTTTAGTGACTGCGACATTATGGCGGACACTTCGGACAATTTTGACCTATTTTTGGAACAATTGTCATTTTCACAGCAAAAAATGCATTTAAATTGCATTGTTTACTGTGAAAAGGACAGTTGCAGTTTGGGAGTTAACCACAAGGGGGCGCTGTTTTGTGTGTTCCCTGCGTGTGTTTACAACTGTAGGGGAGTGTGGCTGTAGGTGTGACGTCATCGATAACGTCCCCCTATAACACGGATGACGTGATCGATGCTTCGGCCACAGTGAAGCACAGGGAAACTGTGTTTACACACGGCTCTCCCCGTTCTTCAGCTCCGGGGACCGATCGCCGCACTCCAGCGGCGATCGGGTCCGCGAGTCCCGTGGTCCCGGAGCTTCGGACCGGGTCACGGGCGCACGCCGTGGGCGCGCACCCGTGACCCACGGCTGGGTACTAGAACCAACGTATATATACGTTGATGTGCCCAGCCGTAAATGTTGATGTGCCCAGGCGTAAATGTTCAGTAGGCGGTCCTTAAGTGGTTAAACATGTTATCACAGGTATAGACACCCAGCAGGTACAATATTTAAAGTTTTTTTTTTTTTTTTATTTAAGCATCAATAAAATCACTGCTCCTGGAGCAGTAATTTTAATGATGCTTAACTTTAAAAAAAAATGAAAAATCCCTTTAAATATTGTACCTACTGGATGTCTATAGTTTTCCTGTGAAAACATCTTTGAGAACCCGGGTCTTGCCCGAGGGAACATGTATCAATGGAAAAAAAAGTTTTAAAAACGGTCATTTTTCAGGAGTCCTGCTCCTAAACTTTTTTCCATTGATACATGTTCCCTGGGGCAAGACCCGGATTCTTAAAGACGTTTTCCAACAATAACTTGAATATTGGTCTTTTTGAATTTGAACGTTCGAGTCCCATAGACTTCAATGGGGTTCTAAATGTTCGCGTGTTCTGGTTCAAACCGAACGCGGGGGGGTTCGGCTCATCCCTACTATGCACATGTTGAGGGAAAGGCCCAGAAAGGTCTTAAATTCAAAAAACCTTAACTGCTTTCCATTCTTTGACAAGGGAGGACTGGGGATTCGCGGCGATAAATTGACCAGCATACAAATTAGTTTGGTTCACAATAGATCTATAGTGATCTTCCGTGAAAAACAGCGAATAAAAATCAAGTGCCGTAAAATCAACTGTTTCCACCTGTCTTTGTCTTCCTCTTGGTGGCAGCAGGACACTACTTGTGCTTGCCACCTCGCCAGCTGGAACTGCACTTTTGGGACTCGCCACGTCACCAAGTATTACTGCTGGATGCACGACCAGGGTGTGCTAGGCCGCTGGTGCTTGCCAGTTCACCAGAAGGATGAGTGGCACTAGTACTTCTCTGCTCCATATGAGACCCCTGCAGTTCTTACACCTCAACAACAGCAGAAGAATGGGGTCAGGTACACCTGACCTTTGCAAGGACCTCAACTTCATCGTCAGAGCTATCTGTCATGGAGCCGCTGTCATCTACAGGATCGTATTCTGAGCCTGAATCTGACAGATGAGTGACCTCCTCTTCACGATATGTCATGTTCAGAAACGTGTAGACCTCTTCACTAGTGTACCTTCGATTTGCCATTTTGGGCTCTAAATTTACTGGTACAACTACTGTAGTGAGATTCACAGGAAAAAAGCGCCTAGGCTGTCAGCAACTGTATAAAACACTACAAAAAAAACTGTTATCGATTGCAGGGATCAGGCCTGACTCTGCGAACGCTGCAGTTAGGTGTTTAGTGTTTTGTAAGTGACAGTGATCGATCAATACTGGGCTGGGCTGGTTGGAGGGGGCAAAACGCAGGTGCTAGCAGGTATCTGGGCTGATCCTGCTAACACTGCATTTTTGGAAACCCTAAACTGCTGGGGACGCTGGTATAGAGCTGATCAGATCAGATATTGATCTGTTCAGATACTATGATGTAACTTGACTGTTACAGGCATACATCTAATATGTGATGGATTGTTTATAGTTAAAAGTAGCGTCCATTTTTATTCGACAGTTTCGCCTGTAAGGCTTCACCAGGACTGGACGCGAAGGAATACTTTAAATAATGTTTCAAAAGAAATCCAGTTTTAAATGTAAGAAAACAAAACTATACATTACAACTATTGGCAAGGCATGCATGTGAAAGAGAAAGAGAGAAAAAAATAAGGGGGGGAGAGGGACATATAGATCAAATGCAATCTTCCTCGAGAGCTCCCTACCTCATAAAGATACTGATGTCACTGCAATGGAACCAATCCCCTCCTGGTCTTTGTGTGTGCACATCGTTCAGCTCCATTCATAAAATTGCCAAAAGTTCCCGTAAGGGGGGATGAGAAACAACCATACTAGTCAAAAACCTCTTGAGATGCCTGTAACAATACATTCAATAATCCAATTATAAGCAAGGTATAATGGAGGGAGGCTATGCAGACCCCTAGGCAGGCATACCTAAATATAAAAGCTGCACTCACCTTCCTCTGATTGTTCAATTATCCATCCAAAAAGGAGCTCCAACAGCCACAAAATTAAATAGAGCAAACTGGCTCTGTTTTACTTTGCCCAGAGATATCTATTTAAAAGGGAAACAAATCCCCTTTAACCACTTAAGCCCCGGACCATATTGCTGGTCAAAGACCAGGCCACTTTTTGCGATTCGGCACTGCGCCGCTTTAACTGACAATTGCGCGGTCGTGCGACGTGGCTCCCAAACAAAATTGGCGCCCTTTTTTCCACAAATAGAGCTTTCTTTTGGTGGTATTTAATCACCTCTGCAATTTTTTGTTTTTGCGCTATAAACAAAAATAGAGCGACAATTTTGAAAAAAAAATATATATTTTAGTTTTACTAAATGTCCCCCAAAAATATATAAAAACTATTTTTTTCCTCAGTTTAGGCTGATATGTATTGTCTACATATTTTTCTTAAAAAAAATAAAAAATAGCAATAAGCGTTTCTTTATGGTTTGCGCAAAAGTTATAGCGTTTACAAAATAGGGGATAGTTTTATGGCATTTTTATTAATATTTTTTTTACTAGTAATGGTGGCGATCGGTGATTTTTATCGGTACTGCGACATTATGACGGACACTTCGGACACTTTTGACACATTTTTGGGACCATTGGCATTTTTATAGCGATCAGTGCTATAAAAATGCGTTGATTGCTATAAAAATGCCACTGGCAGGGAAGGGGTTAACACTAGGGGGTGAGGAAGGGGTTAAGTATGTTCCCTGGGTGTGGACTGACTAGGGGAAATGACTGATCGCTGTTCATACATTGTATGAACAGACAATCAGGCATTTCTCCCCCTGACGGGACTGGGAGCTGTGTGTTTACACACACAGCTCCCAGAACTCACTCTGTAATGAGCGATCTCGGGTGCCCGGCGGTGCTCGCGACCACCGGGCACGTGCGTCGGTGCCAGGGGCGAGCGGAGGGGGGGCGCGTGCGCGCCCCTATTGGCTGCTCGGCTAGATGACGTATAACTGCAGCGGCTGGTCGGCAAGCAGTTAAAGATAGCACAGTAAATTCATCCCATTGATTCTATAAGGGGTTAAACATATATCCTCACCCAAAGATGAATCCTCAATGATTAATGCCTGTGCCCCTCCTGGGGCTACAGATAATGCATTTCCAAAGTAGAAAAAGGGGGGGGGGGGAGGGGGCAGTCCCTGGGGGGACTCCAAGAATAGAAAAATGTCCACCACAATAATAATGGGCACTGACTCCTAGACAAAAAACCTGAAAACCATACAGGCAGATGCTCTATTAGTAAGTCCCTTTGGAATCCTAAAGCTGCCAATAGCCCTTTAAACATTTCACAGTATCTACCTGTCGTGTGGATCCTGGTCAGACGTGAGCTCTTTTGACTCTTACATGGCAAATGCTGTGTGGGGTTTAAATAGCCCCCTCAAGGCCTCCAAAACATGGTGTGTGACATCACACCATGCCGTAGCATCATGGACACAGGATGAGGAGGGGCCTGAGATGTGGACTGAATCATGGGGATCAGGAAGTGATGTAATTTTCTGTGCTGACACCAAGCTGATAGCGGAACATCAATGGGTCGGGATGTTACAAAAAAAAATAGGGGGGTACCATGGACTTTAGGGGGCCTTACAATTCACACACAGAGGAAGCATCTGATTTACCAGGAGCGATCGTGAGGGGGGTGCATGGCCATGAATTGATGGCCGCCTGCCTCATCATGGATCGCTCCTGGAGGGATACCGACTGCTGCGGGCACCAGGGGGAGTTGTCGAGCCCCCCACTCACTGGGAGGCAGGGACTAATACATACGTCTTATTGTCTGCCCGTGCCATTCTGCTGATGTATATAGCCATGCAGCGGTCGTCAAGTGGTTAAAGACTAGTGTAAATACCTTTTCTTTCAGAATATTCTAATCCTGAATTGTCTTTTTGTTTTTAAATATGTGTAAAGAAAGTAAAAATGACAGTATATATCATCATGGATTACTAAGAATTTCTTTCTGCTTTTTGTAAAGGTGCTGAAATTGAATTGTATCCAATGAGCATGTGTGAGGACAACCATACTGAAGTATCTTCATTTTTCCTGGTTGGATTCCAAAATCTTAAAAGCTTCAAGATTTTAAGTGTCACTTTATTTGTATTGATTTATATTATTATTATTTCAGCCAACCTTTTAATTGTTGTCCTTGTCTCAGTCAGTGAACACCTGAAAAACCCAATGTACTTTTTTCTAAAGCACCTTGCTCTAGCTGACATGCTTGTTGCTTCCAATATTGTTCCACAGTTGTTGTATGTCATTATGCAGGATGGATATTACTTATCTACATCAGCATGTATTTTCCATTATTATGTGTTTAATTTACTGGGTATAGTCCAATCCTTTATCTTAACAATTATGTCCTATGATCGATATTTGGCCATCTGTAACCCATTACATTATTCTTCTCTTATGACTGTGAAAAAATGTCACTACTTGGTTAGCCTGACTTGGCTGTTGACCTTAATGCTTGATTCAACTGAAATAGGATTTATGTATCAGATGAAGTTTTGTGATTCAAATATCATTGACCATTTCTTTTGTGATATAACATCAATCCTTAACATCTCCACTTCTGATACATTAATAATTGTATGGCAGGATTTTGCTCTGTCCCTGATAACAATTTTGTTTCCATTTTTATTCATCGCTGTATCGTATGCCTGTATCTTCATTACCATCATCAAGATGTCCTCATTGACTGGGAGGAAGAAAGCATTCTCCACTTGCAGTTCTCATCTTAGCATTGTTTGCATTTACTATGGGACTTTAATTACTTTATATGTGTTTCCTTCTGGAAACAATTTCCAAAATGAAAATAAAATAAAATCTCTAATAAATGTTCTATTAACCCCACTTATCAACCCTCTTATATACAGCCTCAGGAATAAAGAAATAATACGATTCATAAATAAATTAATAAACATAAATACTATGGGCAAATAATACGGGGCCAACCACAGACATGAATGATAAGTGGGGTGGGGCTGTTTCTTTTCGTAGAATTGTATTATTTTCCAATTAATGTTATTTACAAAAGACACAATATTAATCCCTCAGGTATACTCACACTTCTTGGCTTATATAACATTGGCTCAATTTTTAGTTAGTTACCACAGTTTGCCTATATTTTAGTTTTAGGCATAGTTTTAGTGGGGAGAAGTTTTTCTGAAAAAAAAAAAAAAAGATAAAAAGCCGCATTGTGTTTCAAATTGTTTATAAATTAGCCCCCAAAGACCTAGTGTATACCCATTTTTTTGCCGAGGGAACTGACATTTTTTTTAAGACCAGTGTGCATGGAGCCTTAAAGTGATTGTTAAGGTTAATTTTTTTTAAATAACTAACATGTCATACTTACCTGCTCTGTGCAAGTGTTTTGCACAGAGCGGCCCCGATCCTCCTTTTCTGAGGTCCCCTGGCAGTGCACCTGGCTCCTCCTTTTCATCGAGTGCCCCCTCAGAGAGCCGCATTCCATAGGTTACTCATGCGGGCACACACCTTTGGAAATTGGAACAGACAGCAGAACTTGGCCACGCCCCCGGCTGCTGCTATGAATATATCTAATGAGGACCAGAGACAGCGGCTGGAGTTGCTGGACTCATTCTCATTGCTGGAATGATCAGGTTCAGGTAAGGAAAAGGGAGGCTCTGGGAGGCAGCTGCAGCACAGAAGGTTTTTCACCTTAATGCATAGAATGCATTAAGGTGAAAAACCTTGAGACTCTACAACTCCTTTAAGCAGCTTAGATTGAAAGTTTCTTAACTATTTGACAGTTATGCTGACCCTCTGACTTACATACTGTCTCAGTCAATGACCGGGAACAAATATGAAAAGCCTTTTGTACTTGTTCTGGGCCATTGAATCAAAGTCTGCAAAAAGAGGGTAATTATGGCTTTTCTGGAATAGATCAGGAGAAATGCTTGGCAATGGCATCCTGACACTGTTTTCTCAGTAAATTTCCAACAAATCTATGTTTCCCGTTTCTATTTTTCTTTAAATTTTCCTTTCATAATAAATAATTTTCTCTTCCTAATTATGCAGTGGTGATCTTTTTTTAAAGATATTTTTATTGAATTTTTTGCATAAACATACAAAAGAAAAAGGTTGGTTATTCATTGCATTGTAATATTTCAGAAATATACTTGGGTGGTCAATAAACAAACAGATTCCATTTGACATGTCTCTTGCAGTTATTAAATGTAAAAAATACAAGGAGTAATGCATGTCTGAAGAGTTACCAGGAGGGTGTACATGATTTAGGTGCATTGCATCTTTAGGAACATCATACAGCAGTTTATCCACTTGGTGTAAAGGTTAAAGGGCTAGCCAGCCATCCGCCCCATATTTTGTGAAAGGCTTTGGTTCTTTTCCAAACCTCAAACATGAGTTTGTATAAAGGTATCGAGTCATTAATCAGTTTCAACCAAAGGGATTTTAAAGGTATCTGTGATCCTTTCCAGGACAATATTATGGCATTCTTTGCCTAGAAATGGAGGATATGAAGAAGTCTCTTTGCATGAGTTGAAATGTGCATTTTTTGGGGTGGAGAATGTTTGGGAGGCCTATTGCCAAAGAAATGAAAGACCCTATCTCTATGCAAAAGTTCTGAACTATTGTACAGGTCAAGAAACAATGTATAAAGTCTGCCGCTTGGCCACATCTTCTAAAACAGTCCGCTGTGGGAGGCAAGCACATTTTATGTAACCTAGCATGGGATAAGTGGGATAGATGATTTTTTTTTTATGTTAATGACACTGTCCAGTCATCCTCTGTGAGTGTAGAGTACATAGAGGCCCATTTTGTCTGGGACACTCGAAATCTAGGGTTGCAGTCAGTCATAAGGACAACATAATATGTGGAGATAAGTTTTGTGGGGTCAGGGTGTAGCAGTACTTTCTCTAACTGAGGTATAACGATGGGATTTTCCAAAGAGCCAAACTGGGCACTAAAGTGGTGATCTGATATACATTATTGTGCTTTATTTATGTCCAGTTTTTTATTGTTAATACATATTTTTCATGCAAATTCCCACAGTCAAGAACGCAGTGACGTACAACACGTACGACGACAATATAAAGCAGAAATTCCATTCCGAATCTGGCACCCTTTGAGCTGCTTCTGCTAATCTCGTGTTAGTTGAAGTTTGGTGAGAGACGATTCACGCTTTTCAGTCTTCGTGCTTTTCAGGCCATTTCTGCTGTTCAGTTAGTGCTTGTGGGTTCGTATATATTTTTCAGTTCGTGTAGTTTCTGTATTTCTGTATCTGTTTCTGTAGTATCTGTATTTCAGTGCGTTCTTGTCTGCTCGTTTCTGATTTTTAAGTCGTTCTTCATAGGCCTTTCTGTTCTTCAGTGTGCTTTGTTAGTTCGTTCTAACCAGCAAACCGATTTCTAGCCATGTTGTTGGTACGTACTCTTCGTAGAGTTTGTGCTGTGCAGGGGCTTGGTGTTGGGCTTCTTGCTTTGACCCAAGCTCAGTCCATAAACAGGGTGGGGAGGAGTTCATGGACGAAGAATTGGTTGCTCCAGCGTGATCAATTCTCATATAGTCATATGCCTTTGCTGCAGGAGATCCAGGAGAATAATCCTGATGATTTTAGGAATTATCTCCCGATGACGGACCCTGTTTTTCACCGTCTGTTGGCTTTGCTGTCCCCTTATATCACAAAGCAGGACACCTGGATGCTGCAAGCCATCACTGCCGAGCAAAAGCCAGTCGCCACATTGCGCTACTTGGCAACAGGGAGAAGTCTGTAGGACCTCAAGTTCTCGAAAGGCATCTCCCCTCAGGCTCTGCGGATCATTATTCCTAGGCATGTGCAAAAGTGAAAAATTCGTTTCGTTTCGTTTCGTTTCAATTCGTCATTTAATAAATTTCGTTAAGTTAGGTTCGTTACATGTGTTGAATTCGTTTTCGGAATTCATTCGTTTTCGACCGAATTTCGAAAAATACGGTCGAAATCGAAAATATTTCGACCATTTTTCGAATTCGTTCGTTTTCGACCGAATTTCGAAAAAAACGGTCGAAATCGAAAATATTTCAACCAGATTAGAAAACAAATAGTCTCTTTTCGAATTTTTTTTTTCGAATAAAATTCGAAAATATTTTTTTTTTTTTTTTTTTTTTTTTGAATTCCGATCGAATTTAGTCCGCGGGTATTCGATTCGGAATTCGAAAAAAAAAATTCGATTTCGACCATTTTTTTTTTTTTCGAAATTCGGTCGAAAATGAACGAATTCCGAAAACGGTCGAAATTTTTCGCTAATATAGCAATTCGGGAATTCGTATGCATCCGAATGTCCGAATAATGGAAAATTCGTCCGAATTTCGATTCGGAACGAAACGAAATGCACATGCCTAATTATTCCAGAGACCTGTTCTGCCATTATCCAAGTCCTGCAGAAGGACTATATTAAGGTAAGGTTTCTCCTTTAACATCACATTCTATGTAGATTAATGTTTGCTAATGTATTGCATTTCTTTCATCATTCCCTAATTACCATGATTGTAATATGCTGTGAATGTCCCCTTTGTCCCCATGCATGCTGCAAGCTATTAATGCTTAATTTTTGGCCTAAATGCATATTTTCCTTCACTAACCTCTCTAGCATGCTTTCCTGGGCCCATACACACCTAGCCTAATCACTTAACAATATATTTTTTAGCTCCATTGTAGTGCTTTTCCCTTCCCCCCCACAGAGTGGCAGAGGCTTTCTTGGGGTCAAAAACTAATTTAGAACCCTTCCCCCTCCTAAAATGTGTAGAAATGTTTTTGTTCTCATTAAATTTATGCAGAGGCTTTTTTTGGGGGTCCCAAATTCATTTAGAACCCTCCCCCCACTCAATTTTGATGGCGGCAGGGTCGCGAGTACACCGATGCGCGCTCAACCACACGGACAGGCATTTAAAGGGGACATACAGGTACATTGATATGTCTGTCCGTGCCATTCTGCTGACTTATATATACAGGGGCTGGTCCTTAAGTGGTTAAATACTCCTTAAAAAAATGTTATACTAATGTTGGCCAAGAATGTTTGTGTCTAATCTGCTTGCAATGTTATGTGCAAAAGTACACTTTTTTTTTGGTTTGAATTCAGTTTCCTTTAATGCCACTGGAATGGCAGACTGTGGCATCCCAGTTTGCCGAGCAGTGGGACTTTCATAACTACGGAGGGGCAATCGATAGAAAACACGTCCGCATTGTCCCACCACCCCATTCGGGGTCATACTGTTACAATTATAAGGGGTTCAATAATATCGTGTTGATGGCAGTGGTGTCGGCGACATATGAGTTTCTATATATGGACGTTGGGAAAAATGGACTGATGGAGGAGTTTTTGCCCAGACGGAGTTTGCCAAATGGCTTCAGAGTGGTGGCTTGGCATTGCCGCCAGCTGCGGAGAATGTGGAAGGACTCCCGTTCAAGTTTATTGCTGATGAAGCGTTTGGTCTGGTTGATCACCTAATGAGGCCATTTCCCCAGAGGACTCTCCCCCCGGAGAGGAGGGTTTTTAATTACCGGCTGGCCAGAGCCAGAAGAGTCGCAGAGAATGCCTTCGGGATAATGGCCAGCTGGTTTCACCTATTTCTTACGGCAATCAATATGGCGGAGTACAAACGGAACCTCATTATTTTAGCATGCTGTGTTCTTCACAACTTTTTAAGGAGAAATTTGGGCCGGAGGCTGGATTTCCTGCAAATCCCCAGGATGGCCTGGAAGCTGGCCATCCTGGCTTGCCCCCCCCCCCCCCAAAGCGCCCGTGAAGTGCGACAAAAATATGTTGAATATTTTACGGGTAGGGGGCCATTGCTATGCCAGAAAATGTATAATTTTTTTTAAATAAAAAAAATGTATCTGATAAAACCTGGAATTGCATTTATTGTTTGTGTTTCTTTTAGCCGTCTCCTAGGTTCTCCTAGTAAAAAACCCCCATTGTCACTGCAAACACCAACTTAATACAAAAACTGGTATTGAACATTGAAAGAAGAAGCCACACATTGTTGACTATATTTTTTTTTACTGTGCACATTCCCAAAAATTTTGGGTAAAAAAAACAACATTTTTTTTTTATAAAGTTTTACATTAAATGTTTTATTTTTTTTTGCATAAACAGGCATGTTTCAAAACATAACATACATAACTCTGGAACATACAAAGTTCAACCTTGAAAAACTGAAGGCAATATCAGACATTATAATGTGTCAAAACTGTGTTGAACTTCAGATGGGGTGATGTCACCCCTGTAAAAGCCAAATTTTGAAGATGTACACAAATTGAGTGTCAAAATGGGTATTTCCCTCCTGATCCCATGCCTAACATCAAGATGTGCTATCTCCCTTCATGGGGGATCAACAGATGTGTTTTAGGGGTGCAACCCCTTCCTAAAACTTACTTGAGTTGCGAGAAAGGGGTTGCACACAGAAAACGCGTACATTTATATCCTGTGATTGGTAGGGATAAGCTTAGCGTTCGATACAAACTTATGTTCGACTCGAACATTGCCTGTTCGATCGTTCAACGAAATTCAAACAAAACGGGTCGTTCGCGCCAAAATCGAGTGACGCGCAACAGCCCATAATTCACTGCAGCATTGCACGCTGATGATTGGCCAAACATGCACTATGACCCTGCATGCTTGGCTAATCACAGCGCGCAAAAAATGGAGAGCCATAATTGGCCAAAGCCAGGGCGGCCTATAGAAGGCCACCTACTGGGCGGCCTTGTGTAGTGTGTTGTAGTAGTCTTTTTATATAGCTAGATAGAGCAGGCAGGCAGGCTAGTCAGTTTAGCTTAATTTACAGTGTGTAGAGGATATATATACATCCCTAGGAGTTGTACATATATTTATACACTGTATAGCTTAGCTAGATCAGATCTTCCTAATTGACTGGCAGGCAGGTGATTGTTCTATTTAAAGACGTTATCACAGGTATAGACACCCAGCAGGTACAATATTTAAAGGAATTTTTTTTTATTTTTTTTATTTAAGCATCAATGAAATCACTGCTCCTGGAGCAGTGATTTTAATGATGCTTAACTTAAAAAAAAAAAAAAAATGAAAAATTCCTTTAAATATTGTACCTGCTGGGTGTCTATAGTTTGCCTGTGAAAACATCTTTGAGAACCCGGGTCTTGCCCGAGGGAACATGTATCAATGGAAATAAAAACGGTAATTTTTTCAGGAGTCCTGCTCCTGAAAAAACAACAGTTTTTTTAACTTTTTTCCTTTGATACATGTTCCCTGGGGCAAGACCCGGGTTCTCAAAGACATTTTCCAACAATAACTTGAATGTTGGTCTTTAAAATTATCGTTTTTGAATTTGAACGTTCGAGTCCCATAGACTTTAATGTTCGCGCAAACCCGCGGTCTGTTCGAATGTTCTGGTGCGAATCGAATGCGGGGGTGTTCGGCTCATCCCTAGTCCTGAGTCTTTTCTCCCCTATGAAAATGAAACAAAGGGTATACTTGGCACACAGATATTTGAAGCCAGAAATAGGAATATTTGCACATTGCTTGGAAATGTGGTACAATTGTCTATTTTGGCAGAGTATCAAGCTGAAGACATGATTGTTTCCCTTACCAAAGCTAGAATACTTACCTTTTTTTGGACAGGTTTCATACATGGACACCTCAAGTATCTACTGGAGCACCTGTGTTGTTCTGGTGTCCCACACTCGAGCTCCGGAGTCCAGACGTGTTACCGAGTGTCCTCTCCTTTACACTGAATCAAGTTTGCATTTCATTCTAATTACAAACACATCTAGACAACAATGTAATAAACTTATTTTTATACAAATAGGCATGACCAAATGTAGTTAACCTGTATCTGCCAAAAACATTGGGCCAGATACGAACAGTTAGGCTGGCGGAGTGATCCGCCAGCAACTGTGACTTTGAGCCGGCGTTTCTGTTTTCTGTAACCAGAAAACAAGAAACGCCGGGTGTTCCGATACTACGAGTTTCGCCATGATTACTTCAACTTAAAAATGTTCCCGCCGATTTACGCTCAAAAAATATGTTAATGAGCGGAAATCGGCAATAAATGGCGCGAAAGACGATACGACGTGCGGGATACGCGGCGCATTTACCTACATGGGGTTGGAAACTGTTCGCGTCGGGAAAAAAAAAAAAAAACAGTAAAGAAAAGCACATGGAGCATGCGCACATGCACTCGAGTGCGCAATTGGCGGCGGGATCGCGCTTATAATAACACGCCCCGTAGCCCAATTTGAACCGCCGGCTCATTTTCAGGCCGCAACTTTAGAAATGCTTCGTGAATGACAGCACTTGCTGCTAAAATTTCGGCAGAGTTTGAGAAGCGTTTTAAGCCTTTTCTTGATTTAGTGGGCAAACAATTTTACTGTATTACTGTGCCCACTTAAATGAAAGTTGCCATTTGAAACTGTTCAACAGTAAAGAAAAGCACATGGAGCAACATGCAAGTAATAATAATAATAGGAACACAGGAGAAATACTTACTTTTTTTAAGCCATTTCTTGATTCTTCTGTACTGATCGTGCTCCCTCAATTTCAGGTCGGACCAGCGTTTCCTTAATTGCTCCTTGGATCGTTGTACCCCAAAATTCCTGTGCAGACTTCTCACAACTTTAGACATGATCTTGGCCTCTGTCACATTAGGGTTGGTGTACGGTCCATACTTCCCATCAAATTCGGTCCTCTGCAAGATGTCCACCATCTCCACCATCTCTACAAAGGACATATTTGAGGCCTTATATCTCCTCCTGGATTAGGACATTTCTGGCTCCGGGCTTTCCTCCTCATTACTGCTATTATCACACACCTGTTGTATTTCTGCCATGTTGCTTTCCCACTGCGCACAGAAAGAGAAGGGGCGGGGAATATACTAGAAGGACTGTCAGGGGTGGGCGACATGAGTTTCATGGATGCGCAGTGTATATAAAGCTAACATACATGTGTTGTACCTACGTTCTGTGTACGGAGGAAGGAGTAACGGAGGCGCCAATCGTCCTAACGAAGGTAAAATTTCAACTTGGGGCATCAATGGCCTATATTGGGATAAGATTATGAGAGTTTAGCCTAACATTGGTGTTTTTGTCTTGTGTTTTGTCTTGCAGCAAATATGAAACAATTTAAGCACCCAGAATTCATGGGCAGGTTCATAAACCGGTACAGGGAGCTGAGGAATTTATGGGAGATTAAAAACGCCTTATATCATAATAAACCAGCTAGAAAGGCAACGCTGGAGAAACTGCTGGAATTAGTGAAGACACAGGTCCCCGATGCAGACATCGCGTTTGTGGAAAATAAAATTGGTAGCTTGAGGAGCACGTATAAGAAGGAGCATAATAAGGTCCAGAAATCCCTCAAATCAGGAGCAGCAGCAGAGGACGTGTATGTACCCAGTCTGTGGTACTATGAGAGAATGCAGTTTCTGGAAGACCAGATTGAAGCCAGGGAATCACTTTCTACAATTCCCTACTCCCAGCTGATGCTTCCAAGAACCAACCTGGGCCTTCCATCCTGGAAGAAGTGGAGGAGCTCAGCTGGAGCCAGGTATACAGTATACAGGTGTAAGTGTCTGACATACCAATAGACAGTAGTGGACAAAAATGATTGGGACAACTGCTGGGGTCTGAATGAGAGTCTTTTCTATTTATTAATATTCAATTTGCAACAGTCCTGAGCTGAAAATTGTGTGTGATTACTGAACGAAAAACTAAAATGATGTCCCTTTTTTATATGCAGGAAGACCTCAGCCAGGATGAGGGTCTGGAAAGTGGCAGGCAGGAGGTGGCTGGGTCCAGATGTAGCCAGAAGGTGGTCCGGCCCAGTGGCCTGACTCAATCCTAGGTGCCTCCCCTCCGCCTTGAAACAAAAAGGGCCAGGAAGGGGAGAAACATGGAGACAGCACTGGGCCTCATTAACCCCCCTGGTGGTAACCCCAAGTCAGACTCGGGCTCGCAGCATCCACAGGCAAGGTTTACTTACCTTGTTCCTGGATCCAGCGATGCATCCGCGCTGTGTGAGCGAGCGGGTCCTCGCTCGATTCACACAGTGCCTCTGTGTGCCGTCGATCTCCGTTCCCTGCGACGTTACGACGCACGGGAGCGGAGAACGGCGCCAAATTCAAAAAACGTAAACAAACACAGTACATAGATTACAGTACTGTATGTAAGAAATACACACCCCCTTTGTCCCTAGTGGTCTGCCCAGTGCCCTACATGTTCTTTTGTATAATAAAAACGTCTCTTACTGCCTGCAAACTGTAGATTGTCCATAGCAACCAAAAGTGTCCCTTTATGTTTAAAAATGGTTTTAGATCAGCTAGAAAACAGCGATAATAAATTATAATCACTTGCAGAATTGAGCGATAGCGATTTGTGGGGGAATTCACCATAAAAAAAAAAAGTAATGACAGCGACAATTCTGCAACTGAGCAAATTTCAGTGATTTTGAGTTGATTACATTATTGAATAATTTTTATTATAATTATATTATTATTTGTTATAATTATTTATAATTATTTATATTATAATTTAGAATTTTGTTTTAAAAAAAAAAATCATACCCAAGATGCCTACTAGACTCTTGGTCAGATTTAAGTGAGTTATTCCTAAGAATTGCTCAAGGTCGTTTACTGGATGTAGTTACATCCGTTTTGATCTATGTATGTGTATTAGTTACTGCTATTACAAATCTTGTCATCTCTGTTACCATATTGTTTTCAACTATTACAGCAGTATATATATATTTTTTGATAGTTATGGTATTGTCCAATGTAAATGTAATCATAGCATCATTTAAAATGCTTAATTTCTTATGGATTATTATTTTTCTATCTTTTTAGTTTATCCAGTATACGCTCCTGATGAAGCTCTCTTTTTTAAGCGAAACATGTTGGGCATCAACAATACAGGTTCTGCTGCGACTCTTCATTGAAGCCGTTAATAGTCCCAGGGATTTAGTTTTGTTGTTTGAATCTCTCTTTTTTATCCAATGTGTATGTTAATTAATAAATTATTGCTTATTTACTACACCTTTCATTGTGACACCTTTAAAGTCCCAGGGCTTGTTAGCCTCCCACATTTTTTCTTCTATTCCTAAGAATTACAAGCCTACAGTATAAAACGCCAAATTTCCTTGCAAATAATGGTACCGCATTCAGCACCTAAAATCAGAAAGAATCATACCGCCAGGGAGGTTAAGGAGGTTAGCGAGGTCCTCAGACCCCCCCCCCCCCAACACTGAAGAGGCCTATGGCTGCTATATATCTGGTAGAATGAAATGAAATTAAAAAAATGGGCCAACGCCTCATCTGTGAGGGAATTATTTTTCAGGCCCTTCATAAGGGGTGGAGGGGCCAGCTGACTGATAACATGCACTTATGTGCGCTCGACCAGTCCACCTCCAGAGGCACAGACTCCAAGGAAGGCTGCAGTGAAGCGTAGAAGGAAGGCTGTAAGGAAAACAAGAAAGTGATGACCTGGGTTCAGTCTGGTCTGACAGAAGACACAGGCTGTTGTAGTACCACAGACTGTCATCTGCTGCTGTTCTTTATCTCTGGGAGTCCTGGACCAGATTGGGTCTGCCTTGGGGTTCAAAGGCTTTGCAAACTCCAGTAGTTTCTCCAGGGTTGCCTGCCTTTTTTTTTCTCTGAAAATATTTGTGTTTTTCCTAAAAAAGGACAGTTTGGTTGTAAGTAGGCAGGTACATTTCAAAAATACAATGCCAAATTAACAAGGGACACCAACCAACCTCCTTGAGGTTTAATAATACAAGATAATAATGTTATGGTGATAACGTGACACACAAAAAAAAAAAATATATATATGGAGATCACTAGAAAATACTTTTGAAATAATAAAAAAAAACAGGAGAGAAGGTGTGGCTCGGTGCACAGAGCGGATAGCAGCAAGTTTTAGGCGCTCCGCCAAACCCTCGGCTTCTAAGCAGCTAATGGCACAGACAGCAATGCACCATGAGCATACTCAGATGCCACAACAGACATCATCAAATCCCAATCCCAGTCCCGCCACCAGAAGACCAAATCCAAGATGGCGTAGCCTAGTGGGGAAGATGATTTCAGTGAGAACTCCCAGTCCACATACAAGGAGGAGGTAAGGGACAACCCCACATCCGATGACCCCCTCACACTCACCGCTATGATGCAGATATCGGCGGACATAAAGTGCACTTTTTCACCCGTGATCACAGAGCTTAAGGTGGACATATCACTATCTGAGAAGATGGAGGAAGTAGAGCACGTGGGTGCCAAACGGGATAAGGCAATCTCACGACTGGAGAGAGTCACAGACTCCCATGCAGCACACCTAATCGACATAAACCACCAACTCAAGGATTTAGATAACAGGGGGAGACGGCATAACATTAGGGTGCGGAGTATCCCTGAATCAATCAAGAAAGTAACATTCAGTCTGCACTACAATAGGTCTTCAATGAACTGTTAGAGCGCCAAACAGATATGCTGATCGAATTTGAGAGAGCACACAGGGCCCTAAGAGCTAGGCCGGCTGAAGAGGCTCCCCCAGGGATATTATTTGTTGCTTGCCCAATTTAAAACTGAAAGAAGATAACATGGCCAAAGCACGATGCAATGCACATATCACTTTCAGTGACACTGAGATAACCATATTTCAGGACTTATCCCTCATAACCCTAAACAACAGGTGTGCTTTGCTTCCCCTGCTGGAGGTTCTCCGGAAGTGAAACATTCCATATAGGTGGAAATTTCCTTTTGCTCTAAATGTGAAATACCAGGATCGGCAATTGTACCTGTGCACCCCCAGTGATCTGAAGGAGTTTTGCTCAGAGCTTCAATTACCTCCTGTTGAATTACCACACTGGTACCGAGAGTTTCACAGTCCACCGAGAGCTCCCAGCACTCAGGGATCACCCTACGCCACTTCAACTAAACCCCCCAGCAAGAAAGGAAAATACCAGAAACCGCACAATCCAGGGTATAGCTCAACCCCTAAACATTCTGATGCATCCAGGATGCTACACCCTGCTTTTGGCATGGACTGACGGGGTTGGGATGTGAGCTGAGAACATTCACTCGTACATTCTTTGTTACCTTTTTGTTGATTTCTTCTTTTTTGTTCCTTGCTTTTCCGTGGATTTGAACTGTCTGGCCTTGGTGGGTGGTGACTGAGGGGGTCCTCAAGAGAGACTGTTACACCCGGCCATGGCGGCACTATCCAAAAGTGGATTCAACATGGAGGTACTCCTGATTGCCACCCTGAGAGCGTGTATAAGGGGATTCAAGTACTCTTAGTACTTTTAGCATGTGAAGACTGTGGGCAGGTCTCCGATACCCCACTTACTCAAGGTACTGCATGACATTCCCTTTACCAGGAACTATACGCAGCCCCGCTACCTTCAATTTTACCACAGGGGTTTCAGGCTTAACCTCCCTTACCATATGTTGAGGTTTGCTCTCTCTCTTAGAGTGGACTGCTACAGCTGTTTGACACAGTAAATTAGGGATGGCCCACATAAACATGTAAGGGAAACTCTCTTCCTTGGGGGCGCCCACCACAGTGTATGTTATCACCGCCATCATGGAGGTGCAAAGGGCCCCCTTTTACTGCCCTCTTACTTAAACTGCCATTTAACCACTTAAGACCCGGACCAATACGCTGGTAAATGACCCAAGGTGTTTTTGCGATTCGGCACTGCGTCGCTTTAACAGACAATTGCGCGGTCGTGCAACGTGGCTCCCAAACAAAATTTGCGTCCTTTTCTTCCCACAAATAGAGCTTTCTTTTGGTGGTATTTGATCACCTCTGCGATTTTTATTTTTTGCGCTATATACAAAAATAGAGCGACATTTTTGAAAAAAAAAACAAAATTTTTTACTTTTTGTTAAAAAAAAATCAAATAAACTAAATTTTAGTCAAACATTTAGGCCAAAATTTATTTAGCCACATGTCTTTAGTAAAAAAAAAAATCGCAATAAAAAAAAATAGCTACCTAGCGGGAACACTAATAGAGCGATCAGAAAAATGATCGCTTAGTGACGCTGGCAATAGGGAGTGAAAGAGTTAACTAGGGCGGTGATCAGGGGGTTAAAACTTTATTAGGGGGGGTGGGGGGGCTATCCTGAACCTAACACTAACTGATTTTACACTGCCTGTCACACTGCCACTAAATGCAGTGATTAGATCACTGCATTCAGTGACACTGACAGGGGGGGTGGGGGGGCAGATCGCAAGGGGTTAAGTGTGCCTATGTGAGTGTATGTCAGTGTAGTGTTGGTGCAGGACTTACTGTGAGGTGTTTCTCCCATCGCAGCGGTTGGAAATACCGCTGCGATGGGAGATTACATCACTTCCCCAGGAGGAGGAAGTGACAGAACCTGGAGCGCGCGCATTGGCTGGGAGCGATCGCGGGGGGGCGGGTAAACGCCGACATCCGCCCGCTCGTCCCGGATCGCTCCCGCTCCCGGACCCCCGAACTGCACTTAGGCGGGGACGTAAATTTACGCCCTTGTGCCTGTACGGGCCATTCTGTGGCCGTATATGTGCGTGCGGGGGTCCTTAAGTGGTTAAACTTTTTTGTCCCCTTGTATATATAATTGTATCATCATTATTGTTTTGGTGCATGAGTTTATTTGTAACCTGTTCTTTAAAGGGGTTGTAAAAATGTTTTTTTCATAATAAGCATCCTTTACCTACAGACATCAGTCTTTTCACTTCCTGAAGGGAGGCTTTACTGCGGTGGTCAGTGAAGTGCTCGCCCCCTCCTGGGAACTACATCTGTGCGGCAGGAAGATCTCTATGTGTTAGAGACTTTCAAGAAGGTGTGAATTACTGGGTGTGCCTCAATTCATACTGGGAAATGTAGTTCTTACATGAACGAGCGCCCCAAACCAGGACGTGAATGAGAGAACAGAAACTAGAATGCCGGAGGTGATACAGATGAAGGAATTTAATAGGTGTTTACAAATTTTTTAACATAATTTTTACACTAATCTGTCTGTCTACCTTGCAGACATTAATTTTAGGCAAAAAAAAATTCTCCTTTAAGCTACAATTACGGCCGTATGGCTGAGTATTATAGCTTCTACATTCTAAAAGTTCACAACCCATCAGGGTCTATTGGTTGCCGTTCTGATTATGCAAGTTTATAAATTAGATTTCTGAAATAGGAGCTGGGAGAATGGGACAAGTCTCCAGATGTTTGTAGATTGAATTCGTTTTTTATGTTTCCCAGTTGTGGATAGGAACCGTATACCCCCTCTGGGTAGGCCTTCCAGCTCCCCCAAAGTGGACACTGTGATACTAGCTCTTCAATGACTCTCCTTTGTGAGGTGTTTTTGTGGACACTTTTTATCACAGTTCCAACTTGCTATTTACACCTCATGGTATCATAACCTAGAGCAGTGGTTCTCAACCTGGGGGCCGGGACCCCCTCGGGGGTCAAATTATGATTTGCCAGGGGTCCCCAAATACTGGGCTGTTCCTGAAGCCCGCACCTCTCTCCCAGGCTTTTTCTCACAGCACCGCCCCCCCCCCCCGCAAAAGCTTTCCACCGTGCGAGCGCCCTCGCATTAAGATGGAAAGCTTTTGCGAGGAGGAGTCCAGACAGCCACCGAGGGACCCCAGAAGACAGCTTTCCGGGCCACTCTGTGCAAAACGAACTGCACAGTGGAGGTAAGTATAACATGTTTGTTATTTAAAAAAAAAAAAGTCCTGACTTTAGTGTCCTTTTAAGTTCACAGCATGGCTGAGGGGCAGAGACTAGATGTCCGTTGACTGGTGAGGTTTGTGAGATAGGAGGGGCTGGAGGAGAACCTCTCTCCTGACTGCAGCATAGGTGTCACTACTACGAGACACCATAAAGTCAGAGACACAGTGAGCAACACTACCTGTAAATTATAGTTGCCATTAAAAGTCCACACTACAGTTCTCAGATCAGCAGATGACCTTGATCACAAGAGCACCTAAGTTGGCTGATCAGAACTGCCACTCATCCCACCCTCCCCCCCCCCTCCAAGGAGTAAGAGAAGGAATAAAAATAGAGAATACATCGAAGGGAGGGGAAAAGTGGGGGGGGGGGAACCATAAGAGGTTTTAATACTGTTCAAAGTGGGACTCAGGGAGCGCTAAATGTCCATGGGTTGGGGGTGCAAATTACTTGTCTTGGGTACTGACAGCCCACACTTCGAAAATAATTTTATTGTTGGGGGTCCCCACAACTTGGGAAATGTTATCAAGGGGCCACAGCACTAGAAAGGTTGAGAACCACTGACCTAGAGGTTAATTACTGAAATATTTGACCCCACTCCCTTTGTGTCAGTGAGTGGACCCACCTTTTCTATTGCCTCCCTTTTTCTTTTACATTTCCCTTACCATGATTTACTCTTCATTGGGTAACAACACGACTGAATTTGCATAATGTTAGGGGTCCGAATGTACCACAAAATAGAACCCAACTTTTGCACCACTTGGGGAAGAAGAAGTCGGCCATCATACATTTACTGGCAACACACTGTCAACTCTGTCCCAAAAATGACTGATGGTTACATTACCAAAGCCTTCCACGCCACTAACCCGGCGTCTAGGACTTAGGCCGCGTACACACGACCAAATAAATCCGATTAAAACGGTCTGTCAGACCGATTTGATCGGATTTGTCTGCTGGGATAGATTGGTTTGATCGTGTGTACACGATCAAACCAAAATCACCGCCCGGCAGACAGCGCGGTGACGTGGCGGTGACGTTGACACTGCCACGTCACTGTCACCAGGAGGTAAAACACTTCTGCGCATGCGTCGAATCCATTCGACGCATGTGTGGACAGATATGTCTGCTGGTTAGCGTACTAACCAGCAGACATGTCAGACGGACGGGTTCCCAGCAGACAGATTTTAAAGCATGCTTTAAAATCTGTCTGCTGGAAAAATCTGTCTGTCCGCCCGTACACACGATCGAATTTGTCTGCTGAAACGGTCCGTCGGACCGTTTTCAGCAGATAAATTTGATCGTGTGTACGCGGCCTAAGGGTGTATCTATATTGATAGGAAAGGGCTCTGAATTTGAACTTAAACAACAATTGGCGGATCCAGAGTGCCAGTTCCTTCTTCTCACTAGCCAATGTACATTTTCCTAACACAGAACATATTTCTTTTTGTCAGAAAGTGATTGATGAGTTGTTGTTTGCTTCTGGATGTATAATCCTGGGCGTGGACTTCAACATTCCACTGTACCCCCCAACAGGATACTTCCAATGACAGATCAGCAATTACTTATTGCATACTCAAAAGAATTAAGGAAATGCTTAGCTCCAGTGGCGGCCCATCCATAGGGGGCGCACGGGTGCCACCCCCAAGCTGTAAACAACAACAACAAAAATTGGGGGGAAAAAAAATAGAAAAAAAATAAAAAGGTGCCCTCTAAGAGTGTCTGGGCGCTGGAAATACGGTGGTCTATGGGAAGCTTCCCAGCTTGCAATCAGCTGATTGCGAGTTGGGAAGCCGATTTGCCCGCATTTAGGGTGTGTGCCGGGAGCAAGTTGTGCGCCCGCACACACTCCCACTCTCCACTGATTTATTTTTATCCTCCCTTCCTGTATTTTAATTGGCAGTGATCAAGTTCAGTGGGCGGTGCTTTTTTCAGCACACTCGAGTCACTTCCGGGTTCCCGACTCACTGGAGTGTGAAGTCGGCGCCAATGATGGACTGAGACTGAGTGTCAGTGCGGCTCCATAGGCAGAGGTAAGCCCCCATGCAGAGGCAGTATCTTTACTAGGCATGATGGAACAGATAAGGAGAAGCAGCTCTGTATACCGTAGATGCAGACCTGAGAACTGAGGGATGAACTTGGAGTCCTCCTCTCCCAGCGCGGCTCCATAGGCAGATGTAAGCCTCTATGCAGAGCAGAGGCAGTAACTAGGCATGATGGAAGATAAGGGGAAGCAGCTCTGTATACCATAGATGCAGGGACTGAGCACTGTGGGATGAACTTGGAGTCATCCTCTCAGTAACAAGCTAATGCAGGGGAAGTAAATGTTTCACTTGACATGATAACAGCTCACTGCACACTAGGCTCAGCCTTATATATTGCAGGAGATAACGTTCTTCCCCAGTGACAGGTTACCCCCAGACTGCTGCTATCTCACTGTTGAACTTGTCTCCAGTTACAGAGGTATACTGTCCCAGCAGTAAATGAGGCTGAGCCTAGGGTGCAGTGAATGTTCTGTTATCACCGAGGACAGAGGTTAACCCTTTACTTCCCTGCATTTGTTTTGTTGGTTTCTCTGATTACCTACTGGAGGTAGGGTATGAGCCCAGGTTCAGACTACTGCGACTAATGCGATCTAAGACATGGCATGTGATTTGCACCCACACTGCGGTGCGTATCGCATGCGATGTCAGTGAGATGTGAGTTCAGCTATACAGTTGTTTGGCTGAACTTGCATTAGATTCGCAGGAAAAAAGTGCAGGGACTTATTTTTCCCCCCACACTGAAATCGGATCGCATGGGTGTTCTCACCTATGCGATTTCTGTGTAAGTTCACAGTTCACACTGCGATTTGTGAACCAATCTGGGGGTGCCATTAATATTGTAATGACACCCACAGCTTTTCGCAGAGGGCAGTGTGAACTGCCTGCAGGAGAGATGCGATGCGGGAACCAACACTGAAATCGCACTGGTACTCGCATCACAATCAGTGTGAACCCAGGCTAAAGGAGAAGGATCATCTCATAAAACCAGGGCTGGTGCTCCATGCTTCTAGATTAGAAGCATCCACTATTTTAGAATTCAACTGTTTGTTGAACCCAGGTGTATTACAAGGATGAGGATGATGATGACAGGTATATTATACAAGGACGAGGATAAAGATGAGGGGTGTATTATACAATGATGAGTATGATGATGATGATAATGATGGGTGTGTAATATTATACAATGACTGGAGCATCAGGGTGTCAGACAGTGTTAGAGTGTGCCACATCATGTCTCGCTGGCTGCTTTGCAATACATGATTATGGGGATTTCTGCCATGCAATGTGCTGACTGTTACACTGCATAATAGTCACAAATTGTGAGTACATCTTTCCTGTAATGTATACAGCTATATACACCCACCTGTATATAGAGACTATCCTTCATCATCACTGACTGTAGATATACATCATTATTGTATTTATTTTATTTCAGGCACTTATATAGCGCCGTCAATTTATGCAGCGCTTTACATATACATTGTACAGTCACATTAGTCCCTACCCTCAAGGAGCTTACAACCTAAGGTCCCTAACACACATTTGTACACATACTAGGGCCAATTTAGACAGGATCCAATTAACCTCCAGCATGTCCCGTTACTGTATGCATAGCTGTATACAAGACAGATGATGTATATCTGCAGTCAGTGATGATGGAGGAAGGTCTCTATATACAGGAAGGAAGGTTGGTGTATATAGCTAGCTGTATACAGGACAGATGATGTATACCTGCATACCATGATGTGTGTTATGCTGAGCCGTATACTCTGTCCTGTGATGCTAGAGCTGTATACTCTGTCCTGTGATGCTAGAGCTGTATACTCTGTCCTGTGATGCTAGGGCTGTATACTCTGTCCTGTGATGCTAGGGCTGTATACTGCTGACACTGTGGGTGGAATACAGGGGATGGTGTGGGTGGAGTATGTAAGGGGTGGGGCCAATTGGAAGTGTGAGGGGTCAAAAATTAAGGACGGAGTCTTGCGCCCCCCCCCGCCACCCACCCTAAAACTTCACCAGCCGCCACTGTTTAGCTCACTGACTTTGATGGATTCTTGGCAGGTGGCACATCCTCAGGGGAGAGACTTCACTTACTATTCAACGTTCCATAACAAATACTCCTGTATAGATTATATCTTAGTTTCACAAAGAGACTTAACTATCCTGTCAGATGCACACATAGGGACGCAGATGGTATCGGACCATGCGCCCGTCTCGATGATGCTCCAACTACAGGGCATTCCCAGGAAACCTTGCAATTGGCAACTCAACTTGACTTTACTAACTGATCCCCTGACGCTGGAGACAATCTCGGACACTATAAAGACATATTTCAAGGAGAACACCATAGATGACGTATCGCCCCTTATTATCTGGGAAGTGCACACATGTGTGCTGAGAGGTAGATTAATACAATTAGCCGCACAGTTGAAAGCCCTGTTAGACAAGATTCTAAAACTAGAGGCCCAATATAAATAAACAAATCGGTGGCAATTACCTTGGCTGACAACTTTTTAACAGCCCGTAAAGGACTGCAGGCTAAGCTAGACCTACAGGCGAAATGGATTTTGTTCTTTAGACAAGGTTTTTTTTTATGAGCATGGATACAAAAGTGGCAAATATTTAGCAAAAGCATTGAGAGACATTCGCACTTCTAACACCATCACCCAGATTAAAAATAGGGAAAATAAATTAGTACATGCCACTGACCAAATAGCATCAGAATTTCAGAGTTTTTACACAAAACTCTATAATCCTCCACCTACCCACAAGCCTGCTTCAGTTGAGAGTTCCAGAACTCAATTTATAGAACAATACTTGACACAGAGCGATCTATCGCACTTGTCGGCCTCTGATTATCTCACTGTGTAGATGGGGGCAAACTCAAAACCTATGACAAATTACGGAGGGAGTTACAAGCAAAGCACTTTACATATTGGCAATACAGACAGCTACATGACTATGTGCTTTGCTCAGACAATAGACAACACTTCTTGCGGGAGACACCCAGCTGGAAAAGCAATCAAACACAGCTTTAGTATACAAGAGACATCATATAAGGTACTGACGAATTGGTATTTTACACCGGCTAGACTGCCTGCGTGGTACCCAGATGCATCAGATGTCTGCTGATGCTGCGGCTTTCGACAAAGGTACCATGCTGCATATATGATGGGATTGTCCTCTATTGCATACTTTCTGGGATGATATCTGCACTCCAATCCAGATCCAATCCATTATGGAGACCAAACGGAACCTCACACCCGAGTGTTGTCTTAAGAATATCGTAAATTACACACTGAGCAAATACAAAAAATCTGTAGTGCGCCACATGCTGAATGCGGCAAAAGCCATCATGTCTAGACACTGTAAAATGGTGCATACACCCACGGTTATAAAATAGTTTTCTGCCCTTGATGCACTTTATAAAATGGAGGAAACAGTGGCTATGGCATCCGAAAATTCTGAAAAATTCTACAAACTCTGGAAATCTTGGTTCTTCTTTAAATACTCTGATTCTGCACCATAGTGCAAAACAGCTGATGAAAGGTTAGACCCTGATTTTCAAACCCCAATACCTGGTTCTAGACTTCCAAAGGTTTTAGTGGTGGGCTTCCTTACATTAAATATGCATAACTGTCATTCCGAAGGAAGGCAAGGATTCCAAAATTTGCTCGAGCTATCGGCCAATATCTCTGTTAAACACAGATTTAAAACTGTTCGCAAAGATATTGGCCGAGAGAATAAAACGTGAGATGGCGGGGCTGTTTCACCCCGATCAGACAAGGTTTATTCAGGGACGAGAGGGGAGGGACAATGATTAAGGACCCTCCTCCTGATTCAGGAAATGAGGAGAAGTGGAGCCCCCAGTCTACTCCTGTCGATTGACGCTGAGAAAGTGTTCGATAGGGTAGACTGGGGATTCATGTTACAAACCTTGGAAAACATGGGATTCGGAAGTAGGATGATGGGGTGGATTGGAACCCTATACAAAGCCCCAACGGCTAGGATTAAAATCAATGGAGGCCTCTCCCAATACTTCTCAATGAAAAATGGAACGAGACAGGGGTGTCCCCTCTCACCATTATTATTTGTACTGTCCCTCAAACCTTTTCTATCTAGAATACGCAAATGCCCTGAAATAAATGGAATTAAGGTGGGAAAAGAGGAACATAATTTAGCGGCATTTGCTGACGATGTGCTCTTCTACCTGACCAATCCTAAAACTTCTATCCCAGAACTATTAAATATATGTAGTCAATATGGGGAAATTTCAAACTTTAAATTAAATATCAACAAAAACGGAAATATTAAATGCTAGCACACCCAAGAAAGAAATGCTAACCCTTAGAGTAAAACATAAATTCCCATGGGTAAAAGAGCTTAAATATCTGGGTATCTATTTGGCGAGCACGGAAAAAAGAATCTACGAAATTAACTACATCTCCCTGATAGAAGAAATTAAAAATGAAATAACTAGAATAAAAAATCGACCAATCTCGTGGTTTGGACGAATAAACTTCTGTAAAATGGTGTTGATACCTAAGATTTTATACAAGTTCCAGATGATCCCGATTAAACTCCCAAAACAACTGATCTGTACCCTCCAAAAAAGGATTATGAATTATATTTGGGGAAATAAGAAACATAGGATATCCTTCCAGACCCTCAGACAGACTAAAAACAAGGGGGGACTAGCCATCCTGGATTTCAAAAAATATTATGATGCAACAATCCTGTCGCGAGTAGTTGAATGGGCCAGAGATAACACAGAAAAAAGATGGGTTAGTTTGGAGAATACCCTCGCAAACGTAAAATTAGAAAAAATAATATGGAATCCCCCACAATTTAGAGCACTTGACACAGAAACACATACAATCACTATGAATGCACTTAAGTTTTGGGATTATACACAAAAGAAAATAGATAAAAATTTCAACTCTCCCCTCATTTTCTTAATAACGATTAGTTCCCCCGGGGAAAATAGAGGTGGGGGGAAACTGGATTTAAAACGATAAGGCACAAGTAAGAGATATAACACATCAAGGACACGTATTAGCATATAGACAAATAGAGCAAAAATAAAATTTTATGACACTTAATGAATGGAGGTACTAACAGTTAACCCACTTAATTCAGAAACTTCCCCAACCTTTAAGAACTGGGGACCAACTCTCAGACATAGAAAAATTATGTTCTCTGGATAGCAGGAAGGGAACTATATCTAAGATTTATAAGATTCTAATACAGTGGGAGGAACTAGATGTACACCCCTTCATTAAAAAATGGGAGAAGGAATTAGGGTCACGTTGCGATAGGTCCACAATAGATAAAATTTTAAAACTGACCCACACCTCGGCTATCGACAGTCGATCCGCCGAAATGAATTTTAAATGCCTATCAGGCTGGTATCGAACACCAGAAAAACTTAGTAAATTTACGAACGACCAGTCAGCAGACTGCTGGAGGGGCTGTAAGTCACCCGGAACCATGGCCCACCTTTGGTGGGAATGCCCAAAGGTCAAAACATATTGGGAAAAGATTGTGAAAATAATAGAAGAGATCACAAAGGAAAAAATAAAAATAGAGCCATGGACGGTACTTTTTCATGGAGGGGGAGAAGGAATCAAGAAATATAGAAAATCATTGGTACCACACCTATTAAATGCCGCCAAAAGGTTGATACCAAGGAAGTGGCAGGAAATAGAATGTCCCACAATATGGGAATGGATAGACACCGTGGAGGAAACATATATGATGGAAGATCTAAGAGATAGTTCAGAGGAAAATTGGGACAGTACAAAATGGGAAAACTGGAGAGTTTTTAAAAGATCATGGAGCTATGTAGAAAACCTAAGGCCGGAGGCAAAACTAGCTTAAATAAGATAAGAGAACATCAAACAGTATGGTGGATGGGAGGGAAGAGGGAGGGGGCGGGGGGGGGACAGGAGGGGGGAGGGTATGGGGGGTAGGCCAAAAGGGGAATAAATATATAAATAAATGTATTTATAAAATGTGTAAAGAGTAAAAACTCAATACATACATATATATATATATATATATATATATATATATATATATATATATATATATATATATATAATAAACTCAAACGAAGAGAAAAAAAAAAAAAGAGAAAACTTCCACAAATGATGCAAATCTGAAACAGAGACGACAATTAAGCACCCCTACTATGAGCTGGTCTCTTATGTGCAGTGAAAGCTGACTGTGGAATAAAAAGAAAAAAAAAAAAAATATGCACAGACTCTGGAAACACGGTTGTAGACGAGTTTGGGGATGCACCCTGAAAGAGGATGCATCCTTAACCACTTCAATACCGGGCTTTTATACCACCTCCATACCGGGCCTATTCTGACACTTCTCTCCTACATGTAATAATCATCATTCTTTTGCTAGAAAATTACGCAGTACCCCCAAACATTATAAATGTTTTTTTAGCAGACACCCTAGGGAATAAAACGACGGTCATTGCAACGTTTTATCTCGCACGGTATTTACGCAATCATTTTTCAAACGCCTTTTTTTTGTAAAAAAATTGTTTCATGAATTAAAAAAATAACAAAACAGTAAAGTTAGCCCAATTTTTTTGTATTATGTGAAAGATTATGATTACGTTTACATATGTCGTGGGGGACTTGCGTGTGCGTTCGCTTCTGCACGCGAGCTATCGGGAACAGGGGCGTTAGCACCGGATGGCGGCGGGAGGGGGGATGTCCCCTCCCGCGGCCTATAAGAACGATCAAGCGGCGGAACCGCCGCTATGATCGTTCTTATGTCATGCAGAATCGCCGGCTGAAGAAGAGGATATCTGGATGATGCCTCTGGCTGCAGGCATCATTCAGATATTCACCTGCAAAACCCAGGCCGTCAATTGACGGCCACTTAGGATGGGAGATCCCATCTCTGGCCGTCAATTGTCGATGGGCCGGTATTGAAGTGGTTAAACCAATAGATTTAATACCCATATATGTGAAAGCTAATATAATTCACACTCCCCCAACCCCTTTTTTTCCTCTCTCTTTTTTTCTCTTTCTCATCTCCCCCCCCCCCTTCTCTGCTCCTTTACTAAATATTCTCTGTCCCCTCCATATGTTTTAATATAAATCAAAGTGAATTACTGCGCTGTCCAAAGTGGCACCCCAGGCTGTATGTGGTAAGAAAAACAAATGTATGTGCTGCTGCAACTCTAATGCGAGATACACACACCAGAACAATATAAACAAACCGAGCTGCGCTGCAACTTCAAATGCATCAAAGTGTATCATAAAGTGATAAATAGTAGTAATTACAGGGATGATCCAAAAAAAACAACCTGCAAAAACTTCCTCCTAGATAGAGGGAGGAATGTGACAAATGAGTCCTGAAACAGAAAATGATTAAGAGTGACCATAAAGTCAAAATCAAAAACTCTTCCCAGTGTTCATGTCACAGTACTGAGAATCAGTATCAGATGTAAATGGATTCCTCACAGGGTAATAGAAAACATAGTTCATAGAGGTGCACAAATCTTCTAGGGAAAATCCATGGAAAAATCCATGGTGACTCCAAACCAAAGATGAGGCAATGAAATAGATAGAAGATCCTCCACCTATGATAACAATGCAGCTTATCGACAGGTGTGGCTGCTACCCCAGCCCTGGGTCTCTGTAGAACACAGCAGGCACTCCTGAGTCTCTTGTACTAGTACTCCTCAATGTGTTCAATATTAGTGTATCCCCATGCAAGTATAAAACTACTATAGCATGATACTGTATACAAATTTCATGAGTAAAAACAAGGATATACACTCACATATTAGTAGATATAGGTAGGCATGTCATGTATATCTCAAGCTGACCCGCTCTCGGTATCTGCCCGTTCCTTCCGGGACCTTTGCGTTTGTTTTTGGTGACGTCAGCACACCACTCCTCCCTAAGCTGTTTCGTCACAGATGACAATGTCAAGGGGGCACATATTTATCACTTTATAATGCACATGTCACTTTGATGCATTTAAAGTTGCAGTGCAGCTCGATATGCTTTAATATACTGTGACGGTATGTGAGGTGCGATACATGATAATAGGTACATTTCACCTCGCATTCATTCCATTATGAGGGACTGAACCAGAATCCGGGCCGGGTTTTACAGCTTCTGGGGCTGGCTAGGGTTCCGGTCCGGATGTTTGGGTCCACTGGAGTCCACAGTCAGCTGGACCTTAAAAGACCAGGAAGAGAGCACAACAGGGCTCTGGTTTTTGGAGACTCAGGAGGGAACCTGAGTGTGAGGAGCTCTCTGTAAAGACACTGCAAGAAAAGGTTTGCTTTGTTGTTTATTTTGTGGGTGGTGGGGAGCAGCCCCACACTGTATAGATAGGAGACCCTGATGTTTAGTTTAGCGCCAGACGGCAAGGATTTAATTTTACTGTTTTAACCTGCAAACCTTTTGTAAATAAAACCTGGCATCCGCCAGACTTAAAAAGAAAGTGCCTGCTTGCGGACTGTGTTTCAGAAAAGTGATCCCCACGAGCTAATCTTCCACAATACCTTAGACCAGGGGTGTCAAACTCAATTTCCCCGTGGGCCGCATCAGCATTATGATTGCCCTCAAAAGGGCCGGTTGTATCTGTAAGATTAGATGTCCAGCGCATCCCCTCCCCTTACATTAGATGTCAAGAGCCCCCCCACCATCAGAAGTTGAGTCCCCCACTCTCCCTTATATCACAGTACACCCCCTGGAAGCTGGATGCATTGCTTGAAAGCAAAAAGTTAGGGTCTGGGACCAGAGGAGGGCTGGAGCTCTTCTGCAGCTGCAGGAGAGGTGCGAGGGCCGGATTCGGCCCGCGGGCCTTGTGTTTGCCACCTATGCCTTAGACAATATTTTCTTAGGAACATTCTAATAGAGCTTCAGATTAAATATATTTATATTGCAAAGAGTAGTTCACAAACAGAATTATTACCAGGGAGGTACACATGATCAGAAACTGTACAAATTATTTGATGTTTTGTAAACACAACAAATGTTGATGTATCATGTAGCACCCAGGACAACTGTTTTCTTTGTATGGGTGTTACAAAAAAAAGGAGATCTGGATTAAAAAAAAAAAAAAAGATGATTATAAAAAATATTCTAAACATTATTATGGAGATATGGCTTTTGAAAAAAAAAAAAAAAATCATGAGATCACGAGAAATAATAAAAAAATATGTTTGACAGAATTCTGAATATCAGCAGCAAAACAACTTAATTATTCTAGCATTATAAAGAACAAAAGAATGCGCTGCATTAAAAGATCCCAGAATTTGCAGCGTGACGAATGTGCTATCTCCATTATGAACACAAGTTTTACCAGACTGGGGGCTCCCCATCTCGTACTTGATTCTGAGCATGTGTGGGTTTTTGCGCATTGGAAAAGCATACAGACGATCAGATTTTCCGATAGGGTTTTTTCCCATTGGAAAAATTTGAGACCCTGCTCTCAAACTTTTGCTGGCGGAAATTCCAACATAACAGCCAAACTAAAAAAATCATTGTGGCAAAAAAGCTGCACAGTTATTAACTTCTGATGAACTAGCCCATATTAAAGATAGACTAATCTTTCAAGATGGTAAATATTAAAAGAAAGCCTGTCAACAGAAATATGGAGGCTGTCAATGCTGACCTCCAACTGAATGCTAGTTTCCTGGCTGTTATTCTGATCCACATCTTCAAAACTTTCTAAATACCGGTAACTGTCTGGCTCAGGATAATTATGCACATCAAGAAAGTCAATGAAAATTCTTAATCTGTATACTTTTTGGTTTAGTAAATCAAAGGGCCTGATTGACTTAAAGGGGTTGTAAAGGTACATTTTTTTTCCTAAATAGCTTCCTTTACCTTAGTGCAGTCCTCCTTCACTTACCCCATCCTTCGATTTTGCTTTTAAATGTCCTTATTTCTTCTGAGAAATCCTCTTTTCCTGTTCTTCTGTCTGTAACTACTAACTGTAATGCAAGGTTTTCTCCCTGGTGGGGAGTGTCGTGCTCGCCCCCTCCCATAGACTACAGGAGAGTCAGGACCCTCTCTACGTTGCAGATAGAGAAAGGAGCTGTGCGTTGGTGGGTGTCCTGACTCTCCCGTAGTCCAAGAGAGGGGGTGTACATGACACGCCACACCAGGGAGAAAACCTTGCATTATTGTGTGGAGTTACAGACAGAAGAACAGTGAGGATTTCTCAGAAGAAATAAATACATTTAAAAGCAAAATCAAAGGATGAGGTAAGTGAAGAGGGACTGCACTAAGGTAAAGGAAGCTATTTAGGAAGACATTTTTTTAACTTTAGAACCCCTTTAAATGAAATGCACAAAAGTGAGGAATTGCTATAAGGACTATAGTAATGCACATGTTGTGGATTCATATGGGTTCATGTATGTTTATACACTCCGTGAACATGATTTGGGAAACAGACCTGGTAAAATATAGACTTGGAAGCTATTTGCATTGCAGTAAATAAATAAATCATCGTCTCTGTCGCCTTTTGTAGTCTAATATATAACATTACAATTCTTTGTGAATGCTTTTTTGAAGAACCCACAACGTGGAGAGAAGTATTTAGACATATAACAAAGATAGGTAGTATATTAAAGTACCAGTTGTAAATCCATAAATGTTCAAATAGTTTTGTGAGAGGCTTGAGAATAAATGCATTTACTCTGCCTAAGAATAGGATCAGTATGTTGGGGATTACAGGTTCGGCCTAGTAGCAAAAAGCCAAAGGTCAACTACTGCCTTTTCATACCTCCTCCAACTAGGTGGCAGAACAATCTATTTGAGGTTGTGCATAGCATTGATCTTTAGTTGTGACCCAGTGCTTAATTAGTCCTATAAATAGGTCAATCTGTCTCGTATCTTTCCTATTACTAAGGGATGTTGCTTTTTAAAAGGTATTTACAGCTCATGATGCATCATGATTTATGGCTCATTGTAAAAGTAGATTTTCAGCCGCACACTCCAGACAGCAGGTGCATACATAACAGCAAGAGAACACGTTTCATATTTTATGCACAAATACTCATTTATAATGGATTTTATTTTAGAAAAGATGTGTACAAGTCGGAATCATAGCACAGTGTTCTGTAGAAATAAGGCATATTTCTTTTCCTCACAACTTGCATTCTTTACATAATTCCTATAATACATTGTGTATCCCTCCCGAAAATAGTCTGTGTCATGCACAATTCAGTAGGGAAAAATAGCCAGCAAAAAAGAAAATCATTCCTTAAGTTTTGTTATTAGATTTAAAGATTAAGGGGTTTTACACCAGTGTTTCTCAACCTTATTTCAGTCAAGACACCCTTTTAACCCTGACGACCACAAAAGACACAAATCCCTTTTCTCTCAGGGGAGAGAAGACAGTTTGTGTGCACCTCCTAAGTAGGAACAACGATTTTTCTCCTCCCCTAGTTAGTTCCATACCCCCCACAGTTAGAACACACCAAGGGAATACAGTTAACTCCTTGATTGCAGCCTAGTGTTAACCCCTTTCCTGCCAGTGACATTTATACAGTAATCGGTGCATTTTTATAGCACTGATCGCTGTATAAATGTCACTGGTCCCAAAAATGTGTCAAAAGTGTCCGATTTCTCCACCCTGCAATATCACAGTCCTGATAAAAATCACTGATCTATTACTAGTAAAAAAATAATAATAATAAAAATGCCATAAATCTATCTTCTATTTTGTAGACGCAATACATTTTGCACATGTCAATCTATATAAGCGTATTGCGATTTTTTTACCAACAATATGCAGATGAATACATATCGGCGTAAACTGAGGAAAAAATCTACTTCTTTACAAAAATAAAGCGCTCTATTTTTGGGAAAAAAGGACGTAAATAATGTTTGGGTACAGCGTCGAACGACCACGTAATTGTCAGTTAAAGTGACACAGTAACGTATCTTAAAAAAATGGCCTGGTCAGGAAGAGGCTAAATTCTTCTGGGGCTGAAGTGGTTAACGTATGGCCAATTTCAAGGCACCCCATTCAAAAATGTAATAAAACAAATTCACCAGTTTTACATAATTCAGTGGCCTCTGCAAACACCCAACATTAGAGGTGAATAATATTTACAAAGCAATATACTTTTGCACACTGGCACTGACTAGTATTTCAGAGTTTCTCTTCTCCCTCAGTCTCTCCCCTTAGTAAGCTAATGTAAACCCCAGGGCTGATGGCAGGACCTTCTTAATGCATAGACATCCCTGGGCCCCATGATAATTTTGCATTATTCTCTGCCACTAGAGGTTAACAAGAGATGTGACAAAAGCATTACTCACTACTCTTGTCAGCAGGGAGGAAAAGCACAGCAGTGCCAAACAGACTTGAAAATTGCAGCCAGGCAGGGGAAGGCAGCCTATTTCTTGTAGTATTCTAGTACAGCCTTGACAGCTGTCCTTAAACACTGAACTGCAAAGCTGGAGCATGCAGTTATGGGCAGAGTTGTGCACAGGAAAAGTTGCCTCCTAAATCCCGACCTGCCCAACCTTTAAAATGAACTTCTTTACAATAAGAAAGCGCTCTATTTTTGTGGGAAAAGGGTGTAAATGTTGTTTGGGTACAACGTTGAACGACCACACAATTGTCAGCTAAAGCAACACAGTGCCATGTCACAAAAATTGGCCTGTCAGGAAGGGGGTAAATTCTTCTGGGGCTGAAGTGGTTAACATCTGGCCAATTTCAAGGCACCCCATTCAAAAATGTAATGTAACAACATCTTTAAACACTGAATTGCAAAGCTGGAGCAAGCAGTAATGGACAGAGTTGTGCACAGGAAAAGTTGCTTCCTAAATCCTGACCAGCCCAGCCTTCCTTTCCATGCCCTCGGGCTTTCACATTGAGGATTCAGTGAAGGAGTTTTTCAGGCAGTATAGCAGCGCTATTTTTAGCGCTGTACCGCCTGAAAAACTCTTCAATGTGAAAGGGGTCTTAGAGTAAACGAGCATATTGCAAGCATAAAGAAAGGACGTACCAATCATAGTGTGCCCATGCTTTATCTCCAGTATCATAATCAAAACCCACAGGGTACAAAGTTTCAAGTAATTGATAAGTTTGTTCCCCACTGGGGAGGAGACTAATCGCAGGGGAGACTCGAAATTAGAGACTTTCTGGATATACCAACTCAAGACTTACACAAATCATGGAATAAACGCATTTATTAACCAGGCATGATGTGCGGTCCCCGTTCACCCTTCTCAGTTTTTAAAATTGCCCTTCTTGTTTTATTTTAATTCTTCCTTACCTTTTCCATTTATTGCCATATATTTATTTCATTATATTGTTATTCATATTTATATTATATACCAAAATTCTGAATAAACAAAATAGTAGCGCTACAGTGCAAAAATGTATTTGAACAATACTAATTAATAATATACTAAATCTGTGACAAATTCAAAAATTATATATTTAAAACATTATATATAATGTGAGGAGAATAGAAATGTGTAGCAATACACATATACTAAATAGTGATGTGATAAGTGTTTCCACAAAACATCCACATAACAACTGCTATACTTAATAGGACAAATTCAAATAACTCCAAGTGAATACAATTTTAGTGTCCAAAAAAAAGTCTTCTTAAAAAATCTTCTTAAATGAGACCTTTCACCACACCAAAGTGCTCAGTGACTCCACACCCCCAGGAATTGCGCTTACCAATAGGCTATGCCTTGCATTCGCATGCTTGGCAACAACAGCTGAATTTATTTCCACACAAAATATTCAATTCCACCAGCGTTCTCATAAGTCAAAGCGTTGTTCCACATGAAAAAGTAAAGGTGACCCCAATAGTGAAGTATATCAAACTTATTTATTAAAACCAATAAAAAAACTTCTCACATTGCACACACATTTAGCACAGCAATTCAAGGCACTTCAACAGTGAACTTAGCAGCGGGCTCTACACCATAGATGAATGACTGGTTGTATTGTGGTCTCGGCTGACCTGCATAAACTGTCTCACACCCCTGCTGCGTCCGTCTCACTCGTCACTCTTTCCTTCAAATGTAACTGAAACACACGTTGGTCAGTACTCGGTCCTCGGACGTTCCCCCGATGTGCCGTGTAACTTCCCCTAGACTAGTTTGGTCGCTCAGGACTTTTTTAAATAGGCTTGTGCCAAACTTGTGTGCCTATAGCTCCGTCCTTGGCTACTGTGTTTAACTACTGTACAAGACAGGTTCTGCCTTTAGCAGGTTAGGGAAAAGGTCATAACCATCAATCACTAGGAGTCTCACAAGTGCCAGTATATCTATATGATATTTAATCAATGCTCTTTGAACTTAGTTATGGCACAAAAAGAAAACTGAATAAAAAAAAAATTAAATTGACCAATGACCACATATGATGACTGCCAAATATTAGAACTGTAGAGAATTGCATGTCACAAGAAAATAATCACATGTCTGTTGCTAAACCCAGGTGTTACTGTTACTATTGTCATAGTTGGTAATAGCTACAATGACATACATTTATATACAACAATTATGCAATGTCAAAATAGGGGGAAAAAAAGAAAAAGAACAGTTGGAACTTGGCCTATTCCCAAAATGCTATAGGGAAGCTTTAATATGCTTTAATAACATTTTTAAGTTTTAAATGTTCTCCATATAATGTTCCACATACTACTCTCTTTTTTTTTTTTTATTTCACCAAAGTGAAACCAAACTCAAGAATCACCCAAAAAAATAAATAAAGGTGATATAGGAAAGAAAAATAGTTAGCATTAAAAGAAAATCAATTTGCAAGTCAAACAGGCCACAGGAAGTTATATAAGAGAGACACTCTGTTAAATGAAACACCATAAAAAATATATATATTTTAGAATTTAGTTAGGCCTGTAAGGTACGGCGGTGTAGTGTATTTCTCGCGGCGGAATCGAAATACGCGATTAGTGGGCGTGAAGCATTTAAATTAGGCGCGTCCCCGCGGCAATCGAACTGCGCATGCTCCGTTCAGAAATTTCCTGCCGTGCATTGCGCGAAATAACGTTGTTGCGTAATTTTTTGTTTGAGTAGCGTCGTTTACGTACATTCCTATTCCCGGAACGACTTACGTAAAAAATAAAAAAACACGTTGAAATTCGACGCGGGAACGACGGCCATACTTGACATGGGCTGTCTAAAACTAGACCAGATAAAAGGTGGAATAACTTTACGCGACAAAAAGATGACTACAGATGCCGTAAGAGATTGCGAACGACGCTCGTAACTTCGTGGATCATCGGAAAATGCTCATTTGCATACCTCGACGCGGAAAACGACGGGAACGCCACCCAGCGGCCGCAAAATTATTGCAGCGTAGATCCAAAGGCGTACGAACACGTAAGCCAGTCAGATTGAAGCCTGAAGCCGTCGTTTCATGGTTTGAGGCTTCAGACTAATGAAACGACGCACGTAATTTGAAAGTACTCCGGTCTAACGTGAGATAGACCGGAGTAAGGGCTCTGTAAATCTGGCCCAATGTTTTAAGGTCCTCTGTGTTTCAAAGTACTTTGCCCACTGGGTACTCTGGGTCCAATCATCCATCCTTGTTTGTGTATTTACCCTAAAATACAAAACTCAAAAACCATTAATAACACCTCACTGTACCTCTCTGAGAGGTTCCTAATGAGTCCATCAACAGTAAGGACCATCAAAAATGCAGACACACACACACATCTGTACTTATGTAGACATAAAACCTTTACTCATATTAAAAGCACATGAGTCACTTTGGAAGTTAAAAAAAAAAAACACAAGACCTACTGAATCCATAAGATGCCACAAGGTGCAAAGTAATGTACTTTCCAAGTGTTAGAGTGAATGAAACTTCACTCTAAGCCACAGGAAAGGAAAAAGGAAACAAAACAAAATCCCTACAGTTTCTTAGAGTTATAGGGATCGAGATCTCGTATCTGTGCACAGATTATTTGTTTGCGAAAAAAAAAGTATAAATTGGTACTGGTACCAGTATTGAGCTCATTACAAACAGGGAAAAAATAAAACAATACAAAGCATGCTCATTAATGTGTTCACATTTGTTATTCATAAAACAATGGTGTACACCCCTAAAAATAAAAATTATTTTTTTTTTACACATGGACAGTTCATACACATGCATTCCATCACTCAGACACACATATTCATTTAGATTGAATTCCAAAGATTTTGGATAGAGCTTTGGTAATTGCAAATGAATTGCTAGGCATTTCTGGCCACTGGGAGAATCCAAAAGAAAGAGGAGAAAAAAAAACGTTACCTTTTGTTAGGCGCGTATTTACACATATGTACAGCTACATGCAGCTGCTTTATATGTAAATACTGTATACTTTGAGGAACTCACTTAACCTCAAAAAAGATAACTTGTAGAAAACAGTTTTCTTTATCGTACAGCACAGGATAGAGAGCCTTAATCATTACATAGTGGGTTGTATGGGTCACCAGAGGTGATTGTACACTGGCACAACCAATGAGAACAAGTTCCCCTCCATATAACCCCTCCCATACAGGAAGTACCCTTGTTTTTTCACCAGTGTCTAAGAAGATTTTATGCTAATTAGGATGTGCTAAAGGAAGCTCTGCCATAGAGGCCCTTGGGGCAAAAGAGCTTTACTTCAAGTCCATCCAAGATTCTTAAGTTATTACGCCACAACTGGATGGTATCTGGGCCTCGCGCACGAGGTGTCACCTGTAATGTCTCTCTTTGGAGGACTGGGCTCTAGGGTCCAGCACTTTCACTTTTTAACAAATGCTAAAAGTCCTGGCAGAGTCTTTTACAAGGCCCAGGGAAGAGGCATCATTTAAGTAGGAACCCATATCACACATGCCAAAAAAGATAACTTGTAGAAAATGTATTACTCTATCCCCCTTTTTATTAACTTATTTAAAGAAAACAATACAACATTCTTACGTGTACATTGGTAAATGGTCAATGACATTCCCACTTTAAACTAGTGAAACCAAAATGCCCTAGACCTCTAAAACGTAACTTATATCTTGTATTTCATCCCCAGTTTTAGTGTACTGGTTTGGTGCCGATGGACAATTACTCCATCCATTTTTCAAATTTAAGGAGTCAATAACGTTTCTTTTAAAGTATTGGAATTCTTTCACAAACTCATTCCATTTCTGTTTCATTTGTCTAATCTCATACTATAAAGCCTCATTTTTAGCCTTAATAGTTGAGGAAGGGATGTATGATTTTGTATTTTCATACTTCCTAGGCCATTTATCTCAGCGCGATGAGTACATAGTTACATAGTTAGTCAGGTTGAAAAAAGACACAAGTCCATCCAGTTCAACCCTAAAAAAAATAAACAAAGAAAATAAAACACAGTACAATCCCATACACCCAACTCCATACCCACAGTTGATCCAGAGAAAGGCAAAAAAAAAACAGCGGAGCATGATCCAATTCGCTACAGTAGGGGAAAAAATTCCTTCCTGATCCCCCGAGAGGCAATCGGATTTACCCCGGATCAACTTTACCTACAAATCTTAGTACTCAGTTATATTATGTGCATTTAGGAAATAATCCAGGCCCTTCTTAAAGCAATCTACTGAGCTGGCCAGAACCACCTCTGGAGGGAGTCTGTTCCACATTTTCACAGCTCTTACTGTAAAGAAACCTTTCTGTATTTGGAGGTGAAATCTCTTTTCCTCCAGACGTAAAGAGTGCCCCTTTGTCCTCAGTGTTGACCTTAAAGTGAATAACTCAACACCAAGTTCACTATATGGACCTCTTATATATTTGTACATGTTGATCATATCCCCCCTTTTTCTCCTCTTCTCAAGAGTGAATAAATTCAGTTCTTCTAATCGTTCCTCATAGCCAAGCTCCTCCATGCCTCTTATCAGTTTGATTGCCCTTCTCTGCACTTTCTCAAGTTCTCCCATATCCTTTTTGAGAACTGGTGCCCAAAACTGGACTGCATATTCCAGATGAGGTCTTACTAATGATTTTTACAGGGGCAAAATGATATCTCTCTCTCTGGAGTCCATACCTCTCTTAATACAAGAAAGGACTTTGCTCGCTTTGGAAACCGCAGCTTGGCATTGCATGCCATTATTGAGCTTATGATCAACTAAAACCCCCAGATCCTTCTCCACTACAGATCCCCCCAGTTGTACTCCCCCCTAGCATGTATGATGCATGCATATTCTTAGCCCCTAAGTGCATAACTTTACATTTATCAACATTAAACCTCATCTGCCACTTAGTCGCCCAATTAGACAGAGCATTGAGGTCGGCTTGTAAATTGGAGACATCCTGCAAGGACGTTATTCCACTGCATAGCTTGGTGTCATCTGCAAAGACAGAAATGTTACTTTTGATCTCAGACCCAATATCATTTATAAATATATTGAAAAGTAAGGGACCCAGCACCGAACTTTGGGGTACACCACTGATAACCTTGCACCATTCAGAGTATGAATCATTAACCACAACTCTCTGAATTCTGTCTTTCAGCCAGTTTTCTATCCATTTACAAACTAATATATCCAATCCTGTAGACCTTACCTTACACATGAGCTGTGTGTGGGGAACTGTATCGAGCGCTTTTGCAAAATCCAAGTATACCACGTCCACTGCCACGCCTCTGTCCAGGGTTTTACTTACCTCTTCGTAAAAGGAAATCAGGTTTGTCTGACAACTTCTGTCTTTCATGAATCCATGCTGTCTGCTGCTTAAATAGTTTGTTTCCAGCAAGAACTCATCCATGTGGTCTTTTATTAAACGTTCCAGTATCTTCCCAAATATAGAAGTTAAACTAACAGGTCTATAGTTACTTGGTAAAGACTTTGTTCCCTTTTTAAATATAGGCACCACATTGGCTCTGCGCCAATCCAGTGGTACTATTCCTGTCATTAATGAGTCCCTAAATATTAGATACAGTGGCTTTGAAATTTCAGAGCTTAATTCTTTTAGGATCCGTGGGTGGATGCCATTTGGTCCAGGTGCTTTATCCACCTTTGTTCTGTCTAAATACTTCTGGACCATATCACTTTTGAGCCATTGTGGATTTGGGGCTGTGTCACTCCCACCCCCATTATGGACATGATCTCCCCCATGCTCCATTGTATACACAGAGCTAAGGAAAGCATTTAATAAATTTGCCTTCTCTTTGTCATCAGTCACCCACTCTAGATTATTTTGTAAAGGGCCTACATGCTCAGACTTGACCTTTTTACTATTAATATATTTAAATAATTTTTTTGGGGTTTTTCCTACTATTTTTTGCAATATGTCGTTCATTTTGAATTTTTGCATCCTTGATTTTCTTTTTACATATTCTATTATATTCTTTGTAACATTTAAACGACACTAGTGTTCCTTCATTTTTATATTTATTAAAAGCAATTTTCTTATTGTTTATAGCTTTTTTAACTTTGCCTGTGAGCCACATAGGTCTTATCTTTAGCCTTTTAAACTTATTGCCCATGGGAATATACTTTGCAGTGATGTTCCAAAGAGTCTTTTTGAAGAATACCCATTTCTGATCTGTGTTCATCGTTGCCAATATTCCCTCCCAGTCCAAGCCCTGGAGAGCAGTCCTCATCCTTTGAAAATTTGCTCTCTTGAAATTAAGTGTTTTTATCTTTCCTGTATGTATTTCTTGCTTATAGTTAACATTAAATGAAATCATGTTATGATCACTGCTACCCAGGTGTTATCTGAACATTAGTAATAAGCTCTGCATGGTTTGATATTACCAGGTCCAACAGAGCATCATTCCTAGTTGGGGCCTCAACAAACTGGACCATAAAATTGTCCTGCAATAGGTTTTTAAATTTTTGTCCTTTAACTGTCCCAGAAATTCCATTATTCCAGTCAATTTCTGGGTAGTTAAAATCCCCCATTATTATCACCGTCCCAGCCCTTGCAGCCCTTTCCATCTGTGCAAGGAGCCGAGTCTCCACCTCCTCATTAACATTGGGTGGTCTATAACAAACTCCAATGATTAACTTTGAACTACCCACATCTGTATGCAGTTCCACCCATAATGCTTCAACTTCATCACACTCTCCATTAACCAGGTCCTCTTTCATGCTTGCTTTGAGGTCACTTCTCACATAGAGACAGACCCCTCAACCTTTCCTTTTTACCCTGTCTTTCCGAAAGAGAGCATAGCCAGGAATATTAATAGCCCAGTCATGTGAGGATTGAAGCCACGTTTCAGCAATACCGATTACATCATAGCTCTTCTCAGTACACTTCCATGTCACGACTCTTTGTTGTATATTGATTCGATTTTAATATCTTTTTACCAGAAGACAAACAAAACTGGCAAATGTAGCCAAATAAACCACAAGTGAAGCACTATCTTTTGTAAAGTATTAAAGCGTCTCTTAACTGGTGTGGTTTTAGGCTGAGAATATTCCATGGCTAAAACCTGATTAACATCTTTTTCTGTCTTCGTACAAGATATAGAGCCACTTTCAAAAGAGCATCCACCTTTTAAAGAGTTGTTGAAACTAGCACATACTCCAAACGGAGATAATTTCCTGTTGCATCTAGAAATACTCACACCAGTTGCATTACAATCTATGGTATGTGGAGATTGCACACGCTGCCCTAGCCTGGAAGATGCAGACACTGGTTCACATTTACTGTCTGCAGCTCCCTGCTCATTTTGGTTGTCTATTGTTGGCTGCGGGTGGCTAGCATTCATATCTGTCATAGAAACTCCTTGAGAGATATACTTTGCAACAACAACGCTCTGTAGTTGTTAGCTAACCAGAAAGCCGCAAAAAGTAGTGCAATCTTACCCTCACATTTGTTGTATTTTTTTCTCTGTAATTTTACATTTACATACTCTTGTGCCTGGTGCCATGGGCTTTTAGATTCCTCCATTGCTCTTATTATTTCTGAGCCATTTTTAACTTTAGCAATCCTAGCCATCAATTTCTCCATGATGTACAAGTTCAGTGATGATACAACAGTACACCACAGAACAGACTTCTGACACAGTAGTCTACCACTTATGCACAAGAGTGGAGACACAAACATTAAAATAACACTACTATCTTCACAGAATAAAGTCTATACCCAAAAACAAAAGATAGAGGAGACGTGCTGAACCATAGTGCACAGCACACAAGGAACAAAAGGTCACCGTCTAGGTAGACAATAGAACGGTAAACACAGTCGAGTTTACACTAATATCTGCTACACACAAGTCAGTTTTAAAAAAAACAAATCTACCACAAAATCATGCTGTTGATTTGACATGCAAAATCGCACCAGTGTGAACCAGGGCTTAACATGAGTTTGAATGTGATTGCCTAATTCTGAACACAGCTACATCCCCAGTTATAAGAGGGTGTGCAAACATATGAAACCACTTTTTTTGTTTTTAGTCCCCCTAAAAGATTGTTTGTTTTTCAATTGAGTTGTACAGTTTATAGGTCACATTAAAAGTGGAAAAGGTTTTGAAAGGATTTATGTTTGTCTCATGTTTTTACATCACAGAAACATGACATTTTAAACTTTATATCCACTGTATTTGTTATTTTTTTTTAAAAAGAGACTTTCCAATCACTTTAGTACATAGATGCACGTCTATTCTGTGATGCATCAATCCGATCCATCGGCCTAATTTGTGTGTTTTACTGTTTACTATTCTGGACGACGTTAATTCTTTTGACCCCCATAGTGAGTTGTTTTTCTTTCCTAAAAATTGTCAGTCTATTTTTGTTTATAGCGCAAAACATACAAACCGCAGAGGTGATCAAATACCACCATAAGAAAGCTCTATTTGTGGTAAAAACTTGTGTTTGGGTACAATGTCGCATGACCGTGCAATTGTCAGTTAAAGCGAACCAGTGCCATTTTGCAAACAGGGTAAATTCTTCTTAAGTGATTAAGGCAATTTAGCACTGTACGTAGACTGCAGAAGGTGGTAGACCTGACTTGAATTTCAGATATAGTTGCAAATATATTCGGATGTGAATAGTATAAAGATGGTTCTCCTTAGAAGATGAATTTATTTCCAGTTATGATTTGAGGAGTATGCTATGTGTATACTATTTACACCTCCTTATATATTGTAAGTTAATTAAATTTTCTCTAGGAATGGCTGTAGGAAAGTACCACTATGTTAAGTGCAGGCTGGAGGAGGCGCGAGTCTCCCACCCCTCCTTGTCTTAAATGGTTTGTTAATATATTTGCATAGTGATGAATTATATCAGATCCCTACCTTTCCTGGTATAGTACCTTAATTGTGCATAGTGTCTATATGAACTAATTATAATGTTTTCTAGCTAATGTCGTTTTATTGTATGGCTATTGGCATTTATATATTTTTTGACCATATATATATTTTATATTGTCCTGTTTTATACATATTGTATGTCTTTAATTTTGACTATGAATTGTATTGAGAATATGTAAAGGTATACTGTATATTCTAGATGTATAGGAGATCTTGCCAATATTTGTAATGTGTTTTTAATGTTTCCTAATGTTTTTAATGCATGAAACATTTTTTAAACCAGCGGTAGAGGGGACACCAGGGGAAACTAACTGGAAAGACATTTACGGTGTCTCTCCTGCAGTATAGGTATTTAAAGCTTGGTGTGACATTCAGAATTAGCCTCCGTTCCCAGTCGAAGCCTTTTACGGGGAAACGCAGCAGGTGGAGCACTAGTCTCTGACGTCACTACGCATCAGCTGGCTGGCTTGAGCCGCGGCTGTTTGAAAATCATTTCATTGCCTTTGGATGTCAGTGTTCTATGGAAGTTTTTGCAATAAATTATTTTAAAGGAAATACTGCACCATGAAGTCTCTTTTTCTTCTTCTCTTTACCTGGTAAATTAATCTGAGTTTGGAAGACATATAGGAGGATCGGGTAATGCTGTGTAGAAAACATTGCATACAATAGCTCTCTATACTCGCTTGCATACAATAGCAGTCCTCTGTATTGGGATGAATACTGGTTCAGGAGGCGTATGAGGAGGAATATCCACAGTCAGACTGACCCATCCATGAGCGAGTGTAACATTAGTTTCGGGGGTACCTTGGAAGGAATAACCATGGTCAGACCGATATATTACTGAGCCCATTTGATCTCGATTACTGGAGATCCACCTTATCCGGTAAGCACACCCCCCCTTCCCAATCAGTCAACATTGAATAAGAAGTCTCAAATTTCAACATGAATGCTTGATATCACCATTTTTGTTTTATTTTCGAAGTACTAAATGGACTTGAATGTCAACACAGCTTGATTGTATCAGAATTCTATTGCACACAGGTTGATTAAACAAAATTTATTGCATAGGCTTGCACAATTTTAATCTCTCTTTTCCACATAGAATACCAGGACTGTTAATACTGCTATCCTGTGTGAATTGGCCATTAACTTTAGCCTACAGCACTCTTCACTACAGGATCTATATGCCATTCTGTCATTAACCTAGCAGAAGATCAGAGATATATACATATTATATATATTGTGACAGGAAGTCAGGTAAATCTGTGTGTGTGTTGTCACAGACGGGAGATATATTTCTGCCTTGTTTAGACAATACACCAATTACTATTAGGCGTCGGCTGCAGAGATGGCCAGAGAGGTTTGGGGCGTTAGAAGCCTTCAGCTGTTCAAAATGAAGCAATTAAAGCCCCTATAAAGATAGCCTAAGGATGACGACTGATTGCTGCATCCTGAGGCTGTGTGAGTAAAGGAGCAGTCACAACCAGTACTGAAGAGGTGAGGTGCTGATGGATATTTCTGTGTGAGAAATATCAGAGACTTTTTGTTTTCTGCTGTAGGACCAGCAGTGTCTGCCCAGCAGTAGGCTGTGCCAGACTCCATAGGAAGGTTCCTGTGTTGGGAAGGTAGACGCCCCAAGTGGCAAGGGTTTATTTTATGTTTTGTTTATGCTGTTTTGATGCTTGCACGTGTATCCAGCAATATGGAAAAATAAACCATATCATTTGTTTTCAATCATCCTCAACTGCCTTTTTTGTACAGTTCAGCGTGTAGTGAACCCATCCAGGGGGTCACACACACCCGCTACCGAGCTAATCCCTCACACATGGTGGAGAATGCGGGCAGTTAAAGTAAACCCAAAATGGAGGAGATGCTAAAACAGATGGTTATAGCAAATTCAAATCAACAGCAGATGAATGCAGGTTTGCAGCGGAGCCTTGCAGCTCACCAAAAGAGCATTGCAGCTCAACGACAGGCTCACCGAGAGAGAATGGCAGGTTGGCAACAGAGACGCCAGCAGCAAATGGAGGCCATCGGGAAACTATTTGAGAGAACAGAGGAAAAGGATAGCAAGCCCTCTCTGATTGAGAATCCAGAGGACCATAATGCTATGGAGGTTACCACATCTGTTGAGACGGAATCATCACCGGAGGGTAGTACTTCACCAGAGGAACAAGAAGTGAAGCCAGAGAAGTGTGCCCTGGCAGAGCCTGAAACTCCCGAAGTAAAGGAGCCGCTATTAGTAGTAGAAGAGTCTGTAGAGCCTGTTGAATCCATGTTGTGAATGACGTTCCAGAGGTCAAATCAGACGAGACCAAACCAGAAGAGAAAGACCCTCATGTACAAGAAGATGCTGAGGAGGTCCCGGCTGTCCCCGCAGTAGCAGCTCCTATGAAGCTGAATCGACGGTCTGACAGTTCTGCTAAATACAGTAGAGAACCTTTAGCAAATACTTTGAAGAAACTTGATGATCAAGCTACCAAAGCTGTTACCTTGGAACTGAATCCCAACAAGTTTAAAGGCAAGATTTTGGATTGCTCCAAATTGCTGCATTACCATATAGGGCCAGATTCAGGTAGAGTTAGGCTGGAGTATCAGTGATACTCCAGCCTAACTGTCACTTTAAGCCAGCGTTTTTCTTTTCTGTAACCAGAAAACAAGAAACGCCGGGTTGGAGTTCCGATGCGAGCGGCGTAATTGAATTTCACCGTCGAATCGCAACTGCAATTTTAAAAATTGAGCTGGGAGCGTTCCCGCTGATTAACGCCGAAAATATGTTAATCAGCGGGAATCGGCAATTCATGATCGTATTCGGGCGCGACGCAGTGACTTTCCGACGTTTCCGTAAGCGATACGCGGCGTAAAGATAAAGCAGCCCCCTAGTGGAGTATCCTATGTTAAGTATAGCCGTCGTCATCGCGTCGAAAAAATAATAATTAGCGTCGCTTGCGTAAAACGTCCATGAATGGGGATTTGACGTCATTGACAGAATTTGGAGCATGCGCACTGGGATGCATTGACAGTCGATGCATGCGCAGTACGTTCGCCGCGGGATCGCGCCTAGTTTAAATAATACGCGCCCCGTACCCGCCCAATTTGAATAACGCCGGCTCATTTTCGATACGCTGCCGCAACTTTAGGAGCAAGTGCTTCATGAATAACAGCACTTGCTCTTAAAATTTCGCCAGAGTAACGTAAATGAGAAACGTTACTCCAGATTAAAGATGCTCCCATCTACCTGAATCTGGCCCATAAAGTATTTCCATGGCGTTGACAAGTCAGAGCAGGATCAGAGTCCTGTCACGAGGCATATGCAGACAAGAGGTTCTTTAGCTCACGAAAAGGCAAGTCAGCAAAGCTCAAAGAGAAGACGCACCACAATTTCAGTTCAGTTTCAGTTCAAATTCACACCGACCGTCCCTAAAAGACAAAAGCAAGGAGAACTTAATCCAGAAGTCTCATCGCAAGCCAGACAAGCTGTCTGAAAGTGTTAAAGAAAAAGTAAGAGAAAAGTTCAAAGATTTCTAGAGTCTGAAGTCAAAGAAAAAGAAGAAGAAAAAGAAAGCAAAGTCAGAGCTGTCTGGTAGTGAAGAAAACAGAGGTTTCTAAGCTGCTCTCACCAAAAAAATTACAACCTTCAAAGTTCAACAGTGATTATAAGGCCCCGTGTTCTGGTAAAAGCAGCGATCATGGATGCCGTCCATATACAAGACTAAGTGATGAGGAGACGCTCAGCGATTCTTGCACGGAAAGCTTACTTTGGAGTGATGAGGATTACAACGAAGAGATCGTTGTCACACATGCTGATGGTTTTCTAAATGTTGGCCGCAACAGGAGCAAGTACAGCTGTCAGGACCGGGATTTGAACCTGGGAGCTCAGCTGTGTCTGGCAGTGAACCTTCTCACTGAGCTATCTGGGAGGCTGGACAGCTCCCTGTCTGTTCTGCTGAACAAACCCATCTGATCCATTGGACCTTGCTGCCTTGTTGTCTTGATTGTCTTACACCTTGAACCCCTTGCTCCTCCCACGAACTTACTGATATAAGCCATGTCTCTGCACTTCTTCTTGCCAGAATATTGTGCTATCTCCAGCCTGTATCTTGCTCCTGTCTTCTCTGCTGCCATCCATATTTGCTACTGCTAGTTATCGACCCTTGGCTTGTTATCGACTACGCTTCTGCCTGATCCCAACCTACAGATACTCATTACCGACTTTTTGGCTTGTTTACCGACCACTCTTCTCCTGAGGACCAACAGCTCTGCCAAGCAAAGACTTGTGATAGTATGGATGAGAATGCTATGGATGCAAATATGTTAGATCTCTGCTCAGAAAAGTTTAAGGAATCACAATCCAACACCAGCCAGCCTGATGCAAATGGCGACAAGATAGGGGTTATGGATGAGTTACTGGGTCTTTGCTCTGGAAAATTTGTCTGTCAAGATGATGGTTCAAATCAAGAATCTTTTAGTTGTGCAAAGCCTCATGCTGAAAATGAGAAAAGTGACCTAATGTCTGAAGCAGTTGCTCTCCGTTCCGGTTCTTTCACCAACAGAGAAAATGAAGACAATGAGGCCAGGCTTGAGGATTTCCATCTTCTACCATGTGATGATTCTGACAGCGAAGAGCTTCCAGAAATTGAAAGTGGTGCAGAAGATGAAGAGGAGGAAGTGAAGGTGGAAATGGCAGTGAAGGAGGAGGATGACGCCCTGCAGGATGAGGCATCTGCTGTGCTGGCGAGGAGCGATTCCGAAGAGTGCTCCTACCCCCTGGGTTATGTGAAGAGACAAGCGCTGTACGCCTGCAGTACCTGCACCCCGGATAAAGAGGAGCCTGCTGGGATATGTCTGGCCTGTGCATACAAGTGTCATGAAGGCCACGACCTGTTTGAGCTCTACACCAAGAGGAACGTTCGCTGCGATTGTGGAAATGCCAAATTTAAACAGCTGGAGAGCAAGTTATATCCGGATAAAGAGAAGAAAAACCTGGCTAATAATTACAATGACCATTTTTTTGGCATGTACTGCACATGTAAGATACCCGATCCTGAGGATGAGACCCCAGATGAGAAGATCCAGTGTGTGGTGTGCGAGGACTGGTTTCATGGTCGGCACCTAGGGGCAGTTCCATCGGAGCACGTTGATTTTCATGAGATGGTGTGCCAGGGCTGTATGGATCCCTGTTCATTTCTTTGGGCCTACTCTGCCAAGTTAGGAGTTCCTGGTGTCACCAAGATTACCAAAGCAGAAACGGAACATGAAGATGTTAAAGTTGATGATTGTCCTACGGAAACAGCCAACACTCAGAATGGACTAACAATAAATAATGAAGAATGTGTGGAAGATAACGACGATGAGGAGGCAATTCTTAGAAAGCTAAATCTGAAGGAACTTTCTGAAAGTGAAATCCCTGACCGCTTCAGGGCAAATGAAGTGGCTGAAGTGCAGGAAGTAGGGGTTTGCACATCTTCAGTTCTCAGTCAGTTGCTTGATGGAAATAAAGCTGAAAAACGTAATTCTGACACTGCACTAAATGATGTAGAAAAAGTGTGTCCAATATCAACTGAGCCTTGTGAATGTAGTAAGGCAGGTGATATTCATGACTTTCCCATCATTGATGATCAGCAGAGCAGGGTCATTGAGGAATCTGAATTGCAAGAAATATGCACCCAGACTGAAGCTATTTTTGCCTCTGTGAATTATTTGCATATTGAAGAGCAGTGTGTTAATTTTTATGTTAATGAAATGGGATTTGAATATAAAAGTAATGTCACATCCTGTGAAACCCAGTATTTAGAAAGTGTTCTGTCAGAGCAAGTAACGCAGGATAATACTTTGGACTTGACTACCAAGATTCCTCGGGAAGTCAAATATATTTTTCAAAGTGTAGAATCTGTAATGGCAGGTGAGCCCTCTGAACGTTGTGAAACCTCCATCACTGAAGTGGTCAGAGAGGCTAAATGTACTAATTTAATGGATGCTTTTTCCAAATGTCTTGAAAGGAATGAAGAATATGAGAATTTGTGTCCAATAGTCGATGGTTTCAAAGAAACAAATACTAAAACATTTTTGGGAGACTATGAGGCAAAGATAGTTGAACAACTAGCCATAAACATAATTTCAAAAGTGATTGTATCTGCTAGACAAGAAATGTTGTCTAGCTCAGTTAATGATGTGTCCGATAGCAGTTGTCAAGTTCTTGGTGAGAATAGGGGTGTGCGAACAAGTGATGCACAGAGTAAGCAGTTGGTTCAAGAAAGTGACGAGGATTCAGTTTCTGAAAACCTTACATTGGGTTTGGTAGATTTTCACCATAATTGTGAGTCTGAACTATCACAAAGTAAGAAACTTGGAAATACAGAATTGACAAGTAATGATTTCCGTCTAGAGCACCAAAGGGAAGAAAAACCGCCTAGTACATCGGTTTATCATAGGTCATATGCGTCAGACTTTAGTCCAGTTCATAGAAGAACAGATTTTTTTGAGTGTCACCATGCCTTGGAGGATTGCAGTCTTAGTGTGTTTATATGTAAAGAAGGCATCCACATGGATGATCCATTGCAGAGCACAGTGTTATCAGCTCTTGTTATTGGTTATGACTCGCTGAGTTCTTCAGGGATTGAGCTATCGAAGGAAACCTTTGTGTCCATTGAAAAACCAATTAAGGTTTTGCATGGTTTACAACTGAAAATGAGTATATTACAGAGCAAGGAACACCCTCTTATGTACCTCAGTCAAAATTTGAAGACCAATAGGAGAATAAATAGGTGGTTCCTGGCCCTTCAGGAATTTAGTTTTGTCGTAACGCATCGCCCCGGTGTTAAAATGGGGAATGCAGATGGTTTGTCCCGAGTGCATGCGTGCTTGGCAACCTGTGTCCCAACCCTAGGGTTGAAACAAGAGGGGGGGTATGTGACAGGAAGTCAGGTAAATCTGTGTGTGTTGTCACAGACTGGAGATATATTTCTGCCTTGTTTAGACAATACACCAATTACTATTAGGCGTCGGCTGCAGAGATGGCCAGAGAGGTTTGGGGCGTTAGAAGCATTCAGCTGTTCAAAATGAAGCAATTAAAGCCCCTATAAAGATAGCCTAAGGATGACGACTGATTGCTGCATCCTGAGGCTGTGTGAGTGAAGGAGCAGTCACAACCAGTACTGAAGAGGTGAGGTGCTGATGGATATTTGTGTGAGAAATATCAAAGAGACTTTTTGTTTTCTGCTGTAGGACCAGCAGTGTCTGCCCAGCAGTAGGCTGTGCCAGACTCCATAGGTAGGTTCCTGTGTTGGGAAGGTAGATGCCCCAAGTGGCAAGGGTTTATTTTATGTTTTGTTTTGATGCTTGCACGTGTATCCAGCAAAATGGAAAAATAAACCATATTATTTGTTTTCAATCATCCTCAACTGCCTTTTCTGTACAGTTCAGCGTGTAGTGAACCCATCCAGGGGGACACACACACCCGCTACCAAGCTAATCCCTCACAATATATATATATATATATATATATATATATATATATATATATATATATATCTGTCACTACCTCTCTGTCAGTACTTCCACGATTATCTTATGTTACATAGTAGATGAGGTTGAAAAAAGACACAAGTCCAACCTATGTGTGCGATATGTCAGTATTACCTTGTATATCCCTGTACAGTGCCTTGCGAAAGTATTCGGCCCCCTTGAACTTTGCGACCTTTTGCCACATTTCAGGCTTCAAACAAAGATATAAAACTGGAATTTTGTGTGAAGAATCAACAACAAGTGGGACACAATCATGAAGTGGAACAAAATTTATTGGATATTTCAAACTTTTTTAACAAATAAAAAACTGAAAAATTGGGCATGCAAAATTATTCAGCCCCTTTACTTTCAGTGCAGCAAACTCTCTCCAGAAGTTCAGCGAGGATCTCTGAATGATCTAATGTTGACCTAAATGACTAATGATGATAAATAGAATCCACCTGTGTGTAATCAAGTCTCCGTATAAATGCACCTGCACTGTGATAGTCTCAGAGGTCCGTTTAAAGCGCAGAGAGAGCATTATAAAGAACAAGGAAGACACCAGGCAGGTCCGAGATACTGTTGTGGAGAAGTTTAAAGCCGGATTTGCATATAAAAAGATTTCCCAAGCTTTAAACATCCCAAGAAGCACTGTGCAAGCGATAATATTGAAATGGGAGTATCAGACTACTGCAAATCTATGAAGACCTGGCCGTCCCTCTAAATTTTCAGCTCATACATGGAGAAGACTGATCAGAGATGCAGCCAAGAGGCCCATGATCACTCTGGATGAACTGCACAGATCTACAGCTGAGGTGGGAGACTCTGTCCATAGGACAACAATCAGTCGTATACTGCACAAATCTGGTAATCGACTGAGAAGTCGGCCCAGTCCTCCAGGACCCCAAGCCCCTCCTCACTACACCAGCTTCTCAGCCACTTGTTTACTGCCCTAATCTCCCTCCGCCTTTCTGGTGTGGCTCGGTAGTATTCCTGAGAATACTACCTTGGAGGTCCCTTTCCTCAATTTAACTCCCAAGTCCCTAAAATCTATCTTTAGGACACTCCATCTGCCACTTTTTCATTGGTGCCAACATGCACTACGACAGCTGGGTCTTCCCCAGCCCCTCCCAGCAGATCTGTGATGTGCCGAACCCGAGCACTCGGTAGACAACATACAGTTTAGCTTTTCAGGTCTTTGTTAAAGATTTCCATCTCTGTCTTTCATAAGAATTGAGTCCCCTACCTACGTGCATTCGCAGACCAGCAGACCTACGTGCACTCACAGACCAATGGACCTGCGTGCACTCGCAGACCCATGTGCACTTGCAGATCTTAGAGTACTCGCAAACGTACGTACTTTTGCAGACCAACGGACCTACGTGCACTCGCAGAATAGCAGACATACGTGCACTCGCAGACCAACGGATCTACGTGCACTCACAGACCTAGATGCATTCGCAGACCAATGGACCTACATGCACTCACAGACCAACGGACCTACGTGCACTCACAGGCCTACAGACCTATGTGCACTCGCAGACCTACCTGTACTCACAATACACAAGTGCAAACGATGCACACACACTACTCAGACAACACTCAGGTACTCACATGTATGTTCACTGATCAAATTGTCCACCACCACCACCAATTAAATGCTTAAATCAGTAGTTTCTCTAATGAAATATGTGCCCTCTGTATGAACAAGCAAGCCAAACCACCCGTGGATGAAAGAGGTTGCACCTGTTAACAGTTATACCCGCATGTATAAACATGTTTACTGCAAATATTGTTTTATACTGAGATAATGATACCACACCACACCAAAACAATTGGCTTTGAAGTAAATCTAAACACCAAGCTTATGACATTTTGTTTATTAAAGCTTTGTGCATTATAAAAATGTAATTTTCTTAACAAAATGCTTGTTTTGCATATTGGTGTTTCTTTTCTCTGCCGTTTGAAACCACTTCCTGTCTTTCTGCATGTGCTCTAGGGATGGCTGCATGGCAATTTTTAGGTTGGGCTTTCCTGATGATGGCTATACAATGTAAGAGCAGGTAGGATGTGGAATTTTCTTCCACAGGCGGTGGTTTCAGCGGGGACTATCGATAATTAAAAAAAAAACTATTAGATAGGCACCTGAACGACCACAACATACAGGGATATACAATGTAATACTTACATAAAATCACACACATAGGTTGGACTTGGACTTGTGTCTTTTTTTCAACCTCGCCTACTATGTAATGTATGTTTAAATGGCAACTTGTAGTCTCCATTGAATGCCCATGTGATGGGGTCACAACATAGGTGCACAACTGGGAATCAGGGAGTTGTCACCCTAGAAAAGTGCCTGAACAAGGACAATTAATGTAAGACCAGTAGGTGTTCGCTTAATGAAAGTGCAGATTTTATTATTGAAATTAAAAATTTGAAATTGCTTTACCTTTGTTAAAGCTTATTTATTTTAGTGGTTGGGATTATACATACTTTAACATTTGGTTAAATCGCTCTTTGAAAAAAGTAACATGGACTCATTACTTAAAATGCTTTCCTCAGGGTAACAAACAGTAATAATTGGGCAATTGGATAAGGATTAATTTTAATTCATTCAACTATCAAGGGAGCCAATAAAACCTTCAACATGTTTAATGTATATACAAGTTTTCAGATGCTCCTGAGAGACTCATTAATTTTCAAAGCAATTTAAACGGTGTACATTAATGCAAAGGGATATAGAATAGATCCTATATTATGTATTGTGTACAGTAATAATTAATAGCCCTGAGGCTGAAACTACCCTGAGGAATTTAATGATAGTGTCAGTACAGGTAAATAACACTTATAAAATATAAGACAAACATGTCTGAGACTCAAATATTGCACAATAATTAGCAAAAATACACCCATATGTTATTGCAATATTCAGATAATACCACCAATTTAAAATAGATATTTTATTCTGTTTATTTATTTTAATAAGATGTACACACGCACACAGACTAATACACTCCACGAAAAATCGTACGAACAAACTTTTGAAAAACAAACGTTCGATCGTGAGTGCAAACGATAGTGCCATCATGTAATGACTGATAAATTGTTCAGTGGACATAAAAAAAAAATTGGGTCTTTTTTTTTTCCATATACCTAGTGCAGAAAGTTCAGACGGGAAACACATTAACCTTCCAATTTATCGTTTGTTCGGCAGAAAAATTCCAAATGTGTCCTTCGTTTTTTCAGATCAAAAACGTCCCAACGATTAACGATTTTGTGCCCATTAACTCTTGGAAAAACAAAAAAACTGTGTGAACGACTGAATTTCGGCCGAATTTTCGTATAGTGTATAGCCAGCATTACAAAAACACACATATAGTTAGGAGAACAATGATTTTGTAGACACATCATTCTCAATAAGAGACACAAATTCAGTGACAACAGAAACTACATATCAACAACACATGAAATCTTTAAATACGTGCAAGGCTGATATTACCCCTTTGGTTGATGACAAATCGCTTATGTGCAGCATAGCAGGATGAATCAGTATTGTATGAGATGGTCACAATTGTTTAATTTTTGGCTGCACAGAGATTACAATATTTCTAAGTTTGTTAGGCTTTAACCCTTTCGCTGCCGGGACCTGTGCTCCATTTTGTACCAGACCATTTTTACACTTTTTCCCTTTTCTTTTACCCACTTATAGCTTTTAGAATTTGTGAAAGACCCCCCCCCCCAAACCATATATTTTCTGAAATCGCATGATCAGTAGAATAAAAAGAAGGCGCTACTGATTTTTTAGACCCACGGTATTTGCACAAATGTTTATCAAAGCAATACATTTGCAAATAATACACTAAAACCATTATTAGCAGATTAGCACATTAAAAAAAATCCTACTAAATAAAAAAGCTTAACCTGTTTTGAGTTAATACATAACAAATATTTGTAACATTTAAATTGCTGCTTTTTGCAAAAAGGTGAAAATTGAACAGACGCAAAAGTGTTTGTAGTCAGAGTCTACACCGAGGAATACGATACCCTAACTACCCAGGCCTGAGGTGTGCCATTAGCCTCGCTGGACAGTATGCCTATAAGTGGGCATACCCTGAAGTGATTATGAAGAAATGAATGAAGAAAATGATAACATGAAAAAAGGGGGAACGGGTGGGTGGGTACCCAGAAACCCCACCGACGCCGGACATTAGAGGGGAGGAGGGATAAATAGCCCTCCGACTCCTCCTACAAACTCAGGCACGCCTGCGGCCCCGCCTTCCACTTGTAGTCAGAGTCTACACCGAGGAATACGATACCCTAACTACCCAGGCCTGAGGTGTGCCATTAGCCTCGCTGGACAGTATGCCTATAAGTGGGCAAAAATACCCAGAAGTAGGTGTGATAAAAGAAATGGAAGAGCACGAATATCTGTCTGGTAGAGAAAGCACGCCCCGACAGTCACAAGAACGGCTCCGATAACCATCCGTTATGACAGCAGAAAAACCAGCGTCCCAAGAACCGATGATTGGAAGGAACCCCGAAACCAAATGACTGTCCCGTGCCTGACCGACTAAGCTTTCCTCCAAAAGCACAGACATGGGAACCACTGCTGGTGGCGAGAGGATACGTGGGGGACTGGAACAAGGGCCGCCCTGAGGAGCCCTGTGAAAGCAACACCACCCAATAGGAAGCAACCAGTGCCCCATGTCAAACCCCCACAACCATTGACCTAACTATCCATACCTGGTAAGGGGACGTGAGAAGGAGAGATGCAAAAAATGGACAACTGATAGGAGGGAAGGGGTTTGAGAGCCGGGTACCCGAAAGATGAGTCGCTGATGTTAATGGACGAGGCCACCACGCAGTAGCGATATGCAACGATACAGAGACAGAACCAGACATGGAATGACCCGACCTACCCGAGTAACTGGGACCCCCCTATCAACAGGCCGGGCAATGGACAAAGAGCCTGGCCTGACAGACCCGCCCCGACGATCTGGCAACCTATGAACAAGAGAACAGCCCCAAAGATAAGAAGCAACAACTCCATGGATGAGAACCCTAATAAAATTGCCCTAGCAGGAACGGCCAGAACACGCCAGAACACATGTGAAGCAGCCGGGACGGAACTGGACCCAAACTGAAATGTACCGCCTACCCTGCTGCGGCCGGAAAAAAGGAAAACCCCTTGTAGACTTACCACCCTGCTGAGCCAAGTACGGGCCAACCCCTGAGTGACGGCGTACTGCCATGCTCTGTACCCCCCACGTGGAGCAGGCGGGATGCACCAGAATGTGTCGCCCCCTAAACGTGCCGCACGCCCAACCCTAGAAAACCGAAAGAAAAGACAACAGACAACAAAACATGACACCCCCCCACTGTAGCTGCCTGGGCCAAAGATGTGAGCAGAAATGACCAGACCTCAGCGCGTGAATGAACCTGACGACAGATCCCCCCCCAAGTGTATGTGACAAGTGTAAGCAGTAAGCGAGCCCGAGTAACCTGCCGCGCAGACAGGTAATTAAAAACGACACACTCAAGGCGCTGTACCCACAGACCGTGGTGGGTAGATATATAGGCGTAAGAATGAACGTGCACGTATGACGTATGTTATACAGGCGAGAAGATTGTGGTCAACAATCATTTAAAAACGAAACCTCAGCCCGTATGGATCTGTAGACGTGACAGATCCTGAGATGCGCACCCTGGCTAACTATACCCGAAAGAACAGTATGACGAGACAAAGAAAACAAATAAAGCTACAAAGCTGTTTGTGTGCTGTGACTGCATCGCACCGACACGCTATGTGACCAACCCTGCTGGAGTAGGACCCCCAACCGAAACACAACCCCCTCTGTGCCTACCCAAGTATGAAGACATGGCAGTGACGGAGGGACCCCAGCATGTCAATGAACCCGACGACCCCCCTGTGAATAGCGTGAGTGAGCGCAAGTGACCTGCTGCACAGCAGAACACTGAGGACCCGTGCACCCACAGACCGTGGTGGGTAGTCCTGCCCGTGAAATGAAACTCAATGCATCGTAAGACGTGACATGACAGGCGAGAAGTACGAGGTGAACAATCACCTGGAAAACGAAAACCTCAGCACGAATGGATCTGTAGACGTGACAGACCCCGAGATGCGAGCCCTAGCCAACTGGACCAGGAAAGCAACCTATAAAAAATAATGAGACATGGAAACGAACAAAGCTAGAACGGCCACTGGTGCAAGCTGAACCTGCGTGACAACAGAAACACGCCATGACAGAAACACGCCATGACAGAAACACGCCATGACAGAAACACGCCATGACAGAACACGCCATGACAGAAACACGCCATGACAGAAACACGCCATGACAGAAACACGCCATGACAGAAACACGCCATGACAGAAACACGCAAAAAACACGACTGAGCTGATGTGCTGAATACTGACGACAGAGCGGTGACAGTAAAAACGCTCCGCGACAGAAGCATGATGCTGACAGCACCGCTATGACCTGACAGGAACCTACAGTGACTGCAACCACTATGACAAAAAATGCTACAACAGAAAAACATGCTACTGACAGCCCCGCTGAGACAACACATACTGACAGCCCCGCTGAGACAACACATACTGACAGCCCCGCTGAGACAACACATACTGACAGCCCCGCTGAGACAACACATACTGACAGCCCCGCTGAGACAACACATACTGACAGCCCCGCTGAGACAACACATACTGACAGCCCCGCTGAGACAACACATACTGACAGCCCCGCTGAACCACATACTGCTGAGACAACACATACTGACAGAACCGCTGAGACAACACATACTGACAGAACCGCTGAGACAACACATACTGACAGAACCGCTGAGACAACACATACTGACAGAACCGCTGAGACAACACATACTGACAGAACCGCTGAGACCACACATACTGACAGAACCGCTGAGACCACACATACTGACAGAACCGCTGAAACCACACATACTGACAGAACCGCTGAGACCACACATACTGACAGAACCGCTGAGACCACATACTGCAGAACCGCTGAGACAACATACTGACAGAACCGCTACAACACATGACCGCTGAGAACCATACTGCAGAACATGAGACCGCTGACACATACTGACAGAACCGCTGACAAAAAACATACTGAACCGCTGTGACAAAAAACATACTGCAGAACCGCTGAGACAAAACATACTGACAAACGCTGTGACAAAAACATACTGACAGAACCGCTACAAAAACATGACAGAACCGCTGAGACAAAAACATACAACCGCTGACAAAAACATACTGACCGCTGTGAGAACATACTGACAGAACCGCTGAGACAACTGAAGAACCGCTGAGACAAAAAACATACTGACAGAACCGCTGTGACAAAAAACATACTGACAGAACCGCTGTGACAAAAAACATACTGACAGAACCGCTGAGACAAAACATACTGACAAACGCTGTGACAAAAACATACTGACAGAACCGCTGTGACAAAAACATACTGACAGAACCGCTGAGACAAAAACATACTGACAGAACCGCTGAGACAAAAACATACTGACAGAACCGCTGAGACAAAAAACATACTGACAGAACCGCTGTGACAAAAACATACTGACAGAACCGCTGAGACAAAAACATACTGACAGAACCGCTGAGACAAAAACATACTGACAGAACCGCTGAGACAAAAAACATACTGACAGAACCGCTGAGACAAAAAACAAAAAAAAAAAACACACTGTGACAGAAACACACTACTGACAGGACCGCTGTGACAGAAACATACTGACCGCAATGCTGTGCCATGAACCACGTGAGGCAAGAACCCTGGGGCAGAAACGCTGAAACAGAAAACGCTCAGACAGAAACCCCGGGATAGAAACGCTATGACAGAAAACCCTGGGGTAGAACTGCCGACCGTGGAGACGTGATTGGACAGCCCCCCCCCCCTACGCTGCCAGTGTGACCCCCAGAGTGGGTGGACAAACCCTCCCTTGCTGCCAGCGTGACCCGGGAGAAGGTTGGACAGCCCCTCATGCTGCCAGCATACCTAACATCATGAAACTGCAACACACAGTGGATGCCTGGCAGGCAGACCTTGTGCACGAACGTATGCCAGATAACTAACATGTGACCAGACACCGACCTGCGCTTGCTGCATGCGGGCTGCGCCACCCTGAAGATTCCCCCGCCCGTATTGCACTGTCGGTACGAGCGGCGGGAGAAAGAAAAACACCCAACGTGCATACCGGGAAGTGGGTAGCCATGTGAGCGCCCCCCCCCCCCAGAAGACAGGGGAAAACGGGAGGTGTGCAGGCGTCCCCTCCATGGTGCACGGCGTGTGCTCCAGGGAGGTGGACTGGCGGGTGCATGGGATGAGGACGGACGCCCCTCCGCCGGCATGACGCCGGAAGAAGTGCCTAGCAAAAGGCAGCTGGATGGACGGACATCCCCCCCCCCCCCCCATGGGAGCCCCGTGGGAAGCGGGCGGCAGCCCCCCGATGTCCAACGGAGCCCTGGGAACCAGAGGTGGCCATCACCAGCATCCGACGCCCGGCTGTGCGTGCTGCCACTCTGAGCCCTGTGAGGGGGATCGGACGGACCCCCCCCCCCCCCCCTCCGGCGAGGCCAGCGGGAGAAGCGTGCGGCCTCCTTGCTAGAAGGAGCAAGGATAGTAGGTGGATGCGCGCCCCCCCTCCCCCGGCACGAGCACCGGGAGAAGCGGGCGGCCTCCTTGCTAGCAGGAGCAAGGATAGTAGGTGGATGCGCGGCCCCCCCCTCCCCCGACACGAGCACCGGGAGAAGCGGGCAGGTGACAGCATAGGGAGGGAGAGGGAGAGAGAGCGGCACCCCCCCCCTACCGTAAGGACCGAGGGAATGGACCGGGCTGCCCCTTCCTGGATGGCGCCGGGAGGAACGCACGAATAAGTAGGCGGGCAGCCCCCCTCGATGTAGCCTGGTGTGAGCACCGGGAGGGGAACCGCCACGAGACCTCAGCAGCCGACATGCTGCTGAGCTACAACCGGAAGTGACGACAGCTGCTACCCAGAAACCCCACCGACGCCGGACATTAGAGGGGAGGAGGGATAAATAGCCCTCCGACTCCTCCTACAAACTCAGGCACGCCTGCGGCCCCGCCTTCCACAAACATCCATATTTTTCTCAAAAAAGCTGAAGGTTTTTATTTTTTCACTAAGGCTTTCAGAATTTGTGAAAGACCCCCAAAACCATATATTTTCTGAAAGCATATGACCTCTAGAATAAAGATAAATGTGCTACAAATAGGACACCGCGGTATTTGCGCAAATGTTTATCAAACCAACATATTCGCAAAAAATACACTAAAACCATAATAGATAAAAATACAGCAACTTTTTCAAAATTCCTGCTAAATCCTTATTAACCACTTGACCACTGGGCACTTAAACCCCCTTAATAACCAGACCAATTTTCAGCTTTCGGTGCTCTCACATTTTTAATGACAATAACTCAGTCATACAACACTGTATCCAAATGAAATTTTTGTCCTTTTTTTCCCACAAATAGAGCTTTCTTTTGGAGGTATTTGATCACCTCTGCGGTTTTTATTTTTTTCGCTATAAATGAAAAAAGAACGAAAATTTTGTAAAAAAATGAATTTTTCTTCATTTCTATTATAAAATTTTGCAAAAAAAGTAATTTTTCTTCATAAATTTGGCCTAAAATGTATACTGCTACATATCTTTGGTAACAAAACAAAAAAAAATTGGATATTATTTAGTCTGGGTGAAAGTTATGGGGTCTACAAACTATGGTACCAATTACTGAAAATTGATGAATTTCATCACACCTGAAGTACTGACAGCCTCTCTCATTTCTTGAGACCCTAACATGCCAGAAAAGTACAGATACCCCCCAAATGACCCCTTTTTGGAAAGAAGACATTCCAAGGTATTTAGAAAGAGGCATTGTGAGTTTTTTGAAGTTGTCATTTTTTTCCCACAATTCTTTGCAAAATCAAGATTTTTTTTATTTTCATTTTTTTCCACAAAATTTTCATATTAGCGGGTTATTTCTCACACACAGCATATGCATACCACAAATTACACCCCAAAACACATTCTGCTATTCCTCCCGAGTATGGCGATACCCCATGTGTGAGACTTTTACACAGCGTGGCCACATACAGAGGCCCAACATGCAGGGAGCGCCATCAGGCGTTCTGGAACACCCACACCAATTCTGACATTTCTCTCCTACATGTAAAAATCATCATTTATTTGCTAGATAATTACATAGAATCCCAAAACATTATATATGCTTTTTTAGCAAAGACCCTAGAGAATACAATGGCGGCCGTTACAACTTTTTATCTCGCATGGTATTCGCACAGCAATTTTTCGAACGCGTTTTTTTTGGAAACAAAACAGTTTTGTGCTTAAAAAAAAAACAGTAAAGCTAGCCCAATGTTTTTGCATAATATGAAAGATGAAGTTACGCCGAGTAAATAGATACCCAACATGTCACCCTTCAATATTGCACACACTTGTGGAATGGCGCCAAATTTCGCTACTTAAAAATTCCCATAGGCAACGCTTTAAATGTTTTTACTGGTTACATCTTTTTAGTTGGAGAAGAGGTCTAGGGCCAAAATGATTGCTCTCGCTCTAACGTTTGCAGCGATACCTCACATGTGTTGTTTGAACACCGTTTTCATATGTGGGCGGGACTTGCATGTGCGGTCGTGTCTGTATACGAGCACACGGGTACAGGGGCGCTGTAATTTTTTATTTTTTTTTTATTGTTCATTTTACTTTATTTATTTTAGTTTGACATGTTTTTCCCCAAAAATAAATGTTTTGATTACTTTTATTCTTATTACAAGGAATGTAAACATCCCTTGTAATAGGAATATAGCATGACAGGTCCTCTTTACAGTGAGATTGGGGGTCAATAAGACCCCACATCTCACCTCTAGGCTGGGAAGCCTGAAAAAAAACACGATCGCAGAGTATTGCGCAGGGAGTATTGCGCAGGGAGTATTGCGCAGGGAGTATGGCGCAGTATTGTTCAGAGTATTGTGCGGGGGTATTGCAGAGTATTGTGCGGGGGTATTGCAGAGTATTGTGCAGGGGTATTGCAGAGTATTGTGCGGGGGTATTGCAGAGTATTGTGCGGGGGTATTGCAGAGTATTGTGCGGGGGTATTGCAGAGTATTGTGCGGGGGTATGCAGAGTATTGCAGAGTATTGTTCAGAGTATTGTGCGGGGGTACTGCAGAGTATTGTGCGGGGGTACTGCAGAGTGTTGTTCAGAGTATTGTGCGGGGGTACTGCAGAGTATTGTTCAGAGTATTGCAGAGTATTGTTCAGAGTATTGTGCGGGGGTATTGCAGAGTATTGTGCGGGGGTACTGCAGAGTATTGTTCAGAGTATTGTGCGGGGGTACTGCAGAGTATTGTTCAGAGTATTGCGCATGGGGTATTGCAGAGTATTGCGCATGGGGTATTGCAGAGTATTGCGCATGGGGTATTGCAGACTTTTTCCGTGGGTATGCAGACTTTTTCCGGGGGTATGCAAAGTTTTGCAGGGGGGTATGCAGAGTTTTGCAGGGGGGTATGCAGAGTTTTGCAGTGGGGTATGCAGACTTTTCCCGGGGTATGCAGACTTTTTCCGGGGTATGCAGAGTTTTGCAGGGGGGTATGCAGAGTTTTGCAGGGGGGTATGCAGAGTTTTGCAGGGGGGTATGCAGAGTTTTGCAGGGGGGTATGCAGAGTTTTGCGCAGGGAAGGAAGGAGTTAATGCAGGGATGTCTGAGCAGGGATGGATGGATCTGTGACTGCAATAGTCACAGATCCATCCCACACTGCTGCAGCCATCCGCGCTCTCCTCTCACACTGTACCGATCGGTACAGCGAGAGGAACCGGCGTCAGCACATGACGCCGTTTGTTTACATTTGTGATCGCGCCGTCATTGGACGGCGCGATCACGTGGTAAGGAGCCGCTGCCATTGGCTCCTTACCAAGATCACTGACGCTGCGGGTCCCGTGGACCCGCCGAGCGCCGTGACCGTGTGTGCGCGCCCTCTCGGGCGCGCGGATCCGATGCTGGCCGGGTTTGTTTACATCATGTGATCGCGCCGTCATTGGACGGCGCGATCACGTGGTAAGGAGCCGCCGCCATTGGCTCCCCCCCGCGATCATCGATGCTGCGGGTCCCGTGGACCCGGTGAGCACCGGTGATCGCGTGTGCGCGCCCGGTCGGGCGCGCAAACCTGACTCTAACGGAGGACGTCCATGGACATCCTGTTAGAGTACAGGAACTGCCCTATAGACGTATTTTGTCTATAGGGCGGTGATTAAGTGGTTAAATATAAAAGCTTAACATGTATGTAGTTAACAAATATTGGTACATTTTAAATTGCGCCTTTTTGCAAAATGGTGAAAATCGAACGTACCCAAACATTTCTCGAAAAATGTTTTTCACTTTGTTTTTAGAATTTGAAAAGACCCCTCAAACTGTGCTACAGATTTTTTGGGCCCCCGTAATAATTGCGCAAATGTTCATCATATTGCTATTTTCACAAAAAATACACTAAAATCATTAATATTGCATATAAACACAACTTACAATATTCCTGCTAAATTAGTACTAAAGCATTGTTCGCGTGGGATACTAAAGTTTACGCCCATGGAGGGTCATGTTTACCTATACAGGGATGCACAGGTGTTCCATGCATCCCCGTACAGGCAGTCTCATTTATGTCAATTGGGATGCAAAGACTGCACATGCATAGCTGCTTTTCCCAATTCGACATCCGTGTAGGTATATGACGCCGCACACAGACAGTGTGAGCTCAGGGACATGCATGCGCACCTACAGGGAGTGCAGAATTATTAGGCAAATGAGTATTTTGACCACATCATCCTCTTTATGCATGTTGTCTTACTCCAAGCTGTATAGGCTCGAAAGCCTACTACCAATTAAGCATATTAGGTGATGTGCATCTCTGTAATGAGAAGGGGTGTGGTCTAATGACATCAACACCCTATATCAGGTGTGCATAATTATTGGGCACCTTCCTTTCCTTTGGCAAAATGGGTCAAAAGAAGGACTTGACAGGCTCAGAAAAGTAAAAAATAGTGAGATATCTTGCAGAGGGATGCAGCACTCTTAAAATTGCAAAGCTTCTGAAGCGTGATCATCGAACAATCAATCGTTTCATTCAAAATAGTCAACAGGGTCGCAAGAAGCGTGTGGAAAAACCAAGGCGCAAAATAACTGCCCATGAACTGAGAAAAGTCAAGCGTGCAGCTGCCAAGATGCCACTTGCCACCAGTTTGGCCATATTTCAGAGCTGCAACATCACTGGAGTGCCCAAAAGCACAAGGTGTGCAATACTCAGAGACATGGCCAAGGTAAGAAAGGCTGAAAGACGACCACCACTGAACAAGACACACAAGCTGAAACGTCAAGAATGGGCCAAGAAATATCTCAAGACTGATTTTTCTAAGGTTTTATGGACTAATGAAATGAGATTGAGTCTTGATGGGCCAGATGGATGGGCCCGTGGCTGGATTGGTAAAGGGCAGAGAGCTCCAGTCCGACTCAGACGCCAGCAAAGTGGAGGTGGAGTACTGGTTTGGGCTGGTATCATCAAAGATGAGCTTGTGGGGCCTTTTCGGGTTGAGGATGGAGTCAAGCTCAACTCCCAGTCCTACTGCCAGTTTCTGGAAGACACCTTCTTCAAGCAGTGGTACAGGAAGAAGTCTGCATCCTTCAAGAAAAACATGATTTTCATGCAGGACAATGCTCCATCACACGCGTCCAAGTACTCCACAGCGTGGCTGGCAAGAAAGGGTATAAAAGAAGAAAAACTAATGACACGGCCTCCTTGTTCACCTGATCTGAACCCCATTGAGAACCTGTGGTCCATCATCAAATGTGAGATTTACAAGGAGGGAAAACAGTACACATCTCTGAACAGTGTCTGGGAGGCTGTGGTTGCTGCTGCACGCAATGTTGATGGTGAACAGATCAAAACACTGACAGAATCCATGGATGTCAGGCTTTTGAGTGTCCTTGCAAAGAAAGGTGGCTATATCGGTCACTGATTTGTTTTTGTTTTGTTTTTGAATGTCAGAAATGTATATTTGTGAATGTTGAGATGTTATATTGGTTTCACTGGTAAAAATAAATAATTGAAATGGGTATATATTTGTTTTTTGTTAAGTTGCCTAATAATTATGCACAGTAATAGTCACCTGCACACACAGATATCCCCCTAAAATAGCTAAAACTAAAAACTACTTCCAAAAATATTCAGCTTTGATATTAATGAGTTTTTTGGGTTCATTGAGAACATGGTTGTTGTTCAATAATAAAATTAATCCTCAAAAATACAACTTGCCTAATAATTCTGCACTCCCTGTATATGGATGTAAACTGTTCATGCAGGTGCTACATCCCAAATGACATCAATGGGATGGCCTGCAGAGATGCGCGGAACACCTGTATATCCCCTGTAAAGGTGCACTGTGTATGCCCTGTATGAACAAGGCCCCTTTCACACAAACACATCGAGTTGGCCCGCCTGAAAAACAGACAGGCAGACCCAATCAGACCACCCATTGTTTTCTAGATGTGGTGTACCTGGATTTTGCAAAAGCATTTGACACAGTTCCCTATAAAAGTTTACTCTACAAAGTAAGGTCCATTGGCATGGACCATAGGGTGAGTACATGTATTGAAAACTAGCTACAAGGGGCGAGTTCAGAGGGTGGTGATAAATGGGGAGTACTTTGAATGATCAAGGGTGGAAAGTTGAGTCCCCCAGGGTTCTGTGCTGGCAATCCTATTTAATTTGTTCATAAACGACCTGGAGGATGAGGTAAACAGTTCAATCTCTGTATTTGTGGACAATACTAAGCTAAGCAGGGCAACAACTTCTCTGCAAGATATGGAAACCTTGGAAGAAGATCTCAACAAATTAATGAGGTGGGCCACTACATGGCAAATGAGGTTTAATGTGGAAAATTTTAAAATAATGCACTTGGGTGGCAAAAACATGAATGCAATCTACTCACTGGGGGAGAACCTCTGGGGGAATCAAAAAAGGAAAAGGACCTGGGGGTCCTAATAGATGATAGGCTCAGCAATGGCATGCAATGTCAAGCTGCTACTAACAAAGCAAGCAGAATAGTGGCATTATTATGCATTAAAAAGGAGATTAACTCGAGAGATAAAGCGATAATTCTCCCACTCTACAAGACTCTGTTCCGGCCTCACCTGGAGTATGCTGTCCAGGTCTGGGCACCAGTCCTCAGGAAGGATGTACTGGAAACGGAGTACAGAGAAGGGCAATAAAGCTAATAAAGGGACTGGAAGATATTAGATATGAAGAAAGGTTACGGGCACCGAATTTATTCTCTCTGGAGAAGAGACGCTTGAGAGGGGATATGATTTTAATTGACAAATACCATACTGGTGACCCCACAATACAGGGATAAAACTTTTCCGTGGAAGGGAGTTTAATAAGACACATGGCCACTCATTAATATTAGAAGAAAAGAGGTTTAAAGTGGAGTTCCACCCATTGTTTTATGTTTGTCTGTGCTGCATGCCCTAATCTCATTGTGTTCAGAATGGACAATTTTTATTTATTTTGTTGCTTGTAAATACCTTTATTTTGTAGTCCTTCATTACTTCATCCTCCTCCTTAGCCTAGGCTATTAAGTCACAAGGCTATTTGCAAGGGTTTCTGGGATAGGCATCATGTTTCCCAGTAGTCTTTGCAAACCTGACTGAAACCTATTACATTGCTTGTGCAGCACTGAGCATGTGCGAGATATGCAAAGCTGAAATCCAGGAAGTCATACAGTCTGGCTTCATGATGCCCACACTTAAGATGGCCACAGTCTATTTCTAGATTATACCTCAGACAGGAGGCTCATATCTTATGCATTAATCTTTCTTTATTAATGCTCACAGCAGAAACAAAACTGATCAGTATTCACGCTTTTCTAAAAATAACATGAAACAGAAAAGCTGAAACTTGAAAACTAGAAAGAAACTACGTTTCCCAGCAGTCCTTGGGTCTGTGACCCCTCCCTCTGGCCTCTGCATATAAGGACTGCTCCTCCCCTTCCTATTCCTCTTTCTTTCTGCTCACAGGAGAGATAAGTATTGCACTGCTGCTAGTTATCTGTGAGGTGTTTTACTTTTGCTTTTACTTTTACTTGTACAAAACCTGTGTAACCTTATTATTATAACTTATTATTATAACCTAGTGCTTATTACTGAACATTGTTCGTTTATATAACATCTAACAGGTGTAGTACCCCTCTCTCTGGCAGGCCCCCTCCTTCCCATAGGTCAGGATCTGAGGTGGTGATTTATCATCACCCAGTTACTTAGCATTCTATAACTGCACTGCCAGAAGGCAATGTCTGAGGACCGCTCTGTCCCCTTGAAGGGACCTGAAGTGCCTCTGGAGCCATCATGCATGCTTAACGCTGCACAGATTCAGGACCTGGTAGCCAGGTCTGTGCAAGCTGCCATGGCAGCCGTGGCGTTACCCTCAGGTTCACAACAAACCCCCAGGGTTGCCCCCACCGTAATTGAAGAACCTCTAGTAAAAAGAGGGAAATCCTCCCAAAAGAGGAAGCATTTGGCTCATATCGAGGACTCCCCGGCAGGGGAAGCAAACAATGTGCACAAGGCTCTCCCTCACCCGGATTGCCACCCCACGCACCCACCGGACCCCTTTGAACCCCTGAGCCTCAGGGAGTCATGCATGAGGCGTACATCCGCCAGGCGGAACAAACCGGACTCCTACGTACTCGACTCAGACGATATTTCGTCTGACGAGTCCTCAGAAGCCGGATTCTCGGGGTCCGAGTACGATGACAATGATGATATGGGTGCTGGGTCAATGGCGATCCCACACGACGCCAAACCTGATATTCAGGGCAATACAATCACAGACGCTCTGGGAGAACCTCTCTTCCATCCAGATGCCATATCTCACCCGCGGTCGGGAGATTGGGCTCCCCTGCCCCACGTGTCCCAATACGTGGAACTCTGGACCCGCAGATCGCTGGATAGAGCTAACCGAAATAAATTGCGGGCGGAATGCCCACGCCCTTCCCTACCCAGTAAGGTGGCATGTACACCAGACATTGATCCCGTCTTATCTAAGTACCTGGCCAAATCAGGGAAATTCCCCAAGAAGGGGATAGATCGCTCATTCAGGAGCATCCAGGACCGGGTCCTCGACATGTTGGGCCCACTGACAAAAATCCTTAACTTGTCTGAGCAAACAGCTGCCTCAGCACAAGAGGTTGATGTGCAACAACTTCGGGGGTGGGCCCAGAGGGCCATATGCCTTTTAGGTAACGCCAACACGGCATGCTCCACGGAGCGCAGACGCTCCATCCTCATGCGCCTGGATCCACAACTGGCCCACCTGGCGGAGACCGAACCGGGACCTTCTGCTGAAGGCCTACTATTTGGGGACTCCCTTGTTAGGGACATTAACAAATTTGTGGGACTATTCAATAGTCTCGACTAAGCTCAATCGTCCCTCAAAAGGGCAGGCAACCAAAAGGTTTTTGCTAGGGCCGGCAGAGGTAGGGGCCGCTCTGCCGGCCGAGCTGGTTACTCCAGACCATTTAATAGGGCTCCCGCCCAGCAACATTACGCTCAGACTCCTGCCTCCTATACCGCGGTGGCACAACCCGCACCGTTCTTTCCACCACGTGGCAGACCATGGAGAGGACGTGGGAGCAGAGGTGACCCAGATCCCGTCCATACTCGGTAAGTCCTCTTCTGACTCCAAGTTTTTCCACCTCTGTAGGGGGAAGACTACGGTTTTTTATCCACGCCTGGTCTGCGATTACGGCAGACGCATGGGTGATAAACACAGTCACAGGGTTCCAGATAGAACTGTTGTCCTGCCCTCAACTGGGCATTATTCCTCCCCCCCCATTCGTTTCACTGCTCAGAACATTGCACTCATAGACAACGAGTTGGGAGAACTGATTTCCAAACAAGCAGTGCTCGAGGTAGACCCTCTCTCCCTGGGGTTCATAAGCAGTCTTTTTATAGTCAAAAAGAAGGGGGGAGGTTACCGCCCCGTGATAAATCTCCGGGCCCTGAATCAAAACGTCACATACCGTCACTTCAAGATGGAGGGTATCCATTGCCTCCGAGACCTCCTCCACCCGGGGGATTGGCTGGCAAAGGTGGACTTAAAAGATGCATATCTCACAGTCCCCGTACATCCGGAGTCACAACACCTACTCCGATTCAAATGGTGGGATCGCACGTGGCAGTTTACATGCCTACTGTTCGGGCTGTCATCGGCCCCATGGTGCTTCACCAAATTACTCAAGCACGTGGTAGCCGCGTTGCGGAGCAGGGGCGTTCGTCTGATTATTTACCTAGACGATATCCTTATCATTGCGAACTCAAAATCTCAGGCTCAGACCCACGTAGGCTGGACTGTACGTCTCCTGCAGGACCTAGGCTTCCTCATCAACATGGAGAAGTCTATTCTAGCACCATCCCAGAGCATGGAGTTTCTCGGTTTCCTGGTAGATACCAACCAGGCGGTCTTGCGTTTACCCAAGGCAAAACTTGCTCTGATCCGCAAAGAGATCAGAGCAGTACTGCGCAAGCAATCCCTATCTTTACGGGTATTAGCCAGAATAGTGGGCCTCCTGGCCGCATCCATACAGGCCGTCTTCCCGGCCCCTCTCCATTACAGAGCCCTTCAACGCCTCAAAATCCTTCACCTGAGACAAGGTCTCCGTTATGCAGACGAGATTCCACTCTCCGCAGAGGCCAGGACGGAACTGAAGTGGTGGCTCGGTCATGCCGTCGATTGGAACGGCAAGACAATCTTCAATTCCTATCCGGACGTCGTCTTAGAATCCGACGCAAGTGGGGCGCTCGATTCGGAGAGATTTCAACAGGAGGGATCTGGTCAGTCAGGGAATCCTTCCTACACATCAATGCCCTAGAGCTACTAGCTGCCCTCTTCGCGGTTCAGAGTTTTCTCTCGGAGAGATCAAACTGTTGCGTATTGCTACGCATGGACAACATTTCAGCGGTACAATACGTCAACCGTTTGGGGGGCACCAGGTCCAAAATTTTGGCGGATATCGCCAAGGCATTATGGCACTTCTGCCTGGCCAGGAATATCGTCCCCATGGCGGAGTACATTCCGGGATCCTCCAATATCGTGGCGGACTGGAACTCCAGATACATTACCGATTCCAGCGAGTGGCGGCTAGACCGCTCGACCTTCATCAGTATCATCCATCTCTGGGGACCACTGTCCATAGACTTGTTCGCCTCCAGACTCAACCATCAGTTGCCCCAATTCTTCAGTTAGAGGCCGGACCCAACGGCAACAGCGGTGGATGCTTTCCGCCAATCCTGGACGGGGGGGGACGCATTACGCGTTTCCACCATTCCAGGTGATATGCCGGACCTTATTGCAGATCGCTACCCAGGGAGCCAAGGTGGTGTTGATTGTGCCCTGGTGGCCAACACAACCGTGGTTTCCTCTTCTGTTGGAAATGGTCATCTTCCCAGGGTCTTGCCCTCGTTTCCAGTCCTCCTTTCACACCCGTTCAAAGACATACACCTGCTAATTTCAGACGGCTCTCTGACCCTCCTAGCCTGCCTGGTCTCAGGATACCAGACGCTGACGGAGGCCTTTCACAGTCAGCTAGAGAGCTTCTCGCCCTGGGCCCCCGGGACTCGATCGGCGTATAGGTCAGCCTGGGGAATCTGGGTGCGTTGGTGTAGTCAACGACAGGCTGATCCGATGCATACCCCTGTAGCACTTATAGTGAACTTCCTGGCGGAGGCTTTCGATACCGGTAGAGCGTACAGCTCCATTAACGTGTATCGATCAGCTATTTCGGCTTACCATCACCCTGTGGATGCCTTGCCGGTGGGTAGACACCCTCTCATTTGCAAACTAATGAGAGGTATCAAGTTTAAACGACCTCCTCGTCCCAAATACCTATCAACCTGGGACGTATCCAGGGTCCTAGACATGATATCCACGTGGGATGACAATGAGGACTTGTCTCTCAAACATCTCACGTACAAACTTACGATCCTCCTCTGTCTTATCTCGGTCAAAAGGGTTTCAGATGTTAGAGCACTGGATATTTCCAGGCGACAATTTTCCGAGTTAGGTTCTCGGTCGTGCGTAGGACCAAGACCGGCATTCAGTCGGTATTCTATCCTTTCTTTTCCGATCGCCCGCGCTTATGTGTCGTCAAGTGCCTGCAGGCCTATGAAACGCGTACCGCCAAACTTCGTTCTCCATCTTCGCCCCAATTATTGGTTTCCTACGTCCAACCTCATCGCCCGGTGACTTCTGCCACTCTAGCGCGCTGGGTCAGGTCGACTATGGACATGGCGGGTATAGATACCACTAAATTCGGCGCACACTCCACTAGAAGTGCAATGGCTACTAAGGTGGTCTCGGCCGGGGGATCTCTGTCAGATCTTCTACCGGCCGGCGGACTGGTCCTCTGAGACCGTTTTCCGCTCCTTTTACTTCAGACCGGAAACACATGTGTCTATGGCCGCTTTGGGGTAATCTGATGTATATTGTCTTCATTTTCTGTAAGAAATGCTAGCTTTGAACTTGCATAAGATATGAGCCTCCTGTCTGAGGTATAATTCGAGATTTTCCTAGCTTGTGACGGAAAATATTGATTATATGAAGACAGGAGGCGAGTATCTTCCCTCCCTACCCTACCCTATTATGGTTCCTTCTACTCTCTTACAGGATACTGAACACGTTCGACTGCGTTCAGGAAGGTCGAAGACACGTTTCCTTCTAACATGGTTTCATTTCCAAAGGCCCGGTTGGCCGTAGAAGCTGTCGGTTGGTCCCCGTTGGGACGAATGTTCCCCCGAGTACAACGGAACGTCTGGAATTCAGAAAAGGCCGGCCAGCCGAAGTCCCCGGAGTTGGGGGACCCAGAGACTGGTGAATCATTTTCAATTCGTTTGGAAGTTCGCATGAAGAAAGAGGAATAGGAAGGGGAGGAGCAGTCCTTATATGCAGAGGCCAGAGGGAGGGGTCACAGACCCAAGGACTGCTGGGAAACGTAGTTTCTTTCTAGTTTTCAAGTTTCAGCTTTTCTGTTTCATGTTATTTTTAGAAAAGCGTGAATACTGATCAGTTTTGTTTCTGCTGTGAGCATTAATAAAGAAAGATTAATGCATAAGATACTCGCCTCCTGTCTTCATATAATCAATATTTTCCGTCACAAGCTAGGAAAATCTCGAATTATAAACTCTAAATGCTGTAACAACCTAACAAAACAGACCTTAGTTTACGGACTAACTTTACTAGAATACATTACGCTTGTGTATTACAGGGGTATTTATATTTAAAAAGTGATATTGTGGGTGGAACTCCCCTTTAACCTTAAACTGCGTAGAAGGTTCTTTATCTCTTTAAATAGCCTGGTACTTGATTCCTTGAACACTAAAGGGCCATGAGCTAAAACATTATATCATATTATATATCAATGAACACAAACAAAAAAATAATAAATTAAATACAGAACCTAAAAAAAAAAAAACTCAGATTATATATCACGCATGGGAGGCAGCAACCCTCAAGAATTGGCAAAAAAACAAAATCCAAGGAAAAAAAATAAAATAAGCAAAAATCCCTTAACCACCACTAGGTGGCAATGAGCTTTATTGAATACCAAAAATATCTGCAGCCATAGAACCACGGCTAACAGATCTTTGTGGGTGGGGAGTCTGACTCAACACCGCAAGTGGGTCTAATTGGCATTCACAGAGGAATCAGCTGCATTGCATCAGCTGCTCAACACACAGTACTGTGCTGTCACTGTTACCCAGTCAGCAGATACATGATCCTGGGACTGGAGGACTCCAATTTACATAAAGCCTATATTGGAGGAAGTGGGACTGTGAGTACCCTCTAATTACTGCAGACCGATCATATCTGCAGAAGCATCAGGGGTACCCAGAGTGCTGGGACACAGCTATGCACTGACCCGATCAGATGCAATGTAATATGTCCAATACACAAACCTTATATTCACTGTGATTTTAAGATACAGCTTTCCACTAATTGTTACTTGAAGCTCTACTATTTTGAAACATTAGTGATCTATCAGCTAATTGTGTGGATTGATCTACCCAAATCAGCAGTGTATAGACATATAAGTTCTAATTCACAGCTTTATCCAAGGCTTTCAGACATCAATGGTAACCCACATTCTGGGAAGGTCATACACTGCCTATATGGAAACTATTATGCAATAGTGTTATTTCTCCAGGAGACCAAGTACGGAGGGAGATTGTCATCATAATCACCCATTGAGGCTCAGGGTGTAGATAGGGTTGCCAACCTTTTCTTCAAGCCAAACCCGAACACTTTAGCGGTGCACGGCATGGCACCCCAACCGCGGTGAGATTTTGCAGCGATTGTCACGCGACAAATCGCGGCAAAATCACATAAACAGAATTGTAGGATGCCTCTCATCTAAAATAAGTTTTGCTTTGTGATTGGGGTGCCATTATCCCCAAATCATCTTCCCTTACCAGCACAAATCCTCCTGCCTCCAATACCCCCATGGAAGCCAACAGGGGGTATCATGGGGCCCCAACACACATGGGGGCAATTACAGAGGAGGGGTGCAAATACAGAGATAGGGGGCAATTAGAGGAGGGGGGTAATTACAGAGGAGGGGTGCAAATAGAGGAGGGGGTGCAAATACAAAGTAGGGGGGACAATTACAGAGGAGGGGGGCAAACACAGAGGAGGAGGGGGCAAACACAGAGGAGGAGGGGGCGCAAACACAGAGGAGGAGGAGGGGGCAACACAGAGGAGGAGGAGGGGGGCAAACACAGAGGAGGGGGGGGGGCAAACACAGAGGAGGAGGGGGGGCAAACACAGAGGAGGAGGGGGGGCAAACACAGAGGAGGGGGGGGGGCAAACACAGAGGAGGAGGGGGGGGGGCAAACACAAACACAGAGGAGGGGGGGGCAAACACAGAGGAGGATGGGGGGGGGCAAACACAGAGGAGGAGGGGGGGCAAACACAGAGGAGGAGGGGGGGCAAACACAGAGGAGGAGGGGGGGGCACACACAAAGGAGGAGGGGGGGCAAACACAGAGGAGGAGGGGGGCAAACACAGAGGAGGAGGGGGGCAAACACAGAGGAGGAGGGGGGCAAACACAGAGGAGGAGGGGGGCAAACACAGAGGAGGAGGGGGGGGCAAACACAGAGGAGGAGGGGGCAAACACAGAGGAGGAGGGTAATTACAGAGGGGGGTGCAAATACAAAGTAGGGGGGACAATAACAGAGGAGGGGGGTGCAAATAGATGAGGGGAGTGCAAATACAGAGGAGACGGGGCAAATACAGAGGAGGAGGAGGGGGGGTGCAAATACAGAGGAGGAGGGGGTGCAAATACAGAGGAGGAGGGGGTGCAAATACAGAGGAGACGGCGGCAAACACAGAAAAGGGGGTGCAAATACAGAGGGGACAGGGAAAACACAGAAGGGGGGGTGCAAATACAGAGGAGACAGGGGAAACACAGAAGTGGGGGTGCAAACACAGAGAAGACAGGGGCAAAAACAGAAGAGGGGTGGTACAAATACAGAGGAGACGGCCAATCACAGAAGAGGGGGGTGCATATATAGAGGAGACAGGGAAATCACAGAAGATGGGGGTGCATATATAGAGGAGACAGGGCAATCACAGAAGAGGGGGGGGTGCAAATACAGAGGAGACGGGGGCAAACACAGAAAAGGGGGTGCAAATATAGAGGAGATGGGGCAAATACAGAAGAGGGGGGTGCATATACAGAGGAGACAGGGTAAACATAGAAAAAGGGGGTGCAAATACAGAGGAGATGGGGCAAACACAGAAGAGAAGGGGGGTGCAAATACAGAGGAGACAGGGGCAAACACAGAGAGGGGGGTGCAAATACAGAGGAGACAGGGGCAAACACAGAAGAGGAGGGGGGTGCAAATACAGAGGAGACGGGGGCAAACACAGAAAAGGGGGTGCAAATATAGAGAAAAAGGGGGTAAACATAGAAAAAAGGGGGTGCAAATACAGAGGAGAAGTGGGCAAACACAGAAGAGGGGGGTGCAAATACAGAGGAGACAGGGGCAAACACAGAAGAGGAGGGGGGTGCAAATACAGAGGAGACCGGGGCAAACACAGAAGAGGAGGGGGGTGCAAATACAGAGGAGACAGGGGCAAACACAGAAGAGGAGGGGGGTGCAAATACAGAGGAGAAGGGGGAACAAACACAGAGGAGGAGGGGGGCAAACACAGAAGAGAAGGGGGGTGCAAATATAGAGGAAACAGGGGCAAACACAGAAGAGGGGGGTGCAAATACAGAGGAGACAGGGGCAAACACAGAAGAGGAGGGGGGTGCAAATACAGAGGAGAAGGGCCAAACACAGAAGAGGGGGGTGCATATATAGAGGAGACAGGGCAAACACAGAAGAGGGGGGTGCAAATACAGAGGAGACAGGGGCAAACACAGAAGAGAAGGGGGGTGCAAATACAGAGGAGACAGGGGCAAACACAGAAGAGAAGGGGGAACAAACACAGAGGAGGAGGGGGGCAAACACAGAGGAGTCAAAACATAAGGCAGAGAGAGAGGTAACAGCTGCTGGTGCAGAAGTGTTTAATAAAAATAAATGCTTTAAAACAATCAACTCACTCTTCATGTTAGACAGTCAGAGCTGTAGTAGGCATGTCAGTCTGTGAAGTCGGCTGTCCCATTCTCCCCCCTGACACACGCTGCTGTTTCACTGAATCACTGGAGGAAACAGAGAGCCGCGGGAAACTCATGTGAACTGTCAGCCTCTGATGATGGAGGCTCCGGAACGCTCTGATTGGTCACAGCAAGCCCAGGCTGACAGCTCATTGCAGTTTCCCGTGGTTCTGTATCCTTGGCTTCCTCCGGCGATTCAGTGATACAGCAGCGTGGATCGAAGGGGAGAATTGTTACAGCCGACTTCACGGACTGATATGTCTACAGCTCTAAATGAAGAGTCAGTGGATTGTTTTTAAGCATATATTTTATTAAAAACTTCCGTACCAACTGCTTCCTGTCGCTTCTCTCTCCCTTATGTTTAAATTGCTCTGTAACTGCTTCCCCCGCCTGCCGCTCAGACCCCCCCCCTGCTGTCCGGGTCCTCCTGTGTGTCGGGGCTTGTAAAAGGAGGCACCATGGTACCCCCTGTCAGCTGGAAATGGTGTCCGGGTGTGAGGCAGAGGGAAACCCGGGCACAGCCTTCTAAACCCGTACTGTCCGGGTCAAAAACGGACAGGTGGCAACCCTAGGTGTAGAGTTCTCTGGGTTTGGTTCCAAGGGATCCATTGTCTATTTCCATTGTAGTTGATCATTCCTAAAATTAAGGTGTAATTTAGGGATAACATCTGGAGAGTCTGTCCATGGTAGTGGTCAATAGCCATGCTGTTCCAGCTGCTAGGGGAGGTTTTAGGTAGGATTATTGGGGGTTGGGGAAATGGTGGGGGTGGGTATTTTCTTTAGGGGGGCATTGCTTTAAGAGGTGGGTTGGGCCTTGGAATTTAGAGGGCGACTGCATTCTAGGGGGAAATTGCACTTTCGTGGAGATGGCCACATGTACTCCGCATGCACACCGTAATGCGGTTTTATTATTAATAAATCATTTTGAGCATTAGCCTCTGGGTGTTCATGTTTTCTTTTAAAAAAAAAAAAAATTCAAGATTTTTCTTGGCAGCAACAATCAAAAACAAGCTAGGCAAAATAAATGACAAAACTAATTACAAAAGTCCAAAACCTATAAAACTCGAATTTTATAATATCGAGCGCCAAATGGCAATAAAAAGCAAAAAAAGAAGGGCACAATTAATGTCAATCCCTTAACCACTAGGTGACCATTTTTGCAGCCTGAAATCCGTTGGCCTTGGTTCTATGGCTGCAGATATTTTTGGTCACCAATAAAATGGCGCCTGTTACACCTCATTGACACCTAGTGATTGACACTAATTGTGCCCCTCATTTCTTATTGGCAAGCGTTAAAAAAAAAAGGAAAAAACATTCTTTAGAAATATAGACAAAACCTCAAATATTGTGGGATTTTGTAGGCAAAGAAAATATATTAATTTTATAAAATTGTATATTTATTATATCAAAGTACATAAAAAATTCCCACATGGGAAATTAAAATGCAGCAATATAGTGTCCATTATACACAAATCTCTGGTAAACACAAAGTGGTAGTCCCCATCTACTGTACTTGCTGTTTCTTTTATAGCTATAAAGCCCCATACACACGGTCAGACTTTTGGCCAACCAACTTCAAAATCTGCAACTTTTCAAATATGTCTGATCGTGTGTACGCTCCATCGGACCAACTTTTTCAGGTTTCATCTGACAAAAAGTTGGGTCTGCGAACGGACCAACTTTTTGCCAACAAAAAAGTCTGATGGTGCTTTGTGTGACCGTGTATAGAGCAATCCAACCAACTTTTGTACAAAGTGCAAATACGCATGCTCAGAATCAATGTTAAAATCAACCAACAATAGCAGAAGTTAACCAAAGGGTGGCGGTAAAGAGCAGAAAAGAGCAGAAAAACCACGTGATGATGGGAAAGTTTTAGAAAAGTTTGCAGAAAAGTCTGACTGTGTGTATGCTATGGGTGTGACCGGACAAATCAATTAGGACAAAAATCCAAGGGAAATTTTGTTGGATGTCCTACCGTGTGTACGTGCCTTAAGGAATATAGTAGAAGGGGATATCCAACGCGTACCAAAATGTACCGTTATAGACAAATCATCTTCAGGGAAAACAGGATTTTTATAACAGCTTACCTGTAAAATCCTTTTCTTGGAGTACACCACGGGACACAGAGCCAGTCATTACATAATGTGTTAAGGGTCACCAGCGGTGATTGGACACTGGCACAACCAATTCAAGACAGTTCCCCTCCATATAACCCCTCCCATCAGGGAAGTACCTCAGTTTTGTAGCAAAGCAGTAAGGTTCCCATAAGAAAGGGGGGAACCTCTGTGTTCCGTGGTGTACTCCAAGGAAAGTATTTTACAGGTAAGCTATTATAAAAATCCTGCTTTCTTTATCGTACACCATGGGACACAGAGCCAGTCATTACATAATGGGACGTCCCAGAGCAATGTTCAATGAAGGGTGGGAGACACAGATCTTGCAGGTCGCTACGAACAAAAAGGGAGACTTGACGGGCGGATTTATCCACAGTACCCCCTGAATGAACTTCCGAACTAGGGAATGAGATGCCAGTGGTCTTTGAAAGAAAACTGATAGAGCCGATATTTGACCCTTGATAGTACTAAGGGCTAATTTCATATCCACTCCTAACTGGCAAAAGTCGAGAATCCTACTTATGTCATACTTCTGAGGATTCCATGTCTTGGTTTCACACCAGGAAACATATGCCTTCCAGACTCTATAGTAGATAAGCCTAGAGGGGGACTTTCTAGCATTAAGGAGTGTAGAAAGAACTGGACCCGAGATCCCTTGTTTCTTCAAAATGTGGGTCTCAGTAGCCAGACTGTCAAACTTGGCTTTTGTAAGGAAGGGTGGAACACTGGACCTTGTGACAGTAAATCGTGACTTAGTGGAAGCACCCAAGGTCTTCCTACCGCCATCTTTATGATCTCGGTGTACCAGGGCCTTCTGGGCCAATTTGGGGCCACTAGGATTACAGAAATTGCTTCCTTCTTGATCCTGCAAAGTAGCCTCTGTAAGACAGGGATCGGAGGAAACGCATAGATCAGTGAGAACTATTAGAGCATCCAATTTGCAGGCTAGAGGATCTATTGTACTAGATACAAAGCTGTCCAACTTCCTGTTTAACCTGGAAGCTATCAGGTCTACATCTGCCCCCCCCCCCATCTTTTGCATTTTGCCTGAAAGACATTGGGGTGCAGAGACCACTCTCCTGGTGACAGCTGCTGGCGACTTAGATAAGTCTGCTTGCCAGTATTCTACCCTCGAAACAAAGATTGCAGAGAGACAAGGAACATGTTTTTCTGCCCATGCCAAAATCTGATTCACCTCCTTTTTAATGCCCTGACTGTGGGTGCCTCCTTGGTGATTGATTTAAGCTACTGCAGTACCATTGTCGAATTGAATCCAAACCGGGTGGTCTGGTAACCGGTTTGTTCAGGTTCTGAGGGCCAAGTATACTGCCGGCATCTCCAGTATGTTGATGGGCATCCGTCGACACCACCTATCCAAGGATCTTCCTTTCCGCAAGGTCTTGGTCTTTAACCACCAACTGAATCTTTGGCGCACCTGTGAAGACAGGCGCATGGGTAGTTCCAGCGCTTGGATCTTATTGTTCCAGGCTGCTAAAATACTGCCTTGAAGTAGTCTCGAATGAAACTAGGCATAAGGGACAGCAGTCGAAGGAGGCCACTATCTTCCATATTAGCCTCATGCAAAGGAGAATAGACGGCCCTTTCTTTGCTTTGACCTTGTGGATCAGGTTCTTTAGAGACTTGATCTTTGGGCTTTGGCAGGAATACTCTGCTTTGGGCTGTGTCTATGATCATGCCCACTCTACCCTTCTTTGGGCTTGAAGAGAGAATTATTGTAGGTTTACATTCCATCCTAAATGGTCCAGGTATTTTATTTAGGTGAGCACAGTGTGATCTAATCCTTTTGGTGAGTGGGATGGATAGGCACATGTAGAAATGCATCCTTGATGTCTATAGACGCCATGAAGTCTCCGCCTTGTAGGGTGGCGACTGCTGATCGAATAGTTTCCAATTGGAAATGGCGGATGCTCAGAAACTGATTTAGAGATCTTAGATCCAGGATGGGTTTGGAATCACAAAGAGGTTTGAATAAAAACCTGAACCTTGCTCTTTTAGGGGTACCTCTGTGATCACCCCTTGAGACAGCAAGTGATCCAATCCTTTGGAGAGCCTTGAGCTTCTGAATTAAGAAGATGGGATCTCTCGAAATTCCAGCTTGTACTCTAGGGATACTGTGGATACTACCCATCTGTCCTGGATTTCTGTCTGCCATGCCGCTGAAAACTGCCGAAGCTGCCACCCCCCCCCACTCGGCCGAGCGGGGGCGGCTCTTCATAAAGAGACCTTGGGGTTTTTACTCGTTAGCTTTTGAACCCCACAGCTTCTTGTTTTTCTGGGCCTGGTCTTCTTTAGCCTTTGTGGCTGGCTGAAAATGCAGTCACTGGCTGGAGGTAGATTTACCTGGAATTGGGGAGAGAGAACGCTTAAAACAAGGCCGCTTGTATGTCTTCTTCTCTGGTAATAGAGTGGTCTTACCACTCTAGATTTTTTGGATATATTTTCCCAAATCCTCCCCAAAGAGGCATTCGCCATGGAAGGTGAAACTGGCCAAAAGTTTTTTGCATGGGGCCTCTGCTGACCAATGTTTTAGCCAATGAATTCTGCCCATATGCACCAGCTGGAGTGTGAGGCGAGATGCTTGCTGAATCGAATCTCTCATAGCATCTATTGTAAAACATAAGGCTTTAGGCAAATTCTCCCCAAATTTTACTTGTTCCGCAGGCAGATACTTCAGCCCCATTTTTACCTGATCCTTGAGAACGTGACACATACCCACTGCTGCTACAGCAGGTTGGGCAAGAACCAGCCAAAAGGAAGATTTTAGTAAAGATTCCAATTTCTTTTATGAAGGATCTTTAAACACCTGTACGTTATCCACTGGACAGGTCAGGTTTTTATTTATACAAGAAATAGCTGCATCTACAGATGGCAGACTCCACTTCTTGGAAAACTTTTCCTCCATAGGATAAAGAATGTCAAACTTTATAGGAGGTGAGAAACGCTTATCTGAATGTTACCAGTCTGCGTAAATTTGCTTTTTTTTTTAATAATGGATGAACTGGAAAAGAGCATGCATCCTGCAGGGATTTTAGTTTCAGCATAACATTGCACCTGTGACTTTAGCATCTGGAAAGCAGAGAAGAGTTCCTCTGATATCCCTGATCCATCCGACTCCTCATCCCTATCCTCTGCAGATGTTACCTCATCCTCATCCTTCTCCTCAGATTTTTCTAAAAGGGGATTTAGAACCACAGAAGGAGATCTGCTTCACTTCTTGTCCTTTTGCGAGGACTTTGCAATTAGCATAGCGATTCTCCCCTCTAGGTTGTCCAGAGCTGTGGCCAAAGTGTCCTCAGTGACATATGCAGGCCCATGTACTACCAGGAAAGTTTAAAATATATTGCGCTAAACAATTCAGTGTAAATATATAGTATAAATATATAGTGTATAGGCAGCCAACACCACAGTGGATAAAGTGTAATAGAAAAAAGAAAAAAAGTGTAGCGCCAAAACTATATAGATGTAGGAAAAACCATAAATGGCCAGGGTGATGTAGCTACCAGCCAAAATACAGTAAGACCTAAGGTGCAGCCTTCGTGAAGAAGATCATAGACTATAGGCTATGAAACACCAGCTGTTGAGCTGGGTGAAACAAATAACAATATTCAAAAACACAAACTGAAGGTAATGTGAAAAGTGTTGCAACAAAGTAAGTGCAGCTGAAAACAAATGCAAAAGGTCCTGAAAACAGCAAAAACAAGGGGGGAGGGGGAATAGGTGTGGGTTTGAGGATGTTGATATTCCAGTTTCCCCAAAACAGACTGATTGTTCATTCAGTTTGAAACACCTCATCCATATACATTGGCAATCCTTTCCCTCAGAAACAAGTCATCTTCCCAGGACATTCCTTGGCATATATATATATATTAAGGTACTCTTACCGACTTTTGTTGACCCACGGCTCACCGTATGGTGGGTAGGTCTTCAAAGCTTGTATAGGCTAGCCGCCCTCCGATCATCCCAATGGATAAATCGATGTCCCAGGTTGTGATGCTGTAGGCAGATCCCAAAAGGAGAGCAGGTATCGCTGGCCTCAGGAACGTCAGACAGAACAGTGAAGATGTGAGACTCCGTATTTCATGGAAGATATGAAAAAAAGAGGGCGAGAACACCTCCTCATCGTGTAGAAATTTATTAAAAGTTGATCAAAAAGTATTGATACAGCAAAGAGATCTGCAAATCTCATTAAAAATTCCAAGCAAGGATAAGGTCCATGTACCAAAATATAAAAGCAAAAAAACCCCAAAAGATAAAAAGTTCCACACTGCACATCAAGGAAACCACAGCAAGCAAAAATCTTGGTAGTAACGCAATAGTGGTGATAAGAGTCCAGTTAACCGACCGGTTTCGTCTTCACAGACATCTACTGGGTTATGGAACTAAACCCCATCATCACCTGCGCCATTAAATAGCCCCCTGATTGCCATACCTGTGATCAACACCTGTTCACACAACGTCCATCAGGCATACGTCTCACTGCTGTTGCTTCCTCCCCTGTGTTCCATCCAACAGGAAATGGAAAAACAGGAAACACAAATATGGAAGCCAATCACAGCCCTGTGAGCATTGTGAGTTCCTCCTCCCGTCCCTTGTGACTCCCTCTGTCCAATGTGAGGGTGCGGGACAAAGACACCCCGCCTCGCTCATCCCGGCCAACCAGAGCCTCCAGCACAACACTGACAGCCCCTCAACACAGGAAGGCGGCGATGATGGAAGCGCAGATCACACAACGCTGCGGCATGCGTGTCATCCGACGCCTCAGCGTGATGGCGTATGCGCTCCATCTTGGTGTCTAATAGGGATTCATGGGCAAGGTGTTTTAGCTGTAGCCAAAAAACCCTATGGTGAGACGGCTATCCAACGGAGCTCAGAACTTGACTCTGGGGCCCTGGGCGTGTGTGAACAGGGGAAACCACAGATGTAATTCTTCGATAACAGTAAATAATGAATTAATGTTTCTATATAATACATCCAACAACTAGGCATGATGAAATAACATCAATATGGCAAAAAACATATTAGGTGTGGGTGGATATATAACCATTCAGCAGAGCTTCCACACTACCCAAAAATTCAAAAAAAAAATAAAAAAAAAATAAAAAAAAAATAAAATAAAAAAAATTCAAAAAAAAGGGGGGATATTGAAGATAATTCTATATAATACATCCAGCAATTATGCATGATGAATTGACATCAATAGGACAGAGAACAAGTCAGGTGTGGGTAGATAAAAAATCATGCCGCAGAGCTTCCCCACTACCCAAAAATTCAAAAAAGGGTAATATTAAAGATATTTCTATATAATACATCCAGCAATTAGGCATGATGAATTGACATCAATAGGACAGAGAACAAATCAAGTGTGGATAAATATCAAATCATGCAGCAGAGCTTCCCCACCATCCAAATATAAAAAAAGGGGGGATATTAAAGGAGACAAAAATTAGATGTCATTAGAACATGATGAATTGACATCAATAGGACAGAGAACATATCAAGTGTGGGTAGATATAAATCATGCAGCAGAGCTTCCCCACCATCCAAATTACAAAAAAAGGGATATAAAGGAAGACAAAAATTGGTGAAATTTCAGGACTGGTTTATAAATGAATTCACGTCCCACTCCACATTGAGGCCGTGGGGCGCGTAACATTTGAGCTGGTATATCCAGAACACCTCAAGTTTGGATACACCCCGAGTCCAAGGTTCGCCACGCCAATGAGGCACAAAATGATCTATGATTTGGAACAAAGTACCTTCAACCTTTTTGTTATGGTGTTCCAAATAATGTCTGGGCACTGTATGTTTGGAAAAGCCAGCCAGGATTTTGGTGATGTGTTCACCTGCCCTTGTGGAGAAGTTCCGTATGGTACGACCCACGTACTGTTTTCCACAAGGGCAGGTGAGAAGGTATACAACATACCTAGTTGCGCACGTTGAAAATTGCTTCATGGGGAACTCAACCCCAGTCACCGTAGACCTGAAACTCACAGATTTCTTTTTGGTTATGTTGAACGCGCATACTCTACACCTCCTGCATGGGTGATATCCCTTAGAGAGAGGGAAGAAAGTGGGTTTCACTGGAGGGTCAGGGACATTGGGTGCCACCTGATTCCTCATTGCCATAGCCCCTCTGTAAATGACAGTTGCCTGATTCGGAAGCGTTGGTCCTAAGGTGGGATCACTAGTCAAAACATTCCAATGTTTTTGGATGATTGACTTAATTTGTTTATGTTGCACAGAAAATGTTGTAAAGAAAGAATTCCTAAACCTGTTTTCCTGAACCGTTATGACTTTCTCTCTTGTTAGGGTTGCCCTGTCTATCAGTGAAACTCGTTCAATTTCTTCCTGGATATGATTCTCCAAGTATCCTTTATCTACAAAGCGATTCTTGAGAATATTAGCTTGTTCCCTGAAGTCCCCCAAATTAGAACAATTGCGTCTAATTCGCAGAATTTGACTGCGTGGGACAGACTTCAGCCAGGAAGGATGGTGGCAACTGTCAACGGGGATAAACCCGTTGCGGTCAGTTTGTTTGAAATGGGTTTTAGTCTGTAAAGAGTTATTATGCACAAAAATCTCCAAGTCCAAAAAATTGATGCTTGAGGTATGAGCCTCGTACGTCAATCTAATACCAACCTGGTTATCATTAAGATAGGCCATGAAGGTATCTAAAGACTCACGGTCTCCACGCCATAGGAGGAGGATATCGTCTATGTACCGCGCCCAGAGAACTATCTCTGGTCGTGCGGCCACACAGACGACATCCTCCTCCCATTTGGCCATAAAGATGTTGGCCAAGCTAGGAGCAAATTTGGCCCCCATAGCAACCCCCCTATGTTGCAAATAAAAATCCCCTGCATGCCAAAAATAATTGTGAGTTGTGGCAAACCTAAGGAGGTCCATGATGAATAGTCGTTGCGAGATGGGGAGATCTGAGGACCGGTCAAGGAAACACTCTACCGCTTGAAAGCCCAAATGATGGGCTATACTGGTATAGAGTGAAGCTACATTAGCTGTGACAAGAATAATGTCATTGGTGTACGCCACCTCCTCAAGTTTGGCGATGGTGTGCCTAGTGTCTTTGAGGTATGATGGAATGCTCCTTACTATAGGCTGGAGGTGAAAATCAATATATTTCCCCACTCTGGAGGTTACAGAGTTGATGCCACTAATGATTGGCCTCCCTGGTGGACATGTGCTATGTTTGTGAATTTTTGGCAGATAATATATAACAGGGATGCGTGGTACCTTAGGCACCAAAAAACACCGTTCCTTGTTGTTAAGAATACCTCTCTGCGCACCTTTCTCCACCAGTTTTTTCAAAGACTTGGTATAGCTGCTAGTAGGGTTAGATGGCAGTTTCACATAAGTCTGATCATCCTCCAGCAGCCTTGACATTTCCGAAATGTAAGCGGACTTGTCAAGGACCACTATACCTCCCCCTTTATCCGCGGGACGGATGACCAGGTCCTTTCTCTCGCACAAGGATTTGAGGCCACTCTTGATATTGGGATCAGAGTATACCTTTTTCATAGGTAAATCCTCCAAATCCTTCAAAACCAAACTTCTAAAGACCTTGATGCTTGATGCCATAGGGCAAGGAGGGTTAAAAAGCGAGGGATTAGAAAGACCCGTGTGTCGAACTCCTGTTGATACCTCCGGGAGACTGGGTCTAGTGGGGTTAGAGATAAAGTATCTCTGAATACTCATTTTCCGTGTGAATTTTTGTACATCTATAAATGTCTGGAACTTGTTCAGCCCTTTAGGGGGAACAAACTTTAGACCTTTATCTAAAACTAATCTTTCTGCATAACTGAAGGTGGTTGTACTCAGATTAAAAACCCCAGTACCTGCTACACTCTCTGTCTTTTTCTTCCGGGCGCGCCGCCCCCCTCTCGACCCCCGTTTGGTTCTCCTCCTTTGGGATAGTTGCCCTGTCCCTTGTAAAAATCCCCTGAGTGGGTGGGTTTAGATTGGGCCTGATTGAAACTGTAAGGTGGTCTATTAAAGTGATCTTCCTCTCTGTCTGTATACCCATAATAGGGGTCATAATGTCTAGGGGGGTAGTCATTCCTAGGCGTATAGGGTCCACCCCCACCCCTTCCCGGTGTCCGTATCCCCTTGGGGGGTAATGGGGATCATTCCCTCTGCGGGGCGAATGGTCATATACATAATGTTCACGGGATGGGTCTCTTGGACGGTGTGAACCCCTTCTAGGGCCTTTACCTTTCCCCTTATTTCTAGGAGGAGGGCCTCCCAGAGACTGGTTGGGGGTTCGGGGGCCAGACTGATTGTTGTGCCCCAATTGTCTAAATGGGGGCCCCGAACTCGGTATAGGTTGAGAAAAAGTAAGGACCTTCACCTCGCTAGTGGACGGTTGAGAAACCTCCATCTCTGAATTAGAAGAAACTGTCCCTGTCCTAGTGGTCTCCTCATTTTGCCAACTAAAAACCGAGCGGGATGTGTAATCGGCAAAATCTCTCGTATATTTTTTCTGTTTTTTATGCTTCTGTTCACGTTCCTCCTTCTCCAGATGATTTTTTAAACTGGTAGATAATGTGATATACTCTGTGGTGGATTTAAAGGGAAGGAGTTTTTCCTTAATTTCTTTAATTTCTTTATCTAAATTAGACATTCGGATTTTTTTCTTATCGATTAAAAAGTTCAAAAGGGAAATGCCTTGAGAATAAAAAAACTGGTACCAGGACTCGAGATCAGGGTCTCCCTGCTGGGGATGTACATCCCATCTCAGCCCTCTAGGGACCATATTTTCTTTAACGTATTGTTCTAAAAACGCTGTGTCCCATTGAAGGTGAAGTTCTGAAGTCATTACGTTCTTGAGCCTCATGAAAAGACCACCCGTTTCCGAGTCTGTTTTAAGAACCGTAAACACCCCTTCAGTGCTGAAGGTGCGACTAGTGCGATATTCAAACACATCCATTATTGAATGGCGGCAATATAAAAAATCCAAGTGTAGCAATCAAAAAAGTTTAAAATATATTGCGCTAAACAATTCAGTGTAAATATATAGTATAAATATATAGTGTATAGGCAGCCAACACCACAGTGGATAAAGTGTAATAGAAAAAAGAAAAAAAAGTGTAGCGCCAAAACTATATAGATGTAGGAAAAACCATAAATGGCCAGGGTGATGTAGCTACCAGCCAAAATACAGTAAGACCTAAGGTGCAGCCTTCGTGAAGAAGATCATAGACTATAGGCTATGAAACACCAGCTGTTGAGCTGGGTGAAACAAATAACAATATTCAAAAACACAAACTGAAGGTTCGGGGCCCCCATTTAGACAATTGGGGCACAACAATCAGTCTGGCCCCCGAACCCCCAACCAGTCTCTGGGAGGCCCTCCTCCTAGAAATAAGGGGAAAGGTAAAGGCCCTAGAAGGGGTTCACACCGTCCAAGAGACCCATCCCGTGAACATTATGTATATGACCATTCGCCCCGCAGAGGGAATGATCCCCATTACCCCCCAAGGGGATACGGGACACCGGGAAGGGGTGGGGGTGGACCCTATACGCCTAGGAATGACTACCCCCCTAGACATTATGACCCCTATTATGGGTATACAGACAGAGAGGAAGATCACTTTAATAGACCACCTTACAGTTTCAATCAGGCCCAATCTAAACCCACCCACTCAGGGGATTTTTACAAGGGACAGGGCAACTATCCCAAAGGAGGAGAACCAAACGGGGGTCGAGAGGGGGGGCGGCGCGCCCGGAAGAAAAAGACAGAGAGTGTAGCAGGTACTGGGGTTTTTAATCTGAGTACAACCACCTTCAGTTATGCAGAAAGATTAGTTTTAGATAAAGGTCTAAAGTTTGTTCCCCCTAAAGGGCTGAACAAGTTCCAGACATTTATAGATGTACAAAAATTCACACGGAAAATGAGTATTCAGAGATACTTTATCTCTAACCCCACTAGACCCAGTCTCCCGGAGGTATCAACAGGAGTTCGACACACGGGTCTTTCTAATCCCTCGCTTTTTAACCCTCCTTGCCCTATGGCATCAAGCATCAAGGTCTTTAGAAGTTTGGTTTTGAAGGATTTGGAGGATTTACCTATGAAAAAGGTATACTCTGATCCCAATATCAAGAGTGGCCTCAAATCCTTGTGCGAGAGAAAGGACCTGGTCATCCGTCCCGCGGATAAAGGGGGAGGTATAGTGGTCCTTGACAAGTCCGCTTACATTTCGGAAATGTCAAGGCTGCTGGAGGATGATCAGACTTATGTGAAACTGCCATCTAACCCTACTAGCAGCTATACCAAGTCTTTGAAAAAACTGGTGGAGAAAGGTGCGCAGAGAGGTATTCTTAACAACAAGGAACGGTGTTTTTTGGTGCCTAAGGTACCACGCATCCCTGTTATATATTATCTGCCAAAAATTCACAAACATAGCACATGTCCACCAGGGAGGCCAATCATTAGTGGCATCAACTCTGTAACCTCCAGAGTGGGGAAATATATTGATTTTCACCTCCAGCCTATAGTAAGGAGCATTCCATCATACCTCAAAGACACTAGGCACACCATCGCCAAACTTGAGGAGGTGGCGTACACCAATGACATTATTCTTGTCACAGCTGATGTAGCTTCACTCTATACCAGTATAGCCCATCATTTGGGCTTTCAAGCGGTAGAGTGTTTCCTTGACCGGTCCTCAGATCTCCCCATCTCGCAACGACTATTCATCATGGACCTCCTTAGGTTTGCCACAACTCACAATTATTTTTGGCATGCAGGGGATTTTTATTTGCAACATAGGGGGGTTGCTATGGGGGCCAAATTTGCTCCTAGCTTGGCCAACATCTTTATGGCCAAATGGGAGGAGGATGTCGTCTGTGTGGCCGCACGACCAGAGATAGTTCTCTGGGCGCGGTACATAGACGATATCCTCCTCCTATGGCGTGGAGACCGTGAGTCTTTAGATACCTTCATGGCCTATCTTAATGATAACCAGGTTGGTATTAGATTGACGTACGAGGCTCATACCTCAAGCATCAATTTTTTGGACTTGGAGATTTTTGTGCATAATAACTCTTTACAGACTAAAACCCATTTCAAACAAACTGACCGCAACGGGTTTATCCCCGTTGACAGTTGCCACCATCCTTCCTGGCTGAAGTCTGTCCCACGCAGTCAAATTCTGCGAATTAGACGCAATTGTTCTAATTTGGGGGACTTCAGGGAACAAGCTAATATTCTCAAGAATCGCTTTGTAGATAAAGGATACTTGGAGAATCATATCCAGGAAGAAATTGAACGAGTTTCACTGATAGACAGGGCAACCCTAACAAGAGAGAAAGTCATAACGGTTCAGGAAAACAGGTTTAGGAATTCTTTCTTTACAACATTTTCTGTGCAACATAAACAAATTAAGTCAATCATCCAAAAACATTGGAATGTTTTGACTAGTGATCCCACCTTAGGACCAACGCTTCCGAATCAGGCAACTGTCATTTACAGAGGGGCTATGGCAATGAGGAATCAGGTGGCACCCAATGTCCCTGACCCTCCAGTGAAACCCACTTTCTTCCCTCTCTCTAAGGGATATCACCCATGCAGGAGGTGTAGAGTATGCGCGTTCAACATAACCAAAAAGAAATCTGTGAGTTTCAGGTCTACGGTGACTGGGGTTGAGTTCCCATGAAGCAATTTTCAACGTGCGCAACTAGGTAAGTTGTATACCTTCTCACCTGCCCTTGTGGAAAACAGTACGTGGGTCGTACCATACGGAACTTTTCCACACGGGCAGGTGAACACATCACCAAAATCCTGGCTGGCTTTTCCAAACATACAGTGCCCAGACATTATTTGGAACACCATAACAAAAAGGTTGAAGGTACTTTGTTCCAAATCATAGATCATTTTGTGCCTCATTGGCGTGGCGAACCTTGGACTCGGGGTGTATCCAAACTTGAGGTGTTCTGGATATACCAGCTCAAATGTTACGCGCCCCACGGCCTCAATGTGGAGTGGGACGTGAATTCATTTATAAACCAGTCCTGAAATTTCACCAATTTTTGTCTTCCTTTATATCCCTTTTTTTGTAATTTGGATGGTGGGGAAGCTCTGCTGCATGATTTATATCTACCCACACTTGATATGTTCTCTGTCCTATTGATGTCAATTCATCATGTTCTAATGACATCTAATTTTTGTCTCCTTTAATATCCCCCCTTTTTTTATATTTGGATGGTGGGGAAGCTCTGCTGCATGATTTGATATTTATCCACACTTGATTTGTTCTCTGTCCTATTGATGTCAATTCATCATGCCTAATTGCTGGATGTATTATATAGAAATATCTTTAATATTACCCTTTTTTGAATTTTTGGGTAGTGGGGAAGCTCTGCGGCATGATTTTTTATCTACCCACACCTGACTTGTTCTCTGTCCTATTGATGTCAATTCATCATGCATAATTGCTGGATGTATTATATAGAATTATCTTCAATATCCCCCCTTTTTTTTGAATTTTTTTTATTTTATTTTTTTTTTATTTTTTTTTTGAATTTTTGGGTAGTGTGGAAGCTCTGCTGAATGGTTATATATCCACCCACACCTAATATGTTTTTTGCCATATTGATGTTATTTCATCATGCCTAGTTGTTGGATGTATTATATAGAAACATTAATTCATTATTTACTGTTATCGAAGAATTACATCTGTGGTTTCCCCTGTTCACACACGCCCAGGGCCCCAGAGTCAAGTTCTGAGCTCCGTTGGATAGCCGTCTCACCATAGGGTTTTTTGGCTACAGCTAAAACACCTTGCCCATGAATCCCTATTAGACACCAAGATGGAGCGCATACGCCATCACGCTGAGGCGTCGGATGACACGCATGCCGCAGCGTTGTGTGATCTGCGCTTCCATCATCGCCGCCTTCCTGTGTTGAGGGGCTGTCAGTGTTGTGCTGGAGGCTCTGGTTGGCCGGGATGAGCGAGGCGGGGTGTCTTTGTCCCGCACCCTCACATTGGACAGAGGGAGTCACAAGGGACGGGAGGAGGAACTCACAATGCTCACAGGGCTGTGATTGGCTTCCATATTTGTGTTTCCTGTTTTTCCATTTCCTGTTGGATGGAACACAGGGGAGGAAGCAACAGCAGTGAGACGTATGCCTGATGGACGTTGTGTGAACAGGTGTTGATCACAGGTATGGCAATCAGGGGGCTATTTAATGGCGCAGGTGATGATGGGGTTTAGTTCCATAACCCAGTAGATGTCTGTGAAGACGAAACCGGTCGGTTAACTGGACTCTTATCACCACTATTGCGTTACTACCAAGATTTTTGCTTGCTGTGGTTTCCTTGATGTGCAGTGTGGAACTTTTTATCTTTTGGGGTTTTTTTGCTTTTATATTTTGGTACATGGACCTTATCCTTGCTTGGAATTTTTAATGAGATTTGCAGATCTCTTTGCTGTATCAATACTTTTTGATCAACTTTTAATAAATTTCTACACGATGAGGAGGTGTTCTCGCCCTCTTTTTTTCATATCTTCCATGAAATACGGAGTCTCACATCTTCACTGTTCTGTCTGACGTTCCTGAGGCCAGCGATACCTGCTCTCCTTTTGGGATCTGCCTACAGCATCACAACCTGGGACATCGATTTATCCATTGGGATGATCGGAGGGCGGCTAGCCTATACAAGCTTTGAAGACCTACCCACCATACGGTGAGCCGTGGGTCAACAAAAGTCGGTAAGAGTACCTTAATATATATATATATGCCAAGGAATGTCCTGGGAAGATGACTTGTTTCTGAGGGAAAGGATTGCCAATGTATATGGATGAGGTGTTTCAAACTGAATGAACAATCAGTCTGTTTTGGGGAAACTGGAATATCAACATCCTCAAACCCACACCTATTCCCCCTCCCCCCTTGTTTTTGCTGTTTTCAGGACCTTTTGCATTTGTTTTCAGCTGCACTTACTTTGTTGCAACACTTTTCACATTACCTTCAGTTTGTGTTTTTGAATATTGTTATTTGTTTCACCCAGCTCAACAGCTGGTGTTTCATAGCCTATAGTCTATGATCTTCTTCACGAAGGCTGCACCTTAGGTCTTACTGTATTTTGGCTGGTAGCTACATCACCCTGGCCATTTATGGTTTTTCCTACATCTATATAGTTTTGGCGCTACACTTTCATGTACTACCAGGGAAGTTGCTACGCCTGATAGTGGCAATGGCTCCCCCTGTATAGATGTGTCAGAAATTACAGGAAAGGAAAGGTACTGAGCAGGCACGGCTATAGCCCCCTGTCTCTTAGCCCCTGAATTCTAAAGGAAGACATATTACTAAGCAAAAAGCCGAGGTACCACAATGCATATACTACTGTGCTCAGTTTAGCAATCAACATAAAGCAGGGGTGTCCAAACTTTTTTTATATACACACCTTCACTTTAGGAGGGAAGTTTCAAGGAAAAAAAAGGAAATAAAAAACTGACGCAGAATAAGGGTCATTGCCCATCAATGCAGCCTAATCAGTGCCCAGATGCCATTGTCATGAATGCATCCTCTCCATTGCCATTAATGCAGCCTGATCGATGTCCATCTGCAGCCTCAGAGGGAGGGGGGGTGGGATAAGCACCAACAGATTACATACAGGATAATCTCCTGTTTACACAGCAGCCTCTAATACAATTTCTCCCGCCTCCTATAACAGACAGAGGAGTTGTCCAATGGCAGCCAAGGAGACGGGAATTCCTATTACAGATGTCACTGAGAAAACAGGAGATTCTTCTTTATGTAATTTGACAGCACTCGATCCCCCTCACCCCTCCGAGGCAGCGCCGATAAATATAGTATGTATCCAAATTACCAGGGGGGCCACATTAAACTGGAATGGGTGCCGCAATTGGCCCCTAGGCTGGACTTTGGACATGCCTGACAAAGTATGCAGCTTAAACACATCGGACAATCACGTTGTCCGATGCTGAATAGTGGCCATGATGGTAATAACCAATGGGATGAATTACAGATATTTCACCATGTAGAAACCTAAAAAACTCAAATTCAAAAAAACATGAGAAGAATTATTGCAGGTATATTATACACGAGTACCAGGTTCCATATATACAAGTAGACAGTGCTCCTGCTATTACATGATATCACATGGCATAAACTACCAAACATATTTATCACATGGCATAAACTACCAAACATATTTATTATCATTAAATATAATTTATAAAAAATAAATAAAAAAAGATGTGTCATCCTATTTTAAATAACCCAACCACCAATGGAGAATTCACATATCAGGTTAGAGTAGAGAGAAAGGAAATCCATTCCAAACCAGTCATACAAGAACGAATATCAGGAAATTATGAAAAATTTGCAGAAAAAAATAATAAAGTAAAACCTATTAAACCAAAAAGACAGGGGGCATATTATCATCATTTATGGATATCAATCAGTTTTTCCAGAGGAAAACCCCTCAAGGAATGGTCTAAAGCTTTCACATTCATTGAGGCCTGGTGGTGTAGTTGCATTAGGAAATCGAATCCAGCGCATTTCTCGCTGGAGTGGTATCTTGTCCCAATCCCACCCATGGGTTGGAATGTGTACTCTATCAAGAACAGAGAAATTTGTGATTTTGGGCATCCTATAATTGTAAAGCGATTTTGTTGGAGATATGGGACTTTTAGAGGCGCAACATATAGAACTTCACTCAAAGTTAATGTAAAAATATAAAAAGAAAGTAGGATTTTTGTACTCACCGTAAAATCCTTTTCCCCGAGTTCATGGACGGACACAGCAGCAATCTTGACAGTAGGGCATTAGCCTTCTGTTAGGAGAAGACTAGGCAGAAAAAGATGTTAAAGTGTTAAACACACATCAAAACTGTACAGTAGCACCCAGGGGTACAACCCCTCTCTCTGCATGCAGCAGCTCAGTTCGTTAGAAAGCAGTATAAACATAGAAAAGGAGGGGTGGGTGCTGTGTCTGTCCATGAACTCAGAGAAAAAGATTTTACGTTGAGTACAAAAATCCTATTTTCTCTTCCGTTCATGGACGGACACAGCAGCAATCTTGACAGTAGGGACGCCCCCAAGCACTGTCAAAAACGAGGGGTGGGAACAGTATCAAAACAACTTCACCCCAAACAACCAGAGCTCCTCAACGGAGGAGTTGCAACTTTCAAACAGCCGCCTGCAAAACCTTGCGACCGAAGATGCACTCACATGAACCTTGTAAAATGTTGTGAAGGTGTGAACGGATGACAAGGTCGCCGTCTTACACACCTGGGAAACAGGCGCTTGATGTCGGAAAGCCCAAGGAGGCACCTATTGCCCTGGTCAAAGGCGTTGTGACAAGAAAGGGTGGCGCCCGCCCTTTTAGGGCATAGGCCTGAATCACGACCTGTCTGATCCACCTAGAGATGTTGGCCGATAAGACCACCAGACCCTTCTTAGGATCAACCACTGAAACAAACAGTGAATCCGAGCTCCGAAATGGAGCAGGAGCAGACAGGTACACACGCAGATCACGGACCCACACCTTGTACAAAAGCTTATCCAGATAAGATACACAAGGAAACACCTTAGTGGCGCAGGTCTGCTTAAGGAACCCGAACGGAACCGACATCTCCGTCGCCTCTGCCATATCCTCCATCTTAAGAGTATCCCGCACCACGGTTATAAGTGCTCCTACAAGTGCCCTCTCATGTGCTGACCCGGATCCGGAGTCATCCTCACTGTCCGAAGGGTCGAGGCCACACGTCCTCTGACAAATCAGAACCGGGACCGGGAGCCACAGCTGGGCCTGATTCAGTGTCAGAGTTGTGGGGGGAGAGGGAGTTTTTTTTACCCCCCGTCGCTTCTACCCTGGCAACAAAGGCCTTCAGGATCGCCGACACAGCCTCCACAGAACCAGCAGGTGCACCAGTTGCCAGGTGCTTTCCGTACAGCCGCCTGTGTCTCTGCAGTGTGTCCAGGCTGTTCGCGCCATACGCACTAACACTAGAGGCAAAAACCACATTCACAAAAAGGCAGCGCCGGGCGATGCCAAAATGGCTGCGGGCCACATGTAAAGAAAAAAACACAGGCACACACATGGTAGCGAACCCCCGGGGGCCCCCGCACATGGAAGCCGGACAGCAGCTGCGTAGCCCCCTGCTAGCGGATGGAGACCCCCAGGCAGAACACCGGCAGCGCAGACCATATAGCTCCCAGATCATAGGAAGAAGGGAAGGGAGAGAAGAAAGAAAAGGTGGAGACCCCCTAAGTGACCTCCCCGGGAATGCCCATCTGCGCCATTCTGTCGTAGCAGGGACTGCTACTTACCCATCCTGCGAGCACTTGCTGGGAGCATCCCTGACAGACCCATCTCCCGTGCGGTTACAGTGTGGCCGTCGGCCCAGCACACTGACACGGACAGAGCCCGGTCATATGTGTGCCCTGGAGCATATAGCTTACTGTCCACCCCTGGAGCAACAAGGCATGTCGTGGACGGCCCAGTGCGTAGCTAAAAAGGCTGGCACACGCTGGATGGCCAAACTGGGGGGACTACAAGGATCGAGGATGCAGCCTGTCACCCAGTCGGCAGTTAATAGTAGATCTCAGGATCCAAAGTGCATGCAGAAAAAAAACTGAGACTGCATGATGCAGGGAGAGGGGTTGTACCTAGTGGGAACTGTACAGTTTTGATGTATGTTTAACTCTTAACATGCTTTTCTGCCTAGTCCTCTCCTGATAGAAGGCTAATACCCTAATGTCAAGAATAAGCTGCTGTGTCCGTCCATGAACGAAAGAGAAATTTGTTATTTTGAATAAAGGAGGATATCAACATTAAGTGACAACTGTTTGAAGGGCAAGTTGAGGCCTCGTACATTGAGACAGACAAACTTAGTCCCTATGTTGGTACAAAAACTTGAGAGGTCTTAGGCGGTGTGTGAATTTTCTAGATCGGGGAGGGTTGATTTAAAAGGATTTGGCGTAATACTGACTCAAGTAAGGCAGCGATCAAAGATGGCGAGGGTGCAGATAATGTTGTCCTAGGACGTCCAATAGGTTTGTAGATAGTTACCTTGGTGAAATAAATATTCCAGAGATGGTTTGTGAGCATTGGAGTAGTAATAACTGGTCTAATATACAAGATGAACAAGGTGGAGGAGAACAATGGGAAAGATGTAAAAAAAAAAAAAAAAAAAAGACTTGTGGAGAATGCAAGGGTAATAGGTAGCAAACATTGCTCATAGCCACATGGGGGATAAGGCTAACCATACCAGCAATGTGATGGTATGGCAGGAACAACATAGTAAAAGAGAAATTTCATGTGGTTAGGCCAAACTTTTTCAATCACAAACGGTTGTGAAGGGGTGGGGGGAGGGATATCAGGGCTGTTATGCATAGGTCAAGGCAATATTCAGGACCATTCTGATTCCATGTGATGAGCCTGGTCAGATGTAGGGGGATGGTTTTCTGCAGGTAAGATGCGCCATTCTGTTTTGAGTAGGGCTAAGCCAGCTTTCATACTCATGATTGTATCCAACCTTCCTTGTCATTTAACACTAAGTTTAGTGGGAAATCCCTGTTGGTATCCAATGTTATTACTGAGGGCCTTGGTAATGGAGACTAGTTTCTTCCTGTAAGGAGTGTCATTTTAGACAGATCAGCATAAAGTTTAATTCCAGAGTAATGCCCGTAACACACAATCACTTTTTGTGATGAAAAAAAATGTAATTTTTCTTCATGAAAAAAACAAAATTTTTCAAACTTCATTTTCAAAAATGACGTTGCATACACACCACCATTTTTGGAAAATGATGAACAAAGTGATGGCACTCTAAAGGGGAAGTTCTATTTGCCTTGAGGCTGCTTTTAGCTGGTTACTTGTTAGTAAAAGACGATTCCTGCTTTTTTGTCTGTTACAACGTGATGAATGTGCTTACTCCATTATGAATGGTAGTTTTACCTCCCGTCTCCTAACTTGCTTCTGGGCATGTGCGGGTTTAAAACGTCATTTTTTACGTCGTTTGGCCCACACGCGATCATTTTTTATGACACAAAAAATTACATTTTTAAAAATGACATAAAAAATTCGAGCATGTTCAAATTTTTTTTTGGCCGTTTTTCAGAAGACATAAAATGACGTTTTGCCCACACACGATCATTTTAAATGACATTTTTAAAAATGTCATTTTTTTTCATCACAAAAAGTGATCGTGTGTACACGGCATAAGGAGCGCAGAGTGTTGAAGTATTTTGGCAGCGGACATCATTTTTTCTTTAGTGTGATAAAAATGTATCTGCTCCAGCACATCTCTAGGGACCAATGCAGGGGAAAAAAAAAGTTTGGGGATCCTGTGGGGTCTGTCAACGGCCATTTCTAGATCAGTGAGCTATGGAAGAAGTAATCTCATAAGTTGTTGAAGGTAAGGGACCAGGGTTTCTGGAGTGACCGATTTGAGTATACCCACAGAATTTTATATTGTTCCTTCTGGAACGGTCTTCTAAGTAAGCTATTTTCAATTTCGGTTGTTGTAATTCTGTGTCATGGTCAGTGTGAACATCCATTAGATCATTGTGGGCAATGAACATTTCACCCATTTTGGTTTCCAAATGCGCTAGTATCAGTAACATGTTTTTCATGGCCAGTTCAGAAACTTACAGTCGCAGGGAAGGAGTCTATAGCAGACTGCTGCTGCAATGCGGGCATAGAAAAGTAAGAGCAATAGAAGCTGTTGTGCTCTAAGAAGGTTCATCTATGTGGGGCCTGGACCTTGCCAGGCTACAGGGGATTGGAGAGGAGGAGAGAACTCTCCTCCTCTATTACCATTATTCAAAATGCTTACTGTATGCTAAATATCTTTTAACCTCTTTGGTTTATTTTTGGGATGAAAATTAGGGTTGTCCCGATACCACTTTTTTAGGACCGAGTACAAGTACCGATACTTTTTTTCAAGTAGTCGCCGATACCGAATACCGATACTTTTTTTAAATGTGTCCCCAAATGCAGCCATGTGTCCCCACATTGCAGCAGCCATGTATGTCCCCCCCACATTGCAGCAGCCATGTATGTCCCCCCACATTGCAGCAGCCATGTATGTCCCCCCACATTGCAGCCTTGTATGTCCCCCACATTGCAGCCTCGTATGTCCCCCACATTGCAGCGATGGCCTGTCCCTCATACCTTTAGATATGATGATGCCGCCGCTGCCGCATACCGCCGTTAATCCCCTGCAATATCGCGTAGCGCACATTACAAGCTTTCATTCTGAATACTTGTAAATGCCCGCGCTTCCATGTATAGACACTCCTCCCCTTCTCCGGATTGGAGGGATCCCTCAAATCCTGAGCAAGGGTGAGTGTCTATGCACAGAATCCGCGTATAGACACTCCCCCTTGCTCAGAATTGGAGGGATCCCACCATCCGGAGAAGGGGAGTGTCTGTACATGGCGGCGCGGGTATTTACAAGTATACAGAATGAAAGCTTGTAATGTGCGCTACGCGATATTGCAGGGGATTAATGGCGGTATGCGGCAGCGGCGGCATCATATCTAAAGGTATGAGGGACAGGCCATCGCTGCAATATGAGGGGGGGGAGTATTTTGGTATCGTGGGTATTTGCGGGAGTACAAGTACTCCCGCAAATACTCGGAATCGGTCCCGATACCGATACTAGTATCAGTATCGGGACAACCCTAATGAAAATATTATGTTTTGTTACGAAAAATAGGATCTTTTGTACTCACTGTAAAATCCTTTTTTTTGTCATCCACAGCCTCTCAATTCTTGACAAGTGGGTTATGTTCCCTGTTTACAGGAGAGGACTAGGCAGAAACATGTTAGATATACATATACATGTCATTTAAACAGAGTTGAACAGCCCTGCCCAGGGGCGGTCCCTCCAGACATAACCCTCCTCCCTGCAGCATGCAGCCTCAGTTCGTAACAAGCAGTACAAACCTAAAAAGGAGGGGTGGGTGCTGTGTCCGTCCATGGACGACAAAGAAAAGGATTTTACAGCGAGTACAAAAAATCCTATTTTCTATTGTTGTCCGTGGACGGACACAGCCTCTCAATTCTTGACAAGTGGGACGTCCCCAAGCAGTGTAAAAAAATGAGGGGTGGGAAGAGTATCAGTGAAGAAAAAACTCACAACTTCACCCCAAACAGGCATAGCTCCTCAAAAGAGGAGATGCAACTTTAGACAGCAGCCTCCTTGACCACGAGGAGAGACATAGCCTGATCGCCTGAAGTTCCAAGACATTGATCAGTAGACAGGACTCTTCTAGAGTCCAATGACCCTGGGCCGACTGGACCCCCCAGCCCATGAGGCTGGTGTCCGTCGGAACCACCGTCCACTGAAAGGGGAGAAAGGACTTCCCTGACTGAAGAGCCGGGGTCTCAGCTAGCAAGTCAGAGAAGCCCTGACCAGGTGGCTGACCTGAATCTGACGATCCAGCGACGATGGAGATCTGTTCCACTTGGACAGGATCTCCCTCTGTAGAACACGAGTGTGGAACTGGGCATACGGTACAGCCTCGAACGAGGCCACCATGAGTCCTAGAACTCGCATACAAAACCGAGAGACGACCATTTGCGGGATTTCAGAAGTCTCACAGCAGACTGGAGGGTCTGCAATTTTTCCAGGGGTAGAAAGACCCTCGCTTCCGAGGAGTCCAGAATCAACCCCAGATATTCCAAATGCTGAGTCGGAACCAGGACCGACTTCTGAATGTTTAACACCCACCCAATTCTTGGAGGGTTTGACTGGTTATAGACACGTCCTCCCTAATTCTGAGCCAGAAGCTGCTCTCAGAAGATCGTCCAAGTAACCCACGATGGCAATGCCTTGCTGTGTCAGCAAAGCTAGGATCAGCGCGAGCACCTTGGTAAAAAACCCTTGGTGCTGACGCCAGGCCAAAGGGGAGGGCCACAAACGGATAGTGGCTCTCCCCGATCGCAAAGCGCAGAAACCTCTGTTAACTTGTGCAGATTGGGACATGCAAGTATGCGTCCTTGATGTCCAAGGACGTCAGAAAGTGCCCTGGATGGAGCGCAGCTACCACCGAGCAAATTGATTCCATGCGGAACTTCCTTACTTTCACAAAGACGTTCAGAGCCTTGAGATCCAGGTTCGGACGGACCTCGTCCTTCTTCGGGACCACAAACAAATTCGAATAAAAACACTGAAACCTCTCGTCTTGCGGAACAGGCAAAATTACTCCGCAACCTAGCAGGTCCATACTGCCCCAACAGTGCCGATGAGTTTAGGAGAGGGAGACTGAGGGAAAGAATCCGACGGAAGGATAGAAAAGGAACATCCCCCGAAGAGACCACCTCGCAGACCCATCGGTAGGAGAGCAGAGAGGTCCACCGAGCTGTGAACCTGCAAAGCTGCCCCCCCACCCATAAGTGGGGCGGGCAGGCCTTCATGCAGTTGCGGGCTTGGGTGTTGGCTTGTTCAGGGTATGCACCATGGGAGGTTTCTGTCCCCCAGCCGAGCCATTGTCTATCTGGAGGGGTTTAACCATGGGCCTTGACTGACGAAAAAAACGCTTCTGTGTGGGGAAAAAAAGGACCCGGCTTGCGGCGGGGGTTCCTTCTCCTTGGAGGACTGAGAGAGGAGAGTGCTCTTCCCTCCTGTGACATCCTTGATAATGTCGTCCTGTGAAGACCCAAAAAGCCTCCCACCCTTGAAGGGTAAATCTGCCAGGGCCTTCTTAGAGGCCTGGTCCGCAAACCAGCATTTTAGCCAAAGTGTAAAACCACCGCTGAAACAGAAGCCCTGGATATCAAGGGTGCTGCATCTAGTGAAGCATCACAAACATAGATGAGACCCTGGACCAGCTGGTCAGCCAGTCTAATTACCTCGGATGGGAGCTGGTGCTCCTCCCCGGCCTGGCGCAAAATCTTTGCCCACTCAGTAAGTGTCTGAGACACCAGGGTAGTGGCCACAATAGGCCGCAAGGCTGACCCCAGCATGGTAAACATGGAGCAGGTCAGTGCTTCGGATGTTCTATCAGTCTGATCCTTAAAAGCATGAGTTCCCTCTATAGGGAGAGTGGTAACCTTGTTTAGCCAGGCGACCGGAGGGTCCACCACCAGAGGAGAATTCCACTTCTTTAAAAGGTTCTCCTTAAAGGGATACCGAACCGCCAGGCGGTGAGGGACTACAAAAGCCTTCTGCGGCTTTTCCCATTCCGCATCAATGAATTTATCAAAGAAGGAAACATAAGGAAATACCTTAACAGAGCGGTCTGATTTGTGTGACCCAAAGGAGACAGAGCCCTCAGCGGATACCTCAGCTGCACTATCCAGCTTAAGGGAGTCCCTTACAGCATTGATAAGCTCCCTGACAAGTGCCTTATCATGCCCTGACCCAGTTACAGTGTTTTCCTCAGGATGGTCCTGGTCCACGTCCTCAGATAAAACAGAACCAGGCACCTGAGCTGCAGCCGGGTCCTGGTCTGTATATGAACATTGCCCTGGGGATAGCAGAGGGAGAGGCCACAAATGTCTCCAGGACTGCCGACAGAGAGTCTATAGTAAGTGCAGGAGCAGAAGTACCAGCTGCCTCTGTCATCCTGGGGGAAGAAGGACCAGATACTGACTCCATTCTTTAGGAAAAAAAACTCCCAGGGCCTAGTTCAGAATGAGCAGAAAAAACACTCAATACTCCTTCTGGGCTGTCCGGGGGGGGGGGGGGGGGTTACCCAGGGGACTCACCACACTGAAGGACTGCTAAGCGCCGCTGCCCGTGTCCCACACACCACTATGTGAGGAGAAGCTGTGAGGTAGCCATGAGGTGCTGCATGTGAAGAACAGCACTCCGCGCCGTTAGAGCCACCACTAGAGGCCGAGGACTCAGGCAACATGGCCGCCGAGCGCAGCAAAATGGAGCCTGGCGCGGCTACAACAAAATGGCCGCCAATGGGATTTTCAATGCAAACTCAAAATCCACAAAAAAATGGCGCCATCGTCATCAGAACGGCGGCAAAACAGTCTTTTAAAAACGTAACATTCCCCCCTTCCCCACCCATCTTTTTTCTCTTTTTTCTTTCCTCTTCTCTACTTCTTATACACCTATATTTTATAATGATCATCTGTAGTTCTATTGCTTTATGTTCTTTCAGTTCTCTTTGAAATTACATGTTAAGCACTGTTGACTACCCAACATAGATAAGTTTGAAAATCTAATGTTAAATTTACATCATGATATATTACAGGCAATGTATGTCAACATGTTACACCCTATATTGTAAACGCCTGATAATTATATGTTATTTCTCTTTATTAAATAAAAATATATATTTACCTCTAAAAACTTAACATAGAGAAAAGCTGCCCAGCACCCCAAACAACCAGAAAAGTGGGCCCCAGCAGTAAAAAAGACACAGGCCAGGCGCACAGACAGCGCCACCAGGTGCCCCAACCCCCCAGCAATGCAAAACAGCAGAGGGAACCAGGGAAGGGAGGATACCCGAACCCCAGGAATGCTCAGCCCTACCACCCCACCTAAGAGGGAGGGACTGTACTTACCCATCCACGCGACGACTCACTGACGCATTCCAGACAGGCGTACAATGGAGGTAGCCGTTAGCCCAGTCCGCTGTGAGTGAGACAATACCACCGCTCAGTCATGTGCGGACCCGGAGCAAAGCTCACTGGCCACCCCAGGAGTCATGGGGCATGTCATGGCAGACCCAGCCTCTTTGCAAAGGTGTGCTCACCCTCGCTGGCCGAACTGAGACTACAAGGATCTAGGATATCCTCTCAGCCGACATTCGATAGAGGTCAAAAAAGACAAATTAAAATAAAAATCTTTTATTCCGGGCGCTGGGCCCAAAGGGAGCTATACGTCCTTCTCCTATGCTAGGCAGAACGAAACTAAGGCTGCATGCTGCAGGGAGGAGGGTTATGTCCGGAGGGACCGCCACCTGGGCGGGGCAGTTTAAATAACATGTATATGTATATCTAACATGTTTCTGCCTAGTTCTCTCCTGACAACAGGGAACATAACCCACTTGTCAAGAATTGAGAGGCTGTGTCCGTCCATAGACGACAAAAGAAAAGTATTCATGCTTATTCCTCAGATTACAATAGAAGAAAACTCCCTTGGAAAATGGGACTTTGAGAGTGATCAATACACCAAATAGTGTCAAAAAATGTATTAATAGATTTAGACATAGTTAAAATTGTCACAGTGGACATAGAAACATAACAACATGTGAAACAAACAATTGATGCATATACAGACATTCATTCCATCTCTGATGAACCAGACATTTCTGGCTAGATACCTTTCTTCAGGGGTCATTTACAAACAGAGCGCAAATGTCTTTTTAATCATATGTGTTTTTTCAATAGACAGCTGACGGCAATTTTTTATGGAAATATCAAAACCACACCAATAGTATCAATTGAAACTATTGGTATGGGTTTGCCATTTCCAACAAAATGTGCTGACAAACTGCATATTGTCATGTTTCTATGTCCACTGTGACAATTTTAACCATGTCTAAATTTATATAATAAATACATTTTTGACACTATTTGGTGTATTGGTCACTCTCAAAGTCCCATGCCCTTAGCATTTTATAGTTGCATATTAACAGTATTAGGTGCTAGACCTTCTTTGTTTTGTTCTGATCTGACATGTATGAGCTTTGGCATTTAACGAGTTTTGACATTTAACCAGTTTTTTTTTTTCAATCCCCAAAAATCATAAAATAAAAAAAATAAAAGGTTTGTTTTTTTATACTCACTTGAAAGGGCTGTTGCTATGCAGAAATAGCTCTTCTGCCTCTTCTTTCACCGCAGTGGCTCTTCTGGCCCGTCCTCGGTCGCGGTGTCTTCTGGCGAATGAGCAGTGCTGCCTTCTGGGAACTGTGCGTATCCCAGGAGGCAGCCGCCTATTCACAAAGCACTGCGCGAGACGCGCATGCACAGTAGAAAACTGGCAGTGAGGACGTAAAGGCTTCACTGCTTGTTTCCCTTCGTAAGGATGGAGGCGCCAGGACCGAGCGATCGTCTTGGGGGGACCGACATCACGGGCGACTAGGACAGGTAAGTGTCCTTATTAAAAGTCAACAACTACAGTGTTAGTAGCTGCTGACTTTTAAAAAAAGAAGAATGGCAGGTGGAATCCTGCTTTAAGCATCTCCTGTCTTAGACTATTTCCACTACTGTGACATGATTTATAGTGCAACTCTGTAGTGTGACTTTGATCCAAGTTTACATTCTCTGGATCAGGGTTGCATCGAAGGTCGCATCAAGGTAGTGCAGAAACCTTTCCAACATTGCTGCAACTTCAAGTTGCACTAGTGGAAAAGGATATAATATATTTTATAGTACCATTAGGTATCCTGCTTGTCTTAGAATCCTTGTACGCACCAACTATATATTTTGTACCTGCCTTCCTGTGAACCCTGAACCCCAGTGCTGCAAGTGATTCTTACTAGCATATATTTTTCTGCCTGCCTGTAAGACCAGAACCCCAATGCTGTACTAGACTCCTGCCATTCTTGTAAATCCTGTATTCTGTGCTCTCCAAGTCTCTTATCTTTGCACTGACATGTTACTGGTTAACTGTAGGATTGCTTATGCAAGCCATACTTGATAGGCCCCCTATGAAACAGCCCATTGTTCATGATGTTTAATTCAATTCAAGATAGAAGACGGTTTAGTTTGGATGACAGTTAAATAATACATTATACTATATGAGAATGGTTTCTCCTTGTATTAAGACGTTTTTGTTTTTTCTTCTAGGTCTTTTACTTCTAACAGATTTATGGCAGCAAAAAAAAGGCTTTATGGGCATTTTTGTTAATGATCCAATGTTGAACAATCTGAGTGACGCCATCTTCACGAATATCCTCCCTCATTCTTGGGCTTTATGACATCAGCCACGAACAGAATATTGAGTGCTTCAGAAGCCTTTTAATATCTAAAGAATTTTTCTACTTATCATATCAGCTGGAAATAGTCAAATCTTAGTTTGCTATGATTGGAAAAAGCTCTGCACACCTACCAGAAGTTTCTTGTCATGTGGTCCTGAAGAGGAGAATTTTATGTTTTAACATTGTATGTGTTCTTGCAGTGGAGTCTTATGGAGGACTAGCTGTCAACGTGACATTGGTGCATCAACTAAAGACTTGCCGTTCATTCACTTTTAGTTCAACACATTTTTAGATATTTTTTTTTTTTTTTAGCCTTGACAAAGCTAAATTTGATTTTTCTGCAGAAGATAATTGGGTACATAAATCAGGAGAAATATGAACTAGAAAAATAAATATTTAAAGATTAGGCAGTTAGAGGGAGTTGTCAAGGGATTTAGTAGGGATTGAGAGGAATTGTAATTGTATCTGCCGTTCATCAAAATGCTATTTATGTTTTGTGTGCATTATGAGATCTAGTTTGCGCCATTTTCCCCAATATCACTACCTCCAATATCTACATCTAGCAAAACCAACTGCACAGAGAAGGTATTTATAACATTTTGTTTTTTTAAAAACAAAGAGGAGCCTTTACAATAACTTTAACAGAGATGTTGTATATTTAACAAAAAAAAGAGTGCTCACAAATCATTTATCACCCAAGCTTATAAATCACATAAACTTTATGAAAATAAAAATAAAAGCAATATAAAAACATGAAAATAAGCTGACAAGCAAATTATATATACAAGTTGCAACACCAAAAGGCAAATAACAAAAGGGAAGACTAAAAGGGGCAAGCTGTCTGAAATCCCATAAGATGCTCAAGAACATTGTGCTTTGGTAACAGTATACTCTAATACACACATTAGGACATTAAATAAGCCAAACAAAATGAAAATGTTTAAATATGCCAATATGGAGTGTGCAGGGATACACAGGGAACAAATGCCTAGGAGTGTTTGCACAGCTGATGGAGTTTTCATATGACTTCATGTAGCAGACTTCATTTTATCTCCTGGTGGTTTCAACAGATGTTTTAAAAAAATATATATAAATGTACATGTAACAATCTATACCTGACAGAGAACTACATGTATGTAAAAAAAGCAATTCAGATACTCTGCATGTAACAGTGTCCTAGTGTGCGTTATGTTTTAGGTAACAATTCTCTGCATATTTGTATGCATGTAACATGACATGTTTGGGGGACCTTTAAGAATGTAACAAATCTTCAACAAAAATGGATCTGCAACATGCATCAAGAATTAGTCTACAACAGTCTGGTGTCTGAGAATATACTGTATAATTACAGAATCTACTCTGTACTGGGTTTATTAATGTAACAGCAGTGTATGTACTTCTGTACAACTCTAACATAATGCATAGTTTGTAATTTTTTATTTAACAATTCCATGTGTATTCTTAAGTGGCATCTTACTAAGGTAAGTCAAGCTACATTTGTTTCTAATGCACCAAAACACAAAATCTCACGTTATATATACCTAATTTTTTTTATTGAGCATAGCACTGGCTACTTTTGTCAGGACTGAACACAATGTTTTCACAGAACCTTAAACTGAAATATAAAATAAAATAAACACATGTACCTACAGTAATGTCAACAACATTATCCAAGACTGATGTATAGGGTTACGTTAACCTAGGTTCATTATCAACTGATTTTATATATTTTTACACACACACACATATACACAATTCACATACGTACTGGGGTAATATTTTTCCAAGGTTGTGTAGGTTATTTATCAAAGTGCCCTTGTTTTTTAGGCGTTTGCTATCATTTGTCATCTTGGCACTGTATTAATTTAAGGCAAAAAAAAGCCGCCTGTTCTTTTGCTATGGCGTAAAGCAAAGAGTGCAACTATAATAGCTTTTGTGCTTGTCAAATAAATGAATGTCACATTAACACATAAAATCATACTCATAAGCATATTTATGGATCCTTTTGACAATGTTACATATGGTATATGCAACAGTATATGGCATGTGTATGTAGATGGTGAAGTATGAACAGATAGGACAACAATAACAATCCAGGAGATTAGAGACTTTAGCTTTTGTTTTATAAGATCAATGCAAACAGAAACTAATCAGGCATTTAGCATTTAGCACTTTATGTCAGCTAAAGCTAGTGTCCGATTGCTTTTATTGGTTACAGCACATCATACTTTGGACCTGGGATATGCAATTAGCGGACCTTCAGCTGTTGCAAAAACAAACATGCCTCTGGGGTTTTCATGCTGTTGGCTTTCCGAGTCTTGCTATGCCTCATGGGATTTGTAGTTCTCCAACAGCTGGAGGTCCGCTAATTGCATATTCTGTCGCGTTTAGACTGTCATTAAGAGAAACCCTTTGACTCCGAACATTGGATTATGAAAGTGGTATCAACAAATATAGACCAATAAGAGTGTCACAATTCATGAGGGTAACAAATTTACATTTAAAAGTGTATGCTGTACGTATATGCCTATACATTTACACTAGGGTTTTCCAGCTGAACTGAAAATACCAATCGGAAATATTTGACATGAGTTGGCCATTGAGATGCCACTTGGAAAAACTTCACATCTCCAAAGAGGCGACCATCAACCGTCACTAAAGACATAAAAATATAAAGTAAAATCCTTTTAAAAAACTGTGGTTTTAACATGCTGATAGAAATACAAATGGGACCTTTTAAGGCAAGAAGAAAAAACATAGGTGTCAAACATCAGAACAATAAAATAGAAAAAACAAAAAGCTAATTAGTAGGGGGAAAATAGGATTTTTTCGTCATACTTACCTGTAAAATCCTTTTAAGTACATAATGGGACACAGAGTTAGGCGAATATTCATTACCTGCTGGGTTATACTCCATCATCGGGATGTGAATGGACACTGGTAGACCAAGGTCTTTAGACAGGAAAAGATCCCTTATATAACCCTACCCATACAGAAGTTACTTCAGTTTTGTAGGCAAGCACTGAATCCTCAAAAAGAGGGGAGGGACCTCCATGTCCCATGATGTACTGAAAGAAAAGGATTTACAGGCAAATATGATGAAAAAATCCTATTTTCTTTTTCATACATCATGGGACACAGAGTCAGGCTAATATTCATTACCTGCTGGGACGACCCAGGGCAAATAACCTTGATACACCCTGACAGTTTTTTATACGGCACAGCCCACAGAACACTTGGCCGAGAAGCCAAATCCTCGTCTCGGCTGCTCGAACATTCACTTGAACATTTTGTGAATGTGTCGGCAACGGAAGACCAGGTAGCAGCCTTACAATGATGGCGAAAATCCCGGAGGTTACTACACCCCTGGTAGAATGAGCTCTAACCCTAAAGGGAGAAGTGTTACGTTTCAGACCGTAGGCCTGAATGACCAATTGACGGACTCAATTGGCAATGGAAGCTTTGAAAGCTGCCTGCCTCTTTTCTTGGGTCCTCTTGGTAAAAAAAAAGAAAAAAGTCCGATTCTCGGATCTCCGCAGATCTAGACAAATAAACCTTGACTGCCCGGACAACATCCAGGAGTGCAGTCCCTTCTGTTGAACGAGGCTGAGAGAAAAAAAGAATGCAAAATAATATCCAGATTTAAATGAAAGGCCGACACCACTTTGGGCAAAAAGATGAAACAGGTCGTAACACGACTCGGACGCGGGGAAGGAATAAATACAGTTCCCTGCATGACAGGGCCGCCAACTCTGACACCCTCCTAGGCTAGGTGATAGCAAGTCTAATAGAATTTCCTTGATAGGTTCAAATTTTTGTTTCTGTAATACAGACAGCACCAAGTTCAAGTCCCAAGGACAAATAGGTGACATAATGGGGGGAAGCAAGAGAGTTGCCCCTGCATAAAGGTTTTGGATCAGTGAATGGGAGGCTAAAAGGACTTTGGAAGAATACAGATGGGTCCGAAACTTGACCTCCGATTGTACTCAAATCCAATTTGATTTATACAGCTGACTGTAGAAAAAAAGATTTTTTTTTCCAAAATTAGCTTGGTTCTGGAAACCGTGAAACCCTGAAAGGCTTCTTATTCTGTTGCTTATTCTTTTGAGAAGAAGGGAACCGTTTACTCTTCTCAGAGGAAACAAGCTAGGATCTCCACCAAAGAGGAACCAAATAAGAGCATGTCTTGTTCTTGGAGATGAGGTCCCCCTCCCAAGACTTAAAACCAGATCGCTCACTGTGGTTGAATTAATGAGAGCAAAAGACCTAGCTGCAGCTTTCACAGAGGCTGCATCAGCCAAGAAGGCTACTGACTTGGCAAGAGTGGAGGATGAAGGGACTCCCTAATTTCTCTTTGGTGGTGCAGGATGAAAGGAGATCATCCAGACGCTGAACCCATACATCCAAATTCCTAGGCCGCACAGGTGGATGCTACAGCTGGACCCAAGGATAAAGCTGAAGCGTCCCAGGCCTTACGCAGCAAAGAGCCGGCCTTCCTGTCCATTTCCTCTTAACTGCTCTGCTACAGCAAAGTAGCTTGGTTATTCTGACAGGACGTCATACGCATCAGTCGGGTTACTGGGAACACAATGTGTGTGCCCGGCGGCCCGCGATGACCGCCGGGAACCCGCGATTGCCCCAGTAACTGAGCAGGGACGTGGAGCTCTGTGTGTAAACACAGAGCTCCACGTCCTGTCAGGGAGAGGAGACCGATGCTGTGTCCCTTGTACATAGAAACACAGATCGGTCACCTCCCCCAGTTCACCCCCTCCCCCCTACAGTTAGAACACTCACTAGGCTACGCATTGAACCCCTTCCCCGCCCACTAGTGGTTAACCCCTTCCCTGACAGTCACATGTATACAGTAATAAATGCATATTTATAGCACTGTTCACTGTATAAATGTGAATGGTCCCAAAAATGTGTCAAAAGTGTCCGATTTGTCCGCCTATAATGTCGCAGTCCGAAAAAAAAATAAAAAAATCGCAGATCGCCGCCATTCCTAGTAAAAAATAAATTAAAAACAATTCATACTAATGTCCCCTATTTTGTAGGCAATATAACTTTTTGCGCAAACCAGTCACTATAACGGTTATTGCGATTTTTGTTTTTTACAAAAATATGTAGAAGAATACGTATTGGCCTAAACTGAGATAACATTTTTTATTTTTTTTATGGGATATTGATTATAGCAAAAAGGAAAAAATTGTGTTTTTTTTTGGTTTATAGCCCAAAAAAATAAAAACCGCACAGGCGATCAAATACCACCAAAAGAAAGCTCTATTTGTGGGGGAAAAAAAACGGACGTCAATTTTGTTTGGGAGCCACGTCGCGCACGATCGCGCAATTGTCAGTTAAAGCGACAGTGTTGGATTTTTAGAAACCTGTGACATAGCGGGCATCTAGCTTTTTAAGAAAGTCTCTTCAATTTCAGATTGAAAAGGATATCTTCTTTTGTGCCCTATAGACTGGAACAACCTCTTTCAGGTTCTTTTCCATTCGGAAAGAATCATATCTTTAAGTGACTGGTGAACCGGAAAGGTCTTAGGCCTCGTACACACGAGGGGAATATGTCCGCTGAAAACGGTCCGATGGACCGTTTCAGCAGACATCTCCGATCGTGGTGTATGGGCTAGCGGACAGATTTGTCCACCCGACAGTTTTCAAAGCATGCTTTGAAATCTATCCGGTGGGAAATCTGTCCGCCCGACATGTCTGCTGGTTAGTACACTTACCAGCAGACATGTCGTCCCGCACCGCCGCCGCGCCCGCCGCCGAATGGATTCGGCGCATGCGCGGAAGTGTTTTACTTCCTGGTGCGGTGACGTGGCGGTGACGTAGGCAGCGGTCAACGTCACCGCTCGTGTCACCGACACGTCACCGCGCCGTCCGCCCCGGTGGGAATTTGATCCGAGTGGGTGTACACGCCATCGGATCAAACTCCAGATCGGACATATCCGATGGAAATGGTCGCGGACCGTTTTCATCGGATATGTCCGATCGTGTGTATGAGAGGCCTTAGATGTCCACCCTTGAAGACCCCTATACATTATATCCTGCATAGATTGGATTATTATTTTCCCTACTACTTTCTCTGTAGATCCCAAGACATTTTATATAGTCTATCCACACTTATCCAGAGGGATCTCCTAGTATAAACTTTACAGGTCAGTGCCAAATGGTATACCCCCATCACTCAGCCAGTCCAGCCAACTATCTTTTTCTTCGCTTTCCTTTTTTGTAGTCTCCTCGCTGTCTTTCACTCTCACACTATCATCCACTACACACGTTTCATCTCATTATTTGTTCCTATTTCTCATGTCACATTAGCACATCTTGGGCACTACATTGTCCTCTACAGCTGCACTCCAGCACACTCCACATCTTACATTCTTCACATCTCTTTACATTTGTACATTGTTTGTTTGGACTCCTCAATCCCCTCACACTTACTATTTCACATTATCTTCATTTTCATACCCCATTCCCATCGCATGGTATTTATTTTATATTTCATTCAACACATCTTCTCTTTCCCTTTATTCTATCTACGGTATCACACTTTATTTTATTGTTCATTTTTTTATTTAATTTTTACTCATTTATTTATTCATTCTTCTATTTATGTTCTGGTATCCTTTTACATCCCTGCTCCCTGTCCACACCACTTTTCCTACACTTGTTCCTCACCTCATCTCACAATTCAAGTTTTCACATTTTTCGTTTGTATTGTTACTGTTGACTGTCTGGACAATATCTTTTGGATCGCAACCAGTCTTTATCATGATACAACAAACACAATTATTTATTTTATTTTCAGGGATGTACGTCCCAGTTTGGACGGCGCTCTCCTACTTCGCCTGGTTTTTCATCCTCTCCATCCAGTTTTGTTCCCACCTGTCCTTATCTCCCCGCAGCCCCAGATTCTGGCGTGGGTTTCCCACCCTGCGATTTCCCGTAGGCCTGGAGGTGGTCCACCCTCCCCAGTTTTTTGGCCCATTTTTTCCTCGCGGCCGTCTCCTCCCCCCTGGGTGTCCCTCTGGAGTCCCCCTGCTCCTGGCGGTGAATGCTATCGGTTGACCACCATTTTCCAAGTCATGATACACACATTGTTAACTATATACATACATAGGTGTTTTTAATTCATTGTCTGCAAAATTGATTTTGTTTTTTATATATATCATACTTATACGGTCATGTTGTTTTGTTTGTATTATCTAAGAGGCTCCATTATTGTATATCATATTTTCTTATAGAACCTATGCCTGCATATTTATTTCCCCCTGAAGATGACCCACATCAACTTAAGGGTCGAAACGTTTGCCGGGGTCTTGCGCATAAATTATTAATCAATTCTATTAATCCAATGTGACAATATATAAATGTTTTTACATGACCTTCTTAAGCTTATGTTTTGACTTTTACTGGAGGATCTTTTTTTACTTGGTAACTTATTTCCTTCTCAATAAATTATATTTCAATTAATGTTTTTATATATAATTTTTTACATTTTTTTTATTATTTTACACGTGTTTCTGCAACTCAAAGCCCCTAGGGGTACTTTTCCTTTTCTCAATCTGTTCTTGAGGGCATAAATTGATTTTAAAAGTTCACACGATCATTTTTCAGCATGAGGAAAAAAACTTTTTTGTGTTGAGTTGGTGTGTTTTTTTGTGGCGTAGCGTTTTTTTTTTTGTTGTGGTTTGGTGCTGTTTTCGTTTGACTGCCGTTGTTTGGCGGCGCAATCACCGTATTGGGGGGGGAATAGCAGAGGGGGGTTGTGGGTTTTGGGTGTTGTGGTGTTTTTGGTGTTGGTGGGGGGGGGGGGTGGGCGAGGGGTGGGGGCTGTGGGGGGGGGGCGGGTGTGGGGGGTGGTTGGGGGTCTGTGCGCATGCTCACAATGGGTTGGCGCATCAGTGTGTTGGAAGGGGGGTTTTGTGTGTTTGTGGAAGTTGGTTTTAGTGTTGTTGTTACGCAAGTTTTTGGTAGGGTGTTGTGGTTGGGTTGTTGGTGTTTTGTTTATGTGTGTTGTTTTTTCTGTGTGGTTGTGTGTATTTTTGTGTGTGTTTGTGTTTTTTGTTGGATTTTTTGTGTTTGTTTTTGTTTTTTTTTATTTTTTGGTTTGTTTTGGTTTTGTGTGTTGGGTTGTTTTGTGAGTTGATTTTTGTTGTGGTTTGTTTGAGAGTTTTTGTGTTTTTGTTGAGAGGAAGAGGTTTTTTTTTACTTTGGGGGAAAAAAAGGTTTTTTTAAGCTTACCTGTTTTTTTCTTGGAGTACATCACGGGAGAGCGTATTATTTTTATGTGGGTTATATGGAGTACCTTCAGGTGTGGACACTGCAATCTTCAGGAAGTCCCCTCCCTGTATTAATTTGTCTTCAGTTTTGTGGCAAGTTGTTGCCTCCCAGTTG